>OX608074.1:36970414-38194683 GCA_951509635.1 Eupeodes luniger
ACTTGTTTGCCGCCGCAGGGTTCGCTACAAATATTGAACTCACCCCATTCCATAGCACGCATCATCTAGGTATAGGGATACGATTGAATTATTTAATCATGAGGTGAGGTGTGAGGATAAGGACGACGACGACGACGAGGACGAGGAGAAAAAGTTACTATATATACAATACATTTATCTCAAAACATTCATCCCAAACCTCTGTTTGATAAATGTGGGCAAATAATTGCCTAATTTATGCGCACTTAAACAACTCAAAAATTGAGGAGGGTAAAAAGAACTTATATATCTATAGGGAGGGCACAGGGGAAGACATTTATGTAGAAAGGTAAATGTGTTAAATTTATAATTGTCAAAAGGGATTACAATTTAATGTTTCCGGTTATAAAATTAATTCCTTTTTGTTTTTTTTTCTGAAAACTTTATTTTCATGTGTGTTAGCAGAATTATGACAAATTAGTACCTAAATACTAGATTCAAAGTCACCAAAACCAAAAAGGTGTCCTTGTTTGAGTTTTTAGAAAACCCTTTCTTGATTATATTAATATACGCAAATTAGTTTTGAATATATAATATTGAAATTTTGTTTGTTTATGTGATTAAGTTGTTTTGTAATAGTTTCGAGGAAATATGTGAAAGAAATAACTAAAATCAAAACCTTTTTTGTTTTTCATTGGGCGCCATTTCAATAATTTTGTATAAAATGGTTTGGTTTAAACATGAATATAAATTTATTTGAAATCGGCTTAGTTGGTATGGGATTGTTGCCAAGACAATTATTGTTGTCATGACGAAATTTTCAACCAAAAATGTTTTGGAATAAAAGTATCACAATGTCTGTCTTGCAATAATATGTCTAATTATATAGTTTATTTTTGTCAAAATACGTAAGCTTTTAGTAATTTTTTTTAATGTTCCTCTAATCGATATTTTAATTTATATTAATGTGTTCAATTTACAACTTATAAGCTTCAAATGCTAGACTATATTATTAATCGTTATTTTTTTATTTAAATATTTTTCTAAAAAAGAGAATATAATATTATACCACTTCACGTGACAGCTCAGTTTGACAGGTGTCAAATGCCAGTGCTGCCAACAAAGGTGTTAATTGAAAACGCTTTGATCTTTGAATAACATAAATACAACTAGTTTCGTATCATTTAGAATTAAGCTAAAAAATCTGCCTGGGTTAATTTTATCATTTTTCTATTCGGTATACCGTAAAGTGTCTAAAAGAGCTTTACAATTTTTATTGCAAAACTTTTCGGACTTACAATATATTATACGTAAGGAGCACAGTATTCAATAGTATATAGGATTTTCGAAGTATTTAATCTTTTGTTTAAAATTATGTAAGGGTTTTACTTGACTACTTCAAGTAATGTTTCCAGGAAAGTTGTTTGTTCCTGATTTGTTTCTTATTCATAATTAAGTTGATTAAAATGATCTTCGGTAACTCTGCTCGAGTATATTTTTTGTGGTTAAAAAACAAGTCCAAACTCGTACAAATTGGTGCGAAAACCGTTTCAGACATTTTGACAGTTTGCTTTCTCTCTGAGAGCACTTCATCCTTTACTCCTCAAATTTGACATTTGACCTTTTAGTGCGAGAAATGTGCGGAACACAGCTATTATTACATTTCACATGACAGCTGAATTTGATAGGTTTCAAATACCAGTGCTACCAACAAACAATTTTGTTGACAACTTTGTAATTTAAGAGTAAAACGAAGAAAATATATTTTTTTGTTAAATCTAAAATGTTACGAACACAACACAAAGAAACTTTAGAGGCACACAAGTCGTTAACTTTGTATGCAGCCTTATTAGTTTTTCAGTGCTTTGGAGTTTCTTCGAGTTAAACAATGACTGCCAATAAGAAATAATGTAAAAACTATTTATTTAAAAAAAAAAAAAAAAACTTTTGGAGATGCGGGGCATCGATCCCCGTACCTCTCACATGCTAAGCGAGCGCTCTACCATCTGAGCTACATCCCCTTGAAATTTTTGAGTGGCAAAATAATAATTTGAGAGACATGACCAAAGTAAACACCTAAAATAAGAAAGCAACGAAAACTTGAAAGACCAGAATACGCTTCTTGATATATTTTTTGATGACCTTGTAATAAAAAAAGCAATTTCTGTAGTAACATGATTAATAGGCATTGAGATTTCAATTCCGAAAACATATCAGAAATACGATTTTACTTCACTATAAAAAATTCCAAACTTTGAATAGGAATTTTGACATGAGTTTGGACATTGTGAAAATTGTCACTTGACGATATTAGGAAAGCTGTCTATTTCGTCAGCTCTTTAGTAGGTTAACTTCTCGCAAATTGGCAAATTTTTATGAAAATATAATTATTTAGTTAATACAAATCCAAATTCTTTAAGAACTTTTGGAAACCATACTTATAGGTAAATTTTTTTGAACTTCTTGTTGTAATCAGTCCAATTTTTTAAATTGAAAAGTTGGACATTTCTTGACGTGAATGTTTGAAATGTCTGTGCGTGTCTGTGTTCGTACGTTAGTTTGTGTGAGATACATTTTTTCGACGACCAGCAGAGATATCGACTTGATATAAACTTTGTTTTACAGATAAAATCAAGGATTTCAAAAAAATCAGTGGGTGGTTTTTACTAACAAAATTAAAAAAAAAAAACTAAACAATTTTGTTGACCCCAAATTTCTACCTATGTCCTATAACGCTATCAACTCCAATAAAAATGTATATAATAATAATCATTACTTACTTACTTACTTACTCGTAAGGTGGCGCTACAGTCCGGGACGGACGTAGGACTCAACCAACAATCGATTGGATTCGAAGACATTCCGGGTTGGAGCGTTGATGTCCATTCGCTCTACATGACCCAGCTATCTAAGTCGTTAAGCTTAAGCAGCATTCACATGACCGCGACCAACGAACGACGAATAAATTACAAAATGTGAGTTTATGTACGTTTAAAGACATATTTCCACACAAAATCTTAACAAAACGATAGCAATATAGTTTATATTTGATTTATGATGCATACTTTTACTTTTCAATATCATATATTAATAAATTTAAGAAAACAAATTTATTCATCGCGAAAAAAATTTTAGTTGATACGAACTGTCAAACTTTATTCGCGTTCCACATCATCCACACTCGTAACGAATAAAATAATCGCGCGTACTTAACCTAAAAAAATCATTCTTGTTTTGGTTTCGGTGGTGAATGGTGTTCGGCTGTGCGACGAATTAAAAACTCTCATGTGAAAGAAATGTCAAAATCGAGGAATATTCGTTCATTCGTTGGTCGTTGGTCGTGCTCATGTGAATAGTGCTTTAGACTTTAATTCTGTTAACTACTCGTAGGTCAGTGTCGCTGTACAGCCCGTACAGTTCGTCGTTGTATTTTCTCCTCCATTCCTATGCAGACGGAACCAAAAATCACCCTCACCTACCATCACCTACCTCAAAGTTATAGCTATCCATGGTGACGTTTTGTCCAACACATCGTCATTCAATGTCCTTTTTTTAATCAGCATATACTTGGTCTTGCACTCATTGATCACTAAACCAATCTTCTCCACTTCCGCCGCAATGCTCAAAAACGCTCCACTGACATCATAAGCTTTGATCTTCCAATTATGTCAATATCATCTGCGTATCCGAGTAATTGGATGGACCTTTGGAAGATTGTCCCTCTAGTGTTGACGGTTGAGTTTTTCACAATTCTTTCCAGAACGATGTTGAAGAAGTCGCATGAAAGTGCATCGCCTTGTCTAAAACCTTTTTTTGACATGAAATGCATCGGTGAGATCTTTTCCGATATCATACCAAATCAAAAAAAAGAACACAAATATTTGTCACTCGGAGTATTTTACGAACAAAAAATTATCAGCCTTATCACAGGCCCCGTCGTAATAGATTCGTAGTACGAACCCCGAAAAAAGTATCATTGCTCCCGTTGTACTAAAAAAATTTGCTACGAAATTCGGAGTTCGTGAAAAGTGATATCACTAGCCCCGAATGAATAGGAAGTTTGGCAGTTTTTTCTACGAACAATTATTTTGATCGGAGTTCAATTGAAAACGAAAAAAGAAGAAAAAATTAAATAAAAATAAAATATATGAAAAGAATCATGTAAGTTTTACTATTGTTTTAATGTGAAAGTGTTGTTGGAAAAGGTTGACTGGGCCATTCCGATCTCAAAATCTTTGCCAACGCCGTATTGGTATCCTCCCTCCGCAATGATTCTCAAAACGGATGCCAAACTGCTGATTGGTGTGATTGAACTCGAAAACACGCAAGGGTCGAGTTCTTGATCCAGGATCTCCAATATATACATATATGTACATATAAACGCTGCCTTATTCACCCGAAAGTTTTTTTTTAATCTGCAAATCAATTTTCTTTGTAAGCAGTGGAATGTTTAAAATATGTTACCAACACTTTGTCATCAAGATCCAAGCATCCCTTAAAATTTTGAGCTGCATTTTTAGTGTTCGTCGTCTTCGTGTATTTTCTTCATTTATTGCAAAGATTGGAACGGCAATATTATTCATTTTTAAAGACAAAAAAAAAAATGGAACTAAATCGAAAGATGAAAAACGAGCTTTTATTTACTTTTCTTATTTTGACGCAAATCAGCTGATCTTGACACTCCGAAATTAGTATTTCTGTGTGGCAATGCTTTTTTGATTTCGTTCGGGGCTTATGATGTAAATGTATTCGTATTCGTAGCGTAACAAAATTTTCGGGGACTCGCTACGAGGGACTCTGTGATAGGGGTGTATATTATTTCTTTGAAATCTGGTGTTTTTCTTACAAAAATCCAATTTATAGTTTTATTAGAAAAAACAAAACCTTTTAAAAAATATATTAAGGCCTGGTAAAAATTGATTTCGAGCTCGAATGAGTTGCACCTAGATAAATCGCCAGCCCATCAACCTACCTAATCCAGTTAGCGGTCAAAAAAGGCTTATAATATTTTTTTGGGGAAAATGGTTGTAAAAGTAAAAGGCATATTTTTGATTATTTTTTTATTTTTTCTTAAAAAGGCTTTCCATGGTGATCATTCTAACTTTTCCACCACGGGAATCAAGGAAATTGAATTGAGTTAAAAAACTATCGGATTTTGCAAAAAAAAATGGACAACCTTCTTACTTACTTATCCGGTTCTCGATATATGGAGGATCTAAGTTTTTTGTTCTTACTTCGTTTGCGGTCTCTTACAAGCCCCCTCCAGTTGGCAAGGCCAAGACCTCTTGCGTCAGTAATCGCCTGGTCTTTGTATCGGAGGTTCGGTCATTCTGGTCATCTCGAAGCATGGGGGCTGGGATGCAAAGATTTTCTTTTTTTCGCTCGATGTGGTTGAACCAGTGTAGTCAACTTGTTTTGGCTCTACTAGATCCACATGTTGATACAGCTCGTAATGTTCATCCATTTGTCTTCTTCGCATACATACATTGTGTAAGACTAAATATCCGATAAAGGATTTTTCTCTCGAAAATGTCCAGTATTAGTTCCCCTTTTTTATATATCATCAGCGCCGTATCAAGTGGTAAGATTAGAGTTTTGTACAAAGTGTGCTTTGTTTTTCGAAAACGGAGTTTTGAACTCATTCATTTGTTTGGCCAAACCGAAGTATCAGCGGTTCGCTGTAATTTTTCCTCGGATTTCCACCAAGGTGTCGTTGTGGAATTTATATTAATTCCGAGGTAAATGACGTTTTGTCCTAGGCGTTATGTGGACAGATGATGCTTGGTTTGTTGATAGCATATATTTTGTTTTGTCCTCATTCACTTCAAGACTTCAAGTTCATCTATAGCTTTAAATGGTTCTAGAACATCTCGCTTGGAACTGCCGACGATGTCGATGTCGTCCGCATATCCAAGCAATCATTATCTTCTCCATGGCTATGTTAAAAAAATCACACGATAACGCATCTCCTTATTGCCTGAACCCTGCACATGTCTGGAATAGTTAGAATGAGCTGTTACCCATATGCACGATGCATCGAGTATTTTGTAACGTCTTGCGGCATAGCTGGATCAGTTTTTTCGGGATTCCGAGTTTAGACATCACCAATAGAAGCTATTGGCGACATATGCGGCTTTGAAGACGATGAGAAGATAGTCTTTTCCAGAATTTGCCTTAATGTGAATAATTGGTCTGCTTAGTATGAAGCCACACAGCTACGTGTGTTGCAGAAATGTTTAAGACGGCTCTCATAGTACGATGAATAGAATTTTGTATTCAACATTAAGCAGGGATATGCCTCCTCAGGACATACGTTCGGCTTTTTCTGTATTGAGTTATTTGATCAGTCATCAGGCATACTTTTCTCGTAACGTACTTGGTTGATAAGCTGGTGCATGCAGCTTACCAAGACATCACCTCCATATTTGAAGAGTTCCAAAGGACTGCCTTCGGATTGAAACAAATTAAAATAGCTTATTTGTAAAAAACACGATTATAGCTTGAATGTCTGACTTCAAGCTATAATCGTGTTGTGTATTGTATTAATAAATAGAACATTCAGAAAAATCGCAATCGTCAAGAAAAGTGTTGTAAAATGTCCTAATTGTCAAAAAGCAGATTTTCTTTTCACTTCTTTTGTATCGCTCACGTGCTTAGAATTTCCCTCTATTGTTCGACGACGACGGTTTTTAGATTTAAGTTTTCTCGATAGCAACTTTCGAAAATTCTCCGATTTTCGTAATTCTGTTTGGCACGATTCATTTCTTGTAAAACTTTAAATATTAGAAAAACACATTTAACGTAACTATCCCAAATTTAGACCATTTATCTAAACGTATAAATAGTTTGAATGCAAAGGCAATGCACAACGGCTGGGTCACGCGGTCAATAGACCGTAAACAGACAAAATGTCCGTAACTCGCTTAATTTTGAAATCATCTACATACAATTTTAAGATATTATTTTCAAATTGTCACCCTTAAACCCTTGATGTGCAACCCCTTAATAAATTGTCAGTTTGTTTATAGAAAAATAAAATCCTACCAAAAATGTCACCCTTAATTGGTTTAATGTCCTAAACATCCCAACAAAAGATAGCTTAAACTTCCATTATTGATGGCATACTTTTGAAAGTTCTTTAAATAAAAATGTATCTTATTACGAAACAAATTATCATTTTAAACGGCACAAATCCCAGATTTTTTTTTTTTTAATCAATCAGACCTCCTTTCAAAATACTGTTTTTTTAATTTATCATGATCCTAATGAACATTTTTTCTCCGACAATTTAGCCTCCCTTAACAAATTGGGTTTCTATTTTTCATCATAAGAGAATAATGAAAAAAAAAATGTTAAAAAATTCACCACAACAAAATAAAAACGAAATTTTTCTAAATTAAGTTCAATCGAGTGTATTAATCCAATTGAATTTGTTTTGAATAAATAATCCCGTTAACTAATGCAATCGAATAAAAACAACAAAAGCAAAAATTATATATTGTTATGTATATTCAAAAAAAGGTGTCTCATCAAAAATATCACCCCTTTTTCGTGTGTCAAAACTACCTACCTACCTATCTATCGAGAGGGTGGAAATGTGGTACATACATATGTTCATTTCAATCCTTTTATTTTTGTCTATCTTTCTATTTTTCAATATGTCTGCGGATCTAATAAATCATCATACAAATCAGATTATGGGATCAGATACATCTATCTATAAAATATACATATGTTATGTATTTTAAACAATCAACAATTCATGTACCTATTTGGTTCTTGGACGTGTTTTGAAAATATACCTAACTACCTTCCTATATATATGTTTTTATATTGTTATTGTTATTGTTATTGTTGTTGTTTTTGGTTTTATCTTTTACCTATACTCTTTTATGTTTTGAGGTATTAAAATTGTTGGACTAGAAAATTTCAACACACAAAGGATTCTAAAAAGTTTGTGGATGATGATGATGATGAAATATATTTTCACATTCGAATGATTTTCACGCATCAATATGTGAATACGAAATGAATGTGGGATAAAAAAGAGCCTTTGGGTGTAGAGTGCGAAATTAGGGTATAATGCTGATGTTAACATGGTACCTTGGGGTTTGCAATTTTGCTGAAAACGTCGAACTTATTCATGTACAAATATGTTGTAGATATTATGTTTGAGAAGAATTCTTTATGTATCCATAAACTTTGAATATTGAATTGAAAACATGAGAAAGCCAACAAAAACAAAAAACGTTATTTATTTAGGAGAAATCAAAGTGTTTTTATTTAAGGGGTCTCATTTTCAAAATTAGCAAGTTTACAATTTAACATTTCTGATGTATGTAAGTCAATAGGTTTGAAAAATTTTACTTCTAAGAACTTACACAAAAATGCTCCCAAATAGTTTTTACATTTTCTTATCAGATGAGAGAAATAGGATATTAAGGTGTTAGTTATAGCTTTAGTTGGTTTTCATCATTGATTTTTAATTTTTCAATAACAAGCTGATTTTTGAGATCATAATTCAGTTTCACTTACAATGATCAACTCTAACCTCAAATGCTTGAAATCTTTATTCATTAGTGACATACATTTTATATGATAGCTATAACCAAACTGGTCTCATGGTCTCTAAACTCTAAAATTTAAATAAACAAACAATGAGATCTTTTGAATTAAAAAACTTATCTAAAATTTGAATTCAAAACCGAAAGTTTTGATTTTATAGATCAAAAGCAAACGTATCCTATATTTTTTTAAGTATCAGCTAAAATAGAATGTATTAAGATTCTTAGAATAGTAAATGCTTGCTTGGCAATATACTGGCTGCTCTTTCATTGGCACTACCAATTTATATTTTGTATCCACCTTGTCCAACTTATTTTCCCGCAGGTTCTCGTGGTGTCCCTTCTGTCCTCGATTTGTTTGTGTCAAATGTCCCAGGTCTTATATCAGAACCCGTTTTGTTAAGTGCTCTCAGTTCAGACCATAATCCAGTTTTTTGCGATCTTTCTTGGTTAGGTGAAAGATAAATTCAATATTTCCTAATCAAAAATTAAAATGAGCCTTTAAAATAGTACCACAAACCTTGAAAGCGATACCAAATCTATTTTGTACAAGTTTTTCAAAAAATCACTTAGTTTCTCAGCATTTGGGGGACTTTGTAACTAATGAACTTGTCAGTAACACAATTGAAAGGTTCAATACTACAAACGGAATAACTCCTCTTAATGTACTTGTAGAAGAAGGAAATGTAAAAAATGTAATCAAGATGTTGCAAACTCGAAAAAAAGGAGGTCTGGACAAAGTAAAAAATAGTTATTTAAAACAACTGCCTTACATTGGAATTAAGTACATATTTAACATTTATAATTAATGCATGCCTTAAATTGTAATACTTCCCTCAATGTTGGAAAAAAATCAATGGTTGTCCCTGTGCTTAAGGCTGGAAAAGCTCTAGATAATCCTGAAAGCTACAGACCGATCAGTTTACTGAGCAACATAAGTAAAGTTTTTAAACAAATACTGAAACAACATATTTTAAAAGTTATTTTAGATAAAGACATTCTCCCCGATTGGCTTCCGTAGATCTCACAGCACATCTCACCAGATTAAACGAATATGCAATCATGTTTTAGACCATTGTTCCCGTGGTCAATCAACGGGCATGATATTATTAGACATCGAAAAGGCTTTTGATTCCGTATGGCACAATGGTATTATATGTATATAAAATGATCTAGTTCGACTTTCCTTTGTATTTGTGTAAAATTGTTCAGAGTTTCTTATCCGATAGATGTTATTAAGTTTATGTCAATTGTGATGTTTCTAGGTTGTTATTTGTCGATTTCGGCGTCCCCCAAGGCTCAGTACTTGGTCCGGCCTTGTACAATATTTACACTTCGGATTTTCCAAGTCTACCGCAATGTGAATCAGCTATTTTCCCTGATGACACTGCAGTATTTTCATCACATAAATTTTCGCTCAACATTGAGACAAATCTTAAACATGCGATCGAAGTACTTGAAAAATATTATACAAAACGGAAAATAAAGCTGAATTTTGGGAAAACGCAAGCCATCTTTTTTACACGAAAAAGAAAACCTTGCTATCTTCCCAGCAATCAGCTACATGTAAGTGGTAACACAATTGAATGGGAGCAGTCTATTAAGTACCTAGGTGTTCATCTCGATTCAAAACTTACTTTTAACCAACATATTCAAAATACTCTTAAAAAATTGAGTATTGCTATCAAGATGCTTTAACCTTTTATTAACCGACAATCTCTACTCACAAATGAAAATAAGACTATCATTCACAAGGTTATAATCCAAGCAATACTGTTATATGGGTGTCCAGTATGGGGTAACGCTCCCAGATGCCATTTAAAGAAGTTGCAGGTATCACAAAACAAGGTTTTAAAAATGATGCTAAACCTTCCTTGGCATTATTCAACCTTAAGTCTCCACAGAAAAGTGAATGTTGAACTGATTTCTGATAGGTAAGCTTATAAATAATTTTAATATCAGCTGTGAAAGTTCTGCGAATTTTTTCATAACCCAACTTCTTGCATAATCTGTGATATATTTTAAGTAAGACTATTGCGTTGTTTTTTTCTTTTCTTTTTTGGTTTATGTTAATGGTTTTTTTTTTGTTAATTTATTTATTTGTTTAATAATTTATTTGTTAATTTATTTATTTGTTTTGTGTAAATTAATACATTTTTTTGATTTATTTATATTTAATTTATTTATGTATTAATTTATTTATTTATTTGTTTATTTTTTTGAATTTATTATGTGTTAATTTATTTATTATTTCTTGATTTTGTTTTTTTTGTAATATTTTGAATGAAGGTTTTTTTCGTATTTTTCTTCGATTTTTCTTCTTTACTATTTATTGTATTTTTTTTTCTTCCAAGATAATGTTTCAGTTGTAAGATATAAATTTTTAAATCTCTGCATTGTAAAATGAGCGGTCATAGACTTTTTTGAAAATATTTTTTACGAAATGAAGAAACTAAAAAGGTCTTTTTAATAAAGAATTTTATTTTAAATAGTCCACTTTTCATTTTCATCTTTTGACTTTTTACAAGTAGAGGCTACTCCATTACCAAAAATAGAACGATACACACTTCAAAAACGACTTAAAATTGTTACAAATCCTTATAAAAATAAAATAGTTAACACTTAGTTGGCAAAATTAAAAGTCTTTTTGGTAGTCTTGAAGCACCTTCTCGGCCAGTTCTAGTTAATCTGGTAGACAAATTTGAGATGTTGGGACAAGTTTGTGGTGTGAAGAATCAAATCGATTGTATCAAAGTTTTCCGGATTTTCATCGAAAAACCGTCTTCAGTTAGGGGGAAAACTTTTACCCAAACTATGTTAATAAACAACATTTTTAAGTTTGGAGCTCGCAAATTTTGGGTTGGATGGCGGCGTGATTAACAGTTAGGTTCCAGAATTCGTGTGAAATGAAACCAAAATCGAAATTGCAAATCGATTGAATTGATTTTCAGTGTTCTGCATTTCGAGTGGTTTGGTAACTTCGAATTTTTTTCGAATTCACTTTTCATGAAATTGAAAACAGCTGATATCTATCATTTGGGATATTATTGAAGAATTTTTATTTTGGCAAATTGTTTTCTTGTAAATATTTTTTTATTGTTCACGCGTTTAAAAATATAAAAGTACTAATTAGGATCGCATAATAAGTGCTGCGTTAATACGAGTAGTTTTGACGTTACAGAATGAAAGGAATAAATATGCACAAGAAAAAATAAAAAGACGAAGGCTGCGAGATGTTTCTAATCCCTTGGAAATTGCAGATGCCGCGTATGTTATTTTAAGACTGAAAACAAAAGTTAACCCCTGTCAATTATTATTTTGTATTGTTCATGTACATAGGTTCATTTCATTCTACCGTCTTAATAAAAGTGCCTTCCTAATGGTGCTGGAAATTGTTAAGCCACATCTTAAACAATATTGAATTCCTGCAACGTTGGAGCTAGCCACAGTTTTGCGGTTACTTGCCGAGAGAGGCTTCCAAAGGTCATTTGGGTCGAAGCACTGTTTCAAAAATGCTTATACAGAAGTACTAAACAATTTGGAGCATCAAATTTGTCCAAGTTGGATAAAACTTGATATGTCCGGTGAAGATCAAAGTAAGTCAAAACGACATTTTTTTTGACAAATTCAATATACCTGGCGTCAGAGGATGCATTTACGGAACCCATATTAGAATTTCGCAACCAAATCAAGATCCAACGCTTCTCTATAATAGGAAGGGGCACTTTTCAATGAATGCAATGATTGGAAGTTGTTTTATTTTTAAAAGATAGTACATTCATTACGTTTCTTTTGGACAGATATGCGATTACAACTTAATAATAAAAGCTGTTGACGCCCGTCGTCCACGATCAAGTCATGATGCTCTGATCTGGAGCATGAGCAAAGTTCGGAACTATTTTCCAAGAAGATATGACAGAGGGGAGCATTCATGCTGGCTTTTAGGAGATGCTGGTTATGGATTAGAGCCTTTTCTTCTGACGCCCTAGGGATTCACAAGCGGGAACCTTAGAGCACGCATTCAACCAAAAACATTCCTCGGCTTGAAACGTGGAAGAGAGGACAATCGGCGTTTTGAAAAATCGTTTAAGGTGTCTAGCTCGCTCTCTTAAATACCAGCCAAATAAAATTGTACAAATAATTAATGTTTGTTGTGCATTACACAACATCTGCAGACATTACAAGATACAAAATGAAAATGGTGAAAACATTGCGCTAGAAAGCTAACCATAAATGAAAATGAAATAAAACCCGACATAATAGAGAGGGCTGTAAACTTGAATGAAGCCAATCAAACAAGAAACCAAATTGCTAGCAGAATACATTTAAATTTATTAAGTTAAGATATGTATGTATGTACAGTAAAAAATCAAAACTTGGATAGAAAAAAAACATGACCAAAGGTTAACAAATGAGCAGGCATTTGTTAGGTCTTGGTAGCTTAGAAAGAGGAACTCACTTGAAGGAATTTTGAACAAGTGAGAGGGTGACTCTTATGAAACTACTTTTAGCGAATTTCAAAAATTAAGCGACAAAACAATGTCCAGGGGCAGCAAGTTAGTCGCTTGCCGGCAAATAAGGGCTCAACGCTAGGTGTTGCTGTTGTGAACGCCTATCTTAAACTGTACAGTTGAAAAGCTTAAATAAAATTACTAATTAAATTTACTCTTTTCGAATTCAAATCGCACCAACTTACTCTGGTCGAATTCAAATCACTTGAAAATCGCAAATATCGAAATGTAGAACACGGAAATTCACTTCGTTTTGAGTTCGAAAAAATGAATCGATATCGATAAAAGTGAATTTCAGAACTCCAATTTATATTTTGAATCGATTTCAATTTCTTTTCGAGTGAAAGTGAAATGTAGAATCTAGCTGTAAACCTTACTTATTCGAAATTGAGGCCAAACTGTTGCTAGAAAAAATTATGTTACCGAGCTAATGTCTTTTTATGGCCGGAATTAGCAGATATTGATGTTAGAAACTTTAGGTATTACTTTCAACAAGGTAGAGTTACGTGCCACACAAGCAACGAAACAATTGTGCTTTTGCAAGAAAAGTTAAATGACCGTGTTATTTCTCGAAGAAGTGATCACAATTGGAAAAATGTGATTTTGTGATTAAAAAATTAAAATTCTGAACAAATACTACTTTTTTCTAATAGTACTCACCTAAAAGTTCATTGAAAATTTCGCCTTTCGTCGAACTAGTATCTGCAGAAAAATACAAAGTTTACATCAAAAAATGGTCACGGATTTGCTCTCTTGGTTTATAAGACGAAATTATAGTGATTAAATACCTGAAGAAAAGCAAAAACTTAAGCTTGACCTTAATGTTGCTAAAAAAAACTTGATTTTTTTTTTCAGAAGAATTAGAGTTTCGGTAAATGCTTCATGCTTTCGGTCTTTTGTAATTGACGAAGTTCAAAGAAATTCAATCAATTGGTTTTAAGTAGCTTGATCGCGGTTGACAATTATTGATGAAAGCTTGATGCACATTAAAATTTAAACTTCTAAACCGATTTTGATGTAATTTGCAAGGCATTTCAAGGCTTATTAAATGAGCATGTTTCTAGAAAATTTCAAGCAAATCATCAATTTAATAATAAACAGGGAAAAAACAGTTTGAGATATCATTAGTTTTTCTTTCCTCATTTCTAAATAAATTGGGTCCTATGATTCCGCCATGTCATAAACCTAGCGTAAGTTAATCTTTATAAATGAATTGACATTTAATTGAATACTGGTGATAGATCGTATTTGCTATAATAGCGGAAAATTTTCTTGCATGACACGGCCACTGAACAGAAAATAAATTTAATCCAAGAAGATTAAAGATTGATAAAAATACAACTTTTCTCACCTAAAACCAATACTTCAAACAAATCATGAATTACAAATCTCTCACTGTGAGTAGGGATATGACCCCAATCTTATAACCCTTGGTAAATCTCGAACAAAAACAAAACATACATATAAAAAGGCTATAAACCAAAAACATCAATCTAATCAACGCACTTGGTGCTCAATGCTCATGGATATAAGATATTAGATGTTTTCTAAATCTCAAAAACAAATAAATAAAACACTTTTAAGAAAAAGACACTTATCATGCACGACAAGTGAAGACGACATAAAATATACTTTTATTCAAAAATATTTATGCTAAGCAATCAAAAATATCAAGAGATGTCAAACAAATATCATTATACCATACCTATAAATAACATCATACACAACATACACCCTATACAGTATACAATACATCCATACATCAAACACCAAACATCTTAACACACCGTGTTTTTACTTCTGTTTGACATCAGTCTTTCTGTCTCTAAGGAGATGAAATTTTAAGAGTCCTTTTGTGACAAATAATATCACATAAGCATATAACACAACAATCAATGACTCTTGAGTATGGAAAATAATTTTTGCACAAAATCCTGACAAATGACAGCGTATTTGTCTCGTTTTCATTTTCATCTTCGTCTTCGTCGTCGTGTCGTTTGGTGTGATCCTTGCGAAAATCTTCTTCTTCTTTTAAGCCTTAACACAACAATCTTCGTGGAATGAATTGGAATTCCCTAAAAAGGATGTTTTGTTTGTTTTGGCATCATTTAAGTCGTCCGTCGTCGTCTCTTCTTCTTATGGTGTAGTGTACAGTGTATCCTACATACATCCTCTACATCCTTACATATACCTTTCTTATATCTTGTGGTTTTTATGATGACAAGGATGCTAAATTTTGTTTTTCAGTATGTACCTATGTATGTATGTATTTGTGTACTTTTTCTGAAGAAAATAGAAAAGATTTTTTATTTGGCCACGTCCCATGTCACACACAAAGATTGATTGTCTGCATCATTTTCCTTCGGGGAGTGCGAGAGAAGAAATCACCCACTCTCCCATTTCCATTCTCATTCCCATTCCGATTCACCCACCTAAACAATTCATTGGGGATGATGTCCATCTGAGTGCTCATTATAGTGACATTGATTGTAGGACATATACCAGAAAATACACATGTACTTTCTAAGAACAACGATCCAGGCCAGGCCAGGCCAGTCCAGGACAAGACAAGGATATTTATACTATTTTTGTTGTTTGCCAAGCTTTCAGACATCAAGATAAAATAAAATTCCAACAACAAAAAAGAAAACAGTCATCCAATGGCTTGGAAAAATTTCGATCCTACTCGTAAGCAAAAAGCAAAGAAAAAAAGATAAGAGAAAAAACGAAAATAATAATCCTGCTCAACCACAGGAATTATCCTGGAAGGAGAGAATAAAAATTGCTAAACAAAATACTAAGCCCAGACTAAATGAACCGTAGAATGGGACAAATCGAAGGATCATCATCATCATCAGCATCATTGGAGGTCGGTCGGTAGGTTGGTCGTTGATTCTTCGGTTTAGGTTTCAGTTTCGGTTTCGCCGAAATGGGCTCCTAAATAAATAGAAATAACAATTTGTTTTGCTCCTTGTGAATTGGATTGGGGTATATGGTATAGCCAAGGCAAGGCACTATAGGCTATGTAGACATTGCGGGCATTGATATTGAATTACGGGTAAATTTTAAGTAAATTCTGCGATTCAAATTGGATTACATGGAACGGGGAGGAGCAAGGAAAAACAGGAGACAATAAAAAAGAAGTCTTGATTGCCTATTTGTCCTCGGTTTGACATTTTTTTTTTTAACTTAGACATACCCAAATACTCTTGGGTAATTTTTTGAATCTTTAATTTGGTGGAAAAAGAAATGCTGATGTTTTATTGCTGCAATTACGGATAAATTTTGTGGACTCGAATATAAATTATAAGATCGATAGGTTTTTTAATGATTTGATATAATTTTTTGGGGTCTAATACAAGTATCGGGTGTTTCTTTATGAGCTTGAGATTTTTTAATAATAATAACAGGTATTTTTTTTAGAGGTATAGAACTTTATGTTTGCAGCAATCTTCTAACTTGGGGCCATTTTTCTCAGCTGTCAAGTGATTTATTTTTTAGTTTGGTTCGACATTTCAGCATGAATAAACTGACGTCTGAATAACACTTCCAAATTTTTCCGGGAGTATTTCAAAAAAATTTAATTTAGTTTAACATGCAATTCTGGAACACCTTGTTAAGCATTTTTATTAAATTGAAGGATTTATAGCACTTTAAATACTTTCATTATACGTTGACTTAAATTGTATTACTGAAGTATAGGGTTTACCATTAAAGGTGGGTCACTTTTAAAATTGAATAAAACAAGTTGTATATGAGATATCAATAATCCCTTATTTGGGAACCCTTTCAATGAATGTGTGAAATATAACATAGTTTCAATGGCCGCTGCGGCTTCGGTAGGTGGCGAGATTTCGAAAGGCTTTGGCGCATTCATCAAGATGAATTTGACCGATGGCATCGGTTGTATTTAAGGATCTTGATAGTTTGCGGCTTATTCGCATAGATACGAGCGACGCTTATCCAGGCCTTAAAAAACTGCTCACACAGAATATCGATTGTGTCTTTAGCTGTGTGGCACGTAGCCATATGTTTAAACCGTATTTCTTCGTTGTCCATATCATCTAATTCAAAAGTAGGTGAGTATCGACCTATAGCGATCGCTGTTGACGGTGATGGCCTCGAACACCAAACGTAACTTTATTTTAATGAATCCCGCGTGGATTGGTGTCGTCCCAAATCGGGCAATTTTGATTATTCACGTATGTACCTATTCATGCAAAAACGGGCCTCATCGCTAAAGATGATTTTTTGGCCAAAATTAGGATTAACTTCCAACTTCTCCAAAACCCAATTAGCGAACACAAAATGCTGCGTATGGTCAGCTCCTGGGCCAGTTGGATTTTGTATGAGCTTAAATCACGACGCAAAATTCGACATGTACAGGTTTGTTGGCAGGCCAAGTTCTTGTGAGCGACGTTGATAAGCAGCGATGTTTGATATTAAAGTTTTATCATTTGAACGTGTTGCTGGACGCTGTAACTGCCAATGATAATTTGTCTTTAGTGACTGATTAAAAGAAGATATTTTGACAGACATTAAAGAAACAATATGGCCGCCAAGATCTGTCAAAATCAATCCGTCCCTATTAGAAAACCCTGCAGCAAAATAATTTAAAATTGTTTTTACTTCAGATATTTACTATTGAAATTTTTTAAGGTAAAACATTGAGTCTCTTTTCTAGAGGTGTATTTTAGCAGAAAAATCTGAAACACCCTGTGAATATTTTTGCTTAAAATTAAAAACATGCATAGCCTTGGAAATTTCTTTCATCATTCATCAATTTAAAATTATAAACACAATAGAACTCGTAATTCACAGTAACTGCAGTTCCTTTCTCATTTCGAATAAAATAAGGACCGATGATATATCTAGTGGTGATTCGTTAATGGATTAAGGATTGTCTTCTCTTCAAATACATCAACTGGGCTTATTGACTAAGTCATTTAACCAGAAATTAACTTTATCATTTGTTACCAACGCCCGTGTAAACCAGTCATCCAACCTCGTGTAAACTTACGTGTGAACTTGCTCTTGGTCTCCGTGAATGTTGCTCGTTTTAACTGACTCTGAACGCACTCATCGTTCTGGAATGTGTGAAAATTTTAAGAATCCATTTTACATTTTTAATTTCAGAGAAAAAAATAATAGAAATCACGAGCAGCAGCCACGACAGACCAAGAGTAAGTAAAATTAATTCAAATAAACTGAACTGTATTAATAATTACCTTTTTTGAATAAAGTTTTTTTAAGTCTTTTGAACTGGAAACAACATAATTGTTTTATGGGAGGATTCTAATAAAGCTTGGGAAGTCGTACATGAAATGAAATGATAATCTGAAATGAACTTCAGATAAATTTTTTCAAAGTAAATTTCCACAACTTCTAGCGGAAACGATTCATGATGAAATACAAAAACTTAGGAATGTCAGCACAGTTTGACATTCTGAACTGTCAAATCATAGACAACAACTATCAACACTTCCCATGTAGCTAAAAAAACACCCTATTCAAAGAACTAATTTCTTAAGCTTAAACAAAACTTTAATTGCCTTCAAATTCAAAAATAAATTAAATCCGGTTAAAGATGATTCAGCAATAATTTTCATATTTTGCCTTTGATTAAAAAGTTTGATATTCTTGAAACAAATCGTTTAAAAAAAACACACTTAAATATCCTTTCGATTAAAAAATCACATTTTCCATAAAAAAAAATTTTTACTACTTTGTTTGCAATTTAATAAAATCTGATAGAAAATAATCATCAAAATTTAATAAACCCAACTGTTATCAATGTATGTAATTATTAAAATAGGTATAAGGACAGTCAGATGTATTTATGTAGATATTGCGGTATACTATATTTAATAATGTCTCAATTAAAGACAGACAAGAGTTGTTAATTTAATCGATAGCACATTTGTGCACGTATTCACTTTGATTATTTTTGTCTAAATAATTGTCAGTTTATTTTCTAATTATTAAATTTGTAAAAAAAAAAAAAACAAATCAAAATTATTGATTTATCGTTTTGCTTATCTTAACTTTGATTTCAATTAAATAAATGTTAATTTGTTAAATTTGTGTTACCTTGAGCGTGTCATTGATTTTATTTTTAACAATTAAAAAATAAAAATTACTTGGAGTTTATTGTCTTTTATTTTATTTTTGTTCATTAACTGGGACAATGGATTTTTTTTTTTTTAGAGAGGGTGGAGGAATTTTAATTAACAAGAAAGTGCGTTAAGGGCGAAAATTGTTACAAGGTTGCAATTAAATTTATTAAATCTATTTTCAAGAACTTGAAGAAAAATCTTAGATCTATACATATCATCTATACCTACATTACATTTGATGGTCGTAGTGTATAGACAGAAGAACAGAACAGAAATAATACAATTAAAAATTTGATATCTTCTAATCAATTTGGCAATATAATTGATTCGATTTTTGAAAACTGACAACAGACAAGAGCTTTTGTGATAAATAAATGAACACAACATTTAATTTATACTTATAGTTGTCTTATATATAAAAAGTGTTATTTGGATTAGGACTTGATAACTTTGAACTTTTCACAATCACAACCCCTTAAACAAATGAACAAACTGCTAATGTCAACAAATTCTGTAAACAACGATGTTTTCGTTCTGAAGAAAGCCCCCCAACAAATAATTTTAATATAATAGCAAAATTCGGAGCTAGTTAAATAAAGACTTTATCAACAGGCGGAGTAAGAGCTATTTGGTCCAGTAAAAAGTATCATGTCATGTTTCATAAAAGGTCCCAGTACCTATTACTCTTAGAAATTGCAGTTTCGAAACTTTATTTTCCTGTTATTTTGTCACCTATGTATGTACAAAAAAAACTCTACAAAAAAGATGCAAGAACATTTAATAAAGTTTAAAGTGCGTATACGCCCAGTGTATCATTTTTGTATTGACGTTTATTAAAATCGATGCACACGTTTCTGAGTTGAAAATGATGTTGTTAGAAGGTGCCAGTTCTTCTGATCACTATAAATGATGATTTCAACTATCACAAAAACAAAACCCACCCGTGTAAGATGATTATTATCACAGGATTTAAGAAAGTATTGTACAGTTGAAGAACCATTTTGAACGACTAAAACATTTCTATAACAGTAGATATCGAAGCTTCAAGATGTTAAGTAAGTTTGATATTCATTTCGAATGTTTTCATAGCGACGAACGTACAGTTTGCAGCAAATTTGATGTAAGCCTACCTTTGATTTTTGATACTTTTTGTAGACTTACAGCCCTATTATGGCTATCAACTATCAATTATTTGATAACTGATAACTTCTATCAATTATTTGATAACTGATAACTTCTATCAATTTATTGATAATTTGGTATTATGAGTATCAAATGATAATTTTTCACCCATTGTGAATATTAATCAATATACGATTGTGAATAGGTTTTGTTTGGTGTTTGACGTTTGTCATTTGTGTTGAGTTCTTGTGTTTTGGTCTATAAATAATTTCGGCGGAATAATGTAAGTCGTTTTCATTAAATAAATTTCTCTTTTTTCTTAATAATATTTTGTTTATTTAGGAGTAGAATAGTTAGCAACAGAAAACAAATAGAAAGGCTTGTGGAACTAATGGAGGAAAATCCTGAGGTTGCAAAAGGCATTATTTTGTATTTATTTACCACTTTCATAAATCTCTGAGCGCTCAGTTGATGGTACATGCCTATTTATCAACGAAGAACTCGTGGCTGATAGAAAATTTGATGGATATCATAATTTTTGACAGCCGTAATACCAAGTTTAATTTGCTTATTTTAATTCATGAATTTATAATTTGTCCAGTGGGTTTGAAGCATCTCGTAATACTGTTTATTTTAGCTTGCACGATAAACCTTCGTTTCTCAGTACAATTGCCTTCAAACAACAATTCTAGTGAAGGCATTTCGTTCTTCAATTTGTATATTCAATAAAAACTACAAAAAAACTTTTATAAATCGTATTTAAATTACAATTCTTTACCATTTACGAATATTTGATACATTTGTCAACGAAGATTTTGTAGCTGATAGAATATTTGATGGGTATCAATATGTTTGATAGCCGTAATACCGTAATACCGAGTTTATCAATAAAGCTATTTACAATAGATCTTTTAATTCACTATTTATCAAAAATATTGATAATTGATCACCATAATACCGATTCATTAATTTTGTTGATAATTATCATCTATTATCAAATATCGTGTTGATATTTGATAACCATAATAGGGCTGTTAAGTACTTTTTAACTTTACATTGGAAGTTATTTTAAACTGTCCGATTTGTTGAATTGAAAAATTTGACATTTCACGCCAGCGCCAGCGTCGTCGTCTCAAGGTCCCTAGAATCAAAACTTATTTAGAAAAATACGTGTGTGTGTGTTAGTTCGTCCTCCATGACTTGAGTACTAGCAAATAATATCGACTTAAAAAAAAATGTTTTGCAGAAAATAATATCAAGTAGTGCTGAAAGCGCTTTTAGTAAATCCGTTTAATGGTTTTCTTGTGATATCAAAATTAAAAAGTGAAAAACTTGGTTCACCCCAAATATCTCATGAAAGAATACCGATAGCGACTTAACTAAATTTTATATTATATAACGCGATATAAATGCATCTAACGTTTTTTTTTTTCAAACACTGACAAAAATATTTTCCACCTCGAATATTGCAGGAAAAAATAATAATATTACCTCTAAAATAATTGTATGCATAAAAAAATAACACTTTTGACAACAGGTAGCATTTTTAGCAAACACGCTCAAACGGACCTACATATTTATTAGAATTCCCAACTATAGACTAGAGCATTTCATCCACTACTCTTATAAGATTAATTGTACAGATGTTATATCGATTTATCAAATTGCTAAAAGTTAAAGAAGCCATTCCATAACTTTAACTTTAGCAAAATGTTAAGTTAAGATCGTTTAAAATAAGCTTAATCATCTCACAGATTGACATCTGTAAAATTCGTAAAAATAAACAAAAAAAACGCTTAATGGTCGTTTTTTAATAAAAGGCAATTAGCAGGTTGCTAGTTAGTAAAATGTTTTAAATTTTGGACTTCCTAGTTAGCAAAATGTTTTAAATTTTGGACTTCCTTAGTAAATTCCTAAAAAAATTTGCATCAATATGTCTACTGCTCATCGAGCTAGAGTCTATCGAAAGGACAGATAAACTTTAAACATAGTATGGAAACAGAGCATTTTAATTACATTACCTTCAACTTGCACTATTATGCTAGCTTTTCTAGAACAGGTAGCTTCAGACAACAGTTTTAATAATATAAAACAGATAACTAGTGTCCGACCGAAGGTCGATTTTCAGCCGAAGCCTAATTATTAGCCGAAGCCGAAGCCTAAGGTTAAAAAAAGTCAAGAATTCTCCTTTCCACAAACGATGCGCAAAAGGTTTCAGGCAAAATTGAAATTTTGTTCGGCGCCTACTATGATGGAACACATGTGTTTTGAAATTTTTGAATACCTACCTACCGAAGAAAAGATTGCAATCTTTTCTTCGGTATTCAAAAATTTCAAAAATTGAATTTTTTTCCGGCGCCTACTATGATGCTCGATATAATAAACAGATTTTAGGCCGAAGTTTTGGCCGAAGCCGAAGGTTTGGCCGAATGTTGTTTTTTTGGCCGAATTTCGGCCGAACCGAAGGCCGAAGCCGAAGCTTTGGTCGGACACTACAGATAACTATTTTTTATTAAACTTCGTTTGTGTAGAGCAGTTCTAAACAGATTAATTCTGAGGGTTTTGTAAAAGAAATTTTAAAATGGAAATAAATAAAGCTTTACATATTTTGTTGTTGAAAAAATTGGTTTATTTTTGGCTTATTAATTTGTGTGTATTTCATTTCTACGCAGTTAGGTACACTCGTCTACTAAATTTTATTTCACTTGAATTATTAACTTGGCTCTCACCTAGTTGTTGTTGTTAGCCTTGGCTAACTGATAATGAATTTGCATAAAGATCGTTAAATAATAAATTGTTTACCGAATTGTGAATCACAAAGCGACAAGTTTCAAGAGTGGGAAACATACTCGTTGAAACTTTCATTTTGTATTACAGACACAAAAACCTCTGATTGAATTGACCCAAACATCTTTCTATAATAACCCGGTTTTAACAGATTATTTCATTGAATTCTTTTATTTTTTTTAATTATTTTTTTGATGATTTCTGTAAGACGTTATAAGCCCAGGTGTGACACCGTATTCGTGATCTTAAGGAACGATACCATTTTCCTGCATATTTTATTATCAATGAAAATGAATGCATTGTTGATATTTTCAAGGCCAGCGAGTCATTAACTAAGCCTGACCACTGGGCGTCCACACTTGTGAATTTTTCAGCTGCATTGCATATTGCTTTTACATTAAGGCTGAAGAAAACCTTCCGCATTTGATGTATTTATCAAGCAATATGTATACAATCGATCGAGGATAAACTCGGTCATAACAAACTCGCTCAAAGCTTTCTAGTCCAGTCAAGGAATGAGGTGTAGAGTGCGTGAGCAGGTAACTAAGCGATTCCTTCAGAAACTTGTTCAGGGGGCTTAGGTTGTTAACATACCAAAAGTCCTGACTCCTAGGTGATGAGCGGGGGGGAGGAGGAGGGGGTAAAGGTACGAATTTTGGGTTTTTCGCTTATATCTCGAAAACGGTGCATCGGAGAGAAATATTTTTAGTGAATAAAATGGAGTTCTTAAAATTATCTACAACTTTTATATTATATGTTTTTTTCTAATTCCTAACCGTTTTTGAGCTATACCCTCGGAAAAAGTTGAAATTTACAAAAAAAATCAATTTACGTCAAATTATTCATAAACATTGCATCATATTGTCTAAACCCATTCATAAACGAAAAGTATGAATAGAAAAGAAGTTGTAGATTTTTAAATTCCCTTTCAGAATATATATACATATGCTGATTAATGTCCAACCCGCCTAAAATAACAGCTATTTTAAAACAATTTTCAGAAAATTAGTTTGAAAAGAAAAGGGTATACTGGGCCTTGTTAAAGCAAGTAAGGAACGGAAAGACAACAAGCATGAAAGTTTCGGTGATTTGTCATCCCTTTTAATTCACACAAGCTGTCGTAAAAATTACACCCGGACTGACACGATAAAAAAATATGTTAGGGAGGCATCCACATCCAAGGAAGAGACAGGGTGGTCTAAGCTCCGGGCTTCAGTTCCTAAATTCAATTTTAAGAGTAATAATTGTTTGTTCTGTGGGCTTTGCGCAAAAGAAGAAACAAAAACGCCTTTTGCGAAAAGGAAAATTGTGCATTCAGTTGAGACTTTAACTGTTCAAAATCGAATCAGGGAGGTGTGTTCTATGAGGAAGGATACCTTGGGCGATGAAGTTCTTTACCGCCTTTTCTCGATTATCGATCTTGTTTCTGAGGAAGCAGTATACCACAAAGACTGCTACATTAATTTTTTGAAGCCCACGAGTTTACAAACTCCAAAAATAGAGATCCCCAGAGACAACCATGTTACAAAGGCTATGGAGGAGATTTTCAGCTACTTGGAGGGAAGCAGTTATTGTCAGTTCTTCAAAGATGAAATACTGGGTTTCATATCAGAGACCAAACCCCAATGGCGGACAATCAAGGCTGAATTGGAGAGGAAATATGGAGATCGGATACTGTTCACTCCAGGTGTCAACAGATTTAGTGTGCCAGTGGTATGGAAGCGTGGTATGGAAACAGGGCTAAAAATGAAGAAGAAGAGAGGTTGAGAATTGTTGCTAAAGCTGTGGAAATTTGACGGCAAGATATTCAGAGTCTAGTGTACATCACAGACACATACCCTCCCAGCGACGAATTTTTGAAGAATCCAGGTACAATGCCTCAATCCCTTACTTTTTTCCTCGAGGGTCTTTTATTGGCAAAGACAAAGAGAATAGAAGAAAAAAAGAGAAAATGTGCTGCATTGGGAAATGCCATAATTGGGATTGTCAGACCTAGAAGCTTCGTATCATATCACCTCTATTGTGCAGCCTATTATTGCTCATATACAGAAAGTATGCTTCAAGACATTTAATTCATCTTCTTGCAAATTTGTGCTTCTGTGTATCGTATCACGAAGCACAAAAGTTAGAAATGTCAGCAATAGACAGTGCGAAACCGGGTTTTATTGTAAAGAAAGGTGCTTTCAATCAATTTGTTTTCGACAACGTTGATTTTAACGTATGTACTATAGATGGGCTCAATACTCTTCATACTATGGGTGGAATCAGGTGCATTACTCCCTCGAATTCCCTTGAAAAAGGTGCAGACATACCAAAATTGAAGAATATGCCCTTATCACATGATGTTGGCAAACTTGGCATAATTCCGCTGAAAACATTCCAGAAGAGCGCTAGCCTGGAAAGTGTAGTGGTCAAACGCATTAACGTACCCGAAGAAGTGGTTCACCCTCAACCATTAGATGTTCTCTGGTTTGTTGCAAAAAAACTAAACATCCCGCTGCCAGAATGGAAAGGGTACATGGCAAATCTACCAGCACCAGAGGTTCTTCTGAAAACTATATTTTGCCCCTGCACCAAAGATTGTGTAATTGGAAAATGTGGCTGCCGAAAAGCGATGCTCATCTGTTCTGCAGCGTGCCTCCACTGTCAAGGGAAGTGCCTGAACAGTGTGCCTGTTGACGATGAGGACGATGAAGACGATGTAGAGCCCATTCAGCAAGAGCCACCCGCTACTGAGGAAGAAGATGCCATGGAAGAACAATCATTGCCTGGGCCCTCAAGTTCAAAGAGGATGAAAATTTGATTACTTTTAAAGTTGAGAGTAAAACATTAGGATATTGAGAACAATGGGGTTTACAATTATTATTGTATTGGTGTAACGAAACTATCTGTAGAATAAAGTGCGAAATTTTTCATCATCATTATTTTGTCTACTTTATTTAATAACTTGCTTATAAGTGGCCATATATGTTATTAGATGAACGAACAAAGTTTGTGGGTTAAGAATAATATGATATACAAACTAATTTTCTGAAAATTGCAAAATGCTATACAAGTTTTGAAATAGCTGTAACTTTAGGCGGGTTGGACATTAATCAGCATATGTATATATATTCTGAAAGGGAATTCAAAAATCTACAACTTCTTTTCTATTCATACTTTTCGTTTATGAATGGGTTTAGACAATATGATGCAATGTTTATGAATAATTTGACGTAAATTGATTTTTTTTGTAAATTTCAACTTTTTCCGAGGGTATAGCTCAAAAACGGTTAGGAATTAAAAAAAAACATATAATATAAAAGTTGTAGATAATTTTAAGAACTCCATTTTATTCACTAAAAATATTTCTCTCCGATGCACCGTTTTCGAGATATAAGCGAAAAACCCAAAATTCGTACCTTTACCCCCTCCTCCTCCCCCCCGCTCATCACCTAGGAGTCAGGACTTTTGGTATGTTAACAACCTAAGCCCCCTGAACAAGTTTCTGAAGGAATCGCTTAGTTACCTGCTCACGCACTCTACACCTCATTTTAAGTCATTTATTGACTGGACTATTCTAGCCAGGGGTCTAAAAATTTTAATTTAATTAATAGCTATTACTAGAAGAAGATAAAGCTTGTTTTAAATCACACAAAACTAAGCTTTGACTTAAAAATCCAATCCTCGGCTTTAGCTTTTTTTATCCACAAGACCCAAAATCTCAAATATCTCGAAAGAATGCATTTTAAAATTCAATTTTTGAGTGCATACTTTTTGATGTTTTTTAAATGACATTTTATTTTGTTAGAAGAAAAACTATTTTTTGCTAATTTTTAAGGGCATAGGAAAGTTATGGATGTCGGTCCCAGACTTATTTTTTTGTTTGTTTTCGTCACTCTTATCAAAAATCAATGACAATTCATATACCTATCACGTCAGATATTTTTGTTTATAGTTATTAAGCATAAGCATTATTTATTACAATTCATTATTTCCAATTTTCCAAAAAATATACTATTCCTTCTTGAATGGAAACAAATAAAATGAAAATATTGTCACTCTTTTTAATAACAGATCTACTTTTACTGAGTGTTTGGATTTAATTACGTTTCATCAATTCGATTAATGTCCAATTAATATTAAATTGCGACTATATAGGTAAGCTGCTGGTGCTGCGGTAGGTTATTAACAATTAATTGTTTATCAACTAAGTCTCATATAGTATAGTTTATGGCCTCTCCATCAGTCTTCATATTAAAACTCCACAACCTGTTCACTATGTTCATTGCTGTTTTATTGCCCAACGCCACTTCACTTCGCTTACGAGTATATTCCAAAATCATCAACACTGCATATTTGCACAGCAGCAGATAACACCGACCTTAAAGCTCCTTATGCATATACTCGTATGTACCTACAAATAAATATATGTACATATTTCTATGAATTAATCTGTAATTAAACTCTCAATTCCAATGAGCCTTCGTTGCGTTGCTTTACGTTGCGTTGTGTTGTTGTGTTTTATAAGCCAAACAAAGCCACCTGTAATATAAATAATAACCACCCGAGGAATTTCCAATTTGCACGCAATTAGTGACACAAATTACCCTTTCGTTTGGAAATAATTAAATTGCTCGCATAATTACGAAAATTTATGACCATTGGAGCGAATGGTGCGCGATTAGGACAACCGCTTCTACACGGCTTTTGGCCTTTTTACTTCAACCAATGCAATGGCTTGACTTAGTGGCAGTGGTGCGCGGGTGTAAATGATAATAATTAATTTTCACAATAATCGAAACATGGTTAGGAAAAATCTTTTTGTTCAAATTGATTTTGTTTTATCGATTTCCAAAAGAAGTGATGATGCATATAATATTTCTAATCTGTGCTAATAGCTCCGAGCCAAGGAGGGCCAATTCAATTTATCAATTTATCAAATCAACAAGAGAAAACATCATGAGAATAGATTTACCTTTCTCATGAGTGTGTTGCGAAATCCATTGATGGCAAGGATTTCAACAAATCTCAACATTTATTTCATTCACTTGACTGTAAACCTTTGTTCCAAGTGCTCACTTACCATATTTTGGCAATAAAAAATATACTTTTAAGGGTTGTCATCCACCACCCACCCACTTATAATGCCATTCAAAAGGGTATTCTTGTTTGCCGCTCGCTCTATATTTCAGCACTTCCATTTATATTCTATCCTGTTTAAGAAGAAGAAGAAGGGTGCCATGTTTTTTTTTTTCTTGATTTTTATCCCATTTATTTGTATGTTTGAAACCCTACTCTTCCAACCCATCGCATCGCATCGCACTCGCCCTAAAATCAATTTAGAAGATCCTTATTCTGTAGCTAAGCTAAAAGTGTATAGAGATGAGGGGGAAAAACACTTGAACGTTTGTTGGTGGCCGATGAAAACGGGGGTCGAACAAGTCGAATTGTAATCTGTAATGGAGGCCAATTTGTAACAGGGATCTGAATGTCGACTTTCGACTATATTAGAAAAGAGAGGTTCGTGTTTTTTGACTTTTTGCGTTTTCATGTGTCGTAAATCACATAACAATTTGGAAAATTGCTGAATATTCAGCTCAAGAAGTTTTCTTTTTTTTTTGGTTTTTGCAGGAGGAAGTTCATGCTCAATTTTTGAAATGGAAAATGTGAAAGATTACAATTTGAAATAGATGGCCTTTTGACATTGTTCGTTTTTCTTTCTTTTTTTTCCGTACAAGAAAACTTGTCGGTCAGTAGGTGGTAATGGTTGTAAATCGGTATTTTTAATTTGATTAAGAACTTAAAATACGAGTATAATGCTTTTTTAAACATTTATTGTATAGGCTCTTTAATTAAAAACGAAATTTCTTATTAACAAAATATTTATGTTTTTATTTTGAATCTTTTATTTCGAATGAATTTATTAAATAATTTTATTCGTCAAAACAAAATAATTAAAAACTAGATTTTAATATTATGATAAGTTTAAAGTACTCCTACAACTCGGCCATCCTGACCATTTTGATCGACCCGATCAATAACAATATTATATAATTTAATCAAAACATGAAACAGTCAATTTATATAATACAAAGATTAATTTTAAACGAAATAAATACACAGTTAATAGCAATGTAGTAAGTATTACCTTTCCGAAATTAAATTAATTTTGAGAATCACGTGTGTCAACCCAAGAACGGATACGAGAGGCTTCAATTATACCATCATACGGAATTGATGTATGCTGACGACATTGTGATGTTAGCCGACACTCCCATAAAACTTCAGATGATGATTACCAAATTGGAAGAGTATTGCAAAAGATGGAACCTTACCGTAAATCGTGCAAAATCTCAGATAATGGTGTTTGGTAGAGGTAAGGGACTTCGGAGTAGTAATTTTAATTGGAAACTTGATGGGGTTCCTGTAGAAATAGTAGACAACTACAAATACCTTGGGTTGGTAATGACGCCACAAAATAATATGAAACTTCATTTAGGAGAAAAACTAAAAAGTTCAAAAAATGCTATCAACTGTACTTGGTCCAGTTGCATGAAAAATAAAAATATTGGTCTACGTGCAAAATACCAGATATTTGAGGCTACTGCTCGATCAATTATGTTGTATGCAGCCCAGGTTTGGGGATACCTCCAGTATGAGACTGTCGAACAACTGCTTAGATTTTTTCTCAAACGAGTACTACACCTGCCCATGTCAACGCCCACTTATATGTTACATATTGAAACTGGACTTCCACCATTATACATCACAACACTGAAACTACATTTCGACTACATCCTTAAAGTGCTTAACATGAATGTATCTCGTCTTCCTAAAATAGTAGCAACCTGTGCCTTGGAAAAAAAATCGTCATGTTTTGAAAAGTGGAAGGAATTGGCTGAGAAGATCGGATGTCCGCTCAATCTAGAAGCGTTTAACTTTCATCAAATGAAATCAGAGTTATACAATATTCTTCGGGTTTTGGATGAAAGTATGCACAAATCATATATCGAAGAAGCACAATCTTCAATATACAGAGTATATTATCCCAAGCTCGAGCACGATCTCAGCAAGATAAGTTATTTCGGAAATAACGAGAGTGTTAATAAAATATCTACCATTTTTAAAACACGCGGAGAGTTACTGCCGTTAAATTTTATACCCCACCGCCCAGATCTCCCAATCCAATGTAGTATGTGTAATCTGAATACTCGTGAAGATATAATTCATTTTGTGGGAATATGTCCATTACTTAAAGAAATACGAAAACTATACTTAGGAAAAGCTATTTTCACAACGGAAGAAGTTATTTATCTTTTGAATGGAAATGATTGGTCGGCTCTTTTCAAATTTGTAAAATCCGCATTACGATATCGAAATCAAATTTTAAGAGAAGCATTTTAATTATATTAATTATAGGCAACTTGAGTAACTATTTTGTTAAATTACATTTATATTGTCAATCTGACAGACGGCTTTTGCCATGTCATAAAAGATTTGTAAAACTTATGTAAATTCTTATAAATTATTGTATCTAATAAAATCTTATTCTATTCTATTCTATTCTATTCATACGGAATTTGACTTAACTGACAATTTTCAATATCTCCTATTACATACCGATCGTTAGGTAATACTTTATGAATTTTATACGGACCACGAAATTTAGGAATTAATTTTTTATTAGTTCCAATATTTGTATCAATATTTCTGATCATGACAAATTCTCCTACCGAAAACTTTTTGTGTAATTTGTGTGTATTCAAATATTGCTCCGAATTTTTCTGCTGGCTTAGTTCTATATTATCGGATGCTGTTTTTCGTAATACGGTTAAGTCTGGTTTTATAAATCGTTTACTATCTAGATGTTCTGAAAGAGTATCTACCTCTCGTCCACGTTGATTAATGCCATATAGTAATTGACATGGAGACACAGCTGTTGTGGAATGAATAGTTTAATGGCATACTCTACTTTGATTAAAAGTTTAGACCAGTCGGAGTGTTGAACAGGTTCAGAAATCTTAGCCAACATAGATTTCAAAATGCGATTAACACGCTCAACTTGACCATTCGCTTGGGGAGAAGCAGTTGCTGTCTTAACATGTTCTATATTATTATCTAACAAATATGAGGCAAACTCAAGAGATGAAAAAGATGAACCTCGATCACTAATAACACGACGTGGTCGGCTAAAATATTCAAAATATTTATCGAGACAAGCACAAACCTCTTTGGTACTGGTTGAATTTACAGCGTATAATTTTGTACCTATGTTTCGTAAAAGCATCTACTATCACCAAAATGTGTTTTCTTTTAGAAATAACAGACGGAAGAGGGCCAAAATGATCTAGATGAATTGTATCAAATGGAATAGGTTTTTTTTGGAATTTGGTGAAATGTGCGATTAGATGAATGTACTGGCAAGGAATTTGTTACACACTGAATACAATTTTGAATATATTTTTCGATCTTCTCTTTCATTTTTGGGAACCAATAATGCAATTTAATTTGATTGAGGCAATTTGTTACACCTACATGCCACATTTTTTCATGAACTAATCTTATTATTTGTTGTTCCATTTCTCTTGGAACATATAACAATAAATTTTGACCATCTAATTTTCGAAAAACAAGGCCATCACTCAGAATAAAATTTGGAACGTCTTCTCTTTCTAAACGTTCGCGTATTTTCAAAATATCTTCGTCTCTGTTTTGAGTAATCTGTAACTGCATGTCAATATCTTTTGGATTTATAACCGAAATAATGTCCTCTTTTGTTTTTAATGACTCAATCGAAACAGAAGGATAGCGACTTAAAGCATCAATATGACCCATCAAATGTCCACTTCGGTGTTGAATAGTATAATTAAAGTTTTCAAGTTCAAGTGCCCAACGAGCCATTCTAGCATTTAAGCTTTTTCGATTTAAAGTCAAAGTACGGGAGTTGCAATCAGTTATAATTTTGAATGGAATTTCCTCAAGGTAAATAGGGAATTTTCGTAAAGAGTATATTATCGCTAATGTTTCCAATTCAAAACTATGAAACTTAGATTCAGACTTTGTCGTACGTTGAGAAAAATAAGCGATCGGATGAATTTTGTTTTTGTAAAAGTATACCACCAAAGCCATCAGAACTTGCATCGCAATGAAGTTCTGTTTCACGTTGCGGATTATTATATAATGCCAAAACTGGTGGTGATGCTAATTTATCTCTTAAGTTTAAAAATGTTGAACGACATTCATCATCAAAAATAAATTTTGTCCCTGGCTTAATAAGGTTTTGAAGTGGCTTAGCGATGTTCGAAAAAGATGGAACAAATCTTCGGAAATACGAAAATAATCCCAAGCATTTTTGAACTTCATCTAAAGTTTTTGGTATTGCAAGATGTTTTATATTTTCAATATGTCCGTTATTGGGACGAATTCCTTTTTGACTAATAGAAAATCCCAAAAAATCTATTTCATTGTAGCAAAATTTGCATTTTTTAAATTTAAGTTCAAGTCGAAACTGGGCAAGTTTTCTTAGAACTTTTTTGAGTACGTCCATGTGTTCATTAATAGTTTGGGTTGCGATTGTTATATCGTCCATGTAGACAACAACGTCCCCCTCATCTATAAATGTTCGCAATATATGATTAATGAACCGTTGAAATACAGCAGGGGCATTTTTTAATCCAAAGGGCATTCGCAAATATTCGTACTGCCCATCTGGAGTAACAAATGCTGTATATGGAATGGAGTTTTCAGACATTTTTACATGATGAAATCCATTTTTTAGATCTAATGTTGTAAAAAATGCTTTACCTTCTAATCGCTCCAATGAGTCATCTATAAGAGGAAGTGGATAACTATCTCGTACCATGATTTTATTCAAAGGTCTATAGTCAACACACATTCGTTTTTCACCTGATTTTTTGGAAACTAAGACAATTGGGAATGCATAAGGGGAATTGCTGGGTCGTATTTGTTTATTTTTTAAAAGTTCTCCAACCATTTCTTTTACTTTTTTGCGATCTCCATATGAAAGCCTTCGGGGTGGTGAACTTATTGGTACATCGGAAGTGAGGTGAATTCTCATGTCATAATTTTGTTCAATAATTGGAATATTTGAAAGAAATAGATATTCGGTTTCAATGATTTTTAAAATTTCTTCGCGACGAACCTCATCTAATTTAGAATTTACATCAAATGCGTCAGCAGACTCAGAATTTATATTTATTGCAAAAATATCTGGTACCGAATGATCAATATGTAACAAAGAAGAAGTTATCTCTCTCGTATCAATTTCAGGGTTTAGGCACCGATCACAAGTGGAAATAAATTTGGAATTCTCAAAATTTTTAAAAGAGCCATATATGTACATAATGTAACACTTCATTTGATATTTTTATTTTATTTGCATCCAAAATCTTTATTTTTGTTTTTAACATTTCATTTGAATTTACATTAATTATCATAAATTTTATATTAAATGCATTTAAAAAATCACGACCTAATAAAACAGTGTATGAAATAATCAAATCAGAAACAACAAAAACAAAAATAGTACGAGTTAATTTGCGAAATGTAATTTGAATTTCGATTTTTCCAAAAGTACATAATTTAAAATCTCCTAAGCCCTTAAAGCCAGAATCTTTAATCCATTGATTAGTCAAAAATTTAGGAACAGCAGATTTTCGTATCAAACTAATCGGACTACCGGAATCAAATAAAGCAATAAAAGTATTACATCGATATATGGAATAATTATTAAGAAAGGCAACACTTACATCGTTAATCTCTTGGAAATGTTCAACATGTGAATTGCTTGTCTTAAAACTAATATTATTCTTTTCAAATTGGTCCACTAATGCAACTTGAGGATTTGATTTCTTAGTGCAATTATTCAAAATGTGTTCTTTTGAACCACAACGAAAACAGGAACCTTTTTCTCGCTTTGGATTTGCATACGAACTTGAAAAGTGTCCTATTTGTGAACAATTGAAACACTTTTGTTTTTTAATGTCGTCATTCTTATTTAATGAAAACGAAGAAGATGGATTTCTTTTCTGATTTTTAAAATTCCGTTGACTTCGTAATTGACCATAACGATGTCAGATATGGTGTGCTTTCGACCAAAATTCGATAAAAAATTTTGTCGAAAATTGGAAAAATTGGTAGAATTATCTACTCGCAAAAACAATTCAGCAGCAGAGTTCATTTTCATTAAACGTCGGACTGACCTTAAGCGAAAAACATCATCCGCACTCAATGAATCACAAACACGTTCAAAATCTTTAAGCCACTTATAGCCATCATAAGTTTCGTCAAACGGATTCATTAAGTGTTGAACATTTTCAAAATTTGGACAGCTGACTACAGAATTTATGGTTAACTCTCGCTGCAATTGTTGTATACGTTGTCGTTTTTCTAAGATTCTAATCTCTGCATCAAGATTAATTTCTTCTTGTTGCGGGTTGAGCGGTTCATTTTCGGCGTCATTAAAATTGTCATCATTATCTTCATCATTTAGATCCAGTTCATTCCTTTTTTCATTATATAATTTTCTTAATTGTATTAAGGAAGCTGAACTCGAAAAAGGAATTTCGTGTTCGGTTAACCAATTTTGTATATCTATTTTATTTATTTTTTATTTTATATTTGTTGAATAAAAATTGCAGTAATAGGTAGTCTTCAATCCCACTTCTGAAGTTATAGGCTCTTTAATTAAAAACGAAATTTCTTATTAACAAAATATTTACCTATGTTTTTATTTTGAATCTTTTATTTCGAATAAATTTATTAAATAATTTTATTCGTCAAAACAAAATAATTAAAAACTAGATTTTAATATTATGATAAGTTTAAAGTACTCCTACAATTGGCGTTAAATTTTAAATAATTTTCTAAAGTTTTGCTAATTTTAAACGGTTTTAACATTTTATTCTCCCCTAACATCTAACAATTGAAGCTAGGAGCCAGTTATAGCTATCATTGGTTTGCATCATTGAACATTTTTGTACAAAATTAAAAATTTAAAAATGTTTGGTGCCAAAATAAAGCTGATTTAGATTTTTTCTTCTAAAAAAATACATTATTTAACCCAGAACATTTTCCTTATAGTTAATTTTTACTTAATTAACGGTTTCAACATTTTTAACATTTTTCATGATGAAACCTTTTTCAATGAACAGCTGATTGTTTATTTTACATTTCGGAACATAAAAGTTCCACTGAAAGCGTTTCATTTTCTTTGTCAGTTTTACTTTCAATGAAGAAATGCTTGACGCGAATATTCAATGATAGCCCGTCAAGAAAATTCCAATGATTGATTTCAATGATAAAAACTATTTATGTATAGCTATAATTCGCCCCTTAAAATCACAAAAAATGCTAATTCAAATTTTTTTAATTGGCTAAATTTATATGAACTCTGAGTATCTGACATATCAAAATACTTGGTCTGTTACTAAGATTGCCATTATCCATCTCAGATGGATAGGATATCGGGAAACTATTTCGTTAGTATTTTATGTGTAAAAGAACAGCTGGGTTAAGAAAATTAAACCTATTTCTTAGCTTCTGGTAAATGTACTTATTTGACAGAAAAGCTAATTATGTATGTATATGGTTAAATTTTAAGGCATACGAAAATTGATTTTAATTTTTATATTTAGTCCTATAAATCCGGTGATTCTAAATGTTTGTCTACTTTTTATGAACAACTGAAAGATGTTTTTTATTTTTTGACAGCAACCTTAATTTACTTATTCAACTCGTTCAGTCTTCAATATTGAGATTGAACGCACCCATTGAAGTTTGTTTGCTGTTTTTCACGAAATGTCATTTCTTAGACGTGTTCATACCAATAGAAATTAAAAAACAATATTAGTATCTGTTTTACTTGTTAGCTAAGGATTAGAATTTTGGAAAAAGGTATAGTAAATTGTTAATTATGGGGAACATTTTGAGCCTATGTTTTTTTTTTTTTTTTATTGTAAATACAAAACTTCAAAGTGGAATATTCATCTTGATCAATGAAAAAAATAAATTTAAGAAATTTGAAATCTACTTCAAAAACAAAAAATTGATGTTATCTTAAATGTTACCTAATTTTACTTACATACATAATATTAATCTTAAATTACCTTGATGTTTAAGTCAGCTGAACTAAAATTTTCTTAATCAATGTTGCAGTTTTATCCGTACCTTTAAATTCTTTTTTATTCTAAAAGCAAACAAAATTTGTATTTGGAAAATGTTTCGAATTTATACTTAATCAAATACTTACTTGGTATATGTAAATGCGTACATATGTACATATGTTTGTAATATACTGACCCCAGTAAGCATTTTTCTCTTCAAATGCGATGGTTCGTGTTTTCCATTGTTTTTCGTTACCAATGGAACACGTTTTTTTGTTGGTGAAACTTGTGTTCGTTTAGCTGACAAATTTCAATTTGCAGAGGAAGGAAATAAGTAATTAATAAATTTCAAGCTGCCACAACTTTTGAATATTTGAAGAAGAATTATTTATTGTGTAACACAATTTGTAATATCGAATAAATCAAAAATCATATCTGTCAAATAAAAATAAATACAATGATATTGCTGTTTATAATACCAGTGTTTTGTTAAAAAATCTATCAATTTTACACGAACAACAAAAATAATATCCGTAGTATGAATACTACCGATAAAAGTTAAAGTAGAATCTTACTACGGATGGGTTTTTGACATTTATACGAGTCTCGAATGGACCTAATGTGATTTCGTTCTCAAATGTTGGTACGATTGATATTGCATTTGTATCTCGATGGCTGTGTTCGTTGAGTAGTTGTGCATTTGGAATTATGTGTTTTCCATTGGGGAAAAAATCTATCAATTTGATATTATTTAGTTTTGTTAGTGAAAATGGACTAACTGGGTTTATTTTGCAAGAGAAAACAATAGAAAATATATTTATGTTTTGCTATGTTTCCACCAAAGGTTTATCTCAGTTTAGATTAAATAAATCTTTTTGTTGTTTCCACCGCACAAGAAGATTTAAAAATGATTAAGTTAAGACAGCACTTTCTAAAATGCAAATGCTGTTTCGATGTTTTTTATGAAGTGGAAGTGAGATAGTTTGATTCGTGTTAAACACTGAAAAATTGAATAGTTCAGCACCATATAAGAATATGCTACCTACTCCATGTGCAATTTTTTTTTTTTGATTAAAACAAAACTATATTTTTTGTACACAAACATGCAAATAAACAGACCATATCGCATTATCTGTAAAACCAACACAAATTTTTCTTCACAAATTTTGATTCGACTCCGACCGGGATCGAGGCGAATCAAGCTCATTTTAACTCGATTCAGGTATATAAAGAATTTAGGCGAGCTTCAAGCTCGCTTCAACACCACATGTTAATGTAGTAGTCTACGAACAAACCCCCTTCTTGAAGTTTTTATTTTATGTCAATTTGTTTGGTTAAAACTTTGAAATCACATTACACAGACGTATTTTCTTGATTTTGATAGTCAACTATCAAAAATCAGCTTACACTATTTCACCCCTGGTCTGAATTTCGCTACTTTTTTTTTGATAAATTATTCTAGCAATTGTATCAACTTTCAAATATAAAAACCGGACTACTGCGGATCGTTTTTTTTTTTTGCAATTTCTCACTTTACTATATATGGAATACCAAAAAAACACGGTTAATAGTTGGGGTCAAGTTATGAAAATTTGGTTCTAATTCAAAAAATAAATAATTTTTATTTGCCTAAAAGAACGCGAAAAATGATTTTTCTTTTCGACTTTATCTAAATTTACCAATGGAAAAACCCAAAATTTAGCAGGTTCAGACGACATAAGGGACTTGAAGGTAACGCAGGTTTCTAGTATCTGATGGGCCAGCTGCCAAAAAACTGCCTTCGAATTACGGCATACTATATTGGAATAATAACTGGAAAGTTATACAAGAAAAATCAACCTTACCATCAAGTGGAGTCCACTTATGTCAAAATATCAGCTGATCATGTTTTTTCATTTAACTGAAAGCTGGAACTTTATAATTCTGATTTATTTATTTACTGCACAATTGTTTTTTAAGTTCTTTTTCTTATTGGAAAAGGAAAGCATAATTTCTTTAACCAGTGTAATAAGTTTTTTTTGTGAACAATAATGTTTTTGGTACTTTTTAAAGTAAAGTAACACAGTCAAGTATAGTTCTAAGTTTGACATTAATGACATATGAAAAATAATCTAGCTGTCTTGGTCTTATGTTCCGTTCAAAGAATTCAGTTAACTGCAAATGATGTCCCTTAGGTTGTCTAAACCTGTCCTTTAGCATTACATCTTAAAATTGAGTTATCTGTCAAAACAAGGTTTTTTTTCCTCAATGTTTTGACGTTTGTTTTGGGGTAAGATCAAATTTAGATTGTTGATATTTTCAAGAACCTTTAAAGTGATTTTTTAACTTTGAATACAATTCTCCAAAGATTTATGAACTTTCTTCTTTTTTGTCATTGTTCAAGTTAAACAACTTTAGTAATACAAAGTTAAAAAATGGCTCAAAAACTTAACTTAACTTTTGTTTTATCACAGTTTTGTAGACGAAACAGACTTCCAGTATTTTTTCTAAAATACAATTTTATTTTAAATACTAAATAACTGGATTTACCGAATCTTGATTGCTAAATGCAATCAAACAATTTAATTGAAAACCTAAACAAAAGTCATCGTCCCCCTCCCTGTCACCTTCTCTGCGTGCCCCTTCGATTCATACCATACCAACATATTTGTTAACGTTCATCAACGTCGTCATCGTTGTTAACATCAAGAGAATTCCACTGTTGGTATTGCCATTCCATTGATGGCACCCATTGATGCTTCGGCTTCCTATATAACATCAACGGCATCTATCATCATCATCATGAAGCACAACCAAGGAAGGAGGCTCCACCGTGCCGCCACGCCGCCCGGTCCCATTTTCCTATCCCTGTCCCTGTGCCGTTTATTTTGTTTACTCTCATAATTTCAAAATCAATAGATAAAAGCTATGTGATGATATCCTTGTGCTAACAATTTGCGCAATTATTCAAATAAATTGATCTCACTGAAGCGGTGACGGGTTTAGCTTCGATGACAACGAGATAGCGATATGCGACGATATAATACCGACGAAGTGATGACGGACGACAATGAATGTGGTGTGGGGACTGGTGACTGTTGGGTGCCGAATTGAAATGGAATGGTTACGTTGATGCACATCAGCAATATTGGTGTAACATTTTCGAGGAATTCCAATTGCATTCCAAATTGAAAACTAATCAGAGAAACTATACCCACCTAGCGTTAGACAATTTGGAAAACTGGCCGATGATGCTGGAACGAGTACCGAACCAATACCGCCTCCATTTATACGAACTGAAGCCTTAAAACTTTGTTAGCACTAACCGCTAGTTAAGCTGCAACTGTTGGTTGCAGTTGGCTGGTCATGATTCTCAACAATCACCGGAAAGGTTCATTTTTTTTTTTAATGTTGGTAGAATGCGGTGATTCGAGGTATAGAATTGGAGGTGGGTCTTCCTTATGTTGTCGGCACCATCCACATCACCATCACCACGGCCGCTGCTGCCGCATCATATATGAATGTGCATCATTCGTAGTGCATTTTGTTTGGTTAATTTCCAAGAGTGGCAATTTATTCAATTGACGAGAGATTATTTGCCAATTGCAACATGGTCCCGCTTTCGCTTGGTGTGCTGTGCTGATGCTCTGTTCATACCGATGCCGATAATGGTATGGATGTCCACTGTCCAGTTGATATGAGTGCATTCAGTCGGTATGGATTGTATATGTATAGGATATGGGATAGGAACAGTACCGGCCATTAGCGCAATCTGTGTTTATTTTTGTGCTTCCACGTTCTCGTGCTTGCTTGCTTGCTTGCTGTGTAAACACTGCAAATATTTGCCTTCATTGATAGGAAATGTTCCCGCTTTTGAGGATGACGCGGAGTTTTTAATCGCACCTATACATAATAACATATGTATGTTAAGGTACGAGTATCTACATTATATGCACATTCATATATCCTTTAGATTGTTTCAATATGAAGAAAAATGTGGCTTGAAAAACAAAATCAATATGTGATAATTTTGTAGATGGCAGATAATTTGATGGATAATCGAGTTTATCACATCAGTTTGTTTTTTCTTCTCTTTTTTTGTTGATTTGACATATACATACATATATATTTTTGTATAGGTAAACTATGAATATAAAAAATAATAAAAAATACGAGATTCGTGTATTTTTTTATAACGATGACAACGGAACGAACAAACTGGAACGGAACCTGTCAAACATAAAGTCCTACTGAGAACAAAAAACGAGAAACTTTGATCTGCTTTTTTTTCACAGTCTAAATAATGTTCAGACAAATTTTTAAACACATAAAATGTTTGTTCCCAAACTAGAATTTAATGGAGGATTTTACCTTTTGACACCTGTCAAACTCAACTGTCATTTGAATTGACACACTTAGGCACCAGTTATAGCTATCATTGGTTTTCATAATTGAAAACAAACATTGGAATCTTTTTGGCAGGTCGTTTATAGCTATCATTAGAAATTTCTGTCATGGAAAAAAATTTCCTGATTGAAAGCCACCGACAAATTTTTACTGACAGAAATCTGTCATTGGAATTGTGTGAAATTTTAACACAAATAAGTGGAACGATTCGTTTCACTTTTTAACATAAAAGTATCAGCTGTTCAGGAAAATGAATTTCCGTCCGGAAAATAGAAAAATACATTTTTAGAGAAAAATAAATGCGCAATTACACTTTTTTTCCTCAAAAAAAATTATTTGTGTGTTTTCCGATCGATCAGTATATCATTTTCATTTCTAATCAAAAGGAAACACCGTCAAATATCGATTCAAAAATTTTCCCGGATTGATTTCAATGATAGCTATAACTGGCGCCTTAGTTGAATGTTTTCCATTAACAATTGCACAATAAAGAAAACGTAGGTCTGTAACATTGTGAAGAAATTTGAAGAAAGTGTTTTTTTTTTGTACAGGTATAGAACTTTAAGTTGGCAACACTACATATTTTAACTGGCAGGCATTTTGTCAGCTGTCAAGTGATTTATTTTAAATTTGGCTTGGTATTTTAACACAATTGACTGACCTTAAAAAGCACATCTACATAAATGGTGAACATTTACATATTTGAAAATCATGTTTCTGTTCGAAATACGAAAGTTTGCTTCTAGGTGAATGGATACGTCAATGAATAAAACTGCGGTGATAATCCTGAAATGTATGTTGGTACACCACTAAATCGACTAAAGCTGAATGTTTTAATTGGTCTATACCTTTTTAAAATCGATGCTGGCCAGAAAAATCTATTTTGACTATAAAGCCATGATTACTGAATTTTCGTTTCATGATGTGCAGAAGCTTTGGTTTCAACAAGACAGCGGGCGCAGCATGTCACACAGCTCTTGTCACAATTGATTTATTGAAGGGCCCGTTTAAGAAACGCATAGTTTCACGTTACGGACATGTGAATTGGCGATGTGACTCTTTGACTCTGAAGATATGTTAAGTCACTAGCCTACGCCCATAATAAGCCGGTGTTTTTCAAACGTGTTATGTAGCGACGTGAAAATTGGTGCTTTCGATGCTCGTTTATTCGAGTTAATGTACTTTACAATGGTCAGATCTTTATAAAGCTTAAACTGACTATTCTTTGAACATTTTTCTCAAACAATTCCGTTTACAAAATGTATTGTTTATAAAGCATTAAGATCCCTCAAACTATATGCGCTTCCAATATACACAGGGCAACAAATTATGTACATAACTTGATTAATTACGACTTTATTGAAGTTTTCTAGTCACGTAATTTCACGTTGTGACAATTTGTCGATTGGCCGCCACGATCATTCAATTTGACATACAAATATATAAATTAGTTGGCGCTACAGTCCGTAGGCCTTGTGACTCACAACTCTCAACCATTCCTATGTGCGATTAATTTCAGGAATGGAACCTACAGTTTTCATGCCGAATTTGAACGGCTTATTTAAGAAAGCACTCTTGGAAAATTTGTCAATTTCTCCTTAGAGGCAGTACCCGTAAAAAATCTTTAGGTGGCACAGGCAGAGATTAAACCCAAGACCTCTAGAATGACAGTTCTTAAGATTTTTGTGTGTGGGGCTAATCCAAAGACCGTGTTTACTCGATTACTCAATACTCAATATGGCGGTGATACAACCGAAATGAGCGAAAAATGGATGATATGAATCTTCCCGAGGAGGTCATTTGCATAATATTGATTTTCACACTTTATGGAAATATCCAAACCTTATAATAAAATACTACAATTTTTATCAAAAATATTTTGCTGTTGTACTTTCGAAACCAAAAAAATGAATGACCCCAAACATACCTAGTATATTTTATCATTTATAAATGGTTTTTCGTTTAAGTTCTTGTTCGTATCAATCAATAATGGAGGCACCCAACCAACTCGTAAACCTACCATCACTTAATAAATCTACCCAAATAATGCAGATAAAGAATATAAACGCTCCTATTTCCTTCTAATTACTCAAATCATAACGAATCCCCCCGCCTCCTCGAGTCAGCATTTCGTATTTTTCATATTTACCATAGCCTAATTGCGCCATGAGCTGAAACTTTAAATAACCAAGCACATCCTCTCCAAACTTTCATTCCAACAAACAGTATAAAATCATGGTACATCAAATGGCACGACTTTCTAAGGATATAGGGAGCAGCTTTATTGAAGAAAAAACAGCAACAACATACACACAAAAATAGAAAACAGAAAAACGACTACGAGAAACATATTAAACACTCCTCAGTGCCTTAATTAAGAGCCATAAAGGACATACTTACATAGAATATCTGAACTAAAGTAGGAACTAAGTGCCTCTTTCATATAATTAGCACAGAAGATGATGATAGTAATGATGATGATGAAGAAAGATGCGAGAACAAAGGCACGACGACAACGAACGCGACGATGAGATGATGCTAAAGCTGGAGCTGAAGCTGAAGCCGAAGCTGATGATGATGATGATGGGGGAACTCGAAAACCCATGCCATAGACATGCCAAAACACTCCCCCATATACCATATAGACCCAAAGAACAAACACAATTTACGGATGAGAGCACCATTAAACTCCAGTTGACAAAATGAATGTGCGTCGCAGGAAATGGCAAACAACATTTCGAACTTAAGTGATCTAGAACCCACCCACCCAATTCACTCAGTTAACAATTCAACCCCTATTAGGACATAAGAAGGACGATTTTCCACACATCAACTTGCTGTTTCAAACATCCACCTTACCCTTAATCTATTTTACCAAAAGTTTTTCTTCATTTATACGAAAAATACGGGAAAAAAGAGCTTAGAACTCAAAATTAACGATGAAAAAGAAAAAAAAGAAAATGTATCCTTGAGTTGGGTTGGGTGGTGGTAATCAGGGACATTAAAAATGGCGTCCATATTCAGCGGAAAGAATTGTAACATTGCCAATGTTGTTGCTTCCGTTTTTTTTTTTTTCTCCTTCAGTATAAACCGTATAATGGGAGTTGGTTTTTACCTTTCCTTTAATTATGATGATCTGGAAGTAAAAGAAAAAAAGTTCTGTTCGAGTAAATTTTGGTTGAGGAGAGTTAGAAAATTAATTTTGTATAATAATTTTGTTTTTATGTTGAAAATTAAACAATTATTTAGAAAGTTGAAAAACAAAACCGAGAGGGAGATTTATCATTGTACATAATTCTTGGGCAGACGGTAATTCTTATAAGCTGTGACAAGAGTGGTCAAAATTAGACAAGCTTGTCATGTGTTTTGTTATTTATTTTTCCATTTCCAAACATTTTAAACTTTATTTTATCATTAAGTGTGAAAAATTATATCAATTAAATGACAACCTCGGGAAGATCCCCACCATGTGATTCTTAAGAGGTAGTCTATAACCACTTTTTGGCACATTTCGAGCGGTAACTTAACCTATGTTGATTTTTAATCCAATTTGTTTGCGCAGTCGGTCGATTATGACGTCCATAACTCTGATCAACAACGTATTGTTCCTGACAGTCAAATTGCACTTTCCCGATAGATTTTGATGGCCATAATTTAAATCCAACTATAAAAACATTCTATAGCGTCCGATTTTTGAGATATAACTTTTTAAGATTCGAAAATAATAAAACACATTATGTGAGGTTTTTTGAGGCTTTCTTCATTCATAAAATAATTTTTTCCCAATAAAATTCGTGATGGTTTTCCAAATATAAAATCTCTTTAATAATTGGGTTAAGGTATCATATATATCATTGCGTTAGTAAGTCTCTCTTTTCAATCTATTTCAACAAATAAGGTGTCAAAAGAAATGGTGTTTTCTGTAGAATATATGCGAATTGTATTTGTATCAAATATAAATGTATAATCTGTTCAAACATTTAAATTTGTATTTTAATAAAAATATGAAATACTGGGAAAATAATATATCAAAATAAATGGTTTGTGTATTTGAACGACCTAATCGAATACACAAACCATTTATTTCAATAAGTTAGTTTCCCGGTATTTCTTAATTTTTGGGATGAGTTCTTTCCTACGTTATAAGCAGTCTAAGGTCCCTTTGATTAGAAATACAAATTATATACTGATCGTTCGGAAATCACACAAAGATTTTTTTTTGAGAAAAAAAGTTCAATTGCGCATTTATTTTTCACTACAATTGTGTTTTTCTATTTTCCGGACGGAAAATCATTTTCCTGAACAGCTGATACTTTTATGTATAAAAGTGAAACGAATTGTTCCACTAATTTGTGTTCCAATTTCACACAATTCCAATGACAAATGTCTGTCAGTAAAAATATGTCGGTAGATTTCAATCAGTAATTTTTTTCAATAACAGACATTTTTAATTATAGCTATAAACGACATGTCAAAACAAATCCAATGTTTGTTTTCAATGATAAAAACCAATGATAGCTATAGCCAGGGCATGTGTGGAACAGTGTGGAATGTTTTTGTGGGTGGTGTGAACGCAGCCCATCTCAGCCCATACCACAGGGACACCTCATACTGGAAACGAAAACTCATCCCAAGAAAAATGTAATACTGGTAATCGAAGAATAGTTTTTGACTTATAATTAAAAACGATTTTGTGAAGGCAAGAAAAACTGAGACTAACTACACAAAACTTGAGATATATGTATATGTAATTATTTTTGAACTTTGAAATTAAATTTGGTTGGTTTCATTAAATTTAGTTGTAAGATTTAACCTTTCTTTTAAACAGAAAATGGCAAAACTGGTTGCAAGTCAATTTTGTTTGTAAAAGTATTAAGAAATATATTGAAAAGATTATAAAAATAGTTTTGTATTTTTAAAATATGTGTACACAGTTAAAATTTACTCTAGAACATTAAACTTAAGGTTCTCAAAACTTCATATAGAGTCAATTGAAGACTCATAAGTTATAATATAACTAATGAGAATTTTTTTGAAACTATATAAGATACTAAAATGATTTAAACTGTATCTGAGATACATGTAAATAGTTGTACTTTCGAAAATCATCATACAATTATTTATTGTGGATTATTATGTTGTTTTTGTTTGTGTGTAACATTTTAAAAGAGTCATATTTTAAAAACATGGTGTGATAGAAAAATTATTGTGCATGATATGAATTAAAGACAACTGAATCTTTTAAAAAAGCGTTGGTTTGTTTGTGGAACAGAAAAAAAAATTGTTTTGCTGACAAGTGTAATCATCGCATACTTAGCGAAAAGTATATTCGTTTGTTTAACATTTTTGTAGTAATGGTTTTAACGTGTTGTTTGATTGCTTAAGGATCCAATATCGTTAATGTCAAATGTTGAACTAATAATATGACACTTCAAATGTCAAATGTCACCAATTTAAAAACACAAATGAATAACTCGTTATTTAAAAAAAGGCAAAGTTTGAAGTTTTTCATCTTATTAATTTTGACAATTAAATACTAAATTAGAACGCATGCTAAAATTGAAACCCTATTTTTGTTTCTTCCCTACTGATAAGTAGTTTGGTTCTCCTTTAATAATATATCTAAAACAATGGTATTTATATTAGGTACAACACTATTTGTTTTTAACTTTCAGGCTACATCACCGTCGAGTACGAGTAATTTAAGAGCTCAATAAGTATTTTTTTCCATATTTACCGTTACATATTTGAATCCTTTGCTAACTAGTTAAATGCTAATTACCTATAGTATTAAAAACTATGCATCTGAACACGTCTAAACAATGATAGTTGGCGGAGAAAATAAAGCAAACAAACCTTAGTTAAATCTGGGAAAAGGACCTGTTAAATTGCAATCTCAGAAACTCAAAAGTAGCCATTTTGTGTTTTTAGCTTTAGTAAGATGTTAGCACATATTTTAAACTTGATAAGAAATAGTATCAATCGTATTTATCACTTTTATAAATAACACTTTGACGTTTGTAAATGTCAAAAAGGTTAGTTTCAACATTTTTTTTATAGGTTTGTTCAGTTGATGTTTATAACATTGAATAACGAAATATTTCATTTCGACGTTTAGAAATGTCAGAAAAAGTTGTTTATTTAATACGAGTGTACCGTTTCAGGCGTGTTCCATTGATATTTATTAAGAAAATTTATTTAATATGATAAACAAAAATAATTATGTATGTATTTAAAATGATCTTAGCAGACAGAGTTTAAACTAATAATTAGGGTTTAAAATTAATAAATATCAATATGATCTTAATTTAAAATGTCAGGCTATTTAAAATGTTGAGGCAGTGGTTTTTGAGTGGGGATGTTTTTACTATTTCATAGAAAAATTCAAATTAATCAAAATCCCGAAAGAATTCAATTTTTAAAAGAAAATCAAAACTTTTTGAGCATATTTACTTTGTTTATCCACAAGCTAAATTAACTTATACGAGAAGGTACCTAACCTATACATACCTTCATACTTCATCAAACCACTTTAAAATAAACTTCTGAATGTCCTTTTGACTATTTTAATTGACTTTTGAAATTTCAGTAATCTCATCATTGGTCTTCTCATCCGAAAAGTCCCATATTGACCAAACTGTAGAAGATGAATGCAAACAAAACTTTAAAACTTAACAAACCAACTAAAATCTAATAAATGACCTCCCTTCTATATGTAAATAAAGTCAGGATACAGTATACACCTACACATTCAAAATAAACTACACCAATATACAAATTCATACATCCATCCATAAACATGTACTAAAACGATATCAACTATTTTGAATGTCAAAACGATGCATGGTGGGAATTCGGAACTTTCCTTCAAATGAATATCAACAAAAATGAAAAGTGAAAGAAATTTTGTGTGCATCTTCCTACTTTCATCATTATTGAACTTTTTAGCAAACGTAGGAATTTTCCCTCTCTGTGTTTTATAAACGTCAAACAGTTATTTTCTGATTCTCCTGGTTCTTATTCCTTTCTTATTGCCTTTTCTGTTCACCAAAGTGCTAGCTTTGACAACTTAGTGAAATATTCTCTATAACATACGTTGAAAGTTTTCCGGGTATATGTAAGGTAATTTTTCAAAAACGTTCTTATAAGGTATCAGGATTTAATTAAATTAATTCATAAGCTAAGCTTCATTTGTTATTTCCATTTGTAAACAAAATAGAGAATCTCTTAAAACTAGAAAGAAAGATTTATGCCGAAAAATTACACCAACAATTGTTCAGTAACTACAAGAGAAAATAAAACAATCCTTTTTACTTCAAAAATAAACAAAATCCCCCTTAGAAACAGGACTAAAAACCCCAGTGGTAGGTTAAAGAGAGAGAGAGAGAGAGTGTAGCTAGCGCAGAAGCATCCTTTAACTTAAATAACAGTATAGCAATTCATACATTTATGCATGAGCAGGAACAGGAGCAGTGTAATCTAATATTGGGTGCTTTCACAAGGATTCATAGCAAAACCAAGGATCATAGAAAATTTCTAAAAGGGTCTTCTAGGTACACAAAGTATAGCAAAGAAATTTCTTGGTGGAAGGAGCTACGTTTGTTGGATGGAGTCTGTTTTTTGGGTGTTTGTATTTTTCATATTCAAAATCCCGAATAAATGTATAAAGAGAATAAACTGATTTTATTTGCAAGGACTTACATGGGATATCATCGTTTCGTTTTGTTTTGCGTAAGGATTCGCATTCGTATATTTAGCATTAAGCACATAACCCTTGTGTCTATTGGTGGTTAAATCATCGACACTCTGTTTTTGTCGAAAATGGGGCGTCATCGTCATCGCTGTTGTTTTTGTTTCTTGTATAGGCACTTTCTTGTAGTCCTTTCTCTGGAATTGGAATTTGGAATCGTTTTTTGTGTTTATTTTTGATTTTTTTTTAACTTTCGAATATGAAAGGAGTTTTATTCAAATTTATCGTAACGAGTGGATGCTTTCATTTCCATGGAATTGTTTGCTTTTTTGCAAATGGAATTGCTTTTGGATTGGGGGGAGTTATGGATATGTTTTGTGTTGGGTTTATTTTCATTGTTTAAGAGGTTGGCTGGTACTGGTATCTAATATTTTTATTGTTCTTGTTGGTGTTGTTGTTTTTGTTGACAATTGTATAAAGTGGTTTATATTTGAATTTTCGAAACAAAATCAAATTAAGGGAACTTTAGGGAGAGACAAATGTTCCTTTTACATGCTTAAAATATAAATGGCTCCCAAGATTATAATAAAATCTGGTTTAAATGCTTTTACTGAACAACAAGAAAGACTGTTTTCATTTTCGCCATTATTCAAGAGACGAGACCTTGAAACGGGGTGATTTTTAGTGAAAAGTTAAATGTGAGTTACACCAGATTGAGTTAATCCTGCAAATAAATTAAGCTGAAATTATTTTACAAGCACTTTCTTAATGAAAGGTTAATATTATATTAACAGTTTACTCACGAAATTTTTAGAGAACTCAAAGAAAAAGAAGCGAAGATCAACTATCAATTGATAATTGAGATTTTCATCAATCGATTCTATTTAATAATAATGATAATTGTGAATTTAAATTATCTATTAAGAATGGACAAAACTGTAACTATTTCAAAATGTTTGACACTCTTATATTTTTCAGAGCTTCAATGTTTCTTGGATTTCTTGGTAAGAATTCAAAAATGCGTCCTTTGGTAACCTGAAGTTTTAAGTTCAACTAGAATTAGGAATGGAGAAGACCGAATGCATATTAATTTATTTGTATATTCATTCTTATTGTGAATATTAACTATCAACCGATTGACGGTTGATAAAATGTATCAATTGAAATAAAAATTGGTATTGTGAATATATACAATTTTGTATATTGTGAATGTATGTCTTTGTTTTATTTTTCATCAGAGAGTGGAAGGTATAAAAAAAATTATTTCGAAATTAAAAATAATTAAAAACAAAATGATTTCAATTGTTAATTTTGTTTTGAAGATGAGGAATTTAATGATCCAGTATTTTTGGAAATGGCTAGATTGTTGAAATCGCTGATATCGGTAAAGCCTGTTAGGGCCACCACCAGTCAATGTTATTTCTATTTTGTTTTCTTTTTTCTTCTTGTTTTCTTTTACATTTAGATTAAATCATACACGGCCACTATTCTAAAGTTCGTTCTGGAGGACCCACTTTCAAATCAAAAATCACATCTTTTGACAATTTCTAAGTTCATCGACTACAAAAATTTACGATTTAAAGACAAATTATTGACAGCTTACCAGAAAATGTATGAAAATTGTGAACAACAATACCGATTTTTTCATTCAAAAAAGATAATTACAAACAAATATTCACAATAGGTCAATAATATTGGAAATTGACAGTCACAATGACATTTAATAAAATGAATGACATTTATGAAATTATATTAATAAATATGATTTAAAATCACGAAAATAAATATAAACCAGCATAAAAGTGTTCATATATGCGTTTCGTCCCAATGTAATGGTTGGGCTCATTAGAAGATGACCATTACACCTTGCCTTGACGCATATTTTCCCGAATAAATCGAGATTTCATATTTATTCGGGAAAATATGCGTCAAAACAGGTGACGTGAAATAGTACCAAATGAAATAACACCAAATTTCAAATTTGGCCTTATTTCGTTGTTCAAAACGAAATAAAACCAATTTGGCTTTATTTCGATTTATAAAAACAAATAAGGCCAAAAATATAATGGAAACTACGCCGAATATTTTAAAATTCAAAAGTTGGCAATATTTCGTTTGAAAACAGCTAGGTATGATGATCCCCCCTGCTTGGGATCACTATAGGATTTGCGTGTTTTGTATGTAAAAAAGTGAAGTTTAAAAAATTTAATTTAGCATAGAGAGAAAACAAAAGATAATTTTACCTTATGTTTTTTCCTAATTCTGCAAAATTTTAAATCGAAACAATGCCAAATTGCTGTTATTTCGTTTTCTAAAGCGAAATAAACTTAAATTGAAAATTTGGCCTTATTTCGTTTTTAAAAACGCATATATGAACACTTTTATGCTGGTTTATATTTATTTTCGTGATTTTAAATTATATTTATTAAAATAAACGGTGTTCAGGAAAAAACAATTCGACTGTTAACATTCAAATATTTCTTATGACATTAATTCATAATAATATTACAATTTTCTGTGCATATGTATATTCTTCAAGAAAAACAAACACCTGTAAGACGCATAATTCAATTCACAATACAAACAATTTGTTGCAATTCACAATAGCATAATATTTTATAAATAAATTCTATCAAGCGTCTTTGGATTGATAGTTGATCTTCGTACTAAAAGTGATTCTTCCATACCCTCTTTTGTCTCATACCAATCCAAGATGGGTAACCTATCTTTTGTTGTTAGAAATATTGGTAAAAAGCCGCAGATATGAAAGCAAGTTATTCGAAACTTTAGGATAATTTAAAGTTTTTTTTTCATATTCTTTATTATTATTTCTTTCTGTAACTCTAATTTTAGTTCAAGAAACTCTAAATACCATGCTTTAGAAAAAATAAACACTTTCAAGAAAAAAAAATCCAAAAATTTCTCCATCTAATAGCCACGTTAATGGGTCCCGAACCGATAGTAAATAAATTCCACCATTTCACCTCATCATTGATGTCGCCGTATGTTTATTTTTGTTTCTATATCAAAAAGTGTAGCCATAGCAAAACGGCCATAAATAACAACTTTTTGGGGGAATGATAAAAGTTAATTTAACGAGTTCCAGCACAAACCAGCATCAGCACTCCACTTCCACTATTCATGGCCTGATGGGCAGTGCACACACCGTTCTCTTTATCCCGGCCGTCAAACGGACTCCAGGGAGTCAAGTCTCGTTCAACATCGTAGGCATTTGAAGGCAGGAGAAAAAAATAGGTTAACTTTTTGTTTATTTTTTCGTTTTTATTCGATTTGGAAGAGTATCCCATGTCCTGTCCGTGAGGGAAGAGCCAGAACCTCCATTATTCAAACCTGGTCTCTTTTTATTTGATTATTTTTATAAATCGTCCAGGCAGATATATACTCCTACATCACTGACGCAGAGGGGATAGCGGGTGGGAGCAGCGCGGCGTAAACAACCAACACACAATACAACAACAAAAAAATGTAGAAAATCGCTGGCTAAATTGAAGAATTGTTTATTTTGTTGCTCCGGCATCGGCATCAGCATCAGCAGAACATCAAAACACAACAAAGGCACTTAGGAAGTTTTACCAAAATTACGTTACGAACGAGAGGGGTTGGTCGGATAAACCACCCTCTCAAAATTTGTTCTTCTTGCTGTTTCTGCTGTATTCCCAATGATTTTGTGTAGATGATGATGATGATGATGATGATGATGATGGCGGACAGATTCTCACCATAAAAAAAAGAGGAACGCCAACATCACATAAAGAAAAGCAAAAAAAAACAAAATAACAACAATTTATGTGTTATTATTCAATTTTGAAAATTGCTTTGGGGTAGATTGGGGTTGGTTTGTTCTTGATCTTGATGTACTATCATCCCTATAGTCACCACCCATTCCATTAGAATAGCCCATGAGCCAAGCCCATAGCCAAAGCTAGCATACCGCAGAGAGGGTGTGGGGATGGGGTAAAAGCATCAGCAATAGCGTTGATAATGCTCGTCGTCGATATATTTTATAGGTTGTAATGTAATTTGGGGTCATATAGCTGATTGATTTTTATTGTTTCAAAGGTTTTATGATTTTGTAAATGTTTTCCATCGGCTTCGGTACAATGTGGCTGTGGATGTGATGTTACGTGAATGTGAGCACGGGAACTTTTTTTTAGCAAAGTATATTTGGCGCAAGAATTGCTTAATTTTATTTTATTCTAAGTTGGTTTACGTGACCTCGGAAGTACTGAAGAAGCTTATAGTCGTAAGAAGAAAGAGTATCACGGATTATCTTTTAACGTCACCACTAAATAGGCATCATAAACGTAAAAGTTAAGTGTTATTTTGTCTTGTCTCCTTCCAAGGTGGGAAAAATAGGAAAATTCGATTCAAAGGAGAATAAAAATGGCCATTGAGACTAAAGGTTCATAAGAATTTTGGACACATAAAATGTTTTTTTTTTTTCGTTTTTCGGTTTCGAATAAAATATAATAAAACACACAGCAATACTCATTTGATAAACATTTTATTTCATTATAAAGTTTGGACTTTACAATTAAGTGTAAAAAACAATATCATCCAAATGACCTCCTCAGGAAGATTCTTTTGAAGTCATTTCTAACCACTTTTTTGAGCACATTTCAAGGGGAACTTCGGCCATATCTTGAGTAATAACTATGAATTAATCTGGTAAGAACCCGTCTTGCGTCAAGATCTTCAATCGCCAGCCCGAAAAAAAAATCGGTTATACTAAGCCCCATTATGTGGAAATTTTTTCGCAGCAGCACTGGCCTTGCGATGACGACGCACGTCAGAGGGCTTCCACCTTATTCAAATTTCTTCACAGTTGATTGCTTCCATATTCTGCACTCAGCCTCATGAAGCTAGGGCCCTCCCTACTCTGGAATTTTGTTTCGAAAACGAATATTTTGAATCTTCTATTTCGGAATAAAATATACCATACTTTCAGAATGACAATTCCACTGGTTTTTTGTTTCTGCCGTATCAATTGAATGTGTGTTCCTTCTACCACACCAATAACTCCCGACATTCCCAATTTCGAAAAAAAATATATGTTTGAGCTTCTCGAAGTTTTATTTCGTCCATTTTCAAATTTATGTTTTTCGGACACAACATTATATTTTTCTATTTTAATGCATACTTCATACAATCAACCTTGGAATAGTTATGATCGTTTGGTCCTAATAGACTCCTTGTATTAAAAACTTTAAATTACCAACGATGGCTAAAGTTGATCTTAAAGCAACAGAATTTATCGTCTATGGTATAAAAATGCTGAAAGAAAAGCGCTTCCGGAAGGATTTACTTTTGGAAAGAAATACAGAGTAAGACTCCTAGAATTGGAATTTCTTTTCGACAGCTTTTTATGTCGATAAGTGAATTCGAAATATGTATGTACAGGGACGCTACATAAGTAGAGCGACAGGGCCAGAAAACGACGCCATATTTCTTGCCGCTCTTTTGACATTTCTCTTCAGCAAGGTTTGCCATTTCACGATGGAAAGATATACGAGCCAACAACGAGTCGAAATTATTAAAAGTTACTACCGAAATTCGGAGTCAGTGGCCTCAACGTTAAGAGCGATACGTCCAATTTATGGTCGTCATAATCGTCCTAGCAGATCAATAATTGAGCGTCTAGTGGACAAATTTAGGCACAGTACAAAATGTTCCCGTGCCAGTGAGACAAGTGCCCGTAGTTTCGAGAATATTGCTGCCGCTGAGGCTTCAGTTGCAGAAAGCCCAAATGTGTCTCTTACACGTCGTTCTCAAGCGTTGGGCATCTCTGTGACGTCAAATAAATAAATAAATTAGGTGGCGCAACAGTCCGTAGAGAACCAGGGCCTAGTGACTTACAACTCTCAACCATTCCTGTGTGCGAGTAATTGCAGGGATGGAGGGGACCTACAGTTTATACGCCGAATCCGAACGGCTATTTCGAGAAAGCACTTTTTCATGACAAGAATTACTCTTGGATAATTTGTCAATTCCTCGCAAGAGGCAGTACCCGTGACTTTAGGTGACACAGGCAGGGATCGAACCCAAGACCTCTCGCATGACAGTCCAACGCACTAACTATCATGCCACGCGTACTACTCTGTAACGTCGTTGTGGCGAATTTTGCGAAAAGATCATGGCTTACATCCTTACAAGATTAAATTGACGCAAGAACTGAAGCCGCTTAACCACCAGAAGCGTCGTATCTTCGTGAATCGGGCTGAGTAACAACTTGAAAATGATTCGGAATTTCATCGAAAAATCATCTTTAGCGATGAGTCTCATATCTGGATGAATGGCGGTATTGTTCAGGCAGCAATCCACACATACTCCATGAGTCATCATTGCACCCAGAAAAAATTACGGTTTGGTGTGGTTTATGAGCCGGCGGCGGCGGCGACAGTGTTCCCAGGTTGAGGGGAAAATCACCATTCTTACCGATTTTTTTTTCAGCTAAAGGGGAAAAAAAGGGGACGGGAATAAGTAAAGGAAAAAATCCAAAAAAGGGGAAAACAGCTTAAAACTTTAATGAAAACAAAACATTTTTTCGAAATTGTCAATAGTTAAAAGCCTTAGAATTTCATACACAAGAATATGGCCTATGCAACGCTTCACTTACATTTCTATTTTTCTGTTGAATGCATTCATCCATTTGACATTCCATTCAATCGAAAAATTCAAAATATGTACGTTCTAGAAGTTTTTGTAAACTGGCATTTGGTTTGTTACACATTGGAATTACTGTAGATTAGCTATGTGTAAGCGAAAAAATTAAAATATTATTTTTGTTTAATGCACAAATATACGAATAATGTTTTTTTCATACTGAAGTCCCCTTTTTAAATTGTTTTTCTTTTTGTATGAATATGTATGAACAAATAAACAATAATTTATAAAAATTACATGAAAATCTTAATCACTTTTTTCGGGGAAAATTAGGGATTTTTTTTTCGTTCAAGGGGAAAAATAAGTGTTTTTGTGTCAGAAAAGGGGGATTTTGTTTTTGAAAACCTGGGAACACTGGGCGGCGTCATTGAGCCGTACTTCTTCCGTGATGATCAAGACCGGCACGTTACTGTGAATAGGGTAGGGATCGCTACCGTTCAATGATAACCGAATATTTGTGGCCCCAATTGGATGATTATGATATGGATTTGGAGGACATGTGGTTCTAACAGTACGGCGCCACAAGCCACACAGCGAATGTCACAATCAATTTATTGGAAACCAAGTTTGGAGAACGTATTATTTCACGAAATGGTCCAGTCGCTTGGCCGCTTCGGACGTGCGATTTGACGCCGTTAGACTGTTTCCTGTGAAATTGCAGCAGTATCGGACGATTTATGCTTGAAAACCGACGAAAACTGGGTTCAGCATCTGGACTTCTGCAAGCGTGCCCGTGGTGTTCACACAAAAGAAATCGAGTTCCATACATAAAAGCATCGAACATGCTTTCACAGGAATAAAGAATTTCATTGATATCCAAAACCGTTTTTGTTTTATTTAAAAAAAAATGTTGTAGCGCTCTTATTGAAAAACCCGATACATATGTTTTCACCGGGGATTGACCGGATGCACAGTAAATGAATTTGAAATTAAACTTAATTGGTATTTTTTTAATTACCTTTTTTACATTCGCAAAAATATTGCTGAACTGGATACAGCTATTGATGTTTTTAAGTTTCCTTCAAAATTAATGCAGTTGTTTCTGATAATTATTGTTGGTTAAATTTTCGGCTCAATTATTTCTTTAAATTGTTTTCTGCTAGTTGGCCTTTTTGTTTAAAAAAATGTTATGATACAAATTCTAAATTTAATTACATTCATGTACTTATGTTATACTTGTAATTTATATTTAATAATTCACTGGCCCTATAGTAAATTTCTTGCAAATTTCTTTGGGTGAATTTAAAATATCGAAATCTTGTTTGGCATTTAGAACATTTGTAACTAACAGAATCCCCAAAATGTCTTTCTGGGGAGTCGACTGTATCTCTACAGTCAGATTGACAGAGCTGAAGAATAAATTGTAAAGAAAATACACATTCAAACCTTTTCTTTGCATTTCTTTTCTTCCTTTTTGTACTTTTTGATGGAGAACACTTGAGAAATCGAATCATCAAATTTCAATTCTTAGAGTTTTGACAGTAAAATCGCGAGGAATTTTGTTTTATATTTTTCAGAATAAAGAAATCTCTGAGATGTTAGGACTATAAACTGGCCAGATATAAAAAAAAATGACGGATGCTCTGCATTACTGATTTCTAAACCTACTTTATCATTTAAAATAAAAAACTTATATAAAAGTAAAATTTCAAAATAGAAGCTTTTGAGTTTTGTTTTGTGTAGCTCAGCATCTGTTCAAACAGGCCTTTATTTGTTATTCTTTGCGTTATGAATTGCATTTTCAGTAATAATAATAATGCTGAATATTCTGAAAATTTGGATAGCGCAATTTTTTAACGGAGGGGTTTCTAATGAGAGGTTTAATTTTAAATAGCATGTTATTTGGACAGCTGTCACTTTTGAAGCTGTCATCTTTTGACATCTGACAAGTAAAAACTATCGTTATTACTAAAAATGAAACGATACACGCTTAAAGAAAAAACTGTTAATAATTTAAAGTCACCATTCGCAGTGTTGCAAGAAAAAGCAAAATCCTGGAGCCTAATTATGAGGTTCGCGGCGGATCGTTTTCAATTCGACCTTTCAAATTCGACTCGCGTCGTATTTCCTTATTAACGAATTCGCGGCGAAGCGAAAGTAGTTCTTCCTATATTCCAGTGATTTGACACTTTTGGTTTGACTTTTTCTTCCTATATTCCAGTGATTTGACAGCTTTCCACAAATTTTATTCTGTTTGGATTGAATTTGTGAAATTTGCGGTGATTTATTCAAAATTTTTTAGTTTATTGTGGATTGTGGATAAATTATAAGAAAATTAAAATAAAGCTAACTCACATTTTTATATAATTACAATCAAGAAAGAATCCACGAAATCGAACAGTGAATAATAATAAACACTCTTTCGACTGTGATTCCGCCAAAAAAAAAGCTGTCGGATTTCAACTCGCCAACAAACATTATGACATTTCAAATTCGCCTTCGAATTCGTTAATTGGTCGAATTCAAAACGAAGAAGGCGAAAGCGAAAGCAATAATTGACAAATGGCAAACTCGCTAGCAAAACGATTCGCCTTTATGCTTGGATCTACTTTTGTGATTTAAAAATTAGTTTTTCTATTTCACACCAGGTGACATTTTGTCTTGTAAAGTTTGTTATCACTTACAACTATTTCAATAAAAACAGTGTTTCTACATTAACATTTTAATTTATCAGGAAATGAAATATTCTTTCATTACATAAATAAAAGCTTAATATTTTATTTATTTTGCATGTAATTGATAAAATAATGGACATTTTTAACAAAACAAATTATAATTTCGTGAAATTTAAATGAATAAGTGTAAAATGTATATTTGACAAAATACATATGTAGGTATCATTTTTCCCTACAAAAAAAGAAGAAAAAAATCGTCGTTCCGTTCTAAACGTCAATTGTTTATTTTCTTAATCTGATATGAATTGGATCATTGTGATAGTAAAGTGCGGCTAATACTCTTAAGATCGACCTAGGAGCCTAAAAATGTGAAGTTATCGATGGCATAAGGCCACAAATGTGAAAATTGATCATAGAAAATTTTATTTTTTCTTTATTATTTTATGCAACTGTGGCATTAATTTGGCAGATATTGTTTTACCTTTTCGAAATGAAATAAACATCCATCGATTTCTTTTTAAAAATGCTCCTTTTTTGGAGTAGATATAAAATTGAAACCTCTTATTGGATGTCCTTGAATTCAGCATTCAAGTTCAATTAATTAAGCGTTTGATCATTTCTTTTGAATTTTTTTAACTTTTTAATCAATTATGATTCTTATAGCTTATTATAGATAGTTTTCCTGAAATATTCTGCACAGTCATGAATTCAAATCTACTATTCTGAAAACCTAAAACTTTACTTATATTTTATCTTGCTTTTAGTCACACGCACATAAAAACTCATCACTGAATCATCGCATTTTAATGAACAATAAAATCAGGAATCAGAAGTACACATTGTTTTTAACAATTAATTTTGAATGACGCAACTCATTTTCAATTATTTTCATAGTAGATACTCATACACCTTTAACCCATCATTATCACAGTCCAAACAGAAGTACTTATAGGTATCAATGACGTACTTAATAGTCTAAGTAACCTGACAATAATACATTATTGATTCACCGCTTATTTTATCTCAAAACTAAACCATTTTTAAGGCGAACTTTTTTTTTCAATTGATTTCAAATACACGAACAATATTAATAGATAGATATTAAACAAAAAAAGAAAACAAAATCATTATCTAATCGAATTGACTTAGTGCTTAATGAATGCCTCGCATTTAAATCGATCGATTTAAACAAAAAAAAAAAGTTTCTGAGTGCTTGAAGCTTTTTCGAATCGAAAACACTCAAAGAAATGAATTGCAGCAAAATCAATTTAAATGGTTATAAACATGGATGTCAATATAAGGGTACATCGGGGTACATCAGGATAGATATATCGATAGTCAAAATTACCCCTGTTGTATTTCACCCTTCTTTTCAGGGCTCTGCTGTTCTGGTGGATGATGCAGATAATTTAGCTAATTTTATCTCTGGTCGGTCGTTTTCAAGCCCCATTAACTCTCAAGAGTTGTGTTCATGTCATGGAATAGTAGCTCGCTTTGCTTTTGTTGTTGCTCCGCATTTGCATTACTTACAATTCCCGGAACCTACATATATACAGTACATGTACCTACAGTATGTTTAGTTGATATAATTTGTAAGTGCGATGGAGTAATGTGGGGACTCGGGACTGCGGACTGGAGAGAGGAGCTTAGGGAGAATCATTGTTCGTTATTTTTCCTATAAACGTAGATAACATTACACGACACAAATCCTGTTTGATGTGGTACTACAAATCGCTCGGAATTAGTTTAGATGTACGATGCGTAGGTATCTCTATCTATTATATGAAGGATCACCTCTGTCAAAACCCTTGTTTTTGATATCTATTTATATCGGGGGCTTTCTGCTTTTGGTTATGATGATATGACTTTCTCGTGTACAGGACGTGTATAATTACGTGTTTGTTTACCTAAATTAAATGGCTTTTAACGTTTTGTTAGTTATTTTGTTTGTTTATTTTATTTTTAAAGAAAAAAAATTACATTTAGACACACGATAAGTCCTTTTCAATATGAAGGGCGATAAAAGGTTTGATTTCGTTTATTTTTTGCATTCAGAGGTGGTTGTCATTAAAGGAACGCGTGTTAATGCGTTTGTAAATATAGATTGATTCAATTTTGAACAGAAGGTGTCGTGAGTAGATTGCAAGGGTTTTTAGATAGAAGTTTAATTGATATTAAGTGGATGATCGATAGGGGGGAATTTTAGTTTTTTTTTTTGTCGATAATAATAATTGCTATTTATGTATATTGTACAATTTACATACATGCATTGTTACATTCATACATTTTGTTTGTGCACATGTTTAGAAATAAGTTAGCAAATCGGGGAGGTAATTTATTGCATAGAAATAGAAAAGATTTAAAGAAACGAGCCAACACCCCATTTGATAGTTAAATTTTCTTGAAATGGTTGAATTCTAAAATAATTTATATGCGTAATTGTTACGACAGATCCTGGAAAAGAACATCAAATCGTTATCCACCATCTTTTCATCGATTTCAAGACCGCAAATAAAAGTATCTTCAGGGACGAACTGTATAGACCAATGTCTAGTTTGATGACTATGAAGAATTTGTGCTGCTCTATGAAGGTTGGAAACAACTTAACCGAACATTTGTCCTGTGAACCGTTGTCATGTGTTTTGTTTAACATCGTCCTTGAAAATATAGTGCAGAGCTCCCACGCCAACACTAGAGGCACAATCGTTCAAAAATCTGTCCAACTACTCGCATATGCTCATGACATTGAAATAATCAGAAGAACTCAGTGTGTGATGTCAGTGGGGCTTTTGTGAGTATTGAAACAGAGGCGGCAAAAATGGGCAAAAGAAAGTACATGGTGTCATCAAGAAAGGACTTACAACACCAACGACGCGACGTCTCGGTCAAAACGTCACCAACGACAGGCGTAACTTTAAGGTAGTAAAGAACTTTGTTTACCTAGGGGCTCCGCTATTAACGCAGAAAACAACACCAGCGCTGAGATCAAACGAAGAATTACTCTTGCTAACCGCTGTTTCTTTGGGTTAAGAAAGCAATTGAGTAGGTAAGCCCTCTCTCGAGCAACCACAGTGTTGCAATATAAGACCCTTATCATCCTCGTGCTGTTATACGGCGCAGAAGTATGGACTATGACAAAAGCGAATGAAAGTACCTTGGGTCGATTCGAGAGAAAAGTTCTTCCCGTGGTCTACGGTCCCGTATACATAGAAGGTGAGTGAAGAAACGATGAGCTGTATATGGGCTGTACCGTCAAGTAGTGTGCATGAAAACCAATGCTATGGCGCCCGGAAAGTCTTCGAATCCACTCACACATGACAGCGCAGTAGAGGAAGACCGCGGATCAGTTGAGGCGCAAAAGTGGAAAGTGATCTCACCCAACTTGAAGTACGCAACTGGAGGCATCTAGATAGGGACCGAGTTAGATGGAGAAGTTTGTTGGGTGAGACCCTTGTTCACACATTACTGTAGCCTTAAGTAAGTAAGTTAAGGCGCCAAACCCTAAATCTCCAAAACTTAAAGTGTCGAGACTGGGATTATAGTGATTTTGAAGTCGGATTTAAACAAAGGGAATCTATAAACCTTCAGAAAAGTAGAATTTGATTGCAAATTACAAAAGCTTGTTCACCAGGGTATTCGTTATCATTTTATCATGGTTAAAGAATGCCATGAAAATGTCACTGGAGAAATAATCTTGATATACGTACCTAGAAAATATGGGGATTAACATAATTGTTTTTGAGATTTTGAAAATGAAAATTCATTCCTGGAATATTTTTTCCATGAAGATTTTCTTTTTGGAGATAATGGCAAGTTGGTTCACTTTTATTGATTTTGTCATTTTTAAGAGTTATCAAAAATATGAGTCATCTTAAACAAATTAAACTTAAGAAAAAAAACGCTACTAGACACACAACGAAAAGTTATACGATTAGAGTTTTTCAAAACTCCAATAAGCTGGAAAAATAATGGTATTGCGTGTTTTCAAATGGGAGAAATTAAAAAGATTTTCATCTTCATCACAGGTGTTGTGCAATGGAGAGCTGGCAGTTATAATGCAACAGTTGACTGACCATTTCGTGAGATAACACGTTCTTCAAACTTGGTTTCCAATAAATTGATAGTGACATTCGCTGTGTGGCTTGTGGCGCCGCCGCGCCGCCGCCGCTCCGCGGTCCTGCTAGAACCACATGTCCTCCAAATCCATATCATCCAATTGGGGCCACAAATAGCCGGTTATCATTGAACGGTAGTGATCCCCATTCAGAGTAACGTGCCGATCTTGATCATCACGGAAGAAGTACGGCACAATGACGCCGCCGGCCCATAAACCACAACAAACCCTGATTTTTTCGGGATGCAATGATGACTAATGGAGTATGTGTGGATTGCTGCCTGACCAATACCGCATATTTTGTTTATTGACGAAGCCATTCAGCCAGAAATGAGCCTTATCGTTCAGATGATTTTTCAATGAAATTCCGAATCTTTTTTAAGTTGTTACTCAGCCCAACTCATGAAAATACGATGCTTCTAGTGGTCAAGCGGCTTTAGTTCTTGCGTCAATTTAATCTTGTTAGGATGTAGGCCAAGATCTTTTCTCAAAATTCGCCACAACGACGCACGTCACAGAGATGCCCAACGATTAAAGCATCTTGCACATGAGCAACGAACTGCGAACTGCGAACTGTGGATGTTCGCATATTTTGACTTTTCTTTCACATGAGCTTTTGTTTCTATTCGCAGGTAGCGACGAATTGTCAACCCTTTTCTCCATGTTTTCCTCAGCCATCATCTTTCACACAAAAACAAAACAAGAGTGGTATAATTTTGAGGTTAAGTTGAGCGCGAACAATTTATTCGTTGCAGTGTGGATGGTATGTGGAACGCGAATAGAGTTTGACAGTTCGCAGCAACCACACTGCGATTCGTTACTACCAAATTGTTTTTACAAAATTCTCTTGTTTTAGAGAACAAAATGCAAATTTTATTATCCTAATATTAGTGTCAATTGGTTTCTTATAATTTAAATGTGTTTTTGTGTGGATTTGACTTTTTGAAATGTGTAAAATCACGTTTGTTCGTCCATTCGCAGTTCGCAGTTCGTTGCTCATGTGCAAGGCACTTAAGAACGACGTGTGAGAGACACAGTTGGGCTTTCTTGATACTACGGGCACTTCTATGTCTCACTGGCACGGGAATATTTTGTACTGTGCCTGTGGAAGCTCAATTGTTGATCTGCTAGGCTATTATGACGACATTAAATTGGACATATCGCTCTTAACGTTGAGACCACTGACTCCGAATTTCGGTAGTAAATTTTAATAATTTCGACTCGTTGTTGGCTCGTATATTTTTTCATTATGAAATGGCAAACCTTACTGAAGAGTAATGTCAAAAGAGTGGCAAGAAATATGGCGTCGTTTGCTGTCCCCGTCGCTCTACCTTTGTAGAGTCCTTGTTGAAAAACCCTATACTTGGGTATGGTTAGTACCCCCAGTTAATGAGGGTGGTCGTCAGTTCAAAGACAAAGAGTAAAAATCAAAAGGGTCTATAAGAATATCTGATGTAAAAAAGATTGTAAAATTCGTAAAGCTGTTTAACTCTTTCCAGAAACGTTTTTTTTAAAGTGGCCCAATATTATCAATAATATTGAAGTCAAATTGGTTTTTTTTTTTAAGAAAAACACCTACATATATTCAGTGTCATCTTCTTTTTTATATTTTTAATTATTTCTCAAAATATCGAAAACAGTTGTAGTTGGTTTCTTTAAAAATATTTAGTATTTATTTAATTTAGTATGCGAATTAATTTTGTTTTTCTCCAGCAATTTGCACTTTTACATCCGTCAAATAAACAAAATTCTTATATTTTCGAAAAAATAGCATTAATATCAGACATTTTCAAATAATACTCGTAGACAGAAAAAAGATTCCGAAGAAAAACGATGAGTTTTAGAAAATGAAAGCTTTTCGCCAGAAACTTAATAAATATTCGAGATGATTGTAATTTTTTTTACATACGTATCTTTCACTGTATTATGGTGGAATGTCAGAAGAAAAAGGTAACGACTTGGACAGAACGTCCAATAACTAATTTAAGAAAAATGATTTGTGACAGTACCATCATTGAAGAATTTACGTCACTCGAACTTCGTTGTATTGTTTCTGGTCTGACCCTTTTTACTGATATTTTAATGAACTATGCGGGTAGATTTTGGCGCCCCCTGGGCGGCCATTTTGTTTTGGTGACATCTGTCAAATCTTTTGTTTATTATTCTGTTGTTTATTGCAAATCATCATGGCAAGTTACACGATTGAACAGCACGTTCAAATGATAAAACTTTATTATCAAAATGAGTGTTTGTTAACGCAAACGCTGCGCGCATTGCGCCCATTTTACAATAGACGTGGTGTCCCTTCACAGTCGACTCTTCAACGTTTGGTGGTCAAATTTGATACGACCGGTTCAGTAAACAATCAGCCAACATCCGTACGTTCATGGAACGCAAGATCGGCAGAGAACATCGCCGCGGTCCGTGAAATTGTACAGCAGAACCCGAGGCAGTCTATTCCTCACGGTGCACAAGAACTCGGCCTTTCGCAGACTTCAACTTCGCGAATTTTGCGTCGGGACTTGGGCCTACACCCAACTGACCCAGGAGCTCAAAGTTCATGACCATGGACAAACGCCCGTTTGTTCGCTGACTGGGCTTCGAATCGTTTGGAAGAAGACCCCAATTTTGGCCGAAAAATCATCTTTAGTGAAGAGCACGAGACGCATTTTTGGATGAATGGATGTGTTAACAAGCAAAATTCCCGTATATGGGACGACACCAAACCCACGCAAGGTTCACCAGGTGATAATGCATCCTCAAAAAGTTACCGTTTGGTGTTGATTTTAGGCCGGCGGCGGCGTAATTGGTTTGTACTTTTTTTTGAAAACGACGTTAGTGAGGCGGTCAAGCATTAGCTTTAATCTACGAGTAAGCAGACGGAAAATGATAGTGATAATAAATTCCCGGAAATTGCACAAAATTCTTCATATTAAATTCTGTTTTATTTTCCTGGTAAAAAAGATCAAACATTTTCATATATTCGGGCTTTTTACATCAATATTTTTTTACCCGTGGCAAGATGGTTAGTGCGTTCGTTGGACTGTCATGACATAGGTCTTGGGTTCGATCCCTGCTTATGCCAACTAATGTTTTTTTTTCACGGATACTGCCTCTTGCGAGGAATTGACAAATTCTCCAAGAGTAATTCTTGTCGTGATAAGTGCTTTCTCAAATTAGCCGTTCGGATTCGGCTTAAAACTGTAGGTCCCCTCCATCCCTGACAACATTACTCTCACACAGAAATGGTTGAGAGTTGTAAGTCACTAGGCCCTAGCTCTCAACGGACTGTTGCGCCAATGTATTTTTTTTTTTATTTTTGTACCTTTCTTCGCATTTATAGAAAAACATTTTTTGAAAAAAGTTATGTTTCAATACAATTTCTAACATTACTGCATTAAGTGCACCCAAAACCTTTCTAAATTATTGTACTTCAGCTCTTAAGTAGAGTATATTTAGAAAACTTTTGGGATCCTTGAATACTTTTATGGCGCAGGGACATAAGGCCCAGGGACATAACGCCCAACAAATAAAAATGTTGGGGCTAATGTCCCACTTAACAAGAATCACCAAATGACAAAACTTATTGGAGCACTTCAATACCACAAGACTTTGTTTTGTGGAGTTTAAATCCTGAGATTCCGCGAAGCGGTCCACCCACAGGTGCTTTTATTGAAAGAAGTTGTTGATATAGGCGCCTGCCTGGCGACTTTACATCTCCTAAGCGGAGCAACGGAGTTGCGTGAGCGGGTGTGACCCCGAAAAAGGGAGTTAAAATCCTGTGAACCAGCGAAGCGGGCCACCCACGGGTGCTTTTATTGAAAGAAGTTGTTGATATAGGCGCCTGCCTGGCGACTTTACAAACCCTAAGCGGAGCAACGGAGTTGCGTGAGCGGGTGTGACCCCGAAAAAGGGAGTTAAAATCCTGAGATCCCGCAAATAATGTTGAAAATAAACTTTTTTGTTTTTCCTAATTTTTGTATTATCACCGTATCAAAAAATTATTGTTCATTGTATTGAAATACAAAAACTTTATATTCTTTTTTGGCTCTGAACAAATTTGGGGACAATGTCCCATTTTTAACAAACAAATTTGGGACTTAGGTCTTACTTGGGTGGGACTTAGGGCCTAAATTTAATTTCGGCTTTATGTCCCACTCGGGTGGGACATAAGTCCCAAAAAAAAAATTTGGGCGTTATGTCCCTGGGCCTTATGTCCCTGCGCCTACTTTTATATCTATAGGGAGCCGTCTAACGAACACACCTTACTAGACAATAGTGTTTTAAACAAATCTAATAACTAAAATTGTCACTTTAGCCATTGAAACATGTAAATGTAAGGTTAAAATACATATTGTGTTATTTAAATCTTGTCAGCCTCTTTTACAGAATATTAAATAACCATCCCTCTGCCATTTTAAAGGTTTGGATCCGATCTTGTTATTATTATAATGAATATGTAAATTAACTATTTTAATAATAAAAACACTTGTTAAATTATTTAAATATACATATATTAATTGTATCATTAGAGTTATAATTACCAATATTCCCAAAGAAACCAGCAAACAAAATAAAACATTTAAAACTTATAAGTCATAGCAATTATTATAATACAAAACAATGTCTAGGAAGAAAATACTAATCTGACATAAACCACCATAATCTCAGATATATATATGTACCAAAGGCAATAAAAATCAGCATCAGAAAGAACAGTGAGAAAGTTAGAGGTACAAAGTACAAATGAATTATAATTTTATAACAAAAAGGTTCCCATAGAAACTATAACGATACCAGACCGAAAAACTAAAGTCATCGTCGGGTGTCTCCATTTTCATTTCCATCATCGTATCTTCTCATCATCAGAAGCTTCCAACCATAAAACTCGATCCACCAAGTGATTTTTATTACACTAATGCACAATATAATCCACCAACACCACCCCCATATTCTACATCCCCGCGTCGCGCTTCTTCATCCTGTTATGGGTATAGGGTATATATGTATGGATGGTGTGGTGTATGAACCAGTCAGTCCTTCGTACCACTTGACAAGAAAGAAAAATAATTCACATAAATTTCCACAAACTTACAACATTTATTAGCAATCTAAAAAGGACGATTTGCAGAGAATGTGCCAGAGACAGAGAAATGTATATGTGTATACGAACAAATACACATTTTGCCATTGCCAGCCATCATCATCGTTGTCGTTGTCGTCATCGCCATCGCCATCGCCATCGTCGTTGTCGTCGTTCTAACACTCCACCCCATCATCATCATCATCGTCATCGTAGTCATCCTCAAGCTGGAGCACTTCCTTCCAAAACAAAATGTGTCTGGCAAAGTGGGAAATTTCATTACTAATCAATTTAATCCTCATCTGGGGCTCCATTTAGCTTCATTTCATCCATTTTATAACAGGAAGTTCAACAAAAAGCATACAACAAACGGTATAAAGGACGAATAACCAAAAGAAAACAAGTAAAGAAGAACTAAACTACTCTATAATGCACGCCATTGCATTGTAACGAAAAACTTTCCACCATTTACAGACAAAAAAGCAAGGACTCTCCGGAATGTCCTTTTTTGCACCTTTGTTGATTATGCGTTAATTCTCTCTGTCTCTCTTTGCACAAGGTCCTGCACCTGCGCCTTGGAGCAAGACAACACCCCCGCATAACATTCACATACACCAAAGCAAAATACTGGATGGGAGGAGCTATAATAAAAATCCTTGTGGTTGCTCGTTAAGCCCCTGGCACTGCATCGCTCGCCCCCTCATCCTTATAGCCAGGACATGCACCAATTGGCAAGAATTTGACGGCGAGCGGGGGAATGATAATTGAGGCAATTATAATAGCAAATTGGGGGATCATCACTCTTGTCGAGCGATATAATGAGTTTCAAGGATGTGGGATTTAAAAGGACCTCCATCCACTTATTGTAATGGTATTCGAAGGATTTATAAACACACATCGCTCTTTGCTCGTTCTTCTTTGTGTGAGATGAGGACGATGACGATGATGACGATATGGCGAGCGACGGGTATTTACGGGGCTGCAGAAGAATAAAAACGGAAACGGGTACGAAACTTTCCCAACACATCTGCTAGAAGCTGGAGCATAGCCAGGATATTCAATCACTTGAGGTTGTGTGTGTGTTTGTATATGAGTGAAGTGTGTATAAGGATAACATAGGACCATAAGTTATATCTAGGATTTGTTTCGTAATTAGAATTCCAAGTGAGCACAAAATTGCCATTGCCGCCTCATCATATCAGCTCTCTCTCTCTCTGTCTTTCACAAGCAACCACCAACCCTAAACCTTCTAAATGGCATAGCATAACGGTGATGGAGGCTTGTGGCACAGTCGTCGAGATGATACGCTTAATTACTGCAGTTTATTTTCTAAGTGAGACTAATTAACAGACAATCCTCCAGGGAACAGCAGAGAGGGTATACCTACATAGACATGGTACAATCGGGTATAGAAGATGTGGGAAAGAGGAGATATAATTTTTGTTTTGTTTTTTTTTTACCCATTCTTCACAATGAAAAGAGCTTTTAGAGGGAGATGAAAGAAAGAACAATCTTCTATACGATATATACGATTGGGGTAATTTGCGGATACATGGACAGAGGAAAAGGACATGGAACAGTAGAAGATTTGACATTGTTTTTCATGTCGCCTTTAAGGGTAGGTAAGATACCTACTACTATATCTACCTACTCACATAACATATATCTACTTATACCCACAAAATTTATATAAATGTTAACGTACATACATATATTTTTCTGTTGAATTTCAAGTCGTTTCTGTGATTTTAGTTTAATTTTTATTTGAGTGCACAGCAAAAACGTTACGGATTCATTAAAATGTTTGCACAAGAAAAGAATTTAAAATCACATTGAATGTTGAAAAGGGACGTTCTTATATTTGTAGATATGGACTGTGGACTTATAAGATGGGGAAAACATATAGTACAGACTTACATTATACTTATAGTTAACGTTTTGACGTGGGTTTTTTGGGAATGAGTAAGACTATTTAAGTCGTAAATCTATGCGTCGGAAACAAAATAATTTATCCCTAATTATGTATTTGAAAGGTCCTTGTCGTGGGTTGGCCATGTAGACTGTTTGTTTTTAATTTATTTTCAATAATAAATAAGTAATAATTCAATATTCTAGAATGGTTGAAACTTTTTTGTATATAGATAACATTAACTAAATTAATTAGTGTTATGAATAAGTACCCATATGCACTTAAAGGGGTTTCTCGAAAACTGTAGTGATTGTTAAAAAAATAGTTCCTGAGATTTTGAAAAAAAAGCCTTTACATTGCTTGGACAGGCGGAATATTGTGCCCGTAAGATATTATGGTTATTGTTCGTAGAAATATCAGGCGAAAGCTCTGAAGTCAAATCGGCAAAAATGATAAATGATTGTCCCATTTTTCGGGAGCGTACCGGAATCCCGCTTTTTAAAATCCTATTTTTAAAAAATCCCGACAAAAAAGTTTTAAGATCCCGTCTTCTAAAATACCGATTTTTTGAAATCCCGTCTTTTAAAATCACGCTTATTCAAAATCAAGATCAATCACAATCCCGCTTTTTAAAATCCCGTTTTTTTACAAAATACGTGCATTAAACAAAATAACAATAGAAGTCAAAGATTTTATGTTAAATTACTTGACTAAAATATGTATAATAATATCGTAATTTGTTTTGTTTTTCTGTACATAAAAATTAATTTTTGCTTACAATATTAACTTTTGCACAAACAATATCCTATAGCAAATCTACCTCACGATAACGGTTTTACCGCTATCGTTGACTTTTTTAATTGGTTTGAGTTTGTTTTTTAAAGAATACTGCTTTACTTTATATTCTTATTTTTTGATATGTTGTATTTGTTAAAGGTTACAATAAAATGAATCTGGAAAAATACCTCATTTCTTAATTTGTTTTAATTTTTTTCTTATTTCGATTTTGCTTTCAAAACTAGTTGTTTAGTTTAAAAAAAACGCGTGATTTTTGAAAATTAAACAACTAGTTTTGATTGTAAAATCGGGATAATAGAAAACGAGATTATAAAAAATGGGATAATAAAAAACGGGATTACAAAAAGCGGGATTTCAAAAAATCGGGATTATAAAAAGCAGGATTATAAAAAACGAAATTTTAAAATCGGGATTTTAAGAAACGGTAATATAAAAACCGGGAGAGAAGAGAATTTTCAAGGTATTGATTGACGCGGTGTAATTTTGAAGTGATTCCAATAATGTATCGAAAGAAAAGTACCAAATAAACTACCTTTTTTTAAGAAAAAAAAAAGATAAAAGGTCTAAACATATTTCCCGACAGAAACGTCATGTTCCTTGGAAAATGACTGTCATATTTTCGATGTGACAGGTATTTAGCTATGGTCGATTTTGGTTGTCATTTATAAATCACTTTAGTATCGGCTAAAAGTTACAGACAGAATAAATTGACAATAAATGTTGGGATACAAAAATCGAATATAAAATTTAATGTTTTCAATCTACCATGTCTGGAAATTTTAATAAAATGAGTTATTGAAAGGGTTTGCCAATAAGAGTTTCATTTTGAATTGCCTACTATTTGGGAAGGTGTCACTTTTGAAGGTGTCACCTTTTTACATTTGAAAAGTAATTCTTGGAGACTACTTTAATAAGCAAAATGGTCATATTTGTGTCTCGCGACATCCAGAAAGTGTTACAAAGTCTCTGTTCTTAACGTGGCACTTTGGTGTAGTTTTTGGGCTGGTGACATTGGGCCTTACTTTTTTAAAACGAGGTTGGTGCAACTATTACGGTAAATTAATTGCGTTACAGAGCTAAGAATAATGTTTTTTGTGGCACGAATTGCAAGATAATGATTTGAACAAGAAGGTCCTACATGCCACTTAAAAATAGTGGTAAAAATTGACGAAAAATGTCAACATAAATTGGTTTAGAATCCCGAATATCTTGACAAAAAACAGCTCAAGCTCAAAATATTGATTGTTTACTTTTCGTAGTTCTTTAAATGACAATGTGGCTCATTTGGGTCGCATCCAATGTCAAAATAAAACCTGTTATTGGAAAACCCTGTATAACGAAAATAAAACTATATTCCATATTTCAAAACCGAGTACATTCAAGCAAAAACTTGATTTTTAGTTAAAAATTAATAAATATTTTGAATTTACGTTCAAAATTTTTGTATCTATAAACAAAAATCAGAAATTAGAAATAACTGATACATAGGTTTTATTACATTTTGACAGCCACAAAATTAAACTACATATGTACATAATTTGCTAATTTGAAAAGAAGGGGACTTTAGTCTAATTTTCTGTTTGCACAGATTATTTCTCTACAAAAATATCAAGTCATTGGTTTTCAAGAAGAAATAAAACGCATATAATGTCAGCAGTAACTCACCGAATATTCTCTTCTAAGCTTTAAACATCTCGGGCTTATCTGCGTAGACAAGTGACCCCACACAAAATAGTCCAGCGTTGTTAAATAGCAAGATAATACGCTTACCAATAAATTGATTATAAAATCACAAACGAAACTGAGCATAAATCAAGTGACAGCTGTCAAAAAGACCAACTCCGAAAAAAAGCATTGGTAGATTGAAAACCACACGTCTAAAAAAAACACATGTTAAAACAAATGAGCCATTTTTTCTAAATAAAATGATCTCTCAAAAATGAATACATCTATCTGACCTTGAGGAAAAAATGTTCTTATTATAAAATAGGAGAAAGGACATGCGATTCAGACATGGATGGTTTCTAGTACCTTAAAAATTAAAAACAAGGCATCTTCCCATTTTTCACAAAAAAATAATAAAAATATCTGATTGTTAGTTGCAACTTTGTTTATCTTAGAACCTCTTTTCAATATCAACTGTTAAATATTCAATAATCATACTACTCTGAAGGTTTTAAATGGTGTTAACTTAAATCTCATAAATACTCAACTATCTAAAAAAGCTACGAAATGTTCAAAACTAAAAAACAAAACCTTTTAAGACTAGAATTAGTCAAAATTGATCCATGCATAACGACAAATTCAAAAATCAACAACTGATTGATAGAAAATTACCGTTAATAACGGTTTTTTTTATCTCCGCTGCAGTCAGTTTAAAATAACAACAATCTTTTGAATGAATATAATTCAAATTCATGGTTCAAATTCAAATACAACCCAATTCAAAATGTCTTCCATCTAACTTCCGAGAAAATTTAACACAGTTCAAATATCCACCTACAGATGACGCCACTTTACACTACAGAGAACCAAACCACTGAGCTCTAAAACGATAGGAAAAGGGGTACACGAAACCAAACAAGAATGAGAGAAGAGAAGAGGTAAAGGTCGAATTTCACCCCACTTCTGCCACACCACACAAAAACAATTCAAACAAAAGAGAAGAAGACATAAAAAGAAGAAAAATAGAATTAAAAAAAAAAAAGGGAAACACATTTGACATTCGTCTTCGTCTAATAATAATAATATTGTAGTTGTAATAGCTGCTTGAAAAAAATTATTTATTTATTTTTTAATTTTCATCTATATAACTAATTTTACAACGGGAAAAACTAATCTAATTCATTGGACAAAAGAATCGCCACTTAAAACGATAACTCAGCACTTTTATGGGTTGAAATTCGAAGTGCAACTCTCAGTCAGAAATATGATAAAACAAATATCAAAAAAAACTAACGTGGTCGTCGCTTCTCCTTCTCCATTCCGGGGAAGAAAACAATTTTTATTATGCGTCTTTGGTTTATTTATCGCTAGCACTTTAGTTGATGTGATTAGGTAAGTGTAATCAAGTCGCCTATTGTTTGCCTCATTATTGGTACTTATTTGAAATCATTACTTAACAGAGCACACGAATCAGATGAATATATTAATTTTGATGGTGATGACGACGACGACAACGACAACAGCGGCAATGTCAACACGACTGCGTCGCATGACTGGGACCTTTTGATCTTCACCCAAAGTTGGCCAGTGACAACCTGCATCCATTGGAAGGAGGAAAATAAACACCATGAATGTAATTTACCCACAACGAAGGAGGTCTGGACTATCCATGGCATTTGGCCAACCAAACTCGACACCTTTGGCCCGAACTTTTGCAATAACAGCGCTAAGTTCGATATCGACAAACTGTATCCCATTGTCGATCAGATGTATTTGTTTTGGCCTAATATTGAAAACGGCACAGAATATGACTCGTTGTGGCAGCACGAATGGGTCAAGCATGGAACATGTGCAGCTCAACTTGAGGCGCTTAACGATGAGTTGAAGTATTTTTATCAAGGCCTCAACTGGCTTTCGGGCGTCTTTATGTCGGATGTTCTTGAAAAGTCTGGCATCTATCCAGACTCCAATAATACCGTAATTAGTCTACATACGGCTGTGGTGAAAGCTCTCGGCAAAAATCCGTCCATTCATTGTCTCTATGACGATAAGAAGGACGTTAGCTACTTGGCTGAGATCCGAGTTTGTTTTGATAAGACACTTCAATTGGTTGATTGTGATCGAATACGTTTTGGTCAGGTTTCAATTGATTATCCAGGAGGAAAAGTTAACACCAATTGTCATGTATCAAAGCCAATCTTCTATCCAAGTAATGTCCCGCCAATGGAGAAGCAAAACCGTAGACGTAAGGATTCATGGAAATTCCCATTTGTGAATGCCTACAAATTGGTACAATTCTTGATATGGAGTACTCTTTAAATGAAAAATTAAAAAAGGTGAGTGAAATTAAAAGAAAAATTAACACACATCGAATCGAGTGAGAAAGAACAACAAATAGTAAAACAAACAAAAAATATTATTTTAATAAGAAAAAATTGATAAACTTCGCAAATTATTGATAAATTAGAAACAGAATTTATTGTTTTTATTTATATACATCTATGTTTCTATGTTTATTAACAAAAATATTATTATATCTTTTGATTTTTATTTAGGAAAAAATATTTTATTTTCATTTTTTATTTTTGATCAATTTTACACATCTTTTTATTTTTTTTTCAATTGTAGTTTTAAGTAAAAATTGTAAGAAAATAATTATACCTAACATACAGACATAATATTAATCAATGTAAGTGAAAATTATAAACAATATAGAAGTATTTTTATGCAAATGAAGATGGCTTTTATTTATTTAATTTTTGTTAGGAAATAGGGTACAAGACAAGGTAGTATTGTATCAACAACTAATTTAATTTAATAGTCAAGAAAAAGGCTCATATATTTTATGTATATTACAATGTTTGCATATCTTCTCACTTTCACCAGAAAAATTTATGAATTGGTCTTTATTCTAATGTCGCTAGAGTTATTATTTTCCGAATACTAAAGAAATCATAATAATTAAAATTTTACCATTAGCTACTTCAAAGCTTTATTCCCATGTTGCACTTAAACGGTATCTAAATATTTTCAGTCATTCACCTGATTATGGTTCTGGCATAGTGGGAATAATATAACAAATATTCATAACTCAGTAATAGCAAAATCTTAATACATTCACTTGATCTGCGGTCAAGGTCGAGTTAACCTTTGCATTGTATTTCAAACCGACATTACGGACAAAAATTTAAATTAATTTGTCAACTTTTAGATAAGAGAAAAAAATAAATTGATAGGTTATTCACCTTTTATGTTTAATTTTGAAATTTAAATCACAAATTTATTTGTGATAAGGGATTTCGATTAATGATATGGAAATACACATTATTATAAAATATAGGACTAATTTAAATAATTTTTGTTAACTGATGTGAATTTAGAACTTCAGCGACAGCGTATGATAAGCCTATTAAATTAGGATCTTGACAGCATAGTCCAATGGGGAATAACTAACCGTGTAGAATTTAGTGCTGCAAAAACTCAATGCTGTTTCATATCGTTAAAGCGTAACCCCGACCCCCCGCTACCCATGAGCGGCACTTGCATCGAGGAAACTAATGGACTTTCAGTACTCGGTATGTGTATCACAGATCACCTTTTATGGAATGGTGCTTAGGATTTCTCCTAAGCAAGAAATTTTTCACCCCTTCTGATCTGCCTGTAATTTAAAAAAAGGTTTCATTCGTCAAAGACTTAAATTGTAACTCACATATTAGGACAGGTTCTCCTAAAACAAGTTTAAGTCTTTTGGACAGAATCCACAAAATGTGGTATTGTTGAATTAGCCAATTGAATTCCCCTACTCAAACAATTTAGCCGTAATACTCGCAATTCTAGGAATGCTCACCAGTATTGAATTCAATTTTGGACAATCTGTCAAGTATAAAGATTCATATTTTAACCGTACATCAAGAATGTAGAATGCGTTACCCAACTCTGTTTTTCTCTCCCATTTTGATTTTTTAAACATATTAAACAATTGATAACCCCTCTGGTGGGTGCAAATTAAATAATTGTCATCATTTGTATTCTTTAAACAAGTCTAACAATTTTAAGATTCTGATAAGCCTTCTCTAACCATAAAAAGAACACCATAACAAAATCGATCTTAGAGTTTGGAAAACGTTATGAAATACACAAAAAAAATCATGATTAATTTAAAGTCCCTAGAGAACCAGGGCCTAGTGTACGAGTCATTTCAGGGATGGAGGTGACCTACAGTTTCTATGCCGAATCCGAATGGCTAATTTGAGAAAGCACTTTTCATGACAAGAATTACTCTTGGAGTTTTTGTCAATTCCTCGCAAGAGGCAGTATCCGTGAAAAAACTTTATAGGTGGCACAGGCTGGGTTTCATAAAACACAACATACGAAACAGTTACCCAGTTTAACAATGGAATTTATATAGACGCTTATTGACCTACAAAATAATTAATAGTTTTATCTAAAATTTTGTAAAATAATACTATAAATTAGGTTAAAGTTAAAAAATGTAATTCTGAATCGATACCACATATTTTACGATGTTTTCAAAATCTTGTAATCATTTTTTTTAATAAATGGCCATCAAAAATACAAAACTACAAATGAAAACTAAAATACAATGGAAGGAAATAAATGCACTAAACATTTATTTCCAAAAATAAGCATTTATAAAAGAATTAATAAACTGTACCAGAAAATAGAGAGTAACTCGATACCTACTTGAGAGAACTATATCTTAGTACTTCGTTGAATAGTTCGTTTTGAAAAGTTGCTTAGAACTTAGTCCTATCTAATACTCGATTCTAAATTCGTTTTGACTTGGTCTTATAGTGCTTGTATAAAGAAATGTGTTGATATCGAATTGAGTACTAATTCAAGGGCTAGTAGTGGCCGTAACGTTAAGACCCCTGTAAATAAAAAAATAATTTTATCTGCCACTCACACCAATTTTCCTCGAACCTCCGTTTTATTCCCAAAACAACATTTTACGTCTATTCCTTTACTTTAAAGTTTAGTGCTTTTAAGACCCAATTTTTTTTTGTATACGAACTCGACATCAATTTTTACTCAAAAATTATAGAAATAAAAATTAAATAACCAAATCGCAATAAAGAGTGAAAAAACTAGGTACCAGTTGATTTATTATTTTCATAAGAAAAAATCTTAAAATTTTAGTAATTCATAAATATTAGAATTTAATTAGGTTTATTTTTTAAATAAATTAAATGAAAATTATCTATTTTCGTCATTATGTTTGATAATACTTTAAACACACACCACAAAATCTCATTAGGCATTTTTTGTATCTACTTCGAATAGAAATATCATTCGAATAAATAACTAGAAACTAAGTTCTTAAAACTACGTATCCACCAACACGTGAGTGTACAAGTGCTGGGTTTTTGTTTTGAGTCTTTTATATTTCAGCGAATTTAAACCATCCGAATAGTAACGAAGTGGTCCAGAGTACAGATATTTCAATCTATCCTCGCTTGGTTTCTCTTTCTTATGCACCATCATAATATACTCACTATAGGACGGGTCAAATCGTACAATCTTCAGATCCCTGGATGTTATGCGCTCATAGAAATCATCATCCTCACCACCCCAGCCACTGAATAGATTCGACATGCCGTTCACTTGTTGAAATTGCACGGACCGAATGCTCACAACTCCACCGAAGAGACCCCTATAGGGAAGATTATACCTGAAGATGTCCAAGTTGGAGCACATGTGTCGAGGAGACGAGGCACAGGCATACAATTGGCCAAGATTCGAAGGTAGAATATCAACATCATGAAAAATCAGACATGGGAACTCATAGCTGAGGGCAATTTCGGCCCCGATGTTCAGCAGCTTGGCTCGATTGAAAGGCTTATCGTCATGTTGCTCCACCACAAATATCCTATAGTGTATCTGTTGTTGTTCCAAGAAGTTATGCATATAAACTAGGAATTTATTCAGCTGCCATTGCCTCTGACGATAGGGAACTATAATTGCAGTGCTAAACCTCGCCCGGCAATCTTTCGGATAGAATTCACCGCCAGGTAGTATGTTCTGATTGTTGATTTTCGTACAGTCTATTTCTTTTTTATCAATATGTTTATTTTCTTTGATGATTTCTTCATTATTACACTCGCCCAGTTTTTGCAATGAAATATTGCGAGTGGTTTCAGGTACTAGTTTATCGAAGATGTTATCACTGCTTATGTACTCGAAACGTGTCGCAAATCGACCAGGCCATAAGCAGTAGAGTATGATGATGATGGATATTGTTTTTGATACTGTGCAAAAATTCTTATCGTTCTTCTTTTGATGAATAAAATTTCTTAAAGATTCCATATTATTTGAACTTATAAGTGTTTAAGCTATGATTTTGTAAGAGGAACTGACTTGAGAGAAGAAAAAAAAAAACAAAACAAAACCGAGTGACAGCTGACAGATCATTCTGATGACAACCTATGTCAACTAAGACCGCCAGGTTTGTTTGATTTGAATTTTTCGAACGGATCTGGTCAGCACTTTGATTAGAAATATGGAGTAAATTTGTTTTGTGTGGTTTAAAAATTAAAATTCTTAATTTTATTTATTAAAACAATTTCAGATCAACAATATTAAGTAGAAATCAAAATATAAGACTCAATTTTAACCCTAAACTAAATCCAAAGAAAATTAAGCAAATTTCAAACCACACAGTAGAAGTTAAGTTATTTTTCAGTGCACACAAAATATTGATTTTTTAATAAATTCATGTTTTTTTGTATTAGTAAAGTATATGCATGATGATTACATGATGCGGTAAATGAGTTTCCGTCTTTTAATACTTTTTCTTTAGTAAAAATGTCAAAATTCCTTCCGCAGCCTACTTCAAAGATTTATTTTGAATTTATATTTAAAAAAAACTCAATTTTACATTTTTTTAAATTGTACTCGGCTAAATATATGAATATATTTAAGAATCAAATTTGTAACCCAAACACCTATACAATTTGTTTTTGTCAGTTTGTCTAATGTGTCTAAATTAAAATAGTTTGAAAATAATTCTTTCTAAAATAGGGAAGCAGTTTTAAATTAATTATTTTTATCTTCTGAAATGCGTATATCAAAAACTAAATTACTAAACAAAACAAAAATTTCACAGTTGCAGTGACATTGAGAGGCTGATGAGAGAGGCTGCGTTCAATCTCAGACAGATATTGTACCGGATTCCTTTTTGTTAGTGTTTTACGTGTAAAAGGACAGCTGATCCAAAACAGTTAAGATGTCAAAAAAAGGTATCTAAGAATTTCTGGTACATGTAGGACGTAGGTATCTGACAGATTCAAATTAACATATGGTTGAATTTGAAAAAACCCGAAAATTGATTTCAAATTTGTAGGTTTTTTTCTAAAAAACGATATTGAACGTTACCAATGGGCAGGTTCAGGCGACATAAGGCACTTGAAAGTAAGGCAAGTTTCTAGCGTCTGATTGGCCAGCTGCCAAAAAATTGTCTTCCAATTAAGGCAACTTTATTGGAAAGTTGGCTGGAAAGTTAGTCAAGAAAAATCTCCCTAACTATCAAGTCAATTTCACTTTTGTCAAAACGACAGCTAATCATAGTTTTTAATTAAACTGAGAGCTGAACTTTATTACCATGTGATTTATTTATTTTCTGCACAATTCTATTTGACGTTTTATGTAAAAGAATGCTTTGTCAAATTGGAAAAGAAATAAGTTATGTATATTCACCTTAAAATACAAAATTAAGGTCGAGATGGAATTGAAGCTTGCCTGAGAGTGGTTTTGTAAACAATAAAGTTTTTAGTAGTTTTTACACGTTCAACTGAAGGTAAAGGTTGGTGAAGTAAACTTCCGAGTTTGAAGTTTATGGCACTTGTAAGACTAAGTACTTTCTTTGGTCTAAATTTTCGTTCAAAGAACGCAGTCCATTGCAAATGAAGTCCTTATGTTGTTTGAACCTGCCCAATGTCTTCTTCTAGTGAAGGTAGAGTTGTGTTCTTTTTATTGAGTTTATTAAAAAAAACTACAGTTCTATAGCTCACGGAGGGAAAGGTCAGTGAACTTTTTATAGCATAAAGTACCGTTATTTATGGAATCTTTATAATTAGTATTACTCAGAAGAAGAGTTTTAGAAAATTGAAAATCCAAGTTATTGATTTTCCTTAAAGCCAGTTCAACGGTAAATCTAGTTTAAAATGGGGCAGGTTCAGACGACGTAAGGGACTTGAAAGTTAGGCAAGTTTCTAGTATCTGATTGGGCAGCTGCCAAAAAATTACCTTCCAATTAAGGCAACTTTAATGGAAAGTTAGTCGAAAACCTCCCTAACTATTAAGTCAAGTCTACTTCTATCAAAATGACAGTTGGTCATGTTTTTTCATCATAGACACACCATATATGGTGTATATGTTTATGTACAGTACTGTGCAAAACATTTGCAACTAGAACCTCCAACATTTTAACGGCTGTATATTTTCTGGGCATCTAAGCTATAAAGTCATTAATAACCGTTTTTGGAATGTCATTCCACTGCCTCTGAATTTCAGCGAATAGGTCACTTTTGTACTTAAAAATGTTGCTCCCAATTCTTCTCTTCACAATTTCACACAGGTTCTCTATTGGGTATAAGTCTGGGGATTGGACTGGCCATGGCAAAACCTCAATATTTTTTTCTGTAATCCACTTTGTGCCTAACTTCGACTTGTGTTTGGGATCATTGTCGTGTTGGTACGTCCATTTCCCAATGGACATAAGGCAGCATGGTGTTACAAAGATGTCTACATAGTCTTTATTATGCCCTACAGTTGCCCGATTCCTTGGCCAGAGAAGCAGCCCAAGACCAAAATTGAACCACCTCCATGTTTGACCATCCCTTTAGTGTATTTTTGATTTATTCTCTCACCTGTTGGCCTCCTGACATGTTGTTTTCCACCCGATCCGTGCATATTGAACTTTGATTCGTCAGAAAACAAGACCGTTTCCCATTTTTGGGGACTCCAATTGAGATGAGTTTTTGCAAAAGCCAAACGAGCTTTCACATTTTTTTTTAAATAAATGGCTCTTTTGCTATCTGAAAACCACGCAATCCGGCCTGCAGTGCGCGGTGTCTGATAGTTGATGGGTCAATTAGTAACCTAAGTTCAATCTTTGCTTCCCTGGATGATGCCGTGGGGTTTCTTCGGAAGAAATTTGTTATTTTTCAATCATCTTTTGCTGAGGTGCTTCGAGACCTTCCTCCTCTATGATGGCATAACACTTTTCCACTTTTGATGATTCTACAAATAGTTGATTTGTGAATGTAATATTTCTTTGAAATTTCTTTTTGTGATGCTACTTTTTTGAAATCACTCAAAATTCTGGATTTTACATCCGATGAATATTTATTTCCCGCTATTTTTAAAACAAAATCTTTTTTTTTTTTCAATTTAAAAAGAATTCATTTTAAAAAAACCGTTTTATCGATCAAAGTCCCGCCAAAAACTAACTAAACAAATCAAGCTACACGGATAAACTTACCAACCTCAAAATAAATCAAATTAACCGTTATCAAAATGAGACCAAAAGAGCAATGGCCACTAGTTGCAAATGCTTTGCACAGCTGAAATCATTATTATTTTTGTAAAATTTGCCTGTGGATCAGTGCTTTAAGATTATGAATAGTAAGGTGACACATACAAAAGTCTAAAGCAATAAAAATAATTTCATTGGAACAACGTATACATACGAATGTTCGTTTTTTTAAAAGGCGGTGACAGTTGCAAATGTTTTGCACAGTACTGTATATGGTGTGTCTATGTTCTTTCATCTACCTGAAAGCTGAACTTTGTTATTCTATGATTTATTTATTTTCTGCATTTAATGCTTTTTTTAAAAGAGTTCCTTGTCAATTTGGAAAAGAAATAACTAATATTTCTTTACAATACAAAATTCAAATGGTGATGGGCGTGTAGCTTGCCTGAGGAGTGTTTTGTAGACAATCATTTTGTTGGTACTTTTTATACTATGAACTTAAAGAAGAGGTTTGCGAAGTAAAGCTCTGAATTTAAAATTCATGACACTACTTGAAAAACTAACTAGTTGCTTTGGTCAAAATGTACGTTCAAAGAATGAAGTTGACTGCAAATGAAGCCCCTTTGTACCCATGGTTTCGAATTTTAAGTTTTTCAGACATTTGATTTAAATGTCATACGAATTATTATCGTTCAATGACTTTTTCATTTGGTTAACATCTACATTATATCAAATGTTTGAAAAAAATGTTCACACAATGTTCTAATATCAAAAACTCGATTTTTTGGAAAATTAGATCTCGATTGAGTGCTTACCCATTTCTTCATCAAATTTTATTTTCTTTAAACGACTTCATTTTAAGATAAGAAAAGATTTCGTTATAAATATCAGACCAAAGGGACATTAAACGTTTATGATTATAAAAATTTAGGATTGTATTTGGAAGTGTTAAGTAACATATTGAACGTTTATGATAATAAAATTTTAGGATTTTATTTGAGAGTGTGAAGTGACATATTGATCTAAAGTTACTACATCTCGAAAATGATGGGTGGTTAAACGACAATCCCGAATAGCATCACTATTTAAAAACAAATTTGTTGAGACCTCAAATTGGTTTGAGGAATGCCTAAGAGTATTTATAATTTCCTGTTGACTCAACAGGGGAAACAAATATTTAAATTGTTATTTTTGAGCCAACTACTTTAAGTCTCAACCTCATTTCAATTAGATGCTTTTTCCTGCATAAGCAAATTACTCAATGAGACAGATTTTTTAAACGAGATCGATTTCATTTTTGTGAGATTTTTCTCAAAAATATTTTGCATACGAATGCTTGCAAAAGCTCAAAGCTCTCAGTCTAGCGAGCCGACATATCTTATACAAATGAACAAATTAGAAAGGAAAACATTATAAAACTTGATGAAAAAGTTAATTTCTTTTTATTTATTTTGTATTTAAAAGTAGCAATATAATAATTATTAGTTTGTCAATTGACATTTTCATTTATCTTTTGATTTCATATTGTTTTTCCTTTTTTGCAATTCACGCAACAAAAGAAAACATTCCTTCACAAATCGTCTTATAAAAACCAACAAAAGTATACAGAAATTAAACCATTTCTAAAAGTTACTCTTTCCAAATTTAGCGCAAATTATATGAAAATGAAAAAAACAAACTGTCAATTGAAAATCACGGCCCTAAGGCGTTGTTTAGGGAAATCATATTCTTCACCAAATGAGTTTTTTAGTCAATCAAATAAGAATAAAAATAAAAGAAATGGATATGAAAAACTAAACAAAACAAAACAAAACACGTTTTACACCAAAGCTTTGGTAACAATTAGAACAGCCGATGGAACTAGACCCAATACCTCCAATGGCTTCTCGAAATCGTCATCAGAGAAGACTTTTCTTGGAAATGAGGTCATTAAACCGAATGGCAGATCTGCACCCTGGTTCATTTGGATGAATACCCGGACTGCTGACAATTGCTCTTTGACACCGAAGGTCTCGGTCAATGTGGATCCGTCTTGCAAACGAATTTGAATTCTGGTATTTGTGTAATCCTTAGGTGGTTGCTTGGGCGATGTGACAACAGCAGCAGGTGCAGGAGTAGGTGTTGTAGAACTAACTGCCGATTGAGGTGAAGTAGGTCCTTGGTCCCTATGAAATGCAATTTAATTGAAACAAGTTTGAATTTTTTAGTCCCTATCTTACACCATACCTAGCTCGACGAGCAGCTTTATCAGCCTCAATCTGTGCTCTTACACGCTCCCTAGCTGCCTTTTCTTCTTCCTTCTCTCGCTTCCGCTGTTCTACGATCTTTTTCATTTCCATCTCTTCCATGCGCTGGCGCGCCTCTGTCATGTCTTTGCCAGACTTGATGCGATTCTTCTCCCGCTCCAAGGCCTCAACTCGTTCACGCTCTTCTCGTTCGATACGTTTTTGTTTTAGTTTCTCTTCAATGAGTGCAAGTTGGGCCTTCTTTTCCTCTTCGGTAAGAGGTTTCTTCTCCTCGGTCGATTCTGAGAAATTACTGTGTCCAGTTTTTGCTGCATGGAATTCGACCTCTGACTGGTCTTTGAAGAGTTTTCCACAGTCGTCGCATTTAAGAGACTTGGCAGTTTCAGGTGCTGCTGTCCCTGCTGGTACTGCTGCTGGAGTGCTGGAAGAAGCTTCAGCATCTGGATTGGCAGCAGTGGGTGACCCAGCAGCAGATGTGGTTGCTTGCAAAGCCTGGCCGGCCGATGACTCAGTAGTTCCACTTTGAGCGGGGATTTCCTCGTCGGCATGAGCCAACAACCATTCCATGGCTGGTTCGACACCTTTGAAATTGGTTGCTTTGATGGCATACTCTCTACACAAGGGGAATTATAATAAAGAACCTCCATTAGAATTGCGTTTGGAATGGGTTTTTCTTCCTACTCACGCTCTTTCCTTGGGGAACCCCATATCGACAAGTGTTTGAACTTCAGACATTTTCAATTGGAGTTTTTAGTTATTTTTATAAAAATGAGGTCCTGTTGTTATATTATTTTTCTTAGCAAACACAAAACAAATTAAATTCGTTTCTTTTGAAGAAAAAAAGCCGAACGCGAGAAGAATTGTGACAGATGACAAGAGTTTTTTCAATTGTCACTTTTTTCGCGAACAACGGCATTTTCGAATATGTTTGCGAATTCGACAAATATTTGAGAGTCACTGGAAATAATTGTCAAACGTCAAAATTTTAAGGGTGAGATAAAACTTGTCCCGAATTTACAATGCTGTCAAACAGCAATTTGAGTATTTATATAGGTACATAAACATTTCTTTCACAATTAAAATAGAGATAATTATTTATTCATTTTTATGTTGTACCAGGACAGAGTAATGGATATAAATTTGAGGTAGAGATGAGCGAATTAACCAATAATTCGAATTTATCGACATATTTTAGATAATCTTTTATAAAATATACATACATCATTAGAGTATTCGATGTGCTGATTTAAATAAATATAATAAGATGCATCGAATAAAGTCCCATGTTTTTATTTGTTTTCATTTGAAGTGTTTCAAAAAAAGAATAAATAAATCCTTTCAATCTTCAATCGTCTCCTTTCTTGTTTAAGGACCTGATGTTTTTTAGAACTCTTTAGTGCTTTGTAATGGAAATTCTGCATAACAGGTAAAGAAGGCCAAGACAAATTTTCTTAGCATATTCAAGCCTGTATGTCTTATCGTCTGAAATCAACACTTTTTTTCCTTTGATTTTTGCAACAAAACTTCAAGCTGTCTTTTGAGAGTTTCACAGTAATTCTACATAATGGCAATATTTTTGGGAAAATCTTTAACAATTGTTATTTTGTTTGTATCTAACTATTTTGAACCCATTTCCAATTTCTTGTCAGATACATACAGTCTTGTTGATAGTTGGTGAATTAACCGGTGATATGTCTGATTACATAGTGTTTGATTTAAAATTTTAAATTCTTCTACTTTCTTTACTGATTTTTCACAATTCTTCAAGTCATAAGTATAACTGTCACTGTGATTGTTATTTTAAGTTAAAAATTACTTTTTATTGTTTACTTTTGACAAAATTTTAGTTATTTAAACAAAAGCACCACAAAAGAGAGCAAGTTTCGTTGTCAGGATAGAATGGTCTACTTCCTATACGATATAGCATAAGTCGAGCTTTTGGAGATCTTTGAGATAATTTTTATTTTTCCAAAGATTTAACCACAACTCAGCCTTGCCAACAAACATTTTTAAACCGATAAAACTCGGTCAAACTTAATTAGATAATAGAATAGTAATATGTAGTAATACAATATTTTCTTTATCTCTAGTGTGTTTAATAATTAAAACGGAGAGCTTTCAAACTCTGCTCAGAGCATACTCAACTTGCTCAGGGTCTGCTTAAAAATATAAACGCCTTATAATGGGAATGAACATACATAACTTTATATTGAAAATCTGAAAACAATTTGAAGAGTCGGACAGAGTCCCGAAATCAAAAAAAACTTTTTTTCAACTATCTGAAACCATTTACCATGTTTGTTTTTTTTTTTTAATGGGATTTTAAACTTATAACTTTGAATTTCAATACAAACAAATATTGTTTGACCAAAGAAAAGAAAAACTGCTACCATACCTATTTGAGGAAGAATTATTTCTAAAATATTTTTCCCACAATTTTCACAATCGAATAAAAATTAATAAATGCATCAGTTAAATTTACGAAGATGGTGTTGAAAAATCATGAAAACTTGAAATTTGAAAATTTGACTTTAATTAAAAAACACAAAAACGAGGAATATTGATGTTTCGAAAAATTTGAATTCAAAGTCCAGAAGCTATACAAGTACCTAGTATGTACAATGTACATATGTATGTATATCACTATCAGGTACCAATAAAAATCATCAACTTTTTTGTAAACACAAAGAACATTAACTTAACAGGTGGTCTATTCTTGTTCAAGTTAAATTTTGCTATCTAAAAATTATGTATGTAATTAAATTACAGTTAATCATATTAAATAACTAATTGATTATTGATTAAAGAGCTTTACTACGTATGCATGTCGTACAAATCATATTCTCGTTTACAGAAATACTTAATACTTACAATAAAATTAAATTAATCAATACTAGGTGGGTCTTGATTATTGATACTCATATCACTCGCATAATGTCTACGTCTCCAGCCAACCTAACTTTGCCCTTTTACTATAGAGCACATCACATCATACAAGATACAACTTATTCTCTACAAAAAACGAAATTCGTTAGTTCTATTTGTTTGTATACCTAGATCTAGCGGTATGTATGTATGTACATATTCATTAAATATAGGAAAAGAATTGGTGGTATTTCTGTATATATCTTTATTATTTAATTTGTATAGTTCACAGTTAGATACGACAAAAATATTGACTTGTAGAAGTGGTTTGCAACGGTAAAATTAAGACTATACTTCACAGGCAGCGTTGCCGATGTGGCACGATCGTGCCATTTTGACACGGAAATTTTCTCGTGGCACGGTGGCACGAAAAGTTTAAATATGGCACGTTTTTTTATTTTAATTTTTTTACATAAATTTGAACTCATAGTGTAAACGCAGTGTCAATATTCATCAAAAGAACTGGACGTATCTACTTTATCACCTCAACAGAACTGGATGCATCCATTCTTACTCATAGTAGGAACACACTCATTTCATTATTATCCTTAAAAAATTTTTAAAAGAAGATTATGTAAATTCTTTGAAAAACAAAGATGATATTTGCTATGAAATCGAAAACTGCAAAGAAGAGCTTCAAAATTTAGAGACTGACGAAAAATTGAATGTTTTAAAAGATTGTCAAATATTCTATAAAAAACTTTCACAAGAATTTGAAAGAAAACTTAATTTGAAGGATAATGTTCTAGATGCGTTTAAGATAATTGATCCAACCTTTATAAAAATAATCCAAACATACAAAGTATTTTGCCACACTTCAATATTTTGGTATCAGAATTTTCTCATCTATTAGAGTGCGAGAAAGATGTTCTTTTTGGTGCAATAAGAAAAATTTTTGAGATTGGGCTAGCCGAAAGCGTTTTTCTTGAAGATTCAAAAACGTTTTGGCTTAAGTTGTATAAATTAAAAAATATAAATGATGAAGGAATGTTCATTAATATTTCCAAATTTATGTTGATTCTCCTTAGTTTGCCTCACGGAAGTGCACCAGCAGAACGAGTGTTTTCAAGGCTAAATAATATTAAAACAAACAACAAAAACAGACTGTCGTACAAAACAATTAATGCTATAATGTCATATAATGAAATTATTAAGCCTAATAATTGTCAAAATTTCAAACCTCCAGCTAATTTATTTATTTAACTTACTAAAACAAACCTTTATTACGTCTTTATATTTGTATATATTTATATATATTTTAAATAATAATACCTACTCAAAATGTGATGTGAAATAGGTAGTTATGAACTTGCCAAAAACTCCTGTTTCTGGACAATGCCTACACGAATTTTTTTTGTAATAGTAATAGTATTGAATTAAAATTTATTTTTAAAGAACAACTTGAGTTTTTTTTCATATGGCACGAAAATTTCATAAATGGCACGTTTTTTCAAAAAATATGGCACGAACATTTTTTTTTTGGCGGCAACGCTGTTCACAGGATCATTTCTGTAGTCAGTCTTCTCTTACTTTTGAAGAAAGTACGAAATTAACAAACCTGCGATGAAGAGGTATATCGTTTTATTCACAGCGTGAGGTTAGACTGTAATTCGGCAACTTGTTTGCATTGGATAACATGTCGTCGATGATCGCTCGGTAATAAATGAATAAAACGACTTCTGAGTGGTTTCCTTTTTTAATAAATATTCACATTTTAGTAATAAGTATAAGTTGTATCCCCTTGGCAAGCACTTTTTTCTGCTCAAGGCATACATTTGACAAAATAATGAAGTGTCGCTGAATCGCTTAATTGAGTTGAGTTGAGGGAATTGCAAAACTCTTCTTTTCCACTTTTGAGAATTTTAAGTAAAACGAAAAAAACTGTTAAACGCTGCTAAAATGACATTACGAATTGGTCAAAAGGCTAAATTTGAAGTTTAGAATGATCTTTAATATCTATTTCTTATGGTTTTGAACCTATAAGATCTAAAAATTATAAAAAAACAATTTAATTTGGAAAAGTCTTAAAAATAACTTCGCAGCAATGTTCATGCATTATTTCAACAAAAAAACGAATACAAAACTTCAAAAGTTTCAGTCTTCACCTCATACGGAAGTAATTGGAACATAAATATTATAAACTAATAATACATTTTATATACGGAAATCTTTGATTTCTTCTTGCTCTTGACAAATTTGACTTGTTTCAGTTTCAGCATCAAGATTTTCATCTAAGTGTTTTGTAAATTAAGTCTTTCCAATTTTCTCCACTCAGCGACAAAGTGTAGTGCCAGCAGTTTTGCGATATCCCTTTTCTTGTCATCTTTAATACAAAAACAGCTTTTAGCACAGATTTTGCAGCTCCCACATCCGAGATTCACCCTGCACCATTACTAGATCCGATTTCATCTTGTGTAGTAAAAAACGCGTCGAATGGTTGTATTTAAAATGCCAGCTTCCAGGAGCTTTCAAACATTTCACGGCTTCTTCTTTCCAGTTCCAAACAGGGCAATTCGGAGTTTCCCAAATGAATGGTGGTTCCACGTATTTTAAATATTTCAAAGTAATCTTCTTTAGTTATTATATTTTCTTTTAATCTTACTTCTTTCACTATGTTTCCAAACAAAAACAATAGTCCGGTGAAGTCCAAATTTAAAAGTCGATGAAAAATTGCGGACGGGATTTCGTTGGATCCTTTCGGTCGATCGTTTTCAATCCAAATATACAGAAATACATTTTGTTTTGTCAATTTTGACTTTGAACTACCCACAACAACACCCAAGTTAAATAAATATAACTGTCTCGAGTAATAAGCTGATATTGTCAAAAGTTCAGGATTTTCGTCTTTTGCCATCTGAAAATAGGCTACTCTACGCTTTTCGTGGACCGTGAACTCAATCATAAGTTGGTTTTTGACATCTGCATTTTGAGCAACTTTGATTATACCTTTCTTTCAACGATGTACAGGTGGAGCATTAAACCCAATATTGAAAAAAGTGTTGAGCACATTTCGGAAAAAAAAAGACCTTTTGGCTTTAAAAGACGTTACTGACTCCCCTTTATATAGGGTGTGCATTTTATTTATCGACAAATCTCCACTCAAATATTGCCTGCCTGATCTTTCTAGGCAATAATGAACTTCATGGATATGGAATCGTTTAATGAATTCCTTAACTGAATCGCGGTGTTCAGACAACTTACCAGATCTCCGTTCACCACCACGCTTCTCCCTTGGTGCTTCTCCTCTTCGTAAGATATTTTTGTATTCCGTTGTTGTCGAAATGTACTCACTTGGAGGACGCTCGAAAACATTTTTTGACATACTCTAATAGGGCGACAGGATTTCTTGGAACACATGGTGCAGGAAATCGAAATATTTTGTCTGGGCCCTCCTTTCAAACTGTCAGTGCGCTTTGAAAGATGTGGTTGACAGAATGCCATTAAAAAGCTGTCCTGCTCGATTTTGGAAATTTTCTTGTGAAACTTTTTACCTTAATGGTTGCTGAGAAAATGCGAACTTTCTTCCAACCTTTTTCAAACGCAATTTTGTCCACAAATTTAGATGGTTCAATGATCTATTAATACAATAAATTTAATTATTAAATAAAAATCTACTTATAATACATTATTTTATCTGCGAACTTACCAGCTATTTTCTTAACAAGAATTATTGCAACACTAAATAGTTTAACCCATGAATACTCTCAAAACAACAAAGATTGCCGCATTTTTTAATGTCATTGAAATACACGAGTTTTGAAAGCGGCTACTTTGATTTGCATAGGAAAAGGAGAGTTTTGGTGCGGTTTTGGTTTTTATGGGAATAAATGAGTTTTGAATTAAACGACTGAGTGGAATAGTGTAGTTTTGAAAAAAAAAAAAACTTAAGAATATACCTAAGCTCAGTACCTACATCTATAAGCTAATACCTTTTAGCATTGTTAATTTCTTCATTATTTAAATCTTTATCGGAACTTTGCCATGTTCCTTAGTTCATAACACCACTTTTACGACTCTGCTTTAAATACCTACCTACCTAGCACTAAATGATATGCTCTTCCACTCAACCAGACTGTTTAGGTTATAAACTACATAGGTATAACATATTTATGTTTCTAAACACTTTAGGCTATACATATGTATAAATATGTTCATATGTTTATCTGAATCTTAAACAGAAATGGAAAGTGACGCAGCGTTGTCGCTTTGCCACACATTTTTAATAGTAAATTTATTAGAGATTAAATTTGTGTTTGTTTTTATATTCAAAACCAAATAAAAATATTAAAAGTAACACAGGTTAATTGTTGTTAACACACATTATCCTATCTTTAAAAATGTAATAAGAACAATTATAGAAATTTCAGAAGTAGTTAAAAAAACATCAATTTTCATCTAATCAAACGTGCAAACGACTAAACCGAAGACATTCTTTTGATTAATTTGATTTTTTTAAGACAAAAAAATGAGTTTACTTCAATGACAGAACAAAGTGGCAACGCTGATAAGAAAATTTATATGTATTTTTCTTTCTTTCCATTTTTATAGTTCACAGTTAGATATGGCAAAAAATTTGACTTGTAGAAGTGATTTGCAACGGTAAAATTAAGACTATACTTCACAGGATCATTTCTGTAGTCAGTCTTCTCTTACTTTTGAAGAAAGTACGAAATTAACAAACCTGCGATGAAGAGGTATATCGTTTTATTCACAGCGTGAGGTTAGACTGTAATTCGGCAACTTGTTTGCATTGGATAACATGTCGTCGATGATCGCTCGGTAATAAATGAATAAAACGACTTCTGAGTGGTTTCCTTTTTTAAAAAATATTCACAATTCAATTATTTTTTTTATTAAATTAATTAATTGAAACATTTTACGCACACATGATTTAAAGACATAATTTGTTTAAATTTCATGTTGGAAGTTGATATGAGTACGAAAGCGTCTCAGTGCGCAGAATCGTATCGTTGAACGTTGACTTGCATATGAATTTACTTTTTTTATTTATACATTTTGTATTTCAATTTTGAGCTGAACATGCAGAAGGAGTTTAGTACTCTGCTTTTTCAAGATTATCCTCATTCATGTTAATTACATATATTATAATGGTACTTTCGATGCTTTGTTATCATTTCATTGAATTTGGTCGCTTACAATTAAATTTTAAAAATGTAAAGAAGTTTTCAAACATTTAATGGCTGAATCACAAACACGCTTCAGCTTTGGCTGAAATCGCATTTTAAACTTACGTCGAAGGCATAGTAGTAGCACCGATAGTGATATAAGTGAAGATTTTGTGTTGAATAGATGAAGAAAAATGTATCGACCGCGAATTTTTGAACTATGAAATTTCGAATTCTTTTGTTTTCAACGAAAAGTTTCGGTTAAAACGTGTTAAGGGAGAGAAAGTAATAAGACTAATTGGACCTCGGATTGGAAATGAGTCTGAAAAAACTTTTCACTGACACAGCAATTTCCAACAGCTTTACATTGGCTTGGAAATGGTGGACAGCAGTGTTGGGACCTCGCAGAAGCAAAAGAGTGGTAGAAATGATGTCAAAAAGGTGGTAGAAAAGTGGTAGAAATTAAAACCCATTTTTATGTAGTAAATCTTATATGCAATAACTTATTAAAAAATACAAAAAATTAAATAAACAATAATTCAGTTCTTTCAGTTTCAAATATCACAATTTACAATAATTAAATTAGTTAGAAAAACTTAAAATTATTTGTTGCTATATAGACTTCCGGAAAATTTAAATTTTGAAGCATATTTCAGTAATGCTTCCGGAGGATTAAAATTCTGAAAATTTACTGAAATTTCCCTTGTAGCCAAAATGTTGTGAACGGTTGTAGTTTTTAATTTATTTCTTTTTTCATTTTTTATATTTTTTAAATCTGAAAATTTGCGTTCAGCTGCGGCGCTGCTATGCGGTAAGCAACAAAGCTCCAAGATATATAAATTGTCCATTCCGTCTTTTAAGTTTTTTATCAAAAGCCATATTGAAACAATGTCATCAGTTTTAAAAATTTGGAGTAATTGATTTTCTCCAATTAATTTTATCCACTCATTATTAAATACCTCTAATTCTGAGTTATTTATAGTTGGTGAAAAATGTTTCGTGAGACCTAAAACTGATGGCATTATTCCATCAATGACGTTTTTCGGGTTTAAATATTTGAAACATTTTAGTTCATCGTTTGAAAGGTTACACCTTCCTCCAATTTGAACACATAATTCAATATAATAGCTGCACATAACTTTTTGTAGTTGCATTACATCTTGTTCAACAACATCATTTTCAAGTAAGTACCTTTCAAATTAAAGGCCAAAATACATTTGAGAATATGGAAATAGAAAACAAAACAATAAGCATGTATTTATAGCCTAGTACATACTTCCTCGTGAAGTGAACGTTCGCCAGTGGAGAAAGTGAACTTTTGAAATTGCTCACTGGTACACACTTGTGAATACACGTTGTGAACATTTGTATTCTATTTCATATAAATGCATTTTAACTTTTTTTTTAAAACCACACGCAAAGCAGCCACAAACTTTAAATGAGGAATCAGTATCAGTATTCAGTACAAATTGAAAACTGTCCTTTTTTTGTAACCAAATGTCAAAGCTTCACCAACAGTTCCCGTACATTTTGCACGTGAATTGCCGGTGAACGAAAACTCTCCACTTTGTTCTCCACTCAGCTTCACGAGCACGTTCACGGGTGAACCAAAAACCGAAATTTGTATGGGTTCACGAGATGGTTCACAAGTATGTACTAGGCTTATAAATGAACTATCAGCTTTACTTACCTTTTTGGTTTTGAAATAAAAAATTTACGCATTTTAATACCAAACTCTAAAACTCCAAAGATAATAAATTAGTGGATTAAATACTTGGAAAAATTAAATGAATCTTCTTCGTTGATAATATTCATCTATCTGTGGCAAAAGTAAACAATCTATTTTATACAGAGATTAGACAACTATGTAAGATCTGCACAAGGAAGATCACACAACAGCAACACAGAGAAAAAGAAAGATAACTGAGGTGAAAAAGTGCATGGGAGAGTGAAGTGGGAGAAATCCATCATAGCGATTTTATATGCTGTTGTGTTTCTTGAGTGGACGCGTGGAGTTGTAGTCGTATGCGTATGGTATATGGTAGAGTTTAATGATAGGTGAACGGTGAGTTGCAAAAAGTGAGAATCTGCTTTTTAGGTGGTAGATTTTCATGATTCATACTTCACAGGATCATTTCTGTAGTCAGTCTTCTCTTACTTTTGAAGAAAGTACGAAATTAACAAACCTGCGATGAAGAGGTATATCGTTTTATTCACAGCGTGAGGTTAGACTGTAATTCGGCAACTTGTTTGCATTGGATAACATGTCGTCGATGATCGCTCGGTAATAAATGAATAAAACGACTTCTGAGTGGTTTCCTTTTAAAAAATATTCACAATTCAATTTTTTTTTTTTTTTAAATTAATTAATTGAAACATTTTACGCACACACATGATTTAAAAACATAATTTGTTTAAATTTCGTGTTGGAAGTTGATATGAGTACGAAAGCGTCTCAGTGCGCAGAATCGTATCGTTGAACGTTGACTTGCATATGAATTTACTTTTTTTATTTATACATTTTGTATTTCAATTTTGAGCTGAACATGCAGAAGGAATTTAGTACTCTGCTTTTTCAAGATTAGAGATCCTCATTCCTCATTCATGTTAATTACATTATAATATAATGGTACTTTCGATGCTTTGTTTATCATTTCATTGAATTTGGTCGCTTACAATTAAATTTTAAAAATGTAAAGAAGTTTTCAAACATTTAATGGCTGAATCACAAACACGCTTCAGCTTTGGCTGAAATCGCATTTTAAACTTACGTCGAAGGCATAGTAGCACCGATAGTGATATAAGTGAAGATTTTGTGTTGAATAGACGAAGAAAAATGTATCGACCGCGAATTTTTGAACTATGAAATTTCGAATTCTTTTGTTTTCAACGAAAAGTTTCGGTTAAAACTTGTTAAGGGAGAGAAAGTAATAAGACTAATTGGACCTCGGATTGGAAATGAGTCCGAAAAAACTTTTCACTGACACAGCAATTTCTAACAGCTTTACATTGGCTTGGAAATGGTGGACAGCAGTGTTGGGACCTCGCAGAAGCAAAAGAGTGGTAGAAATGATGTCAAAAAGGTGGTAGAAAAGTGGTAGAAATTAAAACCCATTTTTATGTAGTAAATCTTATATGCAATAACTTATTATAAAATACAAAAAATTAAATAAACAATAATTCAGTTCTTTCAGTTTCAAATATCACAATTTACAATAATTAAATTAGTTAGAAAAACTTAAAATTATTTGTTGCTATATAGACTTCCGGAAAATTTAAATTTTGAAGCATATTTCAGTAATGCTTCCGGAGGATTAAAATTCTGAAAATTTACTGAAATTTCCCTTGTAGCCAAAATGTTGTGAACGGTTGTAGTTTTTAATTTATTTCTTTTTTCATTTTTTATATTTTTTAAATCTGAAAATTTGCGTTCAGCTGCGGCGCTGCTATGCGGTAAGCAACAAAGCTCCAAGATATATAAATTGTCCATTCCGTCTTTTAAGTTTTTTATCAAAAGCCATATTGAAACAATGTCATCAGTTTTAAAAATTTGGAGTAATTGATTTTCTCCAATTAATTTTATCCACTCATTATTAAATACCTCTAATTCTGAGTTATTTATAGTTGGTGAAAAATGTTTCGTGAGACCTAAAACTGATGGCATTATTCCATCAATGACGTTTTTCGGGTTTAAATATTTGAAACATTTTAGTTCATCGTTTGAAAGGTTACACCTTCCTCCAATTTGAACACATAATTCAATATAATAGCTGCACATAACTTTTTGTAGTTGCATTACATCTTGTTCAACAACATCATTTTCAAGTAAGTACCTTTCAAATTAAAGGCCAAAATACATTTGAGAATATGGAAATAGAAAACAAAACAATAAGCATGTATTTATAGCCTAGTACATACTTCCTCGTGAAGTGAACGTTCGCCAGTGGAGAAAGTGAACTTTTGAAATTGCTCACTGGTACACACTTGTGAATACACGTTGTGAACATTTGTATTCTATTTCATATAAATGCATTTTAACTTTTTTTTTAAAACCACACGCAAAGCAGCCACAAACTTTAAATGAGGAATCAGTATCAGTATTCAGTACAAATTGAAAACTGTCCTTTTTTTGTAACCAAATGTCAAAGCTTCACCAACAGTTCCCGTACATTTTGCACGTGAATTGCCGGTGAACGAAAACTCTCCACTTTGTTCTCCACTCAGCTTCACGAGCACGTTCACGGGTGAACCAAAAACCGAAATTTGTATGGGTTCACGAGATGGTTCACAAGTATGTACTAGGCTTATAAATGAACTATCAGCTTTACTTACCTTTTTGGTTTTGAAATAAAAAATTTACGCATTTTAATACCAAACTCTAAAACTCCAAAGATAATAAATTAGTGGATTAAATACTTGGAAAAATTAAATGAATCTTCTTCGTTGATAATATTCATCTATCTGTGGCAAAAGTAAACAATCTATTTTATACAGAGATTAGACAACTATGTAAGATCTGCACAAGGAAGATCACACAACAGCAACACAGAGAAAAAGAAAGATAACTGAGGTGAAAAAGTGCATGGGAGAGTGAAGTGGGAGAAATCCATCATAGCGATTTTATATGCTGTTGTGTTTCTTGAGTGGACGCGTGGAGTTGTAGTCGTATGCGTATGGTATATGGTAGAGTTTAATGATAGGTGAACGGTGAGTTGCAAAAAGTGAGAATCTGCTTTTTAGGTGGTAGATTTTCATGAACACCAAAAAGTAGTACCTAGAAGTCCGAACACTGGTGGACAGTATCACGAGATCTTAGACATGCACGGTATATCTAAATCTGCGTAATGCAGAACTGTCCATTGTGTTTGTTTAGCCGTTGTTGATACTTTCTTTGAAAATACTGTACGTATGCCAGAAGAACACGAAAGCATTCGTGAAAAGTTCTTTAATATTGCCGGTAAATATTATCTACCTTAAAAATCCATGTACCTACTTGAAATTATAATTCATTTTTCTCTAAGGTATGCTATTTGTTTATGGATATATCGATGGAACGCTAATTAAAATTGATTCTCCTTACGAGTTCGAATCAGCGTAAGTCGATAGACACGGCAATCACTCAATTAATTGTATATTGGTTTGCGGTCCCGGCTGTACATTATATAATTCTTACTTTTATTGGCCCGGTAGTGTTCACAATGTGCGAGTACTCTGAAGAAGCCCGTTATTTTCAAATTTTGAAAACGGATTCCGGCCTTTTCCTCATTACGTTTTGCTTGGGGATACGGGATATCCGTAAAAGATTGGCTAATGAAACCGGTCACGAGAACCTCATCTCCAGCAATCGATCGCAATAATAGAGCACACAAATCAACTCGAAGAATAATAGAAAATGCGATTAGTATTCTAAAAATTAAATATCCTTGTCTCAACCATTTGAGAGTGTAACCAAGAAGGGCAATTTAAATTATAAAGTGCTGCATATTTTGAAAAACATTTCCCGGCAACATGAAACCAATTACAGTTTTGAAGTGCCAACAATTGATTTTTATAAATTGTTATCCACACTATAACATTTTTTTCTCAGCCTTTTATTGCATCTTTTGAAATTCACCTTGTAAAGAAATATTTTTGACTTACCATTGTGTTTCTTCTAAAATTTGGTCACACGACATCTCTACTCTACTCTAAGGTTTTTCCAATCTCTGTGTGTTTACAACTTTGCAAAATAAATGGACAATGGTGAAACAGATTCTATTTTGTATTTGTAAATAACAAATACAATTTCCCTTCTTTTTTTTACAAATTTGTTGCAATTAAGTTTGTACTTTGTGAAACAGAAAAAGCAGGAAAAAAAAAACGAGTACAAATTTGTATTGTAATTTGAATTGAAATAGGCCACAGAATTTCACCAATAATAAATGTGATAATAAACCTTGAATAATAAATCTACATCCGATAACGATTCAATAAATTCATTTCAATTAATGATAAACTTCTAATGAGTCTTAAAATAAGGTATTATATTTTTAATTTGGGCCGATCCCGGCGGTACTGCAATACCGGGCCAACCCGCGACAGAGGTGGAGCAAGCCCCTAGCACTCCGTCTATTTCCAAAAATCAGTTTAACATTTGTTGTCCCCCGATGGGGGATCTATCAGATGTTAAGCTGATAAGAACAGATACTACACTTTGATCTTAGCCATAAGGCCGAGAAGCGATAACTTTTCTCACAACTAACACATCTACTTATTAATTTTAGTATACAAAATGAATGTGAACTGTTAGAAAATAAAACACAAAATTGTATGAATAAGAATTGAGTGATGAAAATGATTCATATACAAAATAAAAATAATAATGCAATACCTACATAGATACCTACCGTCATGACTCATGATGGCACACACGAAAAAATACCTACTTAACTTCTGTATGGAGAATTGGGGTTGTTTTTGCAATTGCTTGCTACTTTTTGTATGTGACAAGGCCATGAAAAAATTTCAAGGATTGAGAATTTAAGAACATTGACCTAGGACAAAATTGTTAGCTAGGATAGATACCTATTCATGTTTATAGCTATGTAGGTGTTTGGAAAAATGGTATTAATGTTGAATACCTCTGGTATACGTTTAGATCCTTACTAACTTATAAATAATACCTATTTCTGTTATTCGTGCATAGAAAATAAAATACCTTCCTAGGTAGGTACCTTGAAACTTTTTAGGTTTGAAGTACCTATAGACAAGTGTAGGGAGGTTACTTTCTAATATCTTGGAAGGTAAACAGCTTTCTATTTGAACCCAGGTAGGTACCTACCAACTAATGTAAACTTTTGCACCTATGTAGGTACCTACCTAATGGAGGTTGTTTTCTTAGAGGCAGAGCTTTAAAATTGAATAAAACAAAGACGATTTTTTTAAGTTGACATGAAATTTACTTAATTCGAAAGATAATCTTTTGGCATTAGGTATAGGTACCTACCTACCTCATTTAAATATGATTTTTGGAATATGACCACATTACCATCCATGAGGTACATAGGAAGAGAATAGAGAATAGTCACTTATAGGACCTGGCTTTTTCTTTATCTACCTATAAAATTATGAAATAGTTAGGTACTATGCTCTCACATAAAGTTATGCTTTTATGTAAATTGGTTCAAACCTATTTACATAGGTACACATAAATTTGAATACCTATTTTCTTACTCTACCCAAATTAAACAAAATAGAGGTCCCCACATAAATAAGAAACACTTTTGAAATATAAAAAAAAACTCTATTTGGAGATGCGGGGCATCGATCCCCGTACCTCTCACATGCTAAGCGAGCGCTCTACCATCTGAGCTACATCCCCTGTTGAAAATTTCTAAACAAAAAATATATTTTCTTTTCATCGTTCTTTTAAGCAAACTTCAAAATACTTCAACAAACTAATGTAGATGGCAGCACAATATTTTAACAAATTTCCAAACCAATGTAATGACTTCGAAAATGAAAAGAGTTCCAACAATCTCAATACGTATTTTACCACAAATATATTAGGTAAATCATGTCATTCCTTGTTAAACACCTAATAAGTTGTCTATAAAATTTCAAATTAACTTTATAAAAATTAAAAATATTAAAGTGACAAATCTACACTAGCTCCATCTATCACTCAAAATTAATAACATTTGACATTACATATATCCAAATTGACATGCACAAATTCCTACATACAGATATTCCACCTGTCAAAATAGCTGAAAAGTCATTACAGCCAGACCGAATACAAAATTTGTGAAATTAAATTTTCCTTCACTTTCGCTATTTTCATCAAAATCAAATACGATTCCAAAATTATTTCATAAAAATCAAACTTAAAAGAATCAAGAATTAAAAAGATTATACAAAAAAAGGAAAATACAAAAACATACAAATGAATTGGTTCAAGGGAAGTATTACTGAGGCAGTAACTTTTTCAAAGCAAAAGAATGCAACTTTCGTTGTTTATGTCGAAGGTAAGAATAAAAAGTAAAATAAAAAAACAACGTCGTCGTGTCGTGGATGTCGAAGAATCCTACAGAACACTTCAAAGATAACACGTCATTCTTATGATGTTAAATAAATAATTTTAAGCCGAAAATAGAATAGTACATCTACCACCAACTGATTCATACTTTTCTTTCTTTCTTTCAATGTCTCATCACAGGAAAAGATGAAAATTCGGTAAAATTGACAGGATTCTTAAATAAGCCAGAAATCAAGGCAAAGCTAGAAGACGATAATTTTGTGGCCATCAAAATCGAAGGAGGAACTGAATCTTATATGCAATTTGCCAGTTTATGTGAGTACAACAATAAAGGGGGTAATTTAAAGGGTTTTCCTGTTGATAACTATCTCAATGTTTGGGGTTTAATTGTTCACACAGAAAATTCTCCAATTGTATACATCATTGGGACCTTGGGGTCTTTTGAAATCAAAAATATAATTAATGATTGACAAAAACCAAAAAACATGTAGGTAAATTATAATTTCGTCACAGTCATTGGTTATGTCCCTACAAGGTACCTAAAAGAAACATCTTTAACCATATGGGACTCGCGACATTTGTTTGCTTTAATACATTGTGTGGGTAGATGTATACTATATTTCATTTTTTGATATGATTTACTAAATACCAAATGTTTCTAAGACGAATTAAAATGATATTTGTGCAGACTTTATAAATTAAGTCTGATAGTAAAATTAAGATAGTAAAAAATTACCGTGTATCAATCAACCTGTTTTTAGGTGAGTTCTGTGTTAAAGCAGTGATGGAACATTTCATAATTATTTTTTTTTTTTTCGATGGAAATCTTCAAAAGACACTCGGTAAGAATCAGTAATAGTGTTGGACTCTTACCGCATTTAAACCATTGTTTAATCAGGACCAATCTGTGAAAGATTACGCTACAGGAAGTTTATAATACAGCTTAATACTTTCCCGAAGCTTTTAGACCGTCAAATCATGAGGCTTGATTCGTTTTAATGTTTAAACATTTTCTTTTATATTCAAGATGGTGTCCATTTCGGAGTTGGAATGATTGTGTGATAAAGCTTGTTTTTAACCTCTTCTGCAACCATTTTAATTTAAGGTCTTGATGCTACTTTTATATTTATTATTCCAAGAAAAACATTGTTTTGAAATTTTTGGATGGGTTCAGAATTTGGTTTAGTTGGATGCTATATGTCCAAGCGGGTTTCATTACTTGCTCATATAACATTAGTTTATTCTGGATAGATCTTTCCTAGTAGCTATTAATTTCTTCTGTATTTCAAGTTTTGATCTTCTCTTTTCTTTTTGATGTACATTTTCCATTTAAGCTCTACATCCAAAGTTATTAGAAGGCATTTGACGGTATTGCTATAAGATAGTTCTTATAGAAATTGAAATATTATTTATGTGTCTGTTAGATGGTACACCATTTTTGTGTCCATCGCAAACTTTATCTGCTGCATATTTCAATTTTTATGTAGCCTTCGTAACCGACTTATATGGCACCATTATTATAGTATTACGAGAAAAGGTGGCCATGGTAGCAATGATGTCAACTGGGATATTTCAAAGGCATTTGATAAAGTCTGGCATCTTGCTCTGTTATCGAAAATGCGTGCTTTCGGTATGGACGAATCTCTTCTTCGTTGGATTAGAAATTTTCTTTCGAACCGTTCAATACAAGTTGTTTTGAACGGATTCAAGTCTGAAACCCATAAAATAAATGCTGGTGTGCCCCAGGGCTCAGTTTTGTCTCCGACCCTTTTCCTCATTTTTATAAATGATCTCCTGCCTGCTACTTCTAATCCAATACATTGTTTCGCTGACGATAGCACTCTAAGCTTTTCATATTCGTTCCCAGACTCACAACCCTCCTCTTCGGATGTGGAACTGCAACGGCAAAATATGATTAGCTCATTAAATTCCGACCTACACAGCATTGTACAATGGGGAATAAAAAATCGTGTGGAATTTAATGCTTCGAAATCGCAATGCTGTCTTGTATTGTTAGAGCGAGATATACCCTCTTTGCTACTATCCATAGATGGCACTTGCATCAACGAAACTGAAAATCTTTACATCCTCGGCATGTGCATAAACAACCACCTTTTGTGGAGCGATCACATACGCGATGACGACAAAAATGCCACAAGATGTCTAGGTTTTTTGAGAAGATGCAAGAAATTTGTCTCTCCGTCTGATCTGGCTATAATCTACAAAATCTATATACGTCCGAAATTCTAATATAACTCTGATCTCTGGGCTGGTTCTCCAGTAATTTATTTAATCCTCTTGGACAGTATTCAAAGAAGAGCTTTTAAAATGATCGGTGACATTAACATCATCAACACGATCACGTCGCTCGAACATCGTCGTAAAGTTTCTTGTCTTACCCTTTTTTACCATTATTTTAACGGACTTTGCTGTAGTGAAATAGCCAGTTGCATTCCTCCCCTTAAACAATTTTACCGTAATACCCGCGCTTCTAGGAATGCCCAATAGTTTACCGGCCGTACTATGAAGTACAGAGATTCATTTTTTAGCCGTACTACGCGAATGTGGAATGCCTTGCCACGCTCTATCTTTCCCTATAATTGCAATGTTCAGGAATTCAAAATCAATGTACACCGGCACCTTCTATCTAACCCCTCCCTCTTTTCCTAATGCTCACACTGTGTCTTTGGCATATTAAAGATATAAAAAACCCTTTTAGTGTTTGCTAATTATACAAAAAAAAATATCCTTTGTAAAAAACGGTACAAGGTTGGTCCTAGGACACTTTCTTGTGGTACACTGACCTCAATATCCTTCAGATCCGATTTATTTTTGATCGTATTGAACTCTTGAAATTCGGTTTCTGTTTTTACATCTACCCGTAATGGTTTACTTTTTTTTATGAGTCGCATCTACTTTAACAAATGTGTTAAAATTTCTTAACTGCTATATCGATAAATTCTATTGAGAAACACTGAAAATGAAACGAAAATTATGTTTTACTTTTGAACTTCAAAACTTAATTAAAATATCACCGACTAGCTTAATAAATATGTTCCACAAAGGGGCCGTACCTACCTACTTACTTTGTTTACTTAAATCACTTTTATGTCAACTAAATAACTAATCTTGATTTATTTCTACAGATCAAATTGTCCCTGTCCCATCGTTGTTTTTTATTGGCAAAAATGGAGTGCCCCTGGATATCGCGACCGGAATTATAGGCTCTAGTGATGAATTGGAAAAGAAAATTGATAATGTTCTTAAATTGACCGGAAAGGCCAGTACCAGTTCTGCTGCCTCTGCATCAGCAGCTTTCATTGCTGGTGAACAAAAGAGAGACGTACCAACAACATCTGCAGCAGTACCAAAGAAAGAACAAACATCCCAAGATGATCTATCATCAATTTCTGAATTAAAATCAATCACAGAATCAAAGCCAGTTGATGATACAACATCATCAAAATCAAGTCTATCTTCGATTGAGCTACCAACATCTTCAGATGCACCACCAGAATCATCAGTGGTATCACCAGCAAATGAAGATCTTTATTGCACAGATACTACATGTTTCCGCAAACCTAAGAATGTTGCTAGTTCCCTTGATACAGCTGATCCCCCTTCTGATAACACTTCCTCTTTGGCCGAATCGATTTCGATGGATACAGTTCCAGCACCCTCATCTATAACAGTTCCCATTGCCTCGTTAACACCACCAAAGGATACAACTGACAATTCAGCAGTTAAAGTTTCCACTCCTGATAACGTTTCTCCCACCCCAGTTACGACGCCAACAGCTACCTCCAGCCCTCCTCCACGTGCCCCATTGGAAGAAAATCCGGCAGCAGTCGTCGAGAAACTCGACCAAGCTAAGCAACTGATCGAAGAACGAAGGAAACTCAAACAAGCCGAGGAAGAACGACAGGCTCGTGAACGTGAGCTTAATCGTCGAAAGGAGGGCAAAGCCCAGCAGGGAGTACAAAAATGGCAGAAGGAGCAGGACTTCAAGGATCTAAAGGAGAGTATCAGGAGGGATCGTATGGAGGATCAAGCCGCTCGTCAACGAATTCTCGAACAGATTGCCAGTGATCGAGCAGAACGGGCAAACAAATTCACTCCTCCAACCCCGACAACACAAGCAACAACTCCCACCACACCCACAGTAAATCCAACAAGTAATTTAGAAATGTCGCGCCTTCAATTTCGCATCCCCAATGGTGAGACAAATACAATGAGTTTCGAGAGTTCAGATACTTTTGCAACTGTACGAGCCTACGTCAAGGGAGTTGTTGTTAAGGGAACCGGCATCAAAGACTTCACATTGGCAACAACATTCCCAAAACATGAATTCTCCGAAGAGGATGACAAAAAGACACTTTTGGAACTTGGTCTTGCTCCCAGTGCAGTTATTTTGATAATTGGCAAGGCAAGCAGTGGCCCCTCGGCTGTTGTTGCACGATCAGGGGGAATTATCAACATTTTCAATACCGTTTTCTGGGCCATAATGTCACCGGTTTTGTCTGCTTTTGGATACATAAGGAGTTTCATCATCGGACGAAATGATGACGAACCTCGTCCTGCAAACACAGGAGCCCAGAAACGCGCCAACGAAGACCGTATCGATGCAAATGATTCGTAAGTTTAAATTCAGACTCATAAAATACTTAATTTAGGTACTCACTTAATTTTGTTTTGCAATTAAAGGGCTAAGAAGCGTAACCTCGATAGATTCCTCTTGACCAAGGACGGCCCATCAACATCGAAAGAAGCCATGGCATCGGCCAATTCAACAGGTGGAGCATATCGTCGAGTGGGTGGTGGATCGAATATCCATCGTTTATCAGATCAACGCAAGGATTCCGATGATGAGAATAACACTTGGAATGGTAATTCTACGCAACAGCAGTAAACACAAAACCAGAGGAAGAGGATCAGGATCAGGATGTTCTTTTGGATGTTGCAATTTAATTTTCTTTTTTGTTTTTAAAACAATAACATTATAAATTTAGATATATAAAAATGTATTTTATCAAGTGTCTTTTGTGGCTTTTTGTAGGTGTATACCATAAATCATAATTATATTATTATGAAACACGTTCTAAACATAACATAACAACATAAATAATAAATTTTGTTTATATAGTTTCATTCCTATGCGAATTCAGCACTACGCGCGTAATTTAAACTTTAAAATAAATAAACAAAATAAAAGCACTAGTTAACGATGTTTATTCTAAATTTCTTTTCATAACGGGATCTTTCCCAATCATTTCAGTTGCTTTCAAACTGGGGAAAAAGATGAATTCAATTCAATTCAAACAACCAGAAAGAGATGGAATGTTAGCAGAGTTCGGAATCGGACATAATTTTTGTATTAACTCCTATTGACTTCCCTAGTATTGTCATATAGATTTTGGTTAAATTTTAAGGGCCGATGTTGAGTGTGAACCACATCTAAACGTCAAGTTTTTTCCTGCATTTCATTTGACATTTCTCAATTTCAGACTTAATGAGTTTTTAACACGCTTGTTGTTGATGACAATTATGCATAAAGGCTTTCATTTACACGCATGCTAGATGCAATTGACTCAAGAACTGTCAATAGTATGAATCTACAGCTAACGAAAAAAAGGTTCTTTTGCACCACAAATTCAATGGTCGTGTTATCGATGTCAATTGTGAGCCAAGATCATGTGATTTGACACCGTTGGATTTCTTTCTTTTGGGTTATTTGAAAGAAAAGGTGTACTGCGATACGCTAAAGGATGAGAAAAGTTGGCACATTAACGGCATAGAACCTCAATTATTATGCCTCAGGGTCATCCAAAATTTGGATCATCGGATTAAGGTGTGCCGACAAGGTCACGGAAGCCATTTGGCCGATATTTTTTTCCATACATAATTGAACCATACTAATATTATCATAATAAAATGATATGACAGTAATTCCTTAATAATTTGTGTTTTATTCAAAATCAACATCGGCCCTTAAAATTTAACAACCTTTGAAAGCTGGAAAAATAAAGCTAAGTGAAAATCTTCGGACATCATTCACTTATTTATACTAATTTTAGCAAAAATTGCATCATGTTGCCATTGTTAAAAAACATTTACGAAAGCAATTGAACATATTACACATTTCTGGCAACTACATGATTTGTGCTATGAGTTTTTAATCCGCCCCATGATTAAACCGAATGCACCCTGCAAAATTATGTTTTTTTGAAACCTGGATCACCAGTCCCACTTTTCTTAGCACACAAAGCTTCGTGTACACATGAATTTCGTGGAGTTAAAGTGGACATTTTTTGACTGATATTGTGAGATATATGGCATAACCTTTTTCGGAGTTGGTTTTTTTTTGACAGCTGTCACTTACATTATACTCAGTTTGGTTTGCCATTTCATAATAAATAGACTTACTGCAATTTTTTTTGGAAACAATTTGTTGAAGGAAACTTATGGTAAGTGCATCATCTCGCGCATCAACCAGGATCGTGCGGTTAACACCGCTAGACTATTTTTTGCAGGGTTATGCTAAATCGCTTGTCTACGCAGATAAGCCTGAGACGATAAGCGCCTTGAAACAAAATTAAATTATAATACTTATTTGCTTACTTATTATTCATGCTTTATTCACTCTTAAAAGTATACATTTTTTTTTTTTTTTTTACATTTTTATTCAATAAGTTTGATGAGTATAAGCCTCCCCCTTCGTCTTCCACAATTGTCGGTCTAAAGCTTCTCTCCAATAGTTTGGGCAAAAATGCTGTATTTCGTCTCTCCACCTTTTGAGTTGTCTTCCTACATTTCTTTTCTTGTCTCGCGGGGTCCACTCTGTTGTTATTTTGGTCCATCGATCGTCTGAGGTTCGGAATATGTGTCCAGCCCAATCCCATTTAAGTCTTCTTGTTCTTTGAAGAACATCTTCAAATTTCGTTTGGTTTCTTATGTTTTAGTGGTTAATCCGCTTTGCTTACTACCCTTTACTAAATTGTCACTTGAACCTCAATCCACTTTCTATAGATTTTGACCTTAATCTACTTCAAATCTAGTGGAGGCTTTTTTAAGAAAATTTTGATCTTCTCAGAAGAAGTCTCATCATCAATTTAATATATCTACTTGGCCGAACGGTTTCACTAAATTAAACACACCTAATTTTTTGCAACATGTACTCATTTGAATGTTATATTTTTTTGTTTAAAATGGAAATATTCTTAAAATTCGATTTGAAAACCCTTTTTTCGTATTATTTGTCCTGTAAGTGGGTATGTATGTAGCCATAAACAAATTTAATGTCGCATGTAGAAAAATGTTGAAGTTACATTTTCCCACTCCAAAGATATTTGTAAATCTATGTACAAAAATGTGTATGAAGCTAACCCTACACTTTTGAAAAGTGGTATTTTCTATATCAGGTATCATTTTTTTTTAAGTTTTGAAGACAGAATAAAGGTTTTCTTTAAAAAAATAATCCCCGTTGTTGGGTTCTTCCCACAAATTATTAGTCCGTGTTTGCAAAACTCTTGATTTAATAATTTTTTTGATTTTTATGAAATCATCTCAAAAGTTTTTTATTTGTATTAACTCATATAGGCTTTTCACAACTAATACAAAACCCTTTTTCGTGAAATTATTGATTTTGACCGAAAACCTATATCGAAAACTCAAGTTTTCCCATACATTATTCGTTAAGCCACAAGTTTTTGAAAATTAATAGCAATTCAAAGATGAACTAAACAAACATACCTTTCGAAAAATTCAGCGCTTAATTAAATGTGAACAAAACAGCTGATAGCTGCTGTCAGAAGAAAAATGTCACTTTGATATTTTGAATTTTTGTCAACATCTCCAGAGGTTTTGAATTTGAATAAACCCTGATTGTGTTGTGAGGGACAGACGTTAATCAGGTAAAGTTTTAAATTACTAAAAAAGACATAAATGTAGTATTACAATCTCTTTTAACTTTAAGAGATATCACTAGGTATGTTTTCGGGTTCTGGTGACTCCAGCAGGTACTCTTCGACCCAATACGAAGATGATGATCATACTCAGGCCAAATTATGATTTTTGAAGGAAGGCAAACAAGAAGATGCTCTGATGAAAAGTGGTCGCTCAATAACACCGTTATCGAAATAGTCCAGGAATTTAAATACTTGGGTGTTCTTCTTACCCACAATTTAGATTTCGCTAAACATGCTAAAATAAAAAATAAAGAAGCCAAGTTGGCACTAAATTTGATGTGGCCTAAGTTCTTCTACAACTCCAACATTGATCTGGTATCTAAATATAAAGTCTTTAATGCAACAATAAATTCATGTTTGTGCTATGGTGCACAAGTTTTCGGTTTTTTGAACCTAGATGATTTCGAGAGCCTGCAAAGACACTTCTTTAAGCGCTTGTTTCGTTTGCCTAAATCAACTCCAAATTACGCCATTTACGTAGAGTCAGGCATCACCCCTATTTATATAAAAAATTTAAAGGCTAATGCGGATTTTATTGTTCAGGTGATGAAAAGAAGTGATCTGTGCCTTCACAAAATAATTTTGAAAAAATTGCTGCAATCGAATGCATCTCCGTTTAAAGACTGGAACCAACTCGCAATAGCAACAGAATCTTCCCTCAACCTTTCGGAAACCAATATTGACGACTGGCAAGCGCATTTCGCAGGTGTTATTGCTAAGTTTGACCAAAAGTTGTGTTGAGTCTCAAAAACAAATTAAATAAAACACTAAACTCGAAATTTTATTAATCTTTACTTTATTTAACTCCGAACGATGGTTCAGATTCGTGTCTTTCTTTCTTCGTGGTTCGATCTATACGGAGTCGAAAAAATCAGTGGACTGTAGTTTTTTTTTGTATATAAAAAAGTAGTAGACAATAGTATTAAAAGCAATTCGATAAAGAGTATTTTAAATTGTATACAAAATAAGAGTAAATGAGTAAAATGAGATTGAACAAGTTGTATGTAGAAAATCTTTTTAGTGCAACTTCTTCAGCATCCAGAAACGTTTATAGAAACTTAAATCATCAATTGAATTCAGACATGAACTACTTCAGAAATGATTACTCAGTTGCTCAGATAAGTATTATTTTTAAAGCCAGAGTCGAAATCTTAAACTTAAACTTTATACCACACCGAAGTGATTTGCCGCAGCTATGTGATCTGTGCAACAGAAGAGAAATCGAAGATATCTACCACTTCTTAGCTATTTTCCCAATTTTACAAGAAATTCGTAGATTACACTTTCGGAAAAGTATTTTAACAATGCAAGAATTTTACGAAATCCTAAATGGAGCGCTAGGTTGGCAAAACGTATTCAAATTTTGTCGACAAGCTCTTAACTACCGGAACAGTTTCACTTATTAAATTAATTTTTAGCCTATCTCATTTTATGTTGCAAATCATACAAAATTGTCTTTTTTGTGTTTCAAATCACGTAAAAATTGTCAAAACTTTACTTTGAGTAAAGCCTACTATTCAAAAAATTCTATTATTTTTATAAATTGTAACTTTGTGTCTCAAATCACGTAAAAATTGTTCGAATTATTCTAATATTTTTATTTAAATAATTTTACATTTTCTTTTTAATTTATATATTTTTTTATCACTTATGAAATGTCAATTCAGGCAGACAATGCCATGTCCTTATTCTTAGGAAATTATATTGTAAAATCTTATGATGAAAAAAAAAAACAAATAAAGAATTTATCTATCTATCTATCTATCTCTACTCAGGCCATGAAATTTGCAGTTTACACAAAAATGTTTAATACAATTATTTGAAAAAAATCAGATAAAAATTATGACAAAATGTTTTTACTATACTGCGGATATGACCCCGAAGATGTTTAAAATACTCATTATTCTTTACCAACATCTTCATATTTTGTTCAACTTTCTTTTTACGTATTAAAATTGGTCATTTCATTTTCACAAATAACATTTTAATAACCAAACTTTTACTTACTAATTTTGCATTAATACAATATTTGACAGTCGATGTTGCAAAAATTGAAAACTTTTTGCCGAAAACTCGGTTTTGGGTTGGTGTGAAAAGGCTATAAGATCTAACGTCAATATTAGTCTCTAAATAAAAAATATAGATCCTATTGTGCCAGTGAAAAGAGATTTATTCTAAAACTACTTCTATCTACTATCGGACATATAGAAGGTGAAAATGTACTATTAGCCAACTCTACCCTAGGATATTTCTATCTTTTAAAATTTTTAATTAAAATTCAACGACCAAACATATTGACTTTATACCATCGAACAAAACTTCCAAAAAAAGTAATTTTTAAACACAAATCACAAACAAACAGAACTTAAATCTCTCCACTTTCAATCATTTTTAATCAATCTATGCCTCTCCTTCTACTACACAATTTTGTTTAAAAAAAAGAAACAAAAATTGCAAATACATTTTCCTTCTCTGTTCGTCCGTCTGTAGTCAGTATGAAAAATTCTCTTCATACTTTTTTCAGTGGTTGAGTGTCATACCGTGTGTGCAGTAGTGCAATAACAGCTGATAGACAAAAAGGAAAAAAATCGTGAAATTTTGATAATTATTACAAGCGAACCAAAAGCATAAATTAATAAAATTAAACAAATATCTAACACGCACTCTATACCTAATCTAACTCAATTGATTTATCGTTATTCTGGCTCATAAACTATTTAAAAAACAAACAGAGTTTTATGCTGTCTACTGCTGCACCACTATACACAATTCACAATTCCATTGTCTCATCAATCGCGCTGTTGTCTTACCTATGACTGCCTGACCTGGCCTGCCTACCTACGGGAAAACAAAAGTGAACATATGAGTGAAAAGTTCTTAAGAAAATAACTTTGTTAATAATTAATTAAAGGAAATTGCTTAAGGATTTATTGTTGTTTTAAGATCACGACCACGGGATTAAGGTGTGTTTTGTTTTATTACCCCGAGCGCCGGGAAAAGTGTAAAGCATCAAAATCAATTTTCACCAAAAAACGAAAAAATAATGTCAAGTGATTGTGTTGGTATCGGAGAAGTTTTCATATCCGCACCGCACACACATGTATAATTAAAAGAGAGTGAGAATTGACAGTTTATTTTGACATTTGGTTTGGTGTAATAATTTTTCCCCTTTAAAACGCCTATTTTCTGTTCTCTTTGCAAAGAGCCTAAAGAGAGAGAAATCATTATTGTTTGTGTTCGATTTGGGATTTCTGATTGGGGAAAAAGTCATTGTCCTTTTTTTTAGGCTTTGCAGCGAGGATTTTCTTGTAATTTCGATTGTGTTCAATAAACAAGGATAATAAATTAAGTCCTGTTAAATTAAGGAGAAAAGTGCGGGAGATACAAAAAAAATACGAATATCGTTGATAAAAGTGGTTTTGTAGAGTTTTTTCATCCCGTAGTTTGTAACGGTGCAGTTGAACTTAATTTATGCAACTTCAGCATCATCAGTAAATTCAAAATTGTCTAGCATCCCTTTATCCCATTTAAAATCTGTGTAAAAAAAAGAAAAAACAAAGCAAATCAAAGAGAGTGAGAGAACTCTGCAGTGAATAAAAATTCAAATAAAAATAAAGAAAGTCTCCAAAAACAGGAGCTGCTGCTGTTTCCATTTCCCCTGCAATTTTTTGTTTGTAACAGTTACAAAATTTTATGCGTACGTTGATTTTGTAGTGAGAGAGGCAGAGGAGAGTTTGTGTGTGTGTATTTTGTGTAATTTTATTTTCGGGAGAGAAACTCGGGGAAAATTTAAATTTTCTTGTAACAGGATCATTCGCTCTCCGAATCTAGAACCGAAGAAGACGCGTTTCTGTTGTACGGCTACGGGACACTGACCGTTAAATTACCGGTGAACAAGCAAGAAAGAAAAATACATAAATTGATTACCTATCTACATTGTTGTATTTTCCATTGGCTTGAGATTTAAATTTAGTGAATTAGCCTAACTTCCCTCACTTAACTTCGCCCGGTGCGTGTTCGACGAGCTTAATTAATTAATTAATAAATTTAATGGATGTGTGTGCAATTTTTTGAAAATTGAAAAAAGGAAAAAAAAAATACCAAACCGAGTTGAAATTTATATTTTATGTTTTTTGTTTTGGGTTGATATGATATCCTGTCGTTTTATTTAATTTGATTTTATTTTCTGTTTGTGCAATTAGGTTTCTTGTTTTTGGTATCCATCCAATCTCCAGAAGTGTCAGTTTAGTTAAGTGAAAATTAGTTTGAGTTTTTCTCTTTTCCTTTTGTTGTTGATTTATTCAAAGTGAAATTAATATAAAAGAAAAGGTGTGCAATCACCAGTGTTAAATTTTTAAATAAAAATAAAAAAGTTAATTAATCGACGAAACTTCTATAAGTAAAATAAATAAAGAAATTAAAAGTAAAATTAAAGAGAGTGTTTTTTAAAACACATCGTTTTTAAAATTTTATGGAATATTGCTGATGGCGGCCGTTGGTGGCCCCGCTAAGCAATCCCGGGTTTCGATGAGCGTTTCAATGTCATTGGTTCAAGGTGGCGCCGCCGGTGGAGCACCTCAGGGTGCTATATTAGCCGCTGCAGCTCCATATTATCAACCTCCAGCTGTTCCACTCGATGTTCAACCAGATCGTCCAATTGGTTATGGTGCATTTGGTGTCGTATGGTAAGTTTAATATTTTTATTTCATCCCTTTAACAACCGGCTATGTTGGTCCATAAATTGATTTAAAGATTAAATGCAACCCCGGGAAAATCATTTAGTTGGTTCAGCTTCATTCTAAAAAGGAACAAAAAAAAAAATACAAGAATAGGTAAATACCTACCAACCTTAAACAAAACTAGAACTCCGGGACATAGAGATTTTAGCTCTTATGTGGATTTAAAATGCGGGTACCCCCGGTACTGTGAAGTTGATAGCTCGACTCGACGCTTATTCTCTCTATAGGGGTGCACTGTCGAAGTCGATTTTGATTTCGATTTCTATTTCGTTGTGTTGATGTTATTCTCGTTTTTAAGGATTTAAATGTGCACTGTTCAGGGAGTGGCTCGTTTTCGTTGTTGTTATTTAGTCTCTCTATGAAATCCAGTTGGTTGATAAATTAATGATTAATATCTTCTGTAAAATCTAAATCCTTGAGGGAGAGCAGCTGATACAATACACACATACAAAGGTACAAACAAATTTGGAATTCCAGTTCTTTGATTGAAATCATCATTTATCAATCACTACCTACCCGATGCGTATTCAATGTACTAAAGGGAAAGGAATTAAGGAACCCTCTTAAAAAACTGGCTGGCAGAAAATCAATTTTTAAAGTTGATTCTTCCCCTTTTTCTAAAGTTATGTATGTATATGTAGCTCCCTATCTACCTACAACTTTGTTTTGTTTGGTTTCAGCAATTTGTCAAAAGAATCAAGAATTGAAAATAAAATTGGGTGCGAATTTGAGCAAATAGGTATTTAGATTTAGTTTGGAGCATTTTTGTGTTACTTTGATGTCATCAAAAGTGCAGGTGCTTCACTTTTTTCAAGTGTCTTTTCTACTTATGAAAGATTAGTTAAATGTTATGTGCTGGAAGAAAAGTCTGTTTGCTTAGGTCCATTATATTTTTACCAGGTGTTTTTATATTTTTACGTAGGTAGATAGGCATTAGGCATTAACCTTTCTAAATACTTTTATTTTTGTAAACATTTCTTAACATTATTTATCAATGCCAATATAGAAACCATTTGTTCACCTGATGATGTCCATATACATGGACGAAACGTAGTGACAAAAAGAAAATATTTGTTTCATTTGACCTGAAGCCCATTTAATAACAACAATATAGCAACAAAAAGGTCACCAGGTCAAGGTCATTGCTGTTGATGTCTTGATGTCTTCAAAACGTGAAACTAAGCCATAATTGGTAGTGGTTGTTGGTGCTCCGTCTTGTTGGAACTACATACATTCCACCATATCTCTCCGGATTGACTGTAACTTTATTTTCATTGGCATCTTTCAGATAATACGGACCAATGAAACCTTTAGTCCAAATAGTTATTTTTGGACTGTTTGATAGTTGTCAAATGTCAGTTCTACCAACTTTAAACCTCGAAATTCGAAATTCATTTCCATAATCAAAGTTTTTAGCCCTTGAAAGAGGATTGTAGGGAAAAGTGTAATCGAATGTTTATCACGTTCTGTGTACCAATAAATCTTTGTTCAACCCTCTCATAGCGAATGCAGTTTCGAATAGGTACCTATTTAGAAATCTTGGGAATTGTCATTAAAAGTAAGATGATATTAAATCAATGTTTAGCTAAATACAGCACGTAGCGCCGCCGCACAGTGGGGCAAACAGGGAAAAAATTCCTTTTTTTTAATTTATTTATTGCGATATTTGATGTGCTATTGTTTTCATTAATAATCAGAGAAAACAGTTCTTATTCGTTTTCTTTATTAAATTTTCGTTTGTGGCTGTGAGAGACTTAGGAAGTTCAACAATATTATTTTACACAAAAGTCATATGTTTTAACTACTGAACATTTTCGCTTGCTGTGGTTTTATTTGTAAAGATACAAGTATGAAACTCACCACATTTGTAGTTCATATAGTACAAAAAAATACAAAAATATAAAATAGCCCACATTTTCAAAATATAACATTAATAAAAATAATAGAGCGAGTGAGAAAAAATAACCAGATAATGTGAACTTTTGTAAGCCTACAAAAAAAGCTCCGCTGAGTTCCGGTCTAAAATTGTAATTTTCTTGAAGCTTATACTATTACCTAATATTCCTATAAATTTCATTGACAACTACAGACAACTGCCGAACAAAGTAATAAAAATTAGAGTTGAGAAGCGACTTTTCAAAAGGCTATAAAATCATTAGGCGTGTACAGAGATGAGTATTTACTTCATATGTAGCAGATCTACTTCATTAATTTATTTTTATGTATCTGCTACGTAGCAACTTATTTCTACTTCGTTTTAAACTTTTTTCTAACGCACAAAATTTCATTTAAGATGTGTTGTATTGATTCATTTTTTGTTAACTGAAAAAACTTCGTTTTGATTTAACTGACAAAAAGTAAAAATTGTTAGAACTTTTGGATCCAAAAGTAATACAAACTGAAACAAATCCGACAATCCTTCCACTTTTGAATGAATTTCCTTATTTTGATAATAATGTAACAAACATAGAAACTCTCAACTCCGAATTAAGAACGCTTATGGTTAGGTAGGTAGAAATGGCTGTCCTGCTTCGCGCAGGACACAAATAGCGCTGAGTGCGCCGTTTTGATACCATACCTCGTGAGATTCTGATTTGAAAATGGGCTATTGATGGTGCACGTTCCGCACGTGCAGTCCTATGTAAAATATAAAATGTAATTTTATTCTCCTACCTTACGGCCTATTATCTCATAGTACCATTTAGTGAGGGAGAAATAAGGGGGGAGGGGGTTAAAGCCACTTTGTGCTATTTAGGTATGAGATCAAATCTTTGATCTTGAATTCTGCGAGTTCCTCAATACCGTTGAAGAATTCCTTACCCAAGTGGAGTGCTCTTTTCCTGGCCAGGGCCGGACAGTGGCATAGAAAGTGTGGGACTGTTTCTTTTTCATCCCGGTTCTCACAGCTACGGCAGAAAGAGTTATGTGGTATACCCAATTTTGCCGCATGCTCCCCTACAGGCCAATGCCCTGTGCAGGTAGCGACAATCCTGGCTATGTCATGCCTTGGTTTGGAAATTAAATTGATTGATTTTGGTTTGTTATAGGCGGGCCAGATTTTCCTGGATATAACGCAACTCGTTAAACTTCTCCACCTATGATTTGCTTCTGATGTGTATTTGGTCAGGATATTGCCCTTCACAACTCCAAGAGGAGCATATACTCTCACTGCCAGAGAGTTGTGAAGGGCTGATCCTTGCCTAGCTAGCTCATCTGCCTTCTCATTACCCTCATAGCCCCTATGGCCCGGTATCCAGATAAGAGTGACGCTCATATCCAGTTCCTTTAGGGCCTCTTTACATTGCTGGACCAGTTTAGAGGATGATAAAGCTGAATCAATGGCTTTAATAGCTGCCTGACTGTCTGTTAGTATAGCTACATTTTGGTTCTGACGGATATTTTTAAGGGCTGTACAAGCTTCCCTTATCGCCAACAATTCTGCCTGGAACACGCTGGCAAAATCGGGAAGTCTGTAGGTTTTTGAAATCTCAAGAGATTCACAGAAGACACCTGCACCCACACCGCATTCCATCTTCGAACCATCCGTGAAGATAGTTGTGTCGAAGTCTTCCGTCACAACGCCTTCCTCCCAGTCGGTTCTTGACGGGAGCAAGACTCTAAACTTCTTTGAGGTGTCTAGGGTAGGGATGCAGTAATCGGTGGTTGTGGATAGGATGTCTGATGGTATCAGGTTTGTTTGGTTGCAGTGCCCGTAAGATCTAGGTTTCCAACAGCCTATTTCCTTGAGTCTCAAGATACTGCAGGACACCTGATATTTGATAAAGAGGTCAATCGGAAGAAGGTCCAGGATGACGTTGAGTGCATCCGTTGGACAGGACCTGATTGCCCCTGATATCCCTACGCATGCATTTCTCTGCACCTTTGTAAGCTTGTTTACTATGTAGGCTTTGGTGAGAGCGGGCCACCACACAATGGAACCATAGACCAGTATCGGTCTTACAACCGCTGTGTATGTCCATTTTATCATTTTTGACTGGAGGCCCCACTTTTTGCCAAATGTTTTATTGCAGGCGTAGAAGGCGACACACGACTTTCTTACCCGCTCTTCGATGTTAAGCTTCCAATTTAATTTGGTATCTAGTATTACGCCCAGATATTTAGCACTGGAAGACAATGATAGTGCTTGTCCGTTTAACCGAGGTAGAGTGAAGGGTGGTACCTTGGTTTTGGTGGTGAAAAGCATCAACTCGGTTTTGTTGCTGTTAACACCTAGTCCGCAGCTCGCAGCCCAGGTGCTTACTTTCTTCAAAGCCATATTAGTGATTTCACTGATCACGCTTGGAAATTTTCCTGAAACTAGAATGACCAAATCATCGGCGTACGCAACCGCTTTCACTCCGCTGCTCTCGAGTTTCACCAGAATGCTGTTCATGACCAAAAGCCATAGGAGAGGAGACAATACACCTCCTTGAGGTGTTCCTCTGCTGGCATATTTGGTACACGCTTATGGTTACTAAAAGTATAAAAATGAACGACGACGAAGATGTTGTTGAGTTTTGGACGCGTTTACACTCTCAGAAAAATATATTGGAAGAAGATATGTTTAGGGTGTTGCCCGACTATATGCTTACACTAGCTAATAATTAATATTTTATGAATTTGTGTTATGTTTCCCTTAGAGGAGAATCTAATTTAATTTAAAACAGAATGTTCCTATTTATTTCAATGTAATAATTTACCTACATAGTATTTACTATATGTACCTAATTTATGAATTTTTGAGACTTGTTCTAGTCAATGTATGTTTTCGTTATATGGATGTAAAATTAAATGAAAATAAATTTGTTTTGTTTGTATTTTTTGTTTTTTTTTTTCATTATCTGCTACATATTTTACAAATCTACTTCGTTTTTTTGGGCAAAATGTTTCACTTTTCGGGCTTAGCATTCTCATCCCTGGGCGTGTACCATCAACTGAGCGCTCCGAGCGCTCAACTATTTTTTTTAATGTGAGACAAAAAATCTCAGCTGAGCACTGAGATTTTTTGCGGAGATCTCTGAGACAAAAAATTCATGGATTCATTTCTCAATTTGCTTGCTCACCCAAAACAGCTGTTCAGTTGTCATTTGTCTGGTGTGGCGCGTAATTTAAATAATTTTAATTTTAGGAGTTCCATCAAAATCTTTTCATGATCCTCATTCCTTTTTTTATTTCTTATTTTATCTGATGAACTACTTAAAATTTGACGCAAAACGTGTTCTTGTTTGTTATCCATTTTAATAGTTTTTTTTCCAAAAGTAACAAAGAATTATCAATAGAAAAAAATAATAAATTCACATCAAAAACTACAATTGACAACATATGTTTTTGACAGCATATGTTTGTACGGAGATTCTTGTCCCACAAAACGATTCTGCCTCCGTCAATCTGACATTGAGCGCTCACTGAGCGCTCAGTTGATGGTACACGCCTATTTTTTACTTTTTTTAAAACTAAGTAGGTATGAAGTTTTGTTCTACACATTCTAATGCAAAATAAAGGTGGTTGAAGTTAACTTAAAACAAAACTGAACCCTGTAAATCGGACTTTGAAAACAAGCGAAAAATTTAAATTGTAAGGAAAATTACAATTTAGCTTTATTTTTTTAAATTTTCTGAGAAATGACTATAAGTATTTATAATATCTTTTAAAAAGTCACTCCTCTCTTCAAAAATTAAATTTCAGTCTGCACTGCTTTCTCACCGTTATATAAACATTGAAAGTTTTAAATGTCTATTACAAAGAAAGTATGAATTTGTGGTAGATAAGGGCGGATCCAGACTTTTCATCAGGGGGGGGTCACACACTAAGATGACTTTTAAATCACCGCTTAAAAATGTTCTCTAATGTTTTGTAAAGGAGGCTAACAAAATGTAATAATTGCTAAAATGACAACTTTAGTTATCAAATTATTTTAGAACGCTGTTGTTCAGCAAGGTTTGGTCTAACTAATTAATTTGGATGACTCCCTTTATATGTATGAAAGCATTCCAAGATTCCAACAATTTTCCAAATATGCCATATTTAAGAGCTAAAACACAATAGTTTAGAGGGTTTTTGGTGCATTTCACGCAGAAAGCTTTTATATCAATAGATATGAAACGTTTATTATGTTTTTCACTTAGCCATTAGTTTAACAAAAGTCTCACTTGATTTTTTGGGACATTTGTATTATTGAAATTCGTGTTTAAATCTCAGTTCTAGAGCATCCAAAGCAAATTCACTTCAAAAGTAGATATAGTTAATTTTTTAAGATCTTTTAAGATCTCTTGTATTCAATAGAAAACCAATTTTGAAAGTAATAAAATGCACGACTGGGGCGCTAGAACTTGCTTATTTCTTCCAAAAAGTCTGTTTAAAAATATTTCCTATATTTTAAGATTTAAAAATGTACCTGCAAAATAAGTTTTTCTTGAAAATTTAAATGCCATTTTATTTGTCAAAATTTAAATGCCATTTTATTTGTCAAAAAATCTAGATTAACTTATTTTTTTTTTTGAAAATCATTTTAAATTTTAAATTTAGTCTTAAAATTATTTTTGGTAAGCACTAAATAAAGAGCTTATAAATATATGTTTGTACATTTTACATTTAAATTTCGTCAAAAAATGTTGTCCCCTTTCTGAGATATCGAGGCTTGTAAACAAAATTAATATTTTTTTTTAAATAAAAAAAATACAATTTTTATCATAAAAAATAATCATCAATTTGATCATTGACAAGAGGTTGCACAGAAAGAGAAGAATTTTGAAATCGGTCCATTAGTTCTTGAGAAAACTTAAAAACAAAATAAAGGTGGTTTGAGGGTTACCCTTCTGGAGCAATACGAAAATATGTTTTTCTTGTAGAAATAAGCCAAATTAAGAACACACAATTTAGAGAAAGTTTTAGAAAAATTACATGTTCGAACCAAAAAATTTGTATGTGGATTGCTGTTATTTTTCGTATTAATAAAATGAAAAAAACGTCTTACACTAATCGGCTGAAAATCTTAATTTCAATCAACACAATTGTTTGGACTGTAGGGGCCAGGAAAGACAGACAGACGGAAGGAATCGGGGTACCCACTTTTTCGAGATCTCCACCGTCGTAATGTCATATTTGATTAAAAGCTCTAGTTTGAAATTGTTTACTAATGCAAAACTTGCTATATAGTTCCTATATGTCGCAAGTAAAAATCACTTCAATAATGACTATTTACATATGTGTGTCAAAAAAATGTAATAATAAAATTGAAGGCTAGTTTAAGGAATTAAAAGGCAACTTAATATAAAATTGATGATCTCTTATTCAAGGTTTCTTTTTAAGAACCTGAATATTTGCTCTTTTTCTTAGAAACAATTTTTATGAAAATAATTTAAAGCATGACTAGAGTTTTCATATTCTAAATTGAGTAAAAACAAAAGTTTTAGTTGTTTTTGACAGCAAACCACTTCTTGGTGAATGCCGTTAAATTACTAATTACTAATCTTTAGATGAAATCTTAACTTATACAACTTAACTGTCTAAGCTTTATGGCTCATATGATCCCCCCTTGGATCGTCCATTGGTCAAAAATTGATGAATTTGTGTTGTTTTTTTTGGAATAGGGCTGAATATCCGTTTCATATTATGTTATTGGTCTAATCTTCAGGCAAAAGTAGTACTTTTAGGAACAAAGTTTAATGAAGTAAAATACAAATGTTATTTTCATATACAAAAAATAAATAATTCAAAAAATAATGGGGGGGGAAGTGAATTCCTACGAAAAAGCAAACAAATTATCTCCCAGGGGGGGGTCATGACCCCTACGACCCCCCCCTGGATCCGCCATTGGTGGTAGACCACCATGTTGTTGTTGTTGCATTAAAAACTTTCAAGGTAAATGTTCCGAAAGCAATGAAGAAGGGAGTATATGTAGTTGTTGTTATATTCAACACCTTTAACAACAACAATCAAAATTGTAAAGTGTAAGGAGGCCCAAGAAAATAGAAACAAAGACTATAAAAACTACCGCCTTCATTTTACAAGAAAATGTTCCCGTAAGGCCACGAACGAGGATGTATTGCATAAGCTTCTAGAGTCTTCAGATCCCTACAAAACGTACATGAGACCTGAAACCAAAAAAAAAACACCTTCCTTTCAGTGACGAAGCACTCCAGTTGATAATGTGAGCCAATAATTGTTTCCTTTTTACTTTTCAGAATTAAATTTAGTTAAATTGAATTAATATTATGTTTAATTGAATTGAACTAGGGTAAATTGAAATTAAATCTAACTGAATTGATTTAAAACACTGTACTTAAATTGTGAATTTTATTATAGAATAAAATCATATTATATTATATAATAACATGAAAATAAAATGAAGTAGAGAAAAATGGAACATTCTTTCGGTATTTCCCCCATTTTTTTCTAAAAACAATAACATTTGTTAAAACGCTTTTTTTTTCATGTGGGTTGAATTTTTCACTGGTTGTTCTGTATACTATCCTCTACGTCTACATGTCTGTAAAATTTCATAAAAATCGTTCAAGTAGTTCAAATTTTATTGAACTAAGAACACGTCTGTTCAAACAAAAATTAAAGCTTTGTATTAAAACAAGAAAAACTAGGCAGGGTATCGGGCGGAGACTAATAGTGTAAATTTGTCTTATTATTGACTATCATTCCTGAAAATTTCAAACAAATCGGTTCATTGGTTTAGTTTTTATGGAGTTTTTTCCGCTCTCCCATACAAGTTGCCCCACTGTGCGCCGTCCTGTTGAAACCAAATGTTGTTGTCAATATCCACCTCCTCCTTTTGTGAACAAAAACTCGTTCAACATGACCCGATAACGATTGCCATTGACTGTAACGGCCACTCCAACACTTGTCATTTTGTAAACTAGCCTCAAGTTACTAAAATTAGCCAAATCAATGGACCTTCCCAATGATCACATTTAGAGTGGACTTTTAAATTTGGGAAAAATTGCCATGTATTTTAAGGATCACAAATAATAAGCCATTAATGTTTAAGTCCATTTTTTGTTGTTAAAAGTCGACTTAAGCATGTAATAAGAGTCCATAGCATGTAGACCAATTTCACACAAACTTTAACTTCAATATTAAATTTGATTATTAGTAAGGCCCAATGAGTTTTTACTCTTTGTCTTTCTTTGTCATTGCAATACAATTTTTACCCCTTCTTGTATTTCATATTAATCTTCATATTAATCATATCATATTAAGTATTAGATATCTTGATATCTTGTGATGATATCATGCTTTGATTTTTGGAGTGAAAAAATATTTACATAGTTCATTTCCATTCAATAAATGAAGCAGGTAGATATTTAATATTGAATTTTAAGACAAAATAATAATACCTAGGTATTTATCTATTTAAAAACTCTTACTTTCTAAAAATGTTTAACTTAACTGCTTTAATTGCTTAGTGGCAACAAACTTTACTTATTTCTTTTATTTACCTACGAAGTTAAACAAAGAAAATAAAAAAAAAACCTGAAGCACACAAAAAAAGTTCTTAGTGAGACACTTGTTTATGCATAGAAAATATTCCGTCACCTTTCCCTGCCCTAAATAACCTGTATTGTATTTACATACAACAACAACAAAATCATTAGATTTTGTTTGCCAAAACGATACAATATTTATATTCCGATTTTACTTTTTTGTATGTACCTACCTATTGGTTTTTTTTTTTTTTGGAAGGTACCTTTTTTAGGTTTAATTAAACAAGCTTTAAAATTTCACATATCATACTTAGCCACCATTCAAATTTTTAGTATTTTCTAATTCACTGTAATTTTGTGTAATGGTTTTTATAGAAAACTTAAAATAGGAGTGACTCCTTGCTATTTTTTTTTATTGAGTTGCTGCACTGATCAAGCGAATTGAGAAGAAAATAAAGTACCGTTATTTCCTCTCCTGGTGTTTAAAAATTAAAAACAGATTTTGATGTTTTGCGAAAATATAACCGCACAATGCAAATGCTTTCAAATAAAAAACAACAATGCCACGTGGTACACATTCAAGCGAAATTGAAAAAGGCAAAATCTTGGCTCTTCGGTTAAGCGGCCTAAGTCTTAGTGTTATTGGAAGACGAATTTCGTGATCGGATCGTGTCGTTTGAAATTTTTTAAAAGATCCAGAATCTTATGGGACAAAAATAATACCCGGACGTCCGCAGAAGCTGACACGTCGTGACAAGAGGCGTTAAATCAATGCTGCATCCAATTCGGTGCATCCTTTGCCGGAATTTCGTGACCAATTGGGTTTAGGGGTTTCGGTTTCAACCAAATGGCAAAATAGTGCCAGCTCCAAATCTAACAGCAGCCCACAAACAAAAAAGATTGGAATTTGCCCGCCAAAACATGAATCGGGTTTGGAAAACCGTAAGTGACTTTCTATCAATCTACACTAAAATCTCGTTATTCCAAACGGCATACTTGAATGAATTTTTTTTATCAGGTTATTTTCAATGATGAAAAATAGTTTAATTTTGATGAACCAATTTTGTATTAAGGTTGAATAGTTTGAGGGGTCGAACACAACTGGCTATTTCGCTGGAGCATTGTTTATGACAGTAGCGATAAAGTAATAGTAGGTATGAGACCTTATGGCGGTGTTAAAGAGTACTTCATCGTCAGAAGAAAACTAAATACTTAGCAGCATTTTTGGCGATGTTAAATATATGATCACTCCACAAGAGATGGTTTGTGACGCACATACTTAGAACTAAAAGCTATTCAGTCTCCTCGATTAAAGTACAATCCATTCATAGTTGCATTGGAAGAGGGTTACGCTTTTGCGACAGTAGACACCATTGAGTTTTCGAAGCATTACATTCTACACGGTTTTTCATTCCTCATTCAACAAATATGTCAAGACTAGAATTTGATGAGCTTATCATACGGTGCCGTTCGATAGTAGTCCACATCCGAAGGAAAAGGATGAGACTCTTAAAACAAATATGAAAAACTCAGGGTATTGTCATCATCGAAACAATTAAGTGGGTTAGAAGTTTCAGACAAAAGTTAATTTATTAAAATGAGGAACAGTGTTGGAAACAAAATGGAGAACTGGGGCACACTTGATTTTTATGTAATTTTATTAATTGTCACGAATGTGTCGTAAATCAATTTGAAACAGAAATTTTGCCGCCGCGTGCATTTTCTCAAAAAATGTTCTCGTAATAAGAAAAACTACATACCCAAAAGTAACATTTTCAAGAAAATTCAGTTCTACCTTAACTAGAATACCCATATTTTCTAATGGGTTTTTTACCCTGGAATTTATTAAAATAACTATCGAACGATGTCTACTAATAAGTTTGTCACGATATGTTATCGCAAATATGTTCGCTCTTTAATTAAATAGAACCAAAATGTGGCATTTTCCAACTACATCTAAAACTATTACATGTAAGCTATGTTTTCTAATGAAATGTTGGTTCAGGTTTTTCGTATATTAAATGAAAGTGGCTGCGGTCAATTTCGTGTCGAATAGGGTATCTTGAATAGGTTCATTTTTAGATACCTAATTGAACGAGTTAAATAACTTATTTGACAAAAAATAAAAAAAAATGTAAAACAAAGTTTCCAATTGTTAATTTTAATAATTTACTGGATTTTTACCAAACAACATACAAATTTGAAATTAATTTTTAAGGCTTCTTAATAGGCTTTTTAAGGCTATGTTAAATCAGCTGTTCTGTCAAAAACCCACATCATATATGTACATATACCAAAAGTTCTTGGATATCTTTGGATTCCATTTTTGACATCCCAGTTGTTCTTTTACACGTAAAACACTAACAAACAGGTATCCGGATGGCCTATCTACCTGAGATTGAACGCAGCCATTCTACACCCCCGATTATTATCATTTATCATCTTAGATTGATAGCAAAAGTCCGAGAAGACGAGAATTGAGTTTTCTATTTTTACCCTAGCTTTCAATCAATTTCGACTTAAGATTTTTTGTTAAATTAGTGCTCAGTTTTAAAGAATTGTTAGTTTTTTGGCTTTTCTGATTCTAGATTTTATTTAAACAAAATCTTTTTGGACAAAAAGTTTTGTAACTTATATAATTCTATGTTGAATTCCAACGACTGATATGAGATGCACATTTTTCATGGCAAGAGATAATTTTTTGAGGATAAGTGAAATTCTCAGAAAACGCAGTTACCCGTGAAAAATCTCTATCAGCATTTATATTCGTGCGAATTTTGTTTTAATCGTCCTACTACTACCTGCTACCTGCTAACAAAATAAAACAGCACATCCTTACCTAATTCCTTTTGAAATTTATTGCCAACCTGTGTTCAAGTTGAACAAATCGAACATCATCGTTTAATTTTTAATGACCATTTGTTGTCTTTTTTTTTTTTTTGGAATCTTTTAAATCCGGATCAAGAATCTACTGGCCATATACAAAATTCATGCAAAGATTCACACATTAGGGTTTATCTCTTGGATCAATGTAGGGAGGTAGTTTTATTTTTCTTCCTTTTGAATTTGAAAAAGAGAATAACAAACAAAGAAATGTTAAAAGTTCAATTGGATATGTGTGTCTTTTGTTAAGGGAGCGAAAGAAATTCTTTCAAAGGGTATACATAGGTATACCTATGTACCTAAGAAGACAAACAAAAAATATTCACTTGCAAGTTTCACATTCGTACCATGTTTGCATGCAGGTATGCAAAAAGAAAACACTTACTTCTCCCGCCTTCTTTTATACTTCTTATAAAACTGAATTTAAACCCAGAATTCCAAAAAGGACGAACAAACAAAAAGAAAATAAACGTTCGTTGGTGGCCTGGAGGATATCAAATTTTCAAAATCTTACAAGGATTCTATTACCTTGTACCTACCAGAACCTTAACTATATACAAAGTAAAGAAGAAGAAAATCCTGAAAAGAAAAAACAGGAATATGTGTAGGTACCATCATGTAGGTTTCAAAAATGTAGAAAGAAGAAAAAACTTTCACACAAAAATTATCCATCTATAACAGCACAGGAAGAAAGTAGGTAGGTAAATTGGAAGAGAGAGAGAAGAGGTACATATTTATAGATACATATTCGTACTCGTAGGTATATGAAGAAAAAATTTGCAAAAGGATCCTTCCTATACAATCACAAAGGAATAAGTTTAAGGCTTTGACCAAAGCCTTCACACTAAATGGTTAGGGGAAAGAAACTCTTGCAAAATATAGGTAGAAGGTAGATCCTTCCGAGACAAAGACTAAACAGGTAAAGAGGACTCACGGGAGGCATAAAGACACTAGGAGAAAGTCGGTAAAAGGATAAAAAGAGAACAAAAATTAAAGAAGAAAATTGGAAAAGAAATATAATTTTGAGTGGCGCACAAGTTTAAAAAAAGGAGAGCAGAATTATCCGACGAATTCTTATATTCGAAGTAGATTTTATACCTATCTATAGGAATCATGGCTTATTCTGGGAGGGTTCCTATAGAGTCGAATGGCTGTTCCTGCAGTTTAAGATATTTATAATTTTTTTTTACTCTTCCACTAGTTTGCATACCATCATACCTAACTACCCTTACAGGAAAGAAAAAGGACTGATACTGCAACTAAGACTGAAAATTATGAAAGTGTCCTTTTGGGAGAAGTTACAAAAATAGAGGACACAAAAAAATTATTAAAGTTGAACGATGACTGAAAATACTTTGTCCAAGTTAAAATAATTTTCTTTTCTTCTACAATTTTTGAGTACTTTGTCTGTCTACTTAGAGTTTACCTTAGATAGAGGGTTTAAGTTTCTTAGAAGTTGTAAAGAAATATCAGAAAAGTAACCTCGTGTTTTTTTTTATTTTACAAATTTTATTAAAAAAAAAATAAAAAAATTGTTCTTAAGATTAATATTATGTTAAAAAATTGTTTTAGAATAGAATTGTTTAAAAAGTACATAGGTAGGAAGGCATTTATTAGTTAGATTAGATTAGTTAGATAGTTTTTAGATTTTTTTTTTTCTGAAGAAAAAAAAACAAATTGTTTTCAATTAGGTTTTGGTTTATAGAAACTAAAACTTATAGGTTTTTCAATAACACCACTAGCGAAGATACGACGACGACGTTACTGGTGATGCCAAACGAAGAGGCAGCTTCAATAGTGACAAGTGCCCAAAATAGCAGGCTGCAGAATTGTCACCATATATTTGTGGTGAATTTTAATAATTTCAATTTGTTTTTCAATCGTGAATTCTTCCATTTTTAGTAATGGCGTTGTTTTCAATTGTCAAATGTCAAAAGATGACTGACAGCTTCAGAAGTGGCAAATAACAAAAATGGTGACAATTGTGCTTATTAACATAAACTCTGAGGTAAAAATGAACTGGCCCCAAAATCCAGATATTTTGAAGCAATGACTGCATCAGCGAAGATACGAAGATGCTGGTGATGTCAAAAGATGACAGCCGCCCAAATAGCGGGCTGCTGAATGTTCACCATATTTGTGGTGAATTCTAACAATTTGTTAGTAATGACGTAGTTTTTACTTGTCAAATATCAAAAGGTGACTGTTTACCATATTTGTGGTGAATTTTAACAAATTAAATTTGTTATTCAAGGGTGTATGCTTCAATTTCTATTAATGTCGTAGTTAATACTTGTCAAATGTCTAAAGATGACAACTTCAAAAGTGACAACTGCCATTTACCATATTTGTGGTGAGTTCTAACAATTTCAATATGTTATGAACGTGTTTCATTTTTAGTAATGACGTAGTTTTTAGTTGTCACCACTAGCGAAGATACGACGATGACGTAACTGGTGATGTCAAACGATGACAGCTTCAATAGTGACAGCTGCCCAAAATAGCAGGCTGCAGAATTTTCACCATATTTGTAGGGAATTTTAATAATTTCATTTTGTTTTTCAATCGTGAATTCTTCCATTTTTAGTAATGGCGTTGTTTTCAATTGTCAAATGTCAAAAGATGACTGACAGCTTCAGAAGTGGCAAATAACAAAAATGGTAACAGTTCTGCTTATTAACATAAACTCAGAGGTAAAAATGAAACTTATCACTAAAGAAGATTTTTCGATCAAAATCCGGATATTTTGATGCAATGACCGCATCAGCGAAGATACGAAGTTGCTGGTGATGTCAAAAGATGAGACATCTGCCCAAATAGCGGGCTGCAGAATGTTCACCATATTTGTGGTGAATTTAAAAAATTTCAATTTGTTAGTAATGACGTAGTTTTTACTTGTCAAATATCAAAAGGTGACTGTTTACCATATTTGTGGTGAATTTTAACAATTCAAATGTGTTATTCAAGGGTGTATGCTTCAATTTCTATTAATGTCGTAATTAATACTTGTCAAATGTCCAAAGATGACAACTTCAAAAGTGACAGCTGCCATTTACCATATTTGTGGTGAGTTCTAACAATTTCAATATGTTATGAAACGTGTATCATTTTTAGTAATGACGTAGTTTTTACTTGTCATCACTAGCGAAGATACGTCGACGACGTAACTGGTGATTTCAAACGATGACAGCTTCAATAGTGACAGCTGCCCAAAATAGCAGGCTGCAGAATTTTCACCATATTTGTAGTGAATTTTAATAATTTCAATTTTTTATGAAGCGTGTATCATTTTTAGTAATGGCATAGTTTTTACTTGTCAAATATTAAAAGATGACAGCCGCCCAAATAGCGGGCTATAAAATGTTCACCATATTTGTGGTGAATTTCAACAATTTCCTTCAATTTTTAGTAATTTACTTGTCAAATGTCCAAAGATGACAACTTCAAAAGTGACAGCTGCCATTCACCATATTTGTGGTGAATTTTAACAATTTCAATTTGTTAGTAATGACGTAGTTTTTACTTGTCAAATATCAAAAAGTGACTGCTTACCATATTTGTGGTGAATTTTAACAATTTCAATTTGTTATTCAAGGGTGTTTGCTTCAATTTCTATTAATGTCGTAGTTAATACTTGTCAAATGTCCAAAGACAACAACTTCAAAAGTGACAGCTGTCATTGACCATATTTGTGGTGAATTTTAAAAAATTCAATTTGCTATGAAGCATGTATAATTTTTAGTAATGGCGTAATTTTTTGCTTGTCAAATGTCAAAATATAACAACTTCAAAAATGACAGCTATCCAAATAGTTGGTTCTTCGAAATGAAATTTCTTAGAAAGCCCTATATTTCTAATTTTATTTTTCAGGTCGTCCTAATTTAAACAATTTGATATTCGAATCCAATCTAAAGTGTCAAATTTGCTTAGGGAGAAAGTTTTTGGTTTACCTTTCTTTTAGTTCAACGAACAAACCTAGTGTTACAATTGTAATAGTGTCGATGTTAATTTCAAGCCTAAACTTTCGCAAAATTAAAGCTATCGCCATCCACGACTGATTCCAATTTACCCTCTTTTTTTTTGTAAATATTTTAAAAAACTTTTACCCTAAAAATTAAACTCAATTCTACCATTCAACGACACTTGAAAAGGTACATTACAAAGAAAAACTCGAAGAAGGGTTAACTACTCTTCCAACACTCACCACCTTTAAAAAATGTACGTATTTTAATCCGAGCCTGTCAATTACTAAAATGATTTCATCCTTTTTCTATATTATTTACTTCCTATTTTTGTGGGGACATTTTCTGACGTTCGTTAGTTATAGACCTAGTATTTAATTTATATGGAAATAGAAAATGAATGACGAAAATGAGAAAATCGGTCTCACGATGAGCTAAAGCAGACGACAGACGAGATATCCCAACATGAATGTTATACCTATGAGATAGATATAAGTGAGTGGGATTCATTACATATCGTTGATGTCTATAAAAATAAAATATAATCGAGATCGGTCGGTGGGACGAATAGACATTTATATGACCAAACCAAACCATACAACAAGGAAGGTGAATATAATGTCCAATGAGGACGGGGAGTAATTTTGATTGCTGGAAAGAGGAGAGGGTTGGTTGCTGGCTGGCTTGAGTTGAGTTTATAGAGAAAGACTAAATGAATGTCCAATTGTTTGAACAATTTTAATTGAATGACAAAACATTATTGATTTGCCTGCTCTGCCTGTCTTCCCTCTCGTAGCCTCTTACCCCTCGCCAGTATACTCTGCTTGAATTTCATATATCGTTAGTATTTTTTGTTGTACTTTATTGTGACTTGTGATGTGTGTTGGGTTTTATAGGGCGGATGACGTGAATTCGAGAAAAGCGAATTGAGTTGGATTTATCTTTTCCTATTTGTTCAACAATTGTCATTCTGGCCTCCCCTTTCCCCTTCGCACATCTCTCATCTCTTCTCCCTTGTTTGTCAGTATTAATTGACTTTTACGAAGATTTCAATTGAATTTTGAAGGATTTTTTGACGTTATTGTTTTCTTTTTTTTTTTTGTTTATTTTCGGAGAAAAAATTGAATTAATGACAAGGAAATGAAATTGCCGATGAAGGTGACGAAGATGAAAGGAAAGCATATGTGTTGATGAACATTTGGCACATTTTTTTTTTTGATTGTAATTTCCATTATCCGCCTCAAGAATTTTTTTAAATTTTTTAAGAAAGATAAAAAAAACGGGAAGAGGAGTCGGTAGATGAAGTGTGATATAATTGGCAGATGTTTAAGCAGAAAAGGTGCAAGACAAGACAACTTATCATCTTCAAAGCTGTTGGGCTGGAGCTGGATACGATATTATGAACGTGCATTGTACACGCACATTTAAGTCTCTCATTACTAGAGTCAGAGTGTTCATCATAAGTTGAATGTTGAACACAGCCTCAGGATTTGCAACAGGAATCAAAAGTGGGGAGCCATTATTATAAAAAAAAAACCAAAGAGATAATCATTTCTAACGGGTGTTTTTTTGATACATAGAAATGTGACAGTTGACTAGTGGCCATGTTTTTCAGCTGTCAAGTGATCTATTTGTAGTTTGGTTAGACTCTGGTTCTCTGCTAGATGTTGGGCCATGGAAAACGCTTCCAAATTGTGCAAATTTATTTTCAAAATCATGGTACTCGAAAAACGTGTCTCGCGAATTTTTGTTTAATTATAAAGATCACTTTTGGTTGAATGGATACGTCAATAAATAAAACTACCGTATTTTGAGTGATGATAATCCTAAAGTGTATGTTGAGAGACTGATATATCCACAAAAACTCACTGTTTGGTGTGCGTTATGGGTTGATGGGCTGCGGTTTCAACAAGACGGCTTGGCGCAACATGTCACCAACTTGTGCCACAATTTTATTTATTGAAGGAAACGTTTAGTAACCGCATAGTTTCATGTTATGTACCCGTGAATTGGCCTCCAAAAACTTGTGATTTAACTGGGCTTGACTATTTTTTGTGGAGATACATATGTGAAGTCGATTGGATGACAACATTCGACGCATTAATGCCTATATACGAGAACAAATGTTACAAAAAGTCATGCAAAATAGGGCCTCCAGATTAGACTACGTTTGATCCGGCCTTGTTAGCCATATGTCAGAAAATCCCCTTTCGATTAAAGTAAATTTCATGTTAATTAAAAAACAAAACACTTCTATACCTCTAAAAAAAGCACCCTTTGCTTACTTCTTTTTCGTTTCATGTGTTTTTGTAGTTCTACTTATCTCTATAGGTAGATATGTCTGTACTCATTCTTGACTGTCCTTTGTTAATTCCTCATCTGTTGGCACATGCCGGCTATGTTGTGGCTGCAAAGGGATGGATTACAAAACTGCATATATTCTCGAACAAAGACAAAAAGGCAGACACAAAAGTTGAGTTAAGTTTTAGACTAGTGCGAGAAATGGAATTGAGATGGTGATGAAGAGAGGTGCGATGTTTCCTCTTAATAAATAAATCCTTGGCACCATCATCGTCATCGTCATCGTCACCGTCTTCGTCGTCTTCTCTGTCTTCTTCGTGCGTCGTTGTTAAGATAGCTACTATATATAGTGGAATGGTGGTTGGCTGGCTGTATTCTTTCTTCTCTTCTGTTTATGGCCTTTAACTTGCCCTGGGCACTTGGCCCAACTTGCAGACAGATGACAGTGGTTCCTCTTCAATTCCAAAACAAGTCGAATGGATGATTTTTTTTTTTTAAATTCAAATTATAAGACTACTATAAGCCTGCTGTAATTTTGAATTTTTTTTTTCAACTTGTTTTAATTTCTTGGCGTCTTTTGGTATCAAGTTGATGAATCCAAGCACGAACGAAACAGGAGCGAGGGGTGAGAAGAGGAAGGGGGGGGTCTAGAAAGGGAGTTAATTCTTACAAATGTAATTGGTACAAACGCGCGTGCTGTTCTGGTGCAGTAACTTACCCCTAAGCTGCCAAGAAGTACTTACATAATGTATATGTAGATATACTTGTAATTTTTAACATTGTTGTAAGCGGAAGTAACAACGACGATGATGATGACGTTGAAGAGGAACAAACGACCGACGACGTGACCTGACAGCACGGAGCGGTGGTAAGGGGTCGCGACGACCGACGCACGATGATGATGATGATGATGACGACGACAACAAAAATGTTGTAGATCCAAAGCATATCACAGCAGTAGCAGAACCAGCAGCAGAAAGAGCTATTACATACATACTCGTATATGCAAGGTCATTACTTCTGGAAGGCACACGTGCAGTGTTTTAAAGTTGCATGCTAGTTGATCTGTAAAGTGGACGAAAGTACCCATGAAATTTTATTTCTATTTTATGTACATAACTGCTATAGCATGACATTATATGTATATGGTTTTGGAACTTTTTGATATGAAGCCTTGTTCTTCTTATTTGCAAGAAATTTGAGACAAACATTAAATTCTATCCAGTTCTTTCGCGTGTGTCAGATTAGTTTTTCAAGGCACGCTTTCATGCGAGTCTATTTTTAAGGGCTTAGGTTTTTTTTTTTTTGATTTATTTAATTTATTAATTATATATATAACTATTAAAAGTTTAAATCTTTAACAAAATTTTAAATTAAAAAAATTTTTGATTTGACTTTACAATTTAAATTTTGAATAATAACAAGATTTGAAATCTAGCAAAAATTTATTTTAATGTGATTTATGAGAAGTTTCTTAAAACGTTGGAAGTTGGACTCATCTTTTAATTCTCTTGGCAGTGAATTAAATAGTTTCACTCCTTGATACATTACAGATTTTTGGGTGCTGCTCCGGTTATATCTCTCCAGTCGGAAATCATTTGCAGATCTAAGATTGAATGGTTGCAATTCGCCAACATAAACCAATTTCTCTTGTAGATACTGTGGATAATTGCAAGATTTTATATTAAAAATAAAAATAACGACTTTCAATATTAGACGCTGATAAACATTTAACCACTTTAAAGATTGTAACATAAAGTTTGAAGGGGTATATCTATTACACTTTAAGACAACACGCATAGCTTTATTTTGAAGAACCTGTAGTCTTTGCCTAAGATCTATATTGCACATGTACAGAATTGTAGCACAATAGTCAAAATGTGGCAGAACAATTGTGTTGTAAATCATTACTGCATTTTTAAAGCTTAATTTCTTTCTGATTCTATTTAAAAAACCCACTTTTTTGCTTATCTTCGCGCAAATATAATCCGAATGATCTTTGAAATTTAAGTCTTTATCAATAATAACCCCTAAATATTTTATGCTTTTGACTTGTTGGATATTTTCTGATCCAATTTGCAAATTAACAATTTCATTTGAATTTAGAATCATGAATTTGGTTTTTGACACATTCAGTTTTAATTTGTTCATGCAAAGCCACTGGTAAACATTATCAAGATCTTCATTAATTGTTGCATATACATCCATTATATTCTTAAAGTCAATGTAAATTAAAGTGTCATCTGCAAAAAGAACACATTTACACCATTTTAACACTTTGTTAATTTCGTTTATGTAGAGAAGAAATAATTCACCACCCAAATTCGAACCTTGTGGCACTCCAATATTGACACTTCTTTCGCTTGATTCATTTTCTAAAATTTTAGTTATTTGCGATCTTTGGTTTAGGTAAGATTCAAACCATTTCTTCTCAATTCCTTTTACGCTGTAATTCTCCATCTTATCAATTAAAATTACTCTATCAATGGTTTCAAACGCTCTTTTAAAATCTATGAAAATGGCAATTATTTTTCTCCCTTCATCCATCTTTGTTTTCCAGTCGTGGATTGTACTTACTAGAGCTGTTTCACATGAATGCCCTCCTCGAAATCCAGATTGTTGATCTATCAATATATTTTGTGTTTTGACGTGTTGGGAAAGTTGCTTGCTTACTATTTTTTCAATAACTTTTTCCATTGTCGGTAACATATTAACTGGCCTATATTCAAGTGCTTCTCTGGGATTTGGGACTTTTGCAACAGGGACAACAACAGATTTTTTTAGGGTTTTGGGAAACACTCCGGATTGTAATGACTCATTTATTATTCTAAGATTTCATGGCCAACTAAGTCGAAATTTTCTAAAAAAAATGGTTGAGTTTATTCCGAAAACATCTTTTTTGTTGTTCATTTCTTTCAAAACACTTTCAAGATCACTAAGGGTAAGGGGTTTGAAAATGAAAACAGATTGTACTGGGCATATAATGGACACGTAGGGGACATGCAAAATAGAATTATTTATTTCAACGACACTATCAACAAAAAAATCATTTAAATGATTTACTATTGCACATATATTTGTCTCTATTGCACCGTTTATTTCTATTTTCGTTATTTCTTTACGATCATTACTTAAAACTAAATCTTTTATTGCACGCCATAGTCCCTTCTGGTTACCACTATTTAAAGCTATTTTATATTGCACATAATTGTTTTTTGCTTTATTAATACTTTGTTTGTACTTATTTCTAATCAGTCTATATGAGTTCCAGTCTTGATTGCACTTAGTTATCACAGCTTTGTTATACGCATTAATTTTTATGTTTCTTAGAGAGTCTAGATCATTATTATACCATGGTGTTATTCCTTTGTTTCTTACAGATTTAAAAGAAAACATTTCATTCATTACCCGAACTAATTTCGAACATAATTTTTCAGATTTATCAATCGTAATGTCTTCTTCAATGATGCAATTTTCTGTCCAAAGTTCTCTGAATTTTTCATTCTTGTAATTGTTTATTTTGATAATTTTTTTAGTGGGTACTTTATTAGACTTACTATTATTTATAAAAAATTGTATGGTTTCATGGTCAGATATTTTTAGATTTTTATTTACTTATTTACGATTAGCGTTTCAGAATTTGCTGTTATTCTTGTTGGCTCTGTAACTAATTCACCCTAGAATATTTAGAAATCGTTGGAATATAAGCAAACAGTATTCGGTTTTTGAATTGATGTAATAAAGTTATTCTTAGCAAACATATTCATGACTTTCTACTACTCAAAACTTCAAATAAGTTTATGTCAATACTTCATTTTGAAAGTTGACCGCACTCATAATTCAAACAACCCTGAAATGCGAGCTGCAGTATTTGTTAGCAAATTACAGAACTAAGTTTTTTTTTTTTTTTTTTTGACAGGAGGAAATCTTCAAAAGACACTTGGCAGTATTCGACACCAAGTAGTGTGGGACTCTTAACCACTTAAACCACCTCTTCATCCGAAACAGTGTTGAAGGATCGACATCAGATTTTTCTTTCTTAACTTTTTACAATCACTTTGGGGGAAGTTTAAACTTTCTTCTTAATCTCCGAACATGGTTTCTAATATTCAAGACGCACTCCATTTCAGAATTAGTATGACTTTGCAGTCTCTGGTTGTGCGATACAGCGTATTTTTTAACAACTTCTGTAACCATTTCTATTTGTAAGTCACGATGTAGATCGGTATTCCACGAAAGACTTTGTTTTGGAATTTTTGGATGATTTCGGTATTTATTTTCTTTGTACAGCCCCATAATTGGATTCCATAGGTCCAAACAGGCTTTAGTACTTGATTATACAGCATTATTTTGTTTTGGATTGATAAATCAGAGTTGTTACCAAGTAACCAGTACATTTTTCTATATTTCAAGTTTAGTTCTTCTCTTTTCTTTTTGATGTGCTCTTTCCACTTTAGCTTTGCATACAAAGTCATTCCAAGGTATTTGGCCATATTGGCGTAAGGTACAGCTTGATTATTAATGAAAATTGGAATATTGTTTATCTTTTTATTTGTAAAGTTTATATGTGAAGATTTTGTTTCATTGAGTTTGATACGCCATTTTTCGGTCCAAGCTCTCACTGTGTCGACGGCATTTTGTAGTTTTACTGCTGCCTTAGAGACACATTTGTCGGGTACCAAAATTGCGGTATCATCTACAAAAGTAGCCATTATGGTTTGATTACCAACTGGAATATCCCTTGTGTATAGTAAATACAGGGTAGGACCTAGGACACTTCCTTGTGGTACACCGGCTTCTATTTTCTTCAATTCCGAGTATTCTTGATCGTACCTTACTCTAAATAAACGATCTGAGATGTACGATTTTTTAATATTTCAAAGTACTGCCTGGGAAGATCCCTTTGCAGTTTGTACTCAAGTCCCTCATGCCAAACCTTGTCAAAAGCTTAAGCAACATCTAAGAAAATAGCTGAACATACTAGTTTTTTTTCTTCTAATGCTTTATCTATTACATCCGATATTCTATGAACTTGGTCTATCGTGGAATGTAATGATTAACCTTCTTTCTTCTATGATTTTGCTAAGTCTCTTCAGAAGCAGTTTTTCAAAAACTTTTGCCATAATTGGTATAAGCGATATTGGTCTCTAAGACGTCACTTCTGTAGGTGGTTTACCTTAACTAAGTGCCGTTTATATTTTGAAAATGTCACTCTTCAATACTACAGTGTCAATTTGACACGACTTATGCCTACACCCATTAGAAAAACAGGACATGATTCTTTTATTTCCTTGCACAATCAATTAATTAAATGAAAACGACAATTTTCAGTTCCTAAAAGTCTACAATTCTTAATTGAAGGACGTACACAAAAATAAACTAAATCAAACCATCTAACTCTTGACTTTGGACATCCGTTCAAAAATGTTTTCAAAAGCCAACAAAAAAAAAGATTGATTTTTCTTCTTAAAATCAACATACCAACCTATCGTTGTTTTTTTTTTTTGAAGCCAGCTAGCTAGTAGGTAGGTTAGGTAGGTATATCGCTGCCATTAGAGTTAAGGATAACACACAAAAAACGGACTACGTCGAAATCTATACTATGGAATCATTATCATTGCAGTCATCTTCATCATCAACATCAGCGGCAGAAGCAGAGCAAGCAAAACCGACCCTCTGCTTCTAGTTATATACCTAGTCCTGGAGCCTGGAATTCTTAGTACACGACGGCTCCTTTATTGTTTGACCAGACTGAAAGAAAACACACTACACACCTACCTACTCCCTTTAATGTTCTCGTTTTCACTCTACTACTCATCTTTGTTTGAAAAATAACAAGAACAGAAAAAAAATGTATTCTATCCGAAAATGACGGGTTTGAACATTTGCCATGCCATAGAGAAGAGAGGAAAACCATCAGCCGACAAAATATCATGAACGACGGCGCGGTGGTGGCAATAACACCCCCCGTGTATTTGCTTTTCAGCGCCGCCAATATGGCATCCGATATATGTATGTTTGGGAAAGAGTTCACAAAAAAAAAACATTGTACAAACTATGCACCAACCAGGCCATGCCGGGCTATGTAGACAAGCGAACCGTTTATTGACGTTCACTTAAGCTAGATAGTCCATATTCAATTTTTTGTTTGGTCTTTTGTTGAATTGGCTGATGATGACTATGACGATGATGACAACGTTCAGTCGGTTGGTCGGTTTATCGGTCGTTCGATGAGACGACACTCCCAAGTCCCAATATCCTTCCAAACAGCGGCGGCGGTGGCGGTCGTAGCCAGCTTTGAATTCATTTATGAGTTTATTTTCCTATATGTAGATCGCTCAGCTTGAATTAAAAATAGAATAGTATTTTGGAGTTCACATTTTTTCGGTCTCATTATTTAATTCTTTTTTATATTTTGATGATGATTCTGATGAGCAAATAAAACCTAAAAAAATATATGAAAATCAGATTTTACCCAACGCATTGCTGCAAAGGCAAATCATCATCAGGGGTAGAGTTTGAGCCTTTGGGATCGATGACCTTTAAATAAAATTTTCTTCTCTCGCATTTATCCAAAATATCCCAACAACAACAAAAACAACAACGACTCTCACACAGAGACACACAGAGAGGGGTAGATAATATTTTGTATGTTTTTCGGGGATGATGATGAATATAGTTATGGTATGTGATGGTGGTCCTGACGACACGTCTACGACGACGATGAATGTTTGGTGGATGAGGACGACGGATATGATGCTGAGCTGGGATGTTGAAAAGATTTGCGAATGCTTTAAAATTATACCCGAAAAAAGTCTGCAGGCTAGGCAATCAATTTTCACCGGAAACAGGAGAAAAAAAACGACGACGGAGACGACGATGACGAGGAGGGATAATCACAAGGATATTTATCAACGTCGATCAAAAAAATGAGCTGATGGTGTTACTCATAAATAATTATGATTGCTACTCACTCACAAAGTACCTATGTACCTACCTACTAGGGGATGATGGGAAGTTTAAAAGTTTATATTTCCATAAAATGAACAAACAAAAAAATAATAATAACAACTTAAGGGAAGAGATTAAAGCATGGACTTAAATATAATAATTTCCTTAAGATAAATTAACATTTAATGTCACGATTCAACAATTCAATACGAAAAAAAAGCCGACAGGTGAGGGAAAGAGAAATATAGGGAGGCAGTACAAAAGACTGCTACTGAATAAAAGTTTACCGAGACCGACAAGCCTCAATGAACATTAAGAGATATTTTTATGGGATTTAATTTTTTGCTACAGAGTTAAAAAAAAATAAATTTATAAATAATATAAGGGTTGATTAATCGATTGCGTGGATTCTCTATCTGCTGCTTGCATTTAAGTTAATATCACATTGCCTTAAAGCAGAAAAGCATATGCATACATAGGTAGAAAAACACTTTTATTAAAACGTATTTGAAATTTGAAAAAATGTTTAATTAAATATTTGAAAATTGTTGTTATGTTAAAATGTTACTTAAGTAAAAAACATTTCTTACGAAAATACTTCTTCAAGTATTCTTATTATGAAACTGAACTGAACAAATTAAAAATTAACAAAACGTTCTTTTATTTTCAGGTAAGTTACTACGATTGACATTATTCTAAAGCATTTTGTAAGTACATACATATTTTTACCTACAAAAATACTTCATTACTATTTTATAACATGGTACTATGACTTCAGATTTAGTAAAAGAAAAAATGGAAATAAATAAACTCATAACACTGGTTGGTAAAATTAAACAATATGTACTTCTTAAAAGAATAAGTTGTCTTGGATTTAAATTTTGCCTCATAATTTTTCTAAAAAATGTTAAAGAGAACCAAAAACAGTGTAGTTATTATTATTATTATTATTATAAGCTTTTATTTGCCATTATTGATATTTTTTTTTTACAATATTTATTTACATTTTTGTTTACATTTTCTGTTTCTTTTGAATTAATTACTATATAAAATTGACATATTTTTTTTTTTTTTTTAATCAAATTAATTTTAATATGTAAGCAAAGTTTGAATAAATAAATAAATGGAAAAAAATTCTATGATCTGGCATAAGCCTCCCCCAATGTTGCGCAAAGATCTCTATCTTTTGCGTCATTGTACCAACTTTGTCTTTCTTTAAGCAAATCGTCTGCCCATCTTTTCTTCGGTCGTCCAACTGGTCTTCTGCTTTCTGGTGGGTCCATTTTGTAATAATTTTGTCCATCTTTGGTCCTGTATTCTAGATATATGTCCTGCCCAATTCCATTTAAGGAGTTTTGCTCGTTCAACCACGTCCGTTAAACCAGTTCTTCGTCTTATTTCTCTATTTCTCACTCTCTGGCTAATTCGTAGGTTAAGTAGTTTTCTTTCCCTCTTGGTTTGGCATATTCTTATTTTTTCAAGTAAACTTGAAGTCAAGGATATAGTCTGTAACCCATACGTCATAACAGGTAGAATAGCAGAGTCTAGTATATATTTTCGTGTTTCGTCCCTTAGATTTGATTGTAATATTTGTTTTAGACTCCAAAATTGTTTCCAACTATTGGTAATGCGTCTAGAAACTTCTTTTTTCTCCTGGTTAATGAATGACTTAGTCTGTCCTAGATAAGTATAGTCTTCTACATATTCTATGTGTTCGTTATCCAGCATTATGTCATCTTTAATATGGTTAGTCATTATCTTAGTTTTTGACTTATTGATATGAAGTCCAACTTTCTTGCATTCATTTGTCAATTCTATTAGCATATTTTGTATTTGTCCGGAAGTTGATGAAATGAGAACTATGTCATCAGCGAATCTAAGGTTGCTCAAATATTGTCCCCAAATATTTATTCCATATCTATTGTCCCAGTTTAGTTTCTTAAATATTTCTTCCAGTACGGCAGAGAATAATGGTGGTGACTTTGGATCCCCCTGTCTTACGCCTCTCTTTATTTTTATTTCTCTTCCTATTCTTTCAGTTTTTTTTTCGCCACGCTGTCTGTATATATATTTTTCAATGTCCTTATAAAGATAGGATGAATGCCTTGGTTTGTCAGCGCTGTCCATATTTCGTCATGTTCTACTAAGTCAAATGCTTTACTGAAGTCAATATATAAAAGATACAAAGGTTTTTCAAATTCGTTAGTTTTTTCAATGAGTTGGTTCATTGTTTGTAGATGGTCTGTTGTTGAAAAACCTTCTCGAAATCCTGCTTGTAAATCACAGCCGAAACTGGTAAATCACAGCCGAAACTGGTAAATCTCAGCCGAAACTGGTAAATCACAGCCGAAACTGGTAAATCACAGCCGAAACTGGTAAATCACAGCCGAAGCTGGTAAATCAATTAAACTTGAATATTTCACAAGAAGCCCCTTACCTCTGGTGGGGGGAAGCCTCTGTTAATATCCAACTTATTTACCACTGATCCTTGCTTAGCGGCGATCGAAGTCCAACTGGTTTCCGCTCCGTGAGTTCAGGCGTATTTATAATATGCGCGGTCTGGTTCCCTGCTTCTACTTACCTTTTGTTGGTCTTGTTCGGTTCTACAAGGCAATCTTTTGGTACCAACCTAGTGTGAATTATATCCTTGCGAATCAAAGAAAAATCTTTGCAAATTAATGTCACCGAGTTTTGGCCAAGTTGAACTGAGTGTGAACTCAATGCTCGGTGTAGTGACCGAACGCATGTAATTTGTTCGTGTTTTCGTTGTAGATTTGTAATGCGTCATTACAAATTCCATCTTCAACACAATTTTGTTTGGAATACTTTAAAATCTGACATCTGCAAAATAAACGCTGGTATGCCTCAGGGCTTTGTTTTATGTCCTACTCTTTTTCTGTTTCTTGTGTAGCGTATAATATGCTCATTAAATTTTTATTTTCAATAAAATGCTCATCAGTTTACTCTTGAGCCTAACTTCTAGGGAATTGTTAATCACAAAGTTTCTGGTTTTAAATGAAAAACTAGAATGTTAAATTTTCGATCGATTTTTACAAACAAAATTTCTTCGATATTAATTCCAATGGAGTATTGCTCTTTCTCTTAGAAAAGTATCACTTCCTTGTCATCCAATTGTTGATTTCAATAGATGCACAAAAACAGAAAGGTATTGAAATATTTTAATGCAAAACTGTCAGCAAAAACTCGACTGAACAAAATGTTTGAACTCAAAGCCTAAAAATTTTAAAGTTATAAAGTTATAAGTTTTTTCTTACTTCAAAATAGATTAATTGCCACATACATAATTAATATTTTTTTGACTTAAGTACCCAACAAATTTCACACTTAAAGGTTATTCCGTAATGTTAAAATATTTATTTATCATTCAATGTTAAAATATTAAAATAGAAGGTTCCAACTAAATTCTTAATCTTCTCAGAAAATATACCTATATTTACCTCACAAAAATTGTTATGCTTATTTTAATTGCCCTTTAAAAAAACTCTTACTCTACGTAGGTATTTCTATCTTGTAATGCTTCTGATGATAGGTAGGTATAAGATAAAGGTCCTTTTTCACTTCCGGGAAGGAAAATCTCATATTGATTTTCGATTAAAATTTCATTCATTTATAGTGTTGTTGTCAGAGAGAGAGAAAGAGAGAGACAAAGGATACTTTAAATATTAACTCAGTTGCACAACATTTAAGGAAGAATGAAAAATATACAAAAAAGATGATCTGAAAACTGTGCAAAAATTCATATGGCTTTATGAAATTTTAATGCCACAACCAGAACAACTTTAAACGATAAAAATTTAATTCTTTTTTCCCTACGATTACAAAATAAAAGAAAACAAAAAAGCAACAACCTGACAAACAAAAATAAATTTCTGCCGATCGATCCTTATTCTCGATTACAAAACAGGGAGGTACCTAGTTGGTCTCGTTGAACCATTTCCGGAGTAAATTTTCTTTCTTTTTGTAGGTTTTCATATACCGTTTTTTTTTTTTTTTTAAGTAATTTTTCCCTCTCAGGACCAGAACCCAGAACCAAGAACCATCATCCAGGACATGTGTAATTTATCTATAGGCATGAGGAGGACGATGACGACGGACGACACTCTTTTGTGTGTGCCCTATTCGTTCGACATAAATGCCTGATGCCTATATGAACCGCACTACCTGATTGCAACTGGTTTTCAACAACAATTTTTCCTTTGACTTGCAAAGTACCCGTATGGGAACGCATTTATATCCCAAACCAGAAGAATCCCAGAGACAGACAACACAACACAGAACAGAAACGATGGAAAGGGAAGGAAAGAGAAGGTTGGGAATGGGAACCCAACAAAAAGCAACAACAAACAAAAAAACAAGGATAAACTGCATGGACACATAAAAACACCAATAAAAAGGAAAATACACAGCAAAAAAGGAAAACACTTCTTCCTTCCACCCCCTGTCCTGACTCTTCCCTGTGCGCGGCAATTTGATTTCGATTGCATGGAAGAGTATGTCAAGGGGGAAGAGCAGCAGCAACAGCAACAATAGCAGCAGCAGGAGCAGCTGCTGCAGCGACTCTACTTTGCTGTTCTCTGATATCCATTAGATACGCAACTCTGACGATATGCAACAAAAGGCGACCATTGGAATATCGAAGAGTCGCATAAGGAAGGTCTTAGTTCTATGGTAATGGTGATGGTGGACTTGGTCTGGTCTGGCTGGTCTTGTCTGGGGTCCCTGCTGTTTGAAATGCACTTTCAGCTAGATGCACCATGTCTCTAATAATGGTGGTGGTGCAAGATGGGATATGGGATAGTCAACTGAAATTGAGAAATGAGCACAAATCTCGGATTACCTTGTTGTTTCATATGAGTATAAGGTTGATATATGTATGTGTGCACCAAAAAATGACAACAGATTGAAAGTTCCATTCTCAAAAACACTGCTGCAGGTCTCTTTCTCTGTGGGACCTCTCCGATGCTAATGCATCATCGAAGCTGTGAAGTCTTCTTGCTTATAATATAATGCGATCAGCCCGAAATGGAGGATTTCGGGTGTCAGGAAGCGATATATTTAGAGAAACTATGTACCAATATTGGTTAGGTTGCCTTGTCTTGTTGTTTTGGAAGTGCATTCAAAATCAAACAGCTGCTACCCATCAGTCGGTCCTTTTATTTTTTCTTCATTCCCCTTTTCGAAAGGACGATGGGATTTTTAATTAAAAATGCAAGGAACGAATATGCAAGAAGGATAATAGGAATAAATAGTGCAACGATAGTGAAGATTGTCAGCTAGAAGAGGACAACACACTGTAGCTATCTATACCTTCGAGTGCTGCCTGGCTGTTCCAAGTGCATAGATATTGTCATCATCATCATTACTAAGTTTTGTAAGTAGGTACAGTGTCGTTGTGGCAGGGATGATGATGGTGGAATAGGAAAAGTGGAAAATTAGGTGCAATGTTATTTGGCTGATGATGATGCTGCTGCTTCCACTTCTACTTCTATTTCTACTTCTGCTGCAAATGACGCAATTTCAATGCAATGAAAGAGATTGGGGGATTTAGATTTCTCGCAATTGAGTTTTGCTCGAGTTTTGAATGGCGCGCAAATGTGGTATAGAATTGTCTGGATGCAGTGGCAAAGATGTACGCAAAATTTGATGCTGATGTAAATATATACTTATGCATGCAGATCAACAGTGTGGCATCATCAGAAAGCATATACCTACTTATAGAAACTCGTATACTTGCCTTACTCTGCAATTTTGTTAAATCTAAAACGAAGGAAATGTGATTCTTTACTAATTTGGTTACATTTAAAAATCCTATGCACGTGCAGTGTTTTCAGCAGAAACAGCAACAGTGAAACATCTTCAGTAAATGGTGCACTTTGTTTGATTAAAGGTAACATACATAGGTATTTTTGCTCATGGTGGCAAATAAAGGTTTTTGTTTAATTATGGAATATCAGGAAGATGTTTTACATGACAACTATTTTCGTTTACCTTAATATGTATATTTACACTAATATTATAAAGAGGAAAGATTTGTGTTTTTGTATATAACGAATAAACTCAAAAAGTACTGGACCGATTTTAATAATTCTTTTTTCATTAGAAAGCTACATTATCACTGAGGCTATATTTAGTACTAGATTACTATAGAAATTTTTAGAAATTCCTATTAAAACCAACCGAAGGTGTAGAAAAAATTAGCCATAAAATGTCTTTCATCGCATACGCTGCGAAGAGTATTAATGATAGGACAAAAAAATGTTTTCTAATTTAGTGATTCATGGTCGTTTTAATTAGCATGCTTATAACTTTAATATCTGTACCTATTACGTACGGGCCGCTAGTTGTATATACATACATAGTAATTTAGGCTTTGAGGTAATAATATTTCGAACATTGAGTAATTGAATGCAATGGTCTGGAATGTTTAATAAATGCAGTCAAATATTTTGTTCAAGTTTCAACTATTAAATATTATAAAATATGGAATTTTGGAAAGTTGATTGACAATTTTTTAAACTTTAAGCCTTCCGAAAAAAAACATTAAAAATTTCAAACGAGGAAAGCGCTTATTAACAAAAAAAAAAGAAGCTTTTTTCAAGTTCTTAAAACACCAAAGACTTTAAATATAAGAAAAGTGGGCGTGGCATCTATAAAAGATTTCCGAATTATACCTACTTGATATATTTGGACTTCCACTGTGAAGGAATACTTAAACCAATGACACCAAATGATCAATGTCAAAACATGCAATGAAATGAAAATTTTTATCATGGTGAACTTTTTGAACAAAGAACGTTTACAAATAATTAAAAGTTATTCCCGAAAACTTTTATCGCAAAATTATCGAAATCTTCAGCCAGTAACTGCAACATAATACATAAAGCGTCATTGGTCAAGTGCAGTGGATTAGCTATCTTTTTAAGTTTTAATTATTTTTATTGTTTTTAAAGAGTCAGAGACTTTTAAGTTTTTTACTAGATGCTTACGAAAATTTATCCAATTACTCTGGTGAATAAGGTGACATATTGGTGACAGTTAAATTATACTTTTTTAAAAGTTTTTGATGGCTTTAGTTCGAATCCGATTTCAAAATTAATCTATCATGTGAGGTTTTGAGATACAAGTTTTTATAATAAAAAAAAAAAAAAAAAAAAAAAATTACACTAGTCTTTTTGAAAACTCGTAATGTTTTCCAAATTTTCAGTCTCTTACTTCAATATTCCTTTTAAAAATTGTCAGTATCTTACTTACATATTTTCCAAAAACTCATCATTAGTTTTAAGGGGGTATTCTAGTGTAGAATTTTGAAAAATCAAATTTTTTTTTTCATATTTCCAAAGTTTAGACATTCAAGAATATGCATTTAAAAGGATTTTTTAATATTCCTATTATTTCACAAGTTAATTGAAGGTCATAGAAACTGGTTTTGAAGGTCATAGAAACTGGTTTGTCCTTTTAGTTTCATTTTAAGTTACTTTTGTGTCAACCTTTATACTGAGTGGAAGTGCTAGCTCTGACAACGTGTTTATTTTTGATTTTTTGAAGTGATAATTATATGTACGTATTCTGTAACATTCTATAAGTAAAATTGTTGAAAACTTGTCTCAAAACTCTGAACGCGTTTTTCTCGAAACTACTTTTTTCGAGCTGGCGGTAAGGATATATCGAGTTCTAATAGACCGATTTACTTAAAATTTAGAGAGGATGTTCTTTATACATCTCTTTATCGTGTGGTCCTTGCCCAAAAATATAATTCTCATTTAGTATTTTTAAAAATTTCGGAATTGTTGAAAAATATGCAACAAGAACATTTTTTTCAAACTGCTGCCATTTTGTTAAAAAGTTTTTTTTTAACTTATCCAAGGGTGAAACAATAGTGACATCTATAAAAATAAAGAATCCGTCTTGTTTTTGTTTTTCAGATCATCAGGAGGGTTGGTAGGATGCACGCCAGGACACCCTCTTTTATTTAGACCCCCCACTTTGACTGCTCGTAACTTTGTTAATTTTAATTTTTTTTTTATTAATTTTTTTATGTATGAACAACAAATCAATAAACAAATGATAAAAAAATTTTTAATGAAAATATTTTTTGTTTCATTTATACAAACGCTTCAAAAACCGGGCGAAATTCATGTCTCTACACTAGAATAACCCCTTAAGTTTTCATCTGCCAATTATGCTAAAACTGTTTTTAACAGAAAAATGAAACATGGTAAGAAAACAATTTACAGTTTTAAGGATATAACATAAAGTTTTTGTAATCTATTAAAAAAAAGAGGCTGGGATGCGACCCACACTGATAACTTCCCATCCCATCTGTCGATTTGTCTTGCTTAAAAGTTTTTTAGGTTTTCGTGTTTTGTTAAAAAAGTTGTCAGTTGAATTATTCTGAAACATTTTTTAAATGTTTGCATATGATAAAATAGTTTGATTGCAAAGTCTATTTCAGTTCGAGATTTTTAGTCGAAAACTAATTTTTACCAATTTTGCGTACCTACTATTTTTTGTAGATTTTAATTTTTTATGAAAAAAAAAACTGAATGTTGAATTTTTATAAAACATTTACTGAATTTCAAAAACAATATTTTCTATAAGATGAAAATATAGTTTGAAGCCAATATTTTTAAATTTTAAAAAGTTATTTGAGTCGAAAGTTAATTAAGCCTCAATTTTTAGGTTCTTATTTTTTGTAAATAACTGTCAAATCGATTTTTCTAAAAATGTGACGGAATGTTCACAACAATATATTTTAAAAGATAAAATTAGCCAAAGCCAATATTTCAAATTTTTGAAAAGATATTTGAGTCGAAAATCAATTTTTACCATCTTTTATTAATTTTTGTTTAGGTTTTTATTTTTTTGTAAAAAAAGCTGTCAATTCAATTTTTCTAAAAATTTTACGGAATGTTGACAAAAATAATTTTTAAAAGATATAATTAGCTTAAAGCCAATACCCGTGTTTTGTTGGAAAATCTATCCATAGTATAGTAGGATTTTACACGAATAAGAAAAACAATATCCGCAGTATGAATACTACCGATAAAAGTTATAGTAGAATCTTACTACGGATGGGTTTTTGACATTTATACGAGTCTCGAATGGATCTTATGTGATTTCGTTCTTAAATGTTGGTACGATTGATATTGCATTTGTATCTCGATTGCTGTGTTCGTTGAGTAGCTGTGCATTTAGAATTATGTGTTTTCCATTGGGGAAAAAAATCAATCTGTTATTGTTGATATTATTTAGTTTTGTTAATGAAAATGGAGTAACTGGGCTTATTTTGCAAGAGAAAACAATAGAAAAGATAATTAAGTTTTGCTATGTTTCCACCAAAGGTTTATCTCAGTTTAGATTAAATAAATCTTTTTGGTGTTTCCACCGCATAAGAAGATTTAAAAATGATTAAGTTTGACAGCACTTTCTAAAATGCAATTTGTGTTTCGATGTTTCTTATCAAGTGCAAGTGAGATATAGTTTGAATGGTGTCAAACAATGAAGAACTAAATAGTTCAGCACCATATAAGAATATGCTACCTACTACATGTGCATTTTTTTTTTTAATTTGCTAAAAACAAAACTATATTTTTTATACACAAACATGCAAATAAATAGACCATAATGCATTATCTTTAAAACAAACTTCTCCACACAGATTTTTCTTCACAAATTTTGACTCAACTATGATCCCCGACCGGAAATGAGTCGAATCAAGCTCATTTCAACTCGATTCAGGTATACAAAGAATTGAGGCGAGCTTCAAGCTCGCTTCAACACCACATGTTAATGTAGTGTTCTTCTTGAAGTTTTTATTTTATGTCAAATTGTTTGGTTAAAACTTTGAAATCGACCGCCAAGTGTTAAAGCCAAAAATGGACAGCAAAAAGAAAACAGGAAAATTGTCCATTTTATTAGTTTTAGTTAGTTTTTTTTGCTGAAATTAATTTTAACTTTTGATTTTCACAAAACTTTCTTCTATTTGTGTTTTTTTTTTATTATTATTTTGACAGGTCTTCTTTCAGTTGTACCAATTTTTAAATACAAAAATCTGACTACTGCCGATGGGATTTCTTGGGAATTTTCTACTATACTATTTATAGAATGCCAAAAAAGCACGGGTAATATCTCAAAGTTTTGGAAAGATATTAGAGTCGAAAATCAATTGTTACCAACTTTGAGTAATGTTTTTTTTTCGGTTTTTATAAAAAAAAAAACTGTCAATTCGATTTTTCTCAAAAATTTACTAGATGTTAAAAATGTTATTTTTCGTTGCATACAATTATTTTGGAGATAAAATCATTTTTTGTTCGTAAATTTTTGAGGTGACAAATAGTTTTTTTCAGTTTTTTTGATTTATAAAAAAACAGTTAATTGGATTTTTTTTTTCAAAAATATACCTGTTTGCTATCACGTTACAATATATGATTTTAAAATTTAATTCAAGTAACTAGCGTTATTGGTACGTGAGATATTTTGGGTTAACCAACATTTTCATCTTTGTTTAAATTGCTATGGTAAAAAAAACCCCCACCCTATTTTTTTGTCTGGATAACAAAATTTATTGGAAGTCGATATCTCTACTGGTTCTTGAGCTATGGACGACGAAAAAAACTTCGCGAACGGGCGTACGAACGTATGTATGTACACACGCATGCACAGAAATCACTCTAAAAATCTTTTATTTCGACTCTAGGGACCTTGAAATGTCGAGAAATGTCAAAATTTTCAATTCGACCAATTACCAATCGGACCAATTACAATAACTTCCTATTGGAAGTTAACAATATAAAAATAATATTGAAAACGTGTAATTCTGAGCACATATAGCTAAGATCAGAATTTCGATTCGAAATCAACTCTAAAACGACCTATTTAAAAAACATAAAGGAGTTACATTCAAAGTTTTTCAAAACTTCAGATAAATTCAAATAAAAATCCATAAGTCATCTCATAACTAATATGAAATTACGAATACTAAGTAATATACTAAAATGGTTTTAACTGTATCTAGAACATCATGCAATCTATTGTTGTTATGATTTCTTTTTTTTTTAACTTAGCCTTGAAAACCTCGTTTTTGGTTAAATTTTGCATTTTTATAGGAGAATATTTTAAAAAACCCGATGTGATAGATAATTTTAAAGGCGAGATTCGAATTAAGACCACTGTTATTAGATTCCTAAAATTTTAAAGTCTTAGTGCTTACTTGAAGGAATTTTTTTTTTATTTTCTAGAATACTCGTATGTCTTAACAAGATTTAATTCAGAAGGTTTTCTCTATGGCTTTCATTGTAAACTCGGGGTTCCTCAAGGGAGTCATTAAGGGCCACATCTTTTTTTATCAATTATTTTTATTTGGAATGTATTATGTATTCCTCTGTGATGTACGCTAATCAACATTCTTATCGTCTTCTGAGTCAAAAATATTATTCTAATATATTCACTGAAAAGAATATGAAACAAAAATTTAACTTTTATTTAATTTTTGTATATTCGTCATTTCAAAAAACTCACAAACCCACGAAAACAATTGCGCTTAAAATTGTAAAAGAACTTGATCGTCACGTTTACAGTAGAAATTTTGGAGGATTTGCTTAACATATTTAATTCCGATGCTTTTTACAAAGGCTTTCATTGCAAAATCAGAGGTTCCTCAAAGGAGTCATTAAGGACCTCATCTTTTTTTATCAATTGTTATTAACTGTAATGTAAAAAATGTAAGCAACATAAAATAAAGACCATTTATCGCTGTAAAATTAAAGGAAAACTGACCAACAATTAATGGTTGCACATGCATATTAAACTGAAAGGAAAAATGTTATTTTGGGTTATCTGGAAAATATCATTAAAAGAAGCAAACTGCTTCATTTTAGAAAAGATATTTTGTGCATACATCTACCTAATACAAGTTTATTACAGAACCCTGAAGGATTAACATTTTGAAGTTTTAGTTTTTTAGGAAATTATAAAGTTCTTCAGAATTTTGAATTACTTCCTTAATGAGAAATTGCACAAGTATATAATCCCCAAAGGACCTTCAGAATTTTTGTTTATTTTTAATTGCCCATTAGAAATACATATGTATACCCATTTTTCTACACTGAAAACGTGCGCAACAGTGTTTCTCATCATCATCGCAGTATCTATACAGAACTATACAGAAATACATAAAAGTAAGAAAATTTATTTTAGCAAAGTGTCCACATTAAAAATGTTTACAAAATCCCCTTTTTGCATTAGGAAAGTGGCAAAGGAATTCCATTTAACAATTAAAGTCAAAGCCTGAAGAGAAGACTAAAATGACAACAAAAACAAAAACAACAACAAGTACGAAGAGAACAAAAAGGAATACGACTGTACGACTTGTGTAGTGTATAAGAGTGTATGTTTAATGTAGGAACCATTTCTAGAGGCAGCGCTTGGTATGAAAAGGTACATGATACCTGTGCTCAGAGCATTAAAACAAATTGTTCCAGCTTGCATAGAATCAAATATAAATTTCATCTATGAGAGCACAAGAACAACTCCCCCTCCCCCCCTCGTTCCCCTTCTTCTCCACCCACAACCATCATCAACCCTCGTTTTAATCTTTTCATTTTCAATCCGTTACTTCATCCCCCTGATGGATTTTCTTCTTCTCTAAATCTCACTCCCCCTCTTAGCAGTATAGGTATAAAGTTCTATACGAAGTACGATTGTGCTCTATAAACATACAAATAGATACATTAGATGTATAATATCGTATCTGCTGAGTGGCTTACCCTGAGATTTGAGATTTTGTATTTTTGTTTATAGTGTTTTGCATTTTCATTCGTATATATATTTATCCAATTTCCACCTTTTTTGTTGTTGTTTTTTGTTTCTCGAAATTGCGCCTCGAGGGTCGAGGTCTCTTGGTCTTGGACGACTCGTCCGCCTAGTCGTCGTCGTTTGGTGTCGGTTTCTGAAATTTGGAAAGAAAAATAAAAACAGAGTTTCAAGGAGAGAGAAAGAGAAACAAGATGGAGAAAATATAGATCTAAGTTGAATACAAAATATCTTTCATTTGTAGAAAATAGAAGTGGAATATATAAATTTCAGCTGAAAACCTATTCGTAAGTCCTTTTATGACACCCTCAGTTCTCATCCCTCACCACCTTCCTCCCTCACCACCTTCCTCCCCGTCGCGTCGTGTCGTGGGTCGTCGTCGTCGTTCTTCTCTTATGCCTAATCTTCTCTCTACCATCACTTTATGTTGTGTAGTATATTTTGTTTGTTTTATATTTTAATTCCATGTAGATTGGCAAAAAACCTCCCCCACCCCCCCTATCCAATCGTTCTTAGAAGTTGGAACTTGGAACATGGTTGGTGTTGGTGTTGGTTCTATTTAGGAATGGTTAAGGGTTTGATGATTATAAAGTAGCAAGAAGTAGGTAGTAGGTAGAATCTAGAATGAGTTTTTCAAGGAACGATGAAAGGAAAATGGGGATAGGTATGTTTTGTTACAAACCCACCCCCCCTGAAAATGTATACCACACTTCTGAGAGCAAAGGACCGAAGGACCGACACCGTTCTAGAAAACTTGGGGGAGAAAGTTTCAATTGTGTGTTTGTTAAAAGTATGATAGGATAGGTATGAGTAATAATGGGTTAGGTAATCGTATAGATATATGGGGATACGGGTATAGGTATAAGAGATAGGCTTTTATATGTGTATCTTTCTACTTAAGGTGGACGATATTCTTTATCTTTAATGAGAACTCGTATATACCCAAAGCACTCATATGTAGATAATATCCTGGCAGGAGTATTTCTCTATTAAATTAGGTACTTACATCATCTTGCGAGAAAATAACAAAAGGCTTTTGGGAGTTGGAGTTGGGGTTGGAAAATTATAGGTCCCTTCAATATCTGTCAATTATGTTAGAATGATATACACAGCGTATGAAAGTTATAAGTAAATTTTGTTTGTATTTATTGTCGAGCTTATTGATATCAATCTTATAGAATTCCGTGGTGCAATGGTTATTATTATCAAAAAAACAGTTTCAAAAAAAAAGAAACGATAGCTTTTTTTAATGAGTCATGCTATAGCATTTTGAAAAGTCAGGAATCCGTTTTTAATTTTTTTTTTAGAATAATGTTGTTTCAGTAAATGGTTTTTGAAAATTTAATTTTTAAACTAGAAATTAAAAAAAAAAGTTGTATGTATATGTTTTTACTTACCCCATTTCCCTCAAGAATAGGGACTTTCATATTAAAAAGTATGATAAAAAACAGCTTCCTCTTTATTACGTGATACCAAAACCTTACCTAATTCGTCTTTACTAGCTTAGCATTGTAGAGTACAGACTATGATTAGGAACAACCAAACCAACATCCACATATGCTGGACTCTGTATGTGTGTTCAGTCCATGTAGAATTTGAAGTAGTTTTGATGACGGTCTAACCACTGGGGAGTTGTATTATGTGGAAAAACTTTTTTTTTTTCGAAAACATTTTTGTTTTTTTTTTTTTGTATTTTCATCATTTTCAATTCTACGTAAGTATCTACCAGGATTTTCATTTATGAGAACTCGTTTTACGTTTTTCATTCTCTCATAAATTATTAACGTCAATCAAAAAGCTTATACCTATCGTGTGCTGTGCGTATAAGGGAATACAAAAAATATATATACATACATATGTATGTATAAAACACGACACGTGTGATATAAAAAAATTTCGCGCATAGGTACCTATAAACATTCTGCACATGAAGGCTTCAAAGACAAGACAAATTGACATAAATTAGAGTCTACTTAGTCTTACCACAGTGCTTAAAAAGATGACTTTATTTTTTGTATTTTTTTTACACATTTTTGTTGTAAGGACAGATGGGTTCGTGTGTTGCGATTAACTTGAAACACTTACGAAACAACAGTGTCATATCGTGTCATATTGTAATAAATGTTTTTTTTTTAATTTTTGAAATTTGTTGTTTTTATGTTTTTAAATTACTTCGAATTAATTTTTGTTTTGTTGCCAATTTGTTGTTAAGGAAAATGATATATTTTATTTTAAGGACCAAGAAGGAAGGATAATAACCTTGAGTTATGTTTTTTTTTTAATTTTCTTCATAAACGCTCAAAATAAATTGTTAAAATTAATTTTTTTAATGTTACAATAGTAACATTTTAAACATAAAAATTTGGTTGAATCATTTTTAAATGTTCTTCCTTTGTGAACTTCAACGTCAATTAAAATTCTGCTTTTACTGAATGTAAAATTGAAATTGACATTGATAGTGATAGTGACATTTCAATCTCACATAAAAAAAAACCCTTTATTAATGAAACAAGATAAAATTTCCTTTTAATTTTTCTTATTTTAGAAACTTTGAAAATGCAAATAATTCTGAATTGTTCGTTGTAATTTCAAATGATATAATTAAAGTTCCTTTATTATGTATGTATATTGGTTCTGACGAAAAATTTTAAACATTATTTCGATATTAGTTTTCGAAGAAGTTGAAATTTCCAAAGGAACATTTTATATTTACCATAGATTTAAGTCCCATCTCCTATTTTTTAATAGTGTTTCAGTATAGTTTTGTGCATTAATGTCATTGTAAGCACGGTTGCCACTTTGAATTGAAGTTAAATAGATCTTAGGGCCGAAAGGCATTAGCATTAAGTATTATTGTTTAACTTAGAGTGTCCGTATGGGACCAGTAAGTTAGTTGTAAGTTATGGTTAATTAGGCTAGTTTTATGAATTTTTGTCTAGCTTTAAGATAGGTTTAAGATTGAATTAATAAAAATGAATTTAAAAAAAAAAAAAAAAAAAACGGTTGCCACTTGAAAAAAATGTACATGACCAAAGCAGAAAATAAAAATGAACAATAGTACCAAAAAAGGACCAAAATAATTTTTGTCCTCAACGGTTTTTAACTTCCCATATGAAGTTATTGTAATCTGTCCGATTTGTCGCATTGAAAATTTTGACATTTTTCGACGTTTCAAGGTTTCAAGAGTCTAAATAAAAGATTTTTAGTGAAATATCTGTGCGTATGTGTGTGCGTACATTCGTACGTCCGTACGTTAAGGAAGTTTTTTTTCGTAGTCCATAGCTCAAGAACCAGTAGAGATATAAACTTCAAATACATTTTTGTATACAGATAATAATGCAAAAAGATACAGAAAGGACTCTCAAAAAAATTGAGTGGGTGTTTTTTTAACCGCAGCAATAAAAAAAAATTGGTTAACCCAAAAAACTCACAAACTAATAACGCTAGCGACTTGAATTACATTTTATATTGTAAAATATATTGTAACGTGATAATAAACAAGTATTTTTTTTGGAAAAAATCGAATTTACGTTTTTTTTTATAAATCAAAAAAACTGACAAACAAAAATAATAATTGTCACCTCGAATATTTAACGAACAAAAAATGGTTATATCTCTGAAATTATTGTATGCAACGAAGAATAACGTTTTTGACCTCTGGTAAAATTTTAAGAAAAATCGATTTTATAGTTTTGTTTTATAAAATATAAAAACCTAAAAAAAAATTACTAAAAGTTGGTAAAAAATTATTTTCGACTCAAATATCTTTTCAAAAATTAAAAAAAAATATTGCCTTCAAACTAATTTCTTTTAAAAATATTGTTTCCGACATTTCGTAATTTTTTTTTTTATAAAAATCCAACAGTCAGTTTTTTTCACACAAAATTTAAATCTACAACAAAATAGTACGTAAATGCTACTAAAATTGGTTTTCGACTTAACAATTTCGTTAACAAAAATAGATTTTGAAATCAAAAGATTTCATCATATTCCAAATATTGTTGGTAACAACTTTATTAACAAAACACGAAAGCCTGCAAACCATTTAAGCAAGACAAATCGGCAGACGGGATGGGAAGTTACCAGTGTGGGTCGCATCCCAGACTCTTTTTTTTTTAAGATTACAATATGTTAACATTATGTCAGGAGATCGAATATTATCGCTTAATAAAAATTATATAAAATTAATTTTAAAAAATGTTTTTGCACACCAAACGCTATGGTTATTTTTCTCGGCGCAGGGACATAGGGCCCAGGGACATAACGCCCAACTTTTTTTTTGGGGCTTATGTCTCACTTCGGTGGGACATAAAACCGAAATTGAATTTGGGCCTTAAGTCCCACCCAAGTAAGGCCAAAGCCCTTATATAAAAATGTTGGGGCTAATGTCCCACTTAATAAGAATCACCAAATGACAAAACTTGGAGCACTTCAATACCACAAGACTTTGTTTTGTGGAGTTTAAATCCTGAGATCCCGATATTGATATTGATGATATTGGCGCCTGCCTGGCGACTTTACATATCCTAAGCGGAGCAACGGAGTTGCGTGAGCGGGTGTGACCCCGAAAAAGGGAGTTAAAATCCTGAGATCTCGCAAATAATGTTGAAAATAGACTTTTTTGTTTTTCCTAATTTTTGTATTATCACCGTATCAAAAAATTATTGTTCATTGTATTGAAATACAAAAACTTTATATTCTTTTTTGGCTCTGCAAAAATTTGGGGACAATGTCCCATTTTTAACAAACAAATTTAGGACTTAGGTCTTACTTGGGTGGGACTTAGGGCCCAAATTAAATTTCGGCTTTATGTCCCACTCGGGTGGGACATAAGCCCCAAACAAAATGTGGGCGTTATGTCCCTGGGCCTTATGTCTCTGCACCATTTTTCTCATCTTGAAGCTCTTTGGCCAGCATTATATTATTAATGATATCAAAATTAAGTCTGCCTTTCGTTTTAATCAAAGTTAATTAAAAAAAAAATGTCCACTTAGAAGCAGCTGAGCTGTGAGGAAGTAATATCAAGTTATAAACGAACTTACCTTAATTTCGAAAACAATATTCATTCAAACCGTTTTTATGATAAACGACCTTTTCCCAAAATTCTGACATTTTCATTTTATCCGTCAGATTATGATCTTGAGATTTGATAATTTTGAGATGTTGAGCCATCTGTCAATAAATTTTAAAATGAATGCATTCAGCGTGTGCATTCAATGATAGTGCATTTGCTATGGGATGTGTTCAATTAAATACATTTATGTACCGTTTACAAATGAAAAGTACTTTAGGCTTGCATTTTATTTTTGAAAATAGAGTCGAGTTTTTTTTTTCAATTTCTTAAAAAAAGGGACCAAATGGAATAAGAAATTACCATGCGACCAAGTAAGAAAACTATGGCAACCGTGATTCTAAGAAATGTCTCATGATAGGCAACGGTATAAAAGCAGACAGCACCTAATGATATGCTACTAATTAGTCTTCTAAAAAAGGAGAAGAATATTTTGAATATTTAATTATAAGTATTATCGGCGGATCTGCTCGACTAAGCTGTGTATGAAATATTCTACCACCGTAAAAAGGAGCTTAAAACACTCTCCAGCCTCCTAACTATCTTCACACAAAAATTCATGTCATAATATTGCTCCTTTGCTACGTGAAGGATGCACAAACACACAAACAAACAAACAAACAAACAAACAAACAAACAAACAAACAAACAAACAAACAAGCTGATAAAAGGGGTCTTAAAACATCCTCCAGTTTCCTAACTATCTTCACACAAGAATTCATGTCATAATATTGCTCCGTTGCTACGTGAAGGATGCACAAACACACAAACAAACAAACAAGCTGATATTCAGATGTCTTTATTTTTGAGCACAGTTTATATTTGTAGCAAACAATTTATATTTGTTGCAAACAATTTACATTAAGGGTCAGTTTGTTCATTATGGGATATTTTTAATCTATAAAATTATCATTAATATCAATATCATTAATATCATTAGTACAAATATCATTAATATCATTAGTACAAATATCATTAATATCATTAGTACAATTTTTAATCATGGAATCACATTATTTAAGTTGATAAACACCATTTTATGTTAATCGTATTACGGAATTATTAAGCTGTCATTAAACTGACCCTTAATGCAGTGTCGACATTTAAAAATATCCTCATTTTCTTTAACCGTTCCAAAACAATTTAGGACGAAAAAAATACTAAAATTGATTGGAATGAATAATTTTTTTTAAATATTTTTGTTTTTCTGTAGCTGTAGACAGAAGCTTTTTAATCAGTAGATATTTTGATTTCGTATGATTTTTCTTAACTTAATATCAATTATTTTCAATTTTCAATTTACATTTTAATTTATTTTTAATGTACATTAAACATAAACAACGAATGTGTGTAATAGTTTTCTTCTTGCCTTTATTGTTAATTAAGTGCTTGCCCATGAATAATTAAAAAAAAACAAAAAATCTCTACCTACATTTTAAAATAGCAGAATTAATAAAAATCATGCAACTCGCGCATTAAATAATAAAAACTATTTTCAGAAATAAAATTTAAAATTAACTACATAATTGTATGTGTTTAAAATTTAAAATCATTTTTAACCACTGGTTACCATTGTAAATATTTTATATACCTACTGCCATTTAATTTGAATGTAAAGTATATACACAAATAATTATGTTTGTATATAAAAAAATAGCATTATTAATTCTGAATTACATATATAAAACGATCATATAAAGCTTAATCTCTTTTGTTCCATTAAATCACACGTTCTGAAAAGCGATTATAATAATATCATCTTTATTACAAACATGTACTTTCAACGAACGAGTATTTTATCTACATATGTATATGTTCTTTATAGGTTCGTAGAGAAGCTGAACTTCTATAGGTACATATTTCTACTATTAAATTTATTATAGATACTTGGCAAGTATCTAGATTTAGATGTAGATATAGAAACATTTATAGGAACAATGCAATCATCCTAATATAGCAATCCAAATGTTAATATATTTATGCGCCATGCGGAGCATAGGTAAATCATCATTGTCCTTTATTACATTGTAAATGAGCTTATTAAGCATCGAATAGTAATCCTTCTAAAGCTTGTTGAATTCTTCTAAAATATAAGTCAGTTCAGCTGAAATATAATATATGTTAGGTTATGTTATCTTATTTGCTATAGTTGAAGGATTAAAATGGTCCATTATTGCCCATTGTTGTACAAATGCTCGCTCACTGCACGTGCTAGCTAGATACTTTAAGGAGTACTTATATTTTCTTTTTTCCTTTTAATTAGTATCTGCGTATCTCATATGATAATGTCAAATAATATCTATTTTACAATTGATTTCACTTTGAAAGGGATAAAGGATAAAGCATCAGTTGGCTTGATAAATTGTTCATTGTCCGTGAGCCCATTTGTCCATTTTAGTTATAATAATTCTGAGAAGGTACGAGTATAACTATGGTCCCATCAGGTTTAGGTTCTTTTCAAGCTGCATGAATAGTCGTAAACCCTTATGTAGGAATTAAATCTCTTCGAAGCCCTTATTTGGATTTGGGGAAATATAATTTTCTTAGTAAGGACTTTTTTGTTTGTTATTAGAAGATTTTGATTCGCTTGAAATTCTAAAATACGAACAAATCTATAACATGTTGTTATAGAATTAATGGTTTTGAACTTAAGGTCTTAAAATTAAACACTCATTTTATCAATGCTCTTTTTCGCAAACCGTTAGAAGTTCGAAACTTATTACAATATTTGTGGCCGTACATCGGTAATAATGCGCCGAATGTTGTCAATCGCTTCAAGCTTATCGGCGTAGGCTAGCGATCGATACAAAAAATAAAAAAGTAATTCGTACGATCTTGGTGTAAAATTAACGGTTCCATAAAGAAAAAGCGGCGCTGCATAGAAGGACGAGAGCTGCTCATGAGCTCTATGAGCAGAAGAGGCGAGAGGAACACCGAATTTTAAGAAGGGAACAGAGAGAGAGAGCATGAGAAGCGTGCGGTGGAAGATGTTGAGAGGTTCAAAAGCAGGAATGCAGTTCGAAAGTTTTATGAGCAGGCAGCAGAAACGGAATTCACAAGTCCATAAACCTAGAACCGAAGGCTGCAAAGACGAAAGTGGAAAGATCATAGTGGAATCGCAGTCAATGCTGAGGATATGGAAGGACCACTTCTACAGACTGTAGAACCGAACCGAATTCCGCTGTCAGACAGGATGATCCATTCAACATAGACGACGAAAGCCAACAATCCCGTCCTCCCGACTTAGACGAAGTAAAGATTGCCATATCTAAGCTGAAGTCTTATAAAGCCGCTTGAGCAGATGGCTTGAATACCGAGCTCTTCAAAGCAGCTGGAGATAATTTGGTTAGGAGCATGCACCAACTTATCTGAAAGATATGGTCGGAAGAAAGCATGTCCGATGAATGGAACCTCATTATTGTTTGCCCGATTCTTAACATCGCTTATAAAATCTTCTCTGCCGTAATATGTGAACGTCTAAAGCCCATCGTCAACAACCTGATAGGTCCTTATCAGTGTGGTTTTATACCAGGAAAGTCCACAGTTGATCAAATATTCACATTACGGCAGAACTTGGAAAAAAACCCAAGAACACCAAATCGACAACCACCATCTTTTCATCGATTTCAAGACCGCGGAAGACCGCGAATCAGGTGGCGCGCACAAGTGGAAAGTGACCTCACACAACTTGGAGCGCGAAACTGAAGACATCTAGCTAGTGACCGAGCTAGATGGAGAAGTTTGTTGGGTGAGGCCCTAGTTCACACAGGACTGTAGCGCCACCTTAAGTAAGTAAAGTATAAAGAAAAAGTATGCGATTACCAAACGTTTCAAAAAATCAATTGTAGAGCACGAGCTTCCTTCTTGTCGAAGCCACAGCTCCTGCACATCATGGTTGTATAATTCATTGCCGAAAAAGTCAGTAATCATGGCTATATAGAGGTTACTATTGACTTCAACTTTCTGGCTAGCTTCATTTTTGAAAAAGTACGGAACAATTATTCCTCCAACCCATAAAGCACATCAAACATTTAATTTTTGTGGATGTATTGTTGTCTCAACATACACTTAAGGGTTACTATTACTTCAAATGCAGCAGTTTGTTTGTTGTTTATTGACGTATCCATTCAACTAAAACTGATTTGACCGTAAAATGGAAGCAATCGCAATACGTATGCCGAACAGAGCCCTGATCTTCAAAATAAATTTGCATAATTTGGAAGAGTTGAAATGACAAACCAAACTATAAATAAATTGCTTGACAGCTGAGAAAATGGCTGCCAATTAAAATAGTATTGCCAACATAATGTTATTTGAATAAAATAAAAATTTAATATTTATCTTTTTTTTTGAGCATAATTTTGATCGGCTAATATTAAGTCTCCTAAATTTGTTTAGAATAAAGACTAAAAACCTAAAAAATCATTTTTTCAGTGCTCTATCTTAAAAATTATAATGATTTATATTTAAAAACAATTTCAGGGTGTGTGCTTTTAAACCAACACATTTGTATATAAAAAGTGTTAACCTAACTAACCATTTGCGAGAAACCCTTTCACTATAAATAACTACTAACATCAAAGAATAGTTTCCAGGAAGTTAAATGTTATGATTTTTGAATTAATATAACAGATATTATCAAAGTTAAAACCACAGCTCACCTTTATTTCCCAAACAATTAACTAAAACAAATATTTTTCTGCACATAGTTTAGTTGTTAGAAATTAAGAAATTCACTGAACCGATATAATTCCCAGTAGTTGAGAACAGTCTTTGAACCCTCCCGCACTAATCATAGACTAAAACGTTTTGAAGTAGATATGTAAAATTCTCATAAACATTCCAAACAAAATTAGTAATATTTTGTGCTTCTAGTCTTTTAATACATTAAATAGTGAAAAAAATACAAAAACAGAATGTATTGGTCCTTTTTCTTTTAACTTTTACACTATTTCGATTCTTTGAACTTCCAAGCCACATGTTGTTTTTGACCCTTTAGCTTTTTAAGCTATGTATATCATTTTATTTCAAAACAACATCAAACTAGAAATGGGCGTAGTAGTAAATGGGAAGCGGATTCGAAAAGTTCCTGTAAGCAGACAATTTACAGACGTCGAGTTTCTAAGAAGAAAAAAGACAAATTATTTGAATACTTCAAAGAAGATAATGACAAAAAGAAATAAATTGTATCTTTAATTCACAAGTACTATATGTAAGTTTCAACCCTTGTAATTAATAAGGTTAAAACAAATTTGCCACTTGAAATAGAATTAATAGCTACAATTTCTCCATTAAACATTTGAATTCTATTGTTATTTTGATCTCCTTTATCTCAGATTCCGAATTCTTTTAAATTTCTTTCTGGGAAAGGGAATGTATTGCATTCCATTTATTGTATCCCTTAAACTAATGTCTTAACATCTTTTAATCAACCAAAACGAAAAACCACATTCCATTTGAACAAAAACAACAATACCAAAGCAACAACAACACAAAACAAATTTCGACCCTAAAATGCACATTTGCAAGAAAAACCATTCTAGAACCTAGACAGAGACAGAGAGTGAAAGAGAGAGTACAATTAATTTAAGTTCAAAGACCATCCGTCGATTTGGAATCTGATTAATGTCATGTAATAGAAGTTTCAAGTTTCGTGGCTGTTTTTCCTGGTGTATAGAAGTTTATCCATCTTTTGAATTCAGTTTTACCTGAATTCTTTGGGCACTCGCTCTCTCTATAATATTAACCCCGGGTGGTATAATGTGTACGTGGTTAGTGGTGATGGCGGGCGATGGTGCTCATAGCAACACTTTAGGGGTTTGTGCACCATCAACGACCGTTGTGGACGACAATAATGTCGACGTCGTCGTCGTCGTCGTACTCGTTGAAAGTAAAGCATATGCAATTGGTAAAGGTTTTTCTTTTTGCCATTGACGACGACGACAACGACAACGACTGGCAACAATGTATTACAAAAGAATAAAAAGTTCCCAGAACTAAGAACCGGCTATACAATGAGGTCGTCGTTCGTCGTTCGTTGTTGCAAACGTTAAATTAATTTTCCTTTCCACCCTTTTTTCCTAAGTGCATCCAATTCATACAAAAACATAAAGACCAAACCATCCTTCACCCTATGCCATATAGCGGTGCATCCGACACCGGGTTAATTTTTGTTTTTTTTTTGTCTCTCTTTTTTTCCAAGCTGAAAACCCTTTTTAAAATAGGGTGTATCAAGTTTATTTATATTTTTTTGTTTAAAAAAATATAGTTCATAAAATAATTTCTGTTGATTATAGAATTGCATCTGGATTCAATTTTTTTTTCTTATTTCCTGAGAAAAAAGAATAAAAATTAAGTTGACGGAATTCGAACTTGGTTCTTCGAATTAAATTTCGAAGACTGCTGATTTTTTTAAATAATTAATATAAATATTTGCAATTAGGATTTTTTTTTATTAAATTAATGTTATCAATGTAAATTTATTCGAATTCCAATTTTAAAATATAAATACAAATTAAGGAATTCTACAGGAAAATATGCAAATAGGTTTTTCGAAGTTCGAATCCTGTTTAAAAAAAAAAGAACTATTACGTACAGAAAAAGATAAAAAGTCAAAAGAGAAAAAAAAAACTTATTTCTTTCAAATGTTTGGGTTAAAATCTTCAGTTGAACATTTTTGACATTCTTCCAGCGCGGCGTTTAATCATAAATATTATTATCCTTTTTCGAACTCTTATTTTCTCCATCATATAAAGCCTTCTTAAAAAATTATGATTATAATTCAATTCATTATAACTTCGATACTGTAAATAAAAGACAAAAACTTCTAGTTTCGAAGATTAAAGTAAAAAAACGTATAACACAATTTTTGGTTATGAATCTTTAAATAAGAACATATTGGATTTCGAATTTCGAACATTCATTATTTATAATTAAATTGAGTGATGAGGATGAAATGAACATCAACACCCCATTGCCTTTAGAGTAAAAGTTATATTCTGAAATGGTTCGACACAAATATTTTTTGAGTTTCGCAAAGGATTTCGATATTACTATTTCGAATTATACTTGTTCGAATATACTTTGTTTAATTTCAAATTTCAGTCGTTTTGATTGGAAACTATGAAGAAAATAATACAAAAATCCAACAACTTCTGGTTTTAAATTTGAAAGCAATATATTCAATTTCGAATTTCGAAAATTCATTATTTATAACCAAATTGAATGATTAAGATGAAATAAAAATCTTAAAATAATTATTTTCTTCAGGATAAAATTCTATTCAGATACTAATCTTTTTCGAATTCGAATTTCGACCAAAATTTGTATGTTTATAATGAATAAGAGCTTGCCAAACTTTTGGTAAAAAATATACTTGTTTGAATATACATACTTTTATCATCTCAAATGTCTATGAGGTTTTAAATTATACAAAAAATAATTAGAAACATTCTTTTCGAATATTTAAACTTTTTTAAATTCGATTATCATGCATTATTAAAAAAAAAATTCTTTTAAGTTAAATTTTATCTAAAAAAAACTATTCTTCCTTAAACGAAATTTCAAATTAAGAATGTTCGAAAATACTTTCGTGTTTCCAAATTTCGATTGTTCTGATTGCAAATTATGGAAAAAAACTTCTTCAAATTTTAAAGTTTTACTTAAAACTGAATTTTAAGTTATTCTTTTTTGAACGAAATTTCAACTCTAATAAATTTTTTTGATTTCGAAATTCGAACTGGACGAAAAACGAAATTCGAAATGTACAAACAAACGAAACAGCAGAAATTTCAAGGACAAAAATATTTGCTTAACTATATTTCGCGTTAGATTTTCAAAATTAAGACATTCTCAACTTCGAATTTTGAATGTCCACTATGAATCAAATATATAGGACTGAGTGTGTGTTCTGGGTGATTTTTAAAAATTCTTACGGAAAAGAAATGATTAAATTAAAATACGCCAGTATAAAAAATTGCATCAGAAAATTGAAGTTTTAGTGCATTTTTAGATTTAAAAAGTAGAACTATAACCTCAAACATAATATGCTCATTTCAAAAAGGTATGCATAGGGTGTAATTTAAACTATTCAACAGAGCCGCAACAGTATTTTTTTTGTATGTGTGAAAATGCTGGTGTTTTCGATTTTCTATTAGATCTTTGTGAATAATCGAGGGCATGTGTGCCCATCTACTTAAAAAATAAAGGAAAAGAATATAAAGGTATCAGCATTTTCATACAAATACATTCACTCATTTACACACATCCTGACATTAAACCCAAACACACACACACTAAATAACCTGAATAATTTTCTCTCTATTATTTGAAAATGCTCATGAATTTCCCTGAAAAATTCTCAATCGCCTAGAAATGGGTTTAAAAAAAAGTGTATAGCTACTACAACTACCCTACCTACTACTATTCAACTATTCAACTATTCAAGAGTCTATATTTTATAAGAGTGCCTGTGTAGGACTCGAATTAAATGTTAAAATTGTTCAAATAAAACATAAAAATATATATGAGGAAAACTGAAATGAAAATGTAATTGTACCTACTCTGGATCTGGATTTAAAATTTTTCCCAACTTGAACACAATAACGAGTGGAGCAGATGTGCGAGTTAACAGGAACTAAAGAAAATCCTCTAGAGGGATAATTTTATAGATGCACACACAGGCTCATACAGCATCACTTCGACGACTTCACACGCATAAAATAATAATAACATCACATATGTAAAATTCTTAATGAAACCAACGCACACATAAAATTATGTGCTTTTGTATAACCTAACCAGGGTTGCCATTTCCTAAACCTAATTTAAAAACATTTGTAGCCCAAATTTGAAAAGTCGAAAAAGTAGCCCATAATAGCTCAATTTCTATTTGTGCAAAAATATGGGGCAGCTTCATTAAGTATTTATTTTTATTTAAAACAAAGATAGGAAAATAAAAAAAATATGTATTTTGTTCATAAAAATAGATCATAATCTCAATGTTAACACATTTAACGGTTTTAGATAATATTTGGGCTATTTATGGCACAAATATGATTTAGCTGTCATACTGTAATTTTTGAAAAAAAAGACAGCTTAGTTTCCGATAAGTAACCTAATCTGGCAAGCCTCAAAGTAACTGTTTTTAATAAAACGATAGGGAATGGTTGAAAGGGGGGGGGGGAGATGAAGAGGGGTAGGTAAATATCTAACTACAGACACTGTAAGTAGCGAGCGACAGGCACTACTGTACTTTATGCAAGAGTAACATTAACTTGTTCACTTTTTCATCATTGCACATCCCTTTTTCACATTCAGATTTGTAGCCCCTGCTTGTGGCCGCTTGGGAGGGGGAGGGGTGTTGGAAAGTATTTGGTATAATGTGCTGGGGATGTTGGTAGCATGGGAGAATTGGTGCTTGTGCCGTGTTGATACGTGCCAGGAATTAAAAATGAATCGGAAGTGAACTGGAAAAGAACCACAAAAACTGAATGGTAAAATAGCAGCCAACAATCAAGCACCGTTATTCACAATGAAACATCCACCACCCCCACAACTTCAACGACCAACCGCTTTGCCTCCTACAAAATAAAATGAAATCCAAAATAAGGTTTTTATTTTGTAGGTTTTCAATTCTTTTTCTGTTGGGTGGGAGGTAAGGTAGGTACCCAACCTACTCCTACACAACTCGTACTGGTTCGTACTTTGGATGGAGAAAAAAGAACTATGTTTTTGGAAAATTTATTGTCTATCCGTTCGTTTTTGTCGGTCGGGCTGGAACTGGAGTTCGAGCTCTGGGGGTGGTTCAGGTTCTATATGTGAGCACAAAGCTAAAGCTATCTGGAATACATATTTGTATTGTGCATACAAAACTTCAACCAACGAACGAACGAACGGTGGTGGCGAGTGTTTCAAAAATGGTAAAGCTGTTTGTGCTTGCTCCGAGATTCAGTACCTTTAGCTAACCTAAACCTACCTCTATCTACATAAAGCGAAGCTTGCTGATGGTTTATATATTTTTGAGGTTTTTCCGATTTTCAGTTTAGGGGGTGAAATGAGATTTTTGTTTTTTTTTCTCCCTTTCTTTCTCTTCTCTTCTTGTTCATTGTTTTGTTGCCGGATGCTTATGAAATATGCAAATAAAGAAAAAAAAAAATCACAATGATTTAACATTGTAACGATTTTTATTTGTTGCAATGAGTTATACGAATATTTAGGTACATTGTTAGAATTTAGGGGATTGTTTGAATGGAATATATGAATATGGTGATGTTGAAGTTTTGAAAAATGTTAAGGGTGCAGCAGTAGTAGAGAGGTGCAATCCAACAGACTCGTATTAGGTATTCATTCTATAGTCGTATTTCTCTTTGCACAAAACCTTCACTCTTGATCTGTAAATAAGGATTTTAATTAAGTGGAACAGTTTTTTTTTTTTTATTTAGATTGGGTCAATGGTCTTTATAGGGTTTGTTATGTAAATTTGTTTATTCGAGAAAGCAATTTGGTTTTTAAATACTTGTACCAGAATTTTTCTTTTTTTGTTTTCAATTGAAATGTGTGATAGGAGTTGAATAAAAAGGAGTTGTGTAGAGTTTAGAAAACGAAACCGAACAAAGAGAATTTCTTTTAGTAAATAAGCTTTAAATGATCTCAAATTTAAGGAGACTTTTGAATTAATACAATTTTATGCGTTTCGGGATCATCTTTCTCAAATAAAAAAAAATTTAGATTTTTAAAAATAAAATGTAGTTTTCACAGAAAAGAATTTAATTTAAACAAAAAACTTATTAAAATTTTTTCAAGTTTAATTTGTTACTTTTTTTTTAAATCCCAGAAAAAATTAAGTAAATAATGCCTAGTAACGATTTTTAATTTAAAGCAAACATTTTTGAGTTAAAAGAATTTGGAGCAATACAAAATTTTAGAAATTTAGAATTTTTCAAAACGAGGAATTAAAAAAAACTCATCCCATTTTCATTTCAAAATATTAGTATATTTTCCAAAATATAATTTTTTTAAAAGTGTTCTTTTATTGTTTAAAAAAAAAATGTTTTAAAAATTTTCTTTTTTTTCAGAATTTTCATTGTTCAACATTTTCATTTTCTTTTCAAAATTTTCATTTTCAATTGTTTTTTTACTTGCGACATATAGGAACTATGTATATGGCAAGTTTTGCATTCGTGCAAAATTTCGAACTCGAAACTCGAGATTTTAATCAAACATGATATTACGATGATAGAGAACTCGAAAAAAGTGGGTCCCGCGATTCCGTCCGTCTGTCCTGTCTGTCTGTCAACGCTCCTACAGCCTAAACCATTGGGTCGATTAAGTTCAAACTTGGAAGTTAAGGTTTTGAGCAGATTCGCGTTAGGCGTTTTTTTTCATTTTTTTTTAAGATCAAAACTAACAGTGGCCCCATAACATTTTGTTGGTCAAAATACGAAAATTCGAATTTTCTCAAGGTGTTGTTGTTGTTCAAAACATTCAATAAAAATTGACAGAATAAAGAATGGTCAAGTCTAACAAGCTGACATTCTAGTACGAATAGTACAATAAAAATAACAACAAACCGATAGATTTTTTTTTAAAATTTTCTTTAAAATTTTATTTTTTAACTTGGCTTCTTTTAATAAGAAAAACATATTTTTGTATTGCTCAGGAAAGGTACCGCTCATAGAACCGTTATGTTGTTTTTTAATTTTCTCAGCAACTTATTAACCGATTTCAATAATTTTTTTTTTGAACAGGCTCTTAATTTGCCTTAACAATATTTGATTATCAAAAGTGTAATTTTTTTGTTTGGATTTTTAAAAAAATATTAAATTTTTTTTTCAAAATTCTGTATCTCAAAAACGGGTCAACATTTTTTTACGTAATTCAAATGAAAAGCGTATATTTACAATCACTAAACAACTGCATACCAAAAGTATTTTTAGAACAAAATTGAAAAAATTTATATATATGTACATACATATAAAAAATTAATTTAAAAAAACCGCTCTAACGATTTTCAAAAAAAAAAAATTGAAAAATCAAGGGTTTTTTTATTTATAAAATTGCATTTAAATTTTTGAAAACAAACTTATTTTTCAGGTAAAATTTTGAATCTTAAATAAGTTTTTGTAAAATTATTTTAACTGTATTAAATGTAAATTATTTTGACAAAATTTTAATTACATTCCTATCTTTTATCCAAAATAATGCATTTGGTACATATTTATGTATTTTTACAACTATAAAATAACTATTGTAAATACCAACGATGGCCGTGTAGCGCCAGTATCTTGGTACCTTTGTATACATGATTTTAAAATATTATTCTTTAAGGTTGTTTCACACATATTTTACTTGCCTTCGCCTATTTAAAAGAATAAATACTTAGTACAAGTTAAAGAAAAGTGCCAGAAGGAGTATATGTATTTTCTATTAGAATCACTTTTTCGACGTATACACATTATATCTATGTAGGTATTACGTACAACCTCTACAACTACTGCTTACGTGTCACTTCAAAACTAAAATCCAAAATGCACAAGAGACTGACTGTAAACAACACATGAATAGCAATTTCTTGTACCTGTTCGTATGCTTGTTTTTTTTAAACTTTTACGAAAAAAATAAACTGAACGTAATTACTCCATGTTTGCACTGAAAACTTGTAGGAAAGAAGGAATGTGATTGGATTGTAGTAAGTACCTTCTACCTACCAATAAAATTCCTTCATTATGTTCATAAACATGTCTTTATCTCCATAAAGCTGAGCACGCCAATGAACTATCCTTTATTCGTTTTAGACATGTACCTAACTACACAACCAATAGGCGATCGCTTTACAATTTAAACATACATGTTCTTCCTCTTTCTTATCTTCAGATTATTTATTTTCCATCCTGGTTCTTCTTATATCCAAAAGAAAAAGCTTTGAACGAACTAGTTGAATACACAAACAATTGTTTTCGTTAAGTATGCTTTTTCATTTCCGGGATGAGTTGTCCTTAGATGAGTTGTGTCTTGGGATGAATAGCGCGGTTTTTTGACAAATCAAATGGCATTTATATATTTGAAGAAAAATTTATTTTACAGGTATATTTTTAAATCTTATATATGTAGGTACTTTTTTAAACAGACTCTTTGCATACAGGAGCAAGTTCGTGCGACCCAGTAGTGCATTTTTTTTTTTTTTTAATTTTCAAAACATTTTTATTACAAAAAATTAAAAATCGGGTACCAAACAAAAATGTTAGGACAACAAAAACTTAAGTTCGATCATTAAGTGATTCGATAACATTTGTTGCACTAAAGAGATATTTTTGAATAAAATCGAAATCTTCACAATTTTTGAACTAGTTCTGTATTAAAACAAAATATTTAAAAAAGAATTGATAAGTAGAATCTTTAAAATTCTTTTGAATTTAGCTTATTTTCGAACAATTGACCAAGATATATGTAGCTGTTCAAAAATTGCTTTAAAAGAAACAAAAATGTTGTTCCCTGATTTTGAGAAGTGTATGGTACGTTTTTCAGTTGCTGAATTTTAAAAGTTATGCATGGCCATACTTAAACCATTATTGTTATTGTTAGCGTTAACTATCAATTGATATTTAACAAATATAAAGTTTAATATTTTACAAGCCAAATTATGAAAGTTTTGATAGCTGAAAATTATACCAACTATTGTGGAACACAAGACAATTTATAATAAATAAATAGAAAGTTACATATTCTTTTCAGTTTCAAAACATTTTATCAACCATCAATTAATAATTGATACTCACTAAGATTTAATTATTTGACTTTGATTGCTTATATTCGCAAATATTATAACTTCAGCCGATTTCACTCCAGACATCTAATTTTTTCAATTAACTTAATGAACAAAAGAATTCAAAAAATAAAATTAGTTAATTGCAGCTAAATAACAGAGCTTCCTTCTGGTTTTGTAAATATTCGCGTATTTCTAACGAAATTAATGTTTAATGAACAATAACCAACGAATGTTTAATGAACAATAAAAAAAACAACGAATACTTACTCCTTTGTAATTAAGAAAATATAATTGAAACCCCACAACTCTTGGTCTTGGTCAACGTTTCATCTTCCACTATGCAGGAAGTCAAAGTTCTTGAAAGTGTATCATTTTTAATTTTCGGTTTGTAAAATAAAACGTAAAATATTTCCCCATTTGATTGTTTAAACTTTTCATTCAATTTGATATCTATATAAATTTTAACCCTTAACTAATTTCTTTCTTTTTTCTTTTCAGGTAAGTTTCACATTTTTGATGTCCATTTGATCAGCTGCCCCCCGCGTAACCTTCTTTAAAATCAATTAAATTAATTTCCAGTAAGTGTTTTTCTTTCAATATTAATTTATAAAAAATATTTCGAAATAACAATTTAATAGTTTTGGAGCTACTGAAATTTTTAATCTTCTCGGACAAACAAAAAGTTTCACTTGATTGACGCAGCAATAGAAGTGGCAGTGGCAGTGGCAATGGAAGTATTTTGATATCAAAGAATTAAAAAAAATTTACAAGAAATCCAATCCTCCCTTTTAGTGTTTCGTTCGTTCCATCCCAAAAACCCGAACTATTCAAACTCAAAAAACATACCATCTCTACCTCTATCCAATTGCGCCTTTGTTCGTCATCGGTCTACGTTCGTCGTCGTGGTCGTGGTGCTTCGTTCCTCTTGCTGCATTCTGGTGCTTCTTATTGCTTATCGCTTCACTTCGCTTTGCTTTGGTTGGGCTTTGCTGGGGGTCAATCACTTAACTAATTGACTTCTCTTGTCGTTTGTGTGTTTTGTTTGTGTTGTTTTTACTGCGACCGACGACTTTACTCTTCGTTCTCCGTCTTCGTCTTCGTCTCCGTCATCATCATCATGGTCGTCGTCGTCGTCGCCACCACCAACCGACTACCACAAACATTGTTTTCCTCAATATAAACTGGAACACCCAGCAAAGCAACTTCATCCAAAATATATTTAAACCGTAAAATAAAAAGGAAAAGGGTGTTTTTGTTAGAGGTATAGAACTTTAAAATCAAATAAAAGAAAGATGAGTTTTGTTTTGAATTGACATGAAATTTAAATTTAATCTGGAGGTCTAATTTTCGATGACCAACATTTATGGTCATGACTTTACGTATCCCTCACAGAAAACGGTCAACCGTGTCGTTAAATCGCGCACGGTCTTGCAGGAAAATTTATGGTTCCGTAACGTGAAACTGGTTACCAAAAGTATCCTTCAATACCACCCATCCTGGTTCTTCAATTCATGAAAACGTATTTCAAACAGAACCAAGATTTTCAAAACAAATGTACCCAATTTGAAATCATTGCTTAGGCGTTAGTCGATTCATGTAAAAATGTCAAATCAAATTAAAAATAAATCACTTGACAGCTGTCAAAATGGCCTCCAATTAAATAAGTGTTGCCAAACCTAAGTTCTACACGTCTTAGAAAAAAAAAACACCCATTACATGTGGAAAAATTCTTTTTCTTTCCATGTAAGTAGTAAGGTTGGTACATAAATCCTCTTGGGCTTCCCGACAACGAAGTTCAACTACCCCATAACTCAAAGACTTGTTTTCTGATGAGCTATAGTTCTTCTTTTTATTTTTGCTTCTTCCATTTTTAAATAGTGAAGTTCCTTCATCATGCTGCGGTAACAATCCAACCAGCATCAGCACTATAACTTGTCACTCTTGCCTCGTGGGAAATAATTGGAACACCTACATAATTATGGGGGTTTTCGACCAAAACTGTACTACTATATGGGCATTTGGTCTAATTGACCTGACATGGAACCTTACTTGGGAAGTTTTCAAATCGCCTGTCATTAACCTAGTTTTGTCAACACCCTGAAGGTAGTAACGAGTGCAAATTAAAAAAAAAAAAAAAAAAAAAACAAAGTGTCAACTGATTACCTACCTACTTTTTGGAATTCAAACAAGCATCATCATAGCTTAGAAAGCCTTCTCCTCAAAATGGGTAAAAAAAAAATAGTTTTACTTTCGTTTATGTTTCCATGGTGAGTGCTTAAATGCTTAGGTACATATATACATACCTACACAAGTCGGGGACCGAAAAATTGTGTCGAACGACCGTAATATTGGCTTACATCACCGCGGAATCCGCATGGAAAGTGAAGGCTGTTGTTGTTGTTGCTGTTGTTGTAGGTCTCATGAAACTCTTGTTGCTGCCTTCATTGATAATGATGTTACCAACCAACATAGAAAACCAGCAAAACTAGAGAGAACAAAAAAACCGGCACTATAGAGGTCTGTCGTGGAGTCTAAAGCTTGCCTTCATCATCATCATCATGATCATCGTCATAGTCATAGAAGTCAGACGGACATCAGCATCAGCGAGATATTTGTCGTTTTGTGTGTTTTTGAGTTCGCTGAAGCTGTAGCTGGATAGATGGATGCTGGCTGGCTGGTTGAGCGGCATAGATTCAACTCGTAGAGATGGATTCTACACAATATTTCCTTCTTTTTTTTTTGTTGCAATAAAGTTGTTTAAATTTTTCTATCTATGACGCATGCCTTTTTCAAGCAGCTCTCAGCTAAGAGCTCACAGCTCAGCTGCTTCTATAGAATGTGTGCCGATTTTAAAAGACTGAATCGGGGTCAAGCTTTAACATTCTATCCTATTCGAGAGACTGATATGGATGGATAGATGGATGGATGGATGAATGAATGAATGAATGGATAGTTATATGGTTGGAGAGTGTTAGAGAAGTGGGATGGGGGTTGTGTCTGTTTTTTTCGAGACAGAATGATGACTTTGTCTGGCCGAGGGAGAAAAAGTTGGAATGTTGTATGTATACCTAGTACAGATACATATACGCTGATTAGTATCTTGGAGGCACCAACTATGAACACAAAAATCTCTTGTTAGGTAGGCGTACTATATTAAGATGAGACATCTTTTCTGTTAAGATTTGTATTTCTTTTATAAGAAATGAAAATCAAAAGAAAGCTAATTTATAATTTAGCCTATAAAACTAGTTTTTGAAAAAAAATAAAAAAAAAAAATTGACGTCTTATTATTTTTGTTGTTGTTAGACTAATTAGTTTCTCTAGGTCTAATAGAGTGAACAAAGGTGTTAGGTAAATTATATGATTCAATAAAGATTTGCTCAGAAAGTTTAAACCATTTTAGGATTCATGAGTCTTTGTTTTTGTACTACGAAAGAGGTTTTAAGATATGTTTAGTGTTTCTTTTAACCTGTTTTCTTACACACCACATAACTATGTTCTTAAGTTTGTGAGGGTGTTTTAGGTTTCTCAGCTGGGGTATGTTCACCGTGTCCAGGGTTAGTTAAATAAAATACCGAAATTTAACATCAATAGGTCTTTGTCTTTATTTGTAATTAACTTTATATTATTTTGAATTTATTTCATATACTCGGTTAACATTCTCTTTTGTCACATTCTGATTTTCGTTATAATTCTTCTCATCCCAATCTTGGCTTGCGCCACGGGTCCGATGTAGTCTACGCGATAGGCGTCGCGTCGGTCAGCAGGCGGCGCGGGGCACGTCTCTTCCGTCGATTCGGTCAGGACTGGGGCAATCGCCGTTACGCGGGTGAATTGCCTCTTATCGTGTGTAACGCACGGCCGTAACTGGTAAATCATAGCCAAAACTGGTAAATCACAGCCGAAACTGGTAAATCACAGCCGAAACTGGTAAAACACAGCCGAAACTGGTAAATCACAGCCGAAGCTGGTAAATCAATTAAACTTGAATATTTCACAAGAAGCCCCTTACCTCTGGTGGGGGGGAAGCCTCTGTTAATATCCAACTTACTTACCACTGATCCTTGCTTAGCGGCGATCGAAGTCCAACTGGTTTCTGCTCCGTGAGTTCAGGCGTATTTATAATATGCGCGGTCTGTTTCCCTGCTTCTACTTTTTTATTTTGGTCTTGTTCGGTTCTACTAGGCAACCTTTTGGTAACAACCTAGTGTGAATTATATCCTTGCGAATGACAAAATAACCTCTGCAAATTAATGTCACCGAGTTTTGGCCAAGTTGAACTGAGTGTGAACTCAATGCTCGGTGTAGTGACAGAACGCATGTAATTCGTTCGTGTTTTCGTTGTAGATTTGTAATGCGTCATTTCAAGTTGAACGTTAGATTTACGAGCTTTTGCTTTTTTTTTTAGTAAAATTAATCTACAAATTTGTGCGAATTTAAACTGGTTAAGCTAGAATATTGCAGTTAATGGTTTCAGAAGTATTATATATTTTCAGAAGGTGTCTAGAAGCCGCATTTCCACTTTTTCGAAATCGAGATTTTAATCAAACATGACATTCCAATGGTAAAGAAGGCGAAAAGAGTCGATTTCCGGCGTTTCCTGTCGATTGAGTTAAAATTTGGAAATTAAGATTCACGTCAGGAGTTTTAGATTTTTTTTTTGTAAAGAACAAAACAGATCTAGTAGTAGTCAATTAAGGAAAGCGACACTGGCTATTCCACGATAAATGGTCAATAATAAATTGTTTTCATTTGATATCAAGTTTAAACGTCGAAAACTCTTCAGAATATAAAGTGTAGTTTAATTTTAAGGGTCTATGTTGATTATGAATAAAACACAAATTATTTCGGAAATGACTGTCATTTCTTTTTATTAAGTGCGTTTTGTTCGCATTCCATATATAGTAAAGTGAGAAATTGCCAACAAAACGATCCGCAGTAGTCCGGTTTTTATATTTGAAAGTTGATACAACTGAATATTTGCCAGAATAATTTATCAAAAAATTCTAAAAAAAAAATAGCGAAATTCAGACCAGTGGTGAAATCGTGTAAGCTGATTTTTGATAGTTGACTGTCAAAATCAAGAAAATTCGTCTGTGTAATTTGATATTCGATTTCAAAGTTTTAACCAAACAGTTTGACATAAAATAAAAACTTCAAGAAAGGGGTTTGTTCGTAGACTACTACATTAACATGTGGTGTTGAAGCGAGCTTGAAGCTCGGCTAAATTCTTTGTATACCTGAATCGAGTTGAAAAGAGCTTGATTCGCCTCGATTCGGGTCGGGGATCGGAGTCGAGTCAAAATTTGTGAAGAAAAACCTGTGTGGAGGAGTTGGTTTTACAGATAATGCGTTATGGTCTGTTTATTTGCATGTTTGTGTACAAAAAATATAGTTTTGTTTTAATCAAATTTAAAAAGAAAAAAAAATGCACATAGAGTAGGTAGCATATTCTTATATGGTGCTGAACTATTCAGTTTTTCATTGTTTTACACGAATCAAACTATCTCACTTGCACTTCATAAGAAACATCGAAACACCATTTGCATTTTAGAAAGTGCTGTCAAACTTAATCATTTTTAAATCTTCTTATGCGGTGGAAACACCAAAAAGATTTATTTAATCTAAACTGAGATAAACCTTTGGTGGAAACATAGCAAAACTTAATTATCTTTTCTATTGTTTTCTCTTGCAAAATAAGCCCAGTTAGTCCATTTTCACTAACAAAACTAAATAATATCAACAGTAATAGATTGATTTTTTCCCCAATAGAAAACACACATGATTCCAAATGCACAACTACTCAATGAACACAGCCATCTAGATCAAATTTTCGATGACGCTGAGGTATGATTGAGGTTCTATGCCGATAATGTGCTGAGTTATTTCATCATTTAGCTTTTGAATTGTTGGTGACTTATCGACTTATACCTTTTTTTCGAATTACCCCAAAGAAAGAAGTCATATCACATGATCTTGGCTGCCAATTGACATTGCCACCACGTGACATAACACGGCCATTAAATTTGTCTCGCAAAAAAGCCATTTTTTCATTAGCTGTGTGGCAAGTGGCTGCACCATCCTGTTAAAACCACATGTCCAATTCGGAGCATTAAAAGTTCATTATCATCTCACGATAACGAAAATCATTCACAGTAAGTGCCTGACCGGCCTAATTTTGGAAAAAAATACGGTCCGATGATTCCGCAAGCCCATAAGCCGCATCAAATAGTCACTCTTTTGATTTTGGGTTTTTTGACACTCACTCTTGGATCGTCATTCGCCCAAATGCGGCAATTGTGCTTATTGACGAATCCACTGAGGTAAAAATCTGCGTCATCACTGAATATGATTTTCTTCGAAAATTGTTTATCCAATGTTGACATTTCATGCCACCAATGTGACCATTGACGACGCTTTAAATGGTCAAGAGACTTTAGTTCTTGGGTTAATTGTACCTTATAGGCGTGTAAATGCAAGTCTTTATGCATAATGTACATCAACAACGACGAGCGTGAGAGGTGCAATTGTTGGGCAGGACTATGAGTTGAGGTTGACGGCTCTTCAACCAAACTATAGCGAAAAACAGCAATATTTTCTGCAGAACGAGCTGTACGAGCTTGCACTGGGGTTTTTACATCTTCTACAGACCTGATTTGGTCAAATTTTGACACGATTTTTCCACTTTTACGCACATTTCGACGATTAAATTGACCGAAAAAATCACTGACGATATGTTTTTTGATGTAAACGTCTTAATAAGCCTTAATATCTTTAACCCGTTGCTTGATTATGTATCTTGTCATTGTTCAAATTGAGTTAGTCTGAAATTGAGAAATGTCAAATGAAATGTAGAAAAAAAACTTGACGTTTAGGTGTAGTTTACATTCAACATCGGCCTTTAAAATTTATTCGGAAAATGTAATCATAGTATTTACATTTTACATATATGCAAAATACTGACAAATATGTAGAATTCTTTGTAATTAGCTGTCAAATCCTGTATTACTTTACATTTGTTTTTGTTAAAAAAAATAGATTTTAGTTTTAAGCTGTCAAATATGTACGAAACGTCAAATTAAATTTTTATCAAGCATTTGTATGTATCTTTTAACTTTTTTGTTTTTATTATTTTATTATGAACTCATTGAAAACCGTGTTGGTGGTTTAGCTTAAAAGCACTAATACACTTTTCACGTTTATTAACTTACTGATAAATCAATCTTTGATAACATTTAATTGACAGCTGACAAAAAAAGACAAACATATTTTATGGCTGATATCGCAATACGAATTTCCAAATAGTACTAATTCAACATTTCTGCATCTACAATATTTCTTTTTAAAATACTTATTTCTAATTCTAACTAAATCTAATACAAACAAAAGTTTGGTATTTAAAATGTTGTTAAAACTCCCTCTGGGAGGGTGTTTTAGAGAATCATATCAGTATTCAATTATTATAATGAATTTTTCGTAATAATTCCATACGAGTAATTGTTTCGCACGAAAAGACTTTGATTTAAACAATGAGTAAGTAAATATTTTCAATTTTGTAAAAGTAATTAAAAACGTATAAATAACAAAAAAAATTACATAAAAGCCAATTAAATTCCAGAATTGCCTCAAAATCTAACATTTAAACATTTCATGTTAATCCGACCTTGAACAAAAAAAAAAATAGTAAAATTTCAGTATCAAATTCGCTTTGATAAAATTTCAATGTGAACTCTAAAAAAAATAAGCTTCAAATATAACTGTGACAAAACATTAATTACATGCCCGGAAGTGCTGCTTTTTCCTTTGTACTATTGTTAAACCAATTTAGAGTCACCTCCTATAAATTTAATAGGTCACTGCATCGAAACCTTTCAAACGAAAAGAACTTAAATTCAGTTCTCATATTTTCCAACTGAAAAACAATAATAATCCAAAAAAAAAAAAAAAAAAAAACAACATCATGTTCGTTTTAAACTAATTTGTCCAACTGTTTCGGTATTAATTTTATTTTTCTTCGTCTGTCTAAATATGTAAGTAATAGCAACAGCTGCGCCCATTTCCGTATACCCAAAGAAATAAAAATACAAAATTAAAAACAAACCTAAGCAGCTCCATTTACAACAGTGCCACCAACCAACCGACTAAAAGTACCTAATACTAATAATAATAAACTAATGCAACTCCATATTGCCGGTTGCATATTACGGCCATGGATGGCGTCGTCGTCGGCGGCGGTGGCGGTGGCGGTAGTGGTAACGATGGTGATGGCAACGCTTTGGTATAGTGGCTTACTGAAAATGAAAATTCAGCAACAAGCTATTATGCTGCCTTCTGCTGCATGATGGTGTAACTAGAGACCTACTTTTTCGCTATCCGTCGTCGTTGTCGTCGCGCAATACCTAAGACCAACGTCAAAATAAAAACAAGAAAAACAGAACAAACTACAAAGAAAAAAATACTGAAACCAAAAGTAAATTTGTGTGATTGGATTGGCGTCTGCATAATGCTCTGTTTCGGTAGCGTGATGGAGTCAGGTTAAGTAGCGTCAAGTAGCGCGCCACCATCGAAGTCCCAGTCTCGTTTGTCGCCATCGTTTGCCTTCGATCTTTCAAGAGACAAATGTCAAACACGCAAATGACATATTGAACTGTCATTGTTGAAACTGACAAACACAAAAATAAAAAAAACCGAAAAAACCGAAGAAATACAAAAGCAAGCTCTGGAAAATTTGACATCTCTTTGTTCGTTACTTGTGCGTGAAAGAATTCCGTTGCTAGGTAGTCATTTTCCAAAGAATAGGATATTTCCAGATCTTTGATGAAGAATGTCACAATAACTATAGAAGGGCCCAAGTAACTACAACATGATCTTTGTCTCTATCTCTCTCCCTCTTCCTCTATATATCTTTTCTCCTTTATGTCATTCCTTAGTGATTGTCGTCATCATCATCTGCTTTTGTAACGATTACTTGACACTTTTATTGTCATTTTGCATCTGTTTAAAGAAGAGATTTGTAAGTATTGATTAGCACTTAAAGCATTACGTTACGTGTCTGACGTTTTCCAAAGAAAACAAAAACAAAATAAAGTAGTACCAGCACCATAAGCCATATCGTGCTTCTGCTGCTTTTGCTGCTGTTGTGCTACTAAGATGGCGTCTTACGATTATGTCTTTTGTTTTTTAGGTCACGACATTTAAACAAAGTGAAGAAGAAGAAGAAGAACTAAAATGAAGCCTAACAATATAAAAATATACAACAAAAACCGACCTCATTTTTTTAAAAACTTTTTTTTTTTGTAATTTTTTATTTCATTCTTGGCATATCAGTCAGGCTGTCGTGAGTGACTTAAAGGTGCTTAACCAGACTATGGTAAGTAATTATCGTGATAACAAGAGAGGTTATGTAAGATGCTGGTTGGTTGGGGTATGCTGATGGTGCTACTTCTGATGGTGTCTGTGGCAATGTGGTTGGCTTTGGTTGTAAAATTGTCAACATTTTTCTTTTTTATTACTTGACTCGTATTTCCTCTGATAACGTAGGTTAATTTGTTTATTTATAATTGTTTCTTCTTTTATCTTTAAATTTTATTTTTCGTATATAGTTTAGGAAGTAATGTTGGAATTAAGGTAATTTTTTATTCAGAATTTTACTTCGTGGAAATAATCAGCATCAGAACTAAAAATATGTATAAAAAAAAGGTTTTGTTTTGGTTGATTGATTGAGGGGTAGGGGGCATGGAATCAGTTTCATATTTTTTACTAGAAAGTTTATATTAGGGGTCCAATAGATTTTGTTTTCAAAATGTAAAATACATAAAGTTCAAAGTTGTTTCATAGTGAAACGGTCGCTTAAATTTCGTAAAATACAGTGTAGTCGCCAAACTTTCAATACTTTTTAAAGTATTGATTCATAAAAATACCGTATTCCCTCTTGTAATTTATTTTTGATATCCCTAAATAAGCTGAAAAATTATACTTGTTTTAGGATTGTCAATAATTTTCAAAACAAAACACAGGTATTGTGAGTGTTACCTATCAATTGATATTCAATAACTATTAATTTTTGACATTGAACAAATCAATTGATAACAGTTTTGACAATTGAGAATTTTGCAGATTGTTGTTGCGAATATCATGAAAATGTATTATTATCAATTAAAAGTGGCTTCATTTCTTAATAATTGAAGTTTTAAATGTAATGAATTTCATTATTTATCAACTATCAATTGATATTTGACACTGACATTAGGGGCAAATGGTATCATTGTAGACCAGGTGAAATTTCCTCAAGAAAAAACCAAATGTTAAGGGTTCTTAACGCAAAAATCTTACTTTTTGTCTAATAATTCTGATGGCTTAAAAGTCAATTGACAAATCTTGTAAGAGTTATAATTTACTTTAAGTTAAGTGGTGAAAGTATTCGTTTTATAAATAAAATTCTTCAACGGAAAAAGTGCTATTGAAAAATATTCTCTGCTAAATTTAAAGAGCGTACAATTAAGAAAAACGACATCATTTAGAAGACATCTTCATTTAAAAAAAAAAATAGTAAAATGAAGAAAATGTAATTTTTTCGCCTACAACTTGTGAACTCGGAAAACGTATTCAAAAAAAAAATTATACAATCTTTATACTTAATTTTATTGCCAAATATTCAAAAGATACTTCGTGAAAATTTTACAAAATTATTTTTTAAGCTGTTTCTTCTCAAATTACGAAGTTTTCAAAAATGTAACTATACTTGCTTTAAAAGTTATGGTATATACAAACAAAAAAATGTCCAAAAAATTCTCTTGTGCAATCATTTTCATAATTGGTCTTAAGTTTTAAATATTAAAAATGGACAGGAAACCATTCCACATTCTTGATGTGCGGTAGAAAAAGGTTAAACTGATGACCATTGTTTGTGATGGGAAGGGGGTAATGGCTCAGAGAATTGGTCTTTGAAAAGGATAAAACATTATGTTTTTCTGGTCTGTTAAATGTTTGAATTTTGTTAAAAACCTAAACATATATTTTTTAATTTATCAAAAAAATGTGTCACTTTTTCGAATCAAAATATTTGTATTAACTTAAAAGTGCAACATTTTTCAATCCGAGTACTAAGTTATGAGTTATTGACACTTAAAATTAGTATAGATTGGAAAATTTCAGCTAGCTTAATATAAAAATTTTTGAAGACAACAAACCATTTAAATTTTTTTTTTTTGTATAGACGTCATTTTTTTTGTAATAAAACAAAAATTTCAAGTCTAACAAGCTGGAATTACAGAAAGGTAGAATTAATGGGCTCACATTTTTATGTTCATTTACATCGTAAAATATAAAGTCCATTGCTTCCATTTTTTTTACGAAATCAAATTGAGGATGTGGCATCAAAAGGGGGCCAAGTCCAAACTTAATTTTTTGTCAAAAATTATAATAAAAATCTTTTAAAAATTTTAGTATTTCAGGAATATATTAAAACTAGCTTTTACCCGAGACTTCGTCCGCATTAGATAGTTTTTTTGGATAGTAGTATGAAAAAACCTGAGCTGTACTTTTTTGTACGTATGTTTGAATTGTGCCGAGATGAGATGAGGCAATACTAAGTGTGCTTGTCATAGGTTTGGTTGGGTTAGGTTTATACATTTTAAGAAAAAGATAGGTTACTGCAATACATTTTTATATACGACGTTTTTTGTTTTTCCTTCCTTGGCCAGAACGTAAAGATTTTGTGGGTTTGAGACTCGTGAGCACGCTACATATAATTATCCATGGGAAAAACAGTTTTTTTTTTTCCAAATTTACACCTGCAACTTTCAGCGTTTGCCCCTGAGCTTTATTTATTGTTATTGCAAATGCTGCTTTCAGAGGAAACTGCACTGCTTTAAAGTGAAACGTCAAATCGGTTGGAATTATCGGAATGCGGGGAATTAAAACATTTTTTCCTTTTGCTATATTAGTCATGATTATAGCTTTTATAATATTTCGTCCAAGGTGAGTAATCTGTAGCCGTGTACCATTACATAACTTTGGTGCGTCAAGATTTCTCATTAACAGGACTGGAACACCAACCTTGAATCTCAACTTATGAGAAGGCACCCCTGATAATTCCAATGAATTAAGAAACTCTATGGGGTATGATGTTACTTGCTCCGTGTCCATAACGTTGTCTACTCAGAGGTACTCGACGATGTCTCCCTCCATGTCCGACATAATTTGTTCGTTTATCTGCCTAACTATCTCATTAGTTGGAGCTAAAATTGCCCTCTCACACAACCACTCCCGATTGCCCATATTTATATGCAGGTTTGGATAGACATTACTTTTTAATTATTCTTCTGTGCTACAGACAATTTGACAGAATTCATGACACAACGTAATCGAGCCGTTACAGTCTGTTGGTATATACAATCTTCTCCGATTTTTAGAAGAGCAGCGGCATATTGTCCTGCTTGAGAATCATTGTGTAACTGTCCTCGCATATTCGTAGTCAGACAAAACTTTTTTACATGTACCCATAACACAGATGCTCTCAAACATGCGTTTATTTCATCTGCCGGTGTACCTCTAGTAATTACCGGCAGGGTCTGTCTAAAGTTGCCAGCTAAGAGAACCCCATCCTTCCCATGATAGCCCGGTTGTTCTTGATGTCTTTCAGTGTACGATCTAGTGCTTCAACTGCTTTTTTGTGAGACATTGTACATTCATCCCAAACCAACAATTTACACTGCTGCAACATTCATCCACGCTCACTACATTTACTGATATTACATACTGGCGTTTCCTCATGAGCTAAGTTCAACGGCAGTTTCAGAACCGAGTGCGCTGTTCGTCCACCACTAAGCAGCGTAGCTGCTATTCCTGAGGAAGCTACTGCTAAAGCAACTCCATTGTTTTTCAGAATTTGAGCTAATAATAGATTCAAAAGAAAAGTTTTGCCTATGTCTCCTGGAGCATCTAAAAAATAGCAAACCACCTTCTCCGCTGGAAATTGTGTGTATAACTGTGTCAAAAACTATTTTTTGTTCTGAATTTAAAAGTGGAACATCCTCTGTTATTATCTGCTTTAGAGCGACAGTATCATAATTTAATTCTCGAACTAAATCACTGCTCACTTCCTCAATTCTCTGTGGTCTGGTCATCCCAAATTCAGACAAATCTTTCCCAGTAATATTTATAACGTGATCTTCTACAAAAGTTAACGGCTCATTGTGAATTATATCAGTCGGATTTTGTTCTTGAACTCGGTGTACTTATTTCATAAGGGTTGGGAATGCGTTGTTTTCCCGAGGTCAAAAGTAACTCATGTCCTTTCTTAAGTCTCAAACTATCTAATTACCAAATTTCATTTAAATCTGCTCAAAAGCTTAGGCGTAAAAGCGATCGAACCACCTGAATTTTCCCATGGTAATGCGTCATTTTTTTGGAGCAAAAAGTAGCCTATGTCCTTTCTCGGGTATCAAAATATCTCCATACCAAATTTCATGCAAATTGGTTCAGTAGTTTAGGCGTGATTGAGTAACAGACAGACAGACAGAGTTACTTTCGCATTTATAATATTAAAAAGTATTAAAGTATAGGTAGATAATATTGTATTAATCAATTTACAAGTTTAAAATTTTTTTAAATCATGCTTTAAGAGAGTAAGTAAACAATATCAATAATCATAGCGATTTTTGAAAGTCTACCCTTAAAGGCAACAAATATGGACTTATCCCCCTTTTAATCCAAGGTCCTTAATTCGGTTCGAAATGTTTAGAACTCTTCATTTTAGGTCGATGTATGTAACTCTGTAGTACCCGTGGCATGATGGTTAGTGCGCTGGACTGTCATGCCAGAGGTCTTGGGATCGATCCTTGCCTATTCCATCTAACGTTTTTTCACGGGTACTGCCTCTTGCGAGGAATTGACAGATTCTCCAAGAGTAGTTCTTGTCATGAAAAGTGCTTTGTCAAATTAGCGGTTCGGATTCGGCTTAAAAAAAAACTGTAGGTCCCCTCCATTCCTGACAACAGTGCTCGCACACAGGAATGGTTGAGAGTTGTAAGTCACTAGGCCCTAGTTCTCAACGGACTGTTGCGCCACCCAATTTATTTATTTATGTGTAACTCTGAGTTGTACGGTACTTAAGTATAATTTAGATTGCAGTACTTTGAAACTCAAGTACCCCGTACTTAAAAACCGCCAGTACTTATACTTTTTCGAGTACTTTCTTTATGTACTTCTATTGAGTACTGCAATACTGCTAAGTAATATTTCAAATGTTTTCAATTATGTACTTTTCAAATTTCTTTAAGTCTTCAATCATCAGAGATATCGGAAATTAAGGATTTGATTGCCTAACAGACTGAGTAAATACTAAATATTTAAATGAAATCGTATTTGAAAGTGAATTTTGACATTTGTTTAAAATGTGTACACCGTATGATACTTATAAATACAGTAAATGTTTCTTTAGTTCAAAAGAATATGTCATACAAAGCAAAGCGGCTAATAAATGTCCTGCTGTCAGGAAGTTAGGTTTATTTCTTTTGTTCAATCTTTTTCTTTTGTTTTGTGTCCTCCTTTTCTCTTTTCTTCCAAGAACATCATATTATTATATGCACTCAATATGAGACAACAAGCAAGAAGAAAAAAAAATGTAAAATAATAAATTAATTGCATACGATGTATAGTACACTCCTTGGGCACCTACGCAAAGCTTCGATACATTAAAAATATACTTTACCATATAAGAGCACACACACACATCATAGAATATGTCTTTGTCAATAGGTTTTATATGTGTTAGTATGTATTTCTTGAGAAATACCTGATGTTGGTGGTTTATTTTTTGAGAAGGAGAAGGAGGACCACCGTTTGGCAAGGTGCGATACAGGCTACGCTACGAGTCATTAATTTCCCAAGAATTGAAGATGGAGTAAAAAATATACATATTCCTACCTTTAGCTACAAACATACACACAACCGATCATACACCATACCGGCCATACACCATACATTATGGTCATATATGTACATATATTTTATATGTATGCAATGCATTATGCCATTTTACAGTTATAATAAGCAATGCGAGAGAGGATTTTTCTGCAGATTTATTGAAAGGAATGTAGGAGGTTTATAATGTTAAAGCATACACCATACATCACCATACAACTCTATACATGGATTAATTGTGGAAGTTAAATACCTTCGCGGAAAGGTCGTACCGTATAAAACCTGAAGGTTTTTAATAAATTATTATTCACAAAAAAAAAAAAAAGAAGAACTTAAACATGGTGATATTTTACATTTTCTTACGCAACTTGGTAGGTAAAAAAGGCAGGTATATGCATTCGCATATATTTTCATAACTTTATTCACAATTTTTGTTGTATATTGATGTTTCGATTGGAGATTGATTTAAGGTATGTAGGTATTAATTTGTGTATATTTTTTATTTTTACAACAAAGCGCCCTTTTGTAAATAAGCCTACATAACTACCTACCAACTTAAAACTTCTTGTTTTTTCTTTTTATTGGAATGTTTGTATGTTTCCGATTTGGGTTAAACAATTTGTCATTTTGGTGTGGGGTTAAGGTTTTTGAAGGTATACATTGGTTATGGAATGACGTGATGATTGTGTTGACTAATTAAGGCATTTTTATGGAAAATGTTGAGCTCGTTGATTGGGTTTCATATCGATTGGTAAAATGTGTAAAGAATTAATCAAAACGGTTTGTTTTCGTTTCATTTTATTTCTTTCTTTTTTATTGATGTGATGGAGAAAGAAATCGATTTGTTTTATAGGTTTTTTATTTTCATGGAGAAATATACAAATTTTGCCATTTTATTGGATATTGGAAATTGATTGTAAGTTTAAGGGTGTCACGTTATAAGGTCATATGTGATGTAAATGACCGTGAAGAAAGATCAAGACATATACAAATGACCTGTTAAGCTACATGATGTGTTTGATCGCAGTAAAAATTTGTTTGGTGTTTGGTTATTTATACCTGCCAATAATGTCACAATCTACATCAAACTCTGACTTTCTCCGGAAATATTGTCGTTGTATATCAAAATATCTTTTTTATGAAATTTTCCATAACCAATTTTGCGGCTCCGCTCCGTGTACTCGATTTCTTTACGAGTTTTATCTTTAAGGTCTTGAATTAGCATATATCTTATCTAAATATATTATTGGCTGCTAAAAGTGATTAACACAGTCAGAAAACTTTTGTTACTTGTGTGACACGTTGCACCATTTTTGTATTAAATTTTGATTATTTCAATGCATTGTTAAAGTTTGTATCGTTCCAATTTTAGTAGTATCGTAGTTATTCTCAAATGTCAACAAAACAGCTTTAATATAGTGACAACTGCCCTGATTTGGGCCTATTCGAAATTAACTATCTTATTGAAAAATATTGCACATGAAAAATGAATGAAAAATTAAGACTTGAGATTAAATAACAGAACCAATCACAGAAATCTTAGTTTTATGATTGATATCAACATTTTCGGCAGATATTTCCAAATTAAAATAATATATATGTATGTAAATGTAAAATTAAGATTAGTGATATCTATGTTATGTTGGGAGGGTGATACACAGTCTATGAAACTTTTATGACCTGTACAGTGTACAATTAGGACAATGAATGGTTCCTGGAAATTACACTAGACATTTTTGGTGGCTGAAAAATACTCCTGGTTCAATTTTTTCTTGGTTGAATTTGGTCAAAGAAGCATTACATTTTCAATTTTTTACCTAACAATTTTTACACCACATTCATTTTATAGAAACATTGTTTTTTTATTAACTTCCCATAGGAAGTTAGTGTAATCGAACCGATTTGTCAATTTGAAAGTTTTGACATTTCTCGACGTTTAGAGAATGTGCGTGCGTGTGTACGTACGTTCGGTAAGTTTTTTCTTCGTCCATAGCTCAAGAACCAATGAAGATATCGACTTCAGGTAAAATTTGTTATACAGATAATTCAGAAAGATGCAGAAAGGACTTACAAAACAATTGCGTGGGTGGTTTTTTTTTACCATATCAATTTAAAAAAAGGTGAACATTTTGGTAAACCCTAAATATCTCTCTTATCGAAAATTCGTGCTTTTGGAATCTCTTCTTCGTTAGATTAGAAATTTTGTTTCGAACCGTTCAATACAAGTTGTTTTGGACGGATTCAAGTCTGAAACCCATAAAATAAATGCTGGTGTGCCACAAGGCTCCGTTTTGTCTCCGACCCTTTTCCTCATTTTTATAAATGATCTCCTGATTGCTACTTCTAATCCAATACATTGTTTCGCTGTTGATAACACTCTTAGCTTTTCATATTAGTTTCCAAACTCACAACCCTCCTCTTCGGATGTGGAACTGCAACGGCAAAATATGATAAGCTCATTAAATTCCGATCTATACAGCATTGTACAATGGGGAATAAAAAAACATGTGGAATTGAATGCTTCGAAAACCCAATGCTGTCTTGTATCGTTAAAAGCGACATATACCCTCTTTGCCACTACCTATGAGTGGCACTTGCATCAACGAAACTGAAAATCTTGACATCTTTGGGATGTGCATCAGCAACCACCTTTTGTTGAGCGATCACATACGCGATGTCGTCAAAAATGCCGCAAGATGTCTAGGTTTTTTGAGAAGATGCAAGACATTTTTCTCTGTGTCTAATCTGGCTACAATCTACAAAATCTATATACGTCCAAAACTCTAATATAACTCTCATCTCTGGGCTGGTGTTCCAGTAACTTATTTAAGCCTCTTGGACAGTATTCAAAGAAGAGCTTCTAAAATAATTGATGACATTAACTCATTAACATCATCAACACGATTCCGTCGCTCGAACATCGTCGTAAAGTTTCTTGTCTTACCCTTTTTTACCGTTATTTTAACTGACTTTGCTCTAGTGAAATAGCCAGCTGCATTCCTCCCCATCAGTTTACCCTTGAGCCCAACTTCGGCCGTACTATGTATAGAGATTCATTTTTTAGCCGTACTACACGAATGTGGAATGCCTTGCAACGCTCTATCTTTTCATATCATTGCAATGTTCAGGAGTTCAAAATCAATGTACACCGACACCTCCTATCCAACCCTTCCCTCTTTTCCTAATGCTCACACTGTGTCTGGCATATTAAAGGTATACAAAAACCCTTTTAGTGTTCGCTAATTATTAAAAAAAAAACTTTCTTTTGGACAGAATTTTGAAAATAATATACGATAAAACAGTAATAGAAATGTTTACATAACTATTTAATGTCTTTCGTTGTCAAAAGTCGTAATACTTGCATTTCAAAGAATGTTTATAAGTTTACCTTTGAGTTTTATTTCGGACGCATTGTCAAGTATAGAAATTCTTTTTTAAACCGTACATCAAGAATGTTGATTTCTTTACTCCAATTTTGATATTCAAAACATTAAGACCAACTTGAACTGGTATCTCCTATTAAATCCTTCCATATTTTTCTAACACTCGCATTGTGTTTAGACTTTAAACATGTTAAGGGTAGTAATAACCCCTTTATTGTGTACAAATTATAAAAAACAATCCTGTAGCCAAATGCTTTTATCCATTCAAAGTTTCTTGTGTTGTAATTTTCACTTTTGATAAGCCTTCAATTTATTTCATTAAGTTCTCCAATTTTTCTGTCAGCTTTGAAATTGTCATTTTATTGATGTCAAATTCTTATCTTGCATACATTTGGGAACGCCCTGTATACCTTCTAGCTTTTCTTACAAATCGAAAATATTATTTATAAAAAATTACAAGAAAACTAAATAAATCTGACATTGGCAATCATTTAAGTTTTAAATATAATCATATCTCACAAACTTGTATAGATACAACGAGAAATTTCTTTGAAGATATCAAAAATAATCGTACACAACCGTTTATTTGTTTGTTTTTGAGAGACATTTAAACTGTCAGAATTTATGTTTATGTCAATTGGGAAAATACATATGTACATAAGTGCTCTCCAATTAATTTCAAGCCTAAAAATATTACATCAAGTACCTATTTTCTTGGCTTTCTCGTTTAATATTGACCTTCACAGAAATAAAAAAATAAATTGACACGTGACTAAAATCTAAATTTAGATTAAAATGAAATAAATACTTATATATTTTTTACACATGTACTTTAGATATGTATTGTCAAATCTTCTGATTTCCTGTGCGACTCTGCGTAGATTATTTTAATGTTGATGCGCTATGGTTTGAAAAAACAATTTTTGAATATTAATTTAAATTGACGTAAAGGTATTTGAGACATGCCACTACTTCTGATATGACATTCTATCGGTACCATCTAAGCAACTTTTGTGCCATTACCTTATCAGAATGTCCAATCAATCAACGACAGTTTTTAAAGACTTTCTCTATAGCGACTTTTGAAGCAATAAGTTAGGAAGTTTAGGTAATATTTTTTGATAAACATCGTAAGAAATAAGCGACCGCTTTTTAGTGTGTTTCCTATTAGCAAGGTTTTCATTATTAGTGTTTCATTTTAACTGCATAGAAATTCTACATTTTGTAAGAGGAAGAAGTAAAATGCCATAATTTCGACTTTAAAAATTCATAATAAATACAACGCCACATTTTTCCTCCAATTTCCGGCAATTAAATATACCCTTCCAATTATTTTCTATCTTGCTTCGGTTTAGAAATAGAAACACTGACGAGACGAGATGAGATGACTTGGACTTCTACTCCAAAAACCATTTAAACTTGTTAATTAATAAAATTTTTAAATTATCAATTGTCAGAATTACTTCCTATCTCATAAAATACATGGCCTCAGTCCAACAATCCCCATACTCAAGGCAGTTGCTTCTCACAACAACAAGAACTCATTTATAAGACCTATTTAAAATATGTACAGACACTCTGTTTATTCGCGTTTGCTAACCTTTCACCCTATTCTATGCTTCAACAACCATAACCCCCCATCTCCCCCCACCCCCTTTCTATTTCCTCAAAAGTTGATGTTTATGATCACATTTCTTTTGTAGGAGACATTTTGCACTCCAAGCGTATCTAATATTAAGTTTTTTTTTTCAACTTTACTCTGACAAATATTCTACTCGCAAGTCGCAATACCGCGGGCTGCTTGGCGTTGATGGCATAAAGAACTTTTTCCCATCATAGACAAATACCCACAACGAACGAACGCCGGATGAATGCTGATGGTGCTGGTGCTGGCTGGCTGGCTTGAACTATAAACAGGGCCATTCGGTGCTGTTTTTCTATATAGGTACTCACTCCCCAACACCCATCATTGGGAGTTCCCAAGTTCCCATGAAGTGCAGAAACTCTGAAATTCGAATCCTAGACTATCTTCCTTCATTTTTTGTTTTTTTTTGCACTCAGTTCTTGTTTCCTTTCCCTTTAACCCTCTTTTTTGTCGTCTCTATCCCGGACCCGATTCTTCGTTCGGTCGTTCGTTCCTTCTTTTTTTTTCTATTTGAAAAACGAAGGGTGCCTGCGTCGTCGTCGTCGTCGTCATCTAAACTGAGTTCGTTCCTCGTACATGCATTCAATTTTCAACTCCATAATGTTGCCCCTACTTGTGTATATCCTCTTCTCTAGATACTGGCTGGCTTCAGTTTTCAACATAAATCTAAACCTGTTTAAAGTTGATCCGAGTCGGGAATCATTTTGTGCTGATGCCTGATGGTTTATCTAGATACGAGTTATGGGCATGTTCTCTCCTCGTCTGTCTGGAATATGTACACCTTCTATACGTGGGGACGTTGTTTTCAGTTTGTATTTGTGATTTTTATAAAATTTATAAAAAGATAAAAGATACTGACTCTATATCAGCGCTAATAAACAAAACAGTTATCATTGCAACGAAACATAGCGAACCATTAATGCAAAAGTTGTCGCTCGTTTATTCACCACACACCACCGACCGTCTCGTCGCGTCGTCGTCGTCGAGCTTTCCACTCCCGCTCAGGTTGCCGTTGGCACATTTATATGAAGTTTGAACACCGCACTCTAGAAGAACACATCTGTCAACAGTGTCTTAAGTGCAGACGACACTTGAACTGGGAAAAACGAAGTCGAGGAGGCTCTTGTTCGGTGATTCCCTTAAGTTTCCAAACACGCCCGACTGCTCCGCCTTCGCCTCCATCATTTCAAACCTATTACCGTCCATTGCTCTGGCTCTTCTAGCTTTAGCTCTTCTTATACGCGGAATAATAGAATTTATTTTTTTATTTTTCAAACCATCATAAGTCGATGTGTCACCCTTTTGATTGTGCGGATTTTATGAAATGATTTTTGCTGCCTTTAAGCGGTTCCGTGTGCCTTGCGTTTTCACGTCACTGCCCTACCGTCGTCATTATAAAAAGCAACAACAACAACAACAAAAAGAAGCTTCTTGTCTTCACATCGCATATACATACATACATATACATTTTCGTACCTATATAAAATATAAAACTCAAATAACTCGGGAGTTGTGCGAGATACAAAGAGTTCATCACCTTTTGCGCTTCAAATTATTTACTTCTCAAAGTGTCTTGGGCTTCTGTTTTTTTTTTGTTTTTGTTTTTATATCTTTTTGTTCTTGCATTTGCAGAACAGAAGAGGGCATAGAACCAGCAGCAACGCCACAACAGTTTCATTCCATTTTGCAAGTTTTTAAACCTTTATTTTTTTTTTTCAAAAATTATTATCTCTCTTTAGTCGAAGTCGACGACAAGTGGAGATAAACACTGGCGACGTTATGCTATAGTGGTAGTGGAAGTTTTGGAAGGAAGGGTTTGGTATATTGATGGTAAAAAAAACAGTGCCGGACTAAAGGAACTAAGCAGACGCTTAGGGAACCACAATTAAACTTTCAAACTCTATAAACACTTGCTGAACTCCAGCTATCCCCCTCGTAGTGTTAAAGTCTTGATCAGTCTTGCAATTATGTATAATAACGTCCCAGATGCCGTTTTCAAGGCATATATCAGCGGATTAATGGTGGTTCAACTCAGGTTCAAGTAAGGTTGAAGCATTTAAAAATCTGAAAAAATAAAAGCCTGAACTCTTGATAAACGTAAACTACCTTGGATAATTAAGGTCTCGATCTATATTCAATTTATGCGTATTCAAGTTTTAAAAGCAGTGGTAAAATAATTAGATCAATGGAATAATGATTTTGGTGGTTCAACTAAGGTTGAAAAGAGGTTGAATCATTTAAAAACTGCTACAAAACAATCAAACCCTGGAGCCATAAATGAGTTTAAATCTTAATGAGCCTTGAAATGAGTATTAAAGTCCTAAAGAAAATGGAGTCTATAGATTTCATGTTTTTGATTTTTTAACTCTGGTTCAATTGAGGTTGAATAATTTACAAAAATGTTATGAAACAATTAAAGCGTGAACCCTAGCTGAATCAAAGCTACCCCCATTAAATAGATGGATTAAATTCTTGATCAGCTCTTAAACTATGCGTAATAATGTCATAGAGGCAGTCGCCTTCGAATAGTACAACGTATTAGTGATTTTGGCGGTTGAACTGTGGTTCAATTCAGGTTGAAGTTTTTCAAAAGTTGTCTGAGACCTGTCTGATCCCGGCTTATTCTCAAATGACTTTTGCAAAAGCTGTATGGATGAGGAAGAGAAGGAAACGGTTCTTCACCTTCTCTGTATATGCCCTGATCTAGGTCGACTTACCTAGGAGAATTCTTCTATGACGATTTAAACGATCTCAAACATTAACATAATCAGTCTTTCACGTTTCGTAAGGGACTCAAACTGGTTTCATTGATCTTAAAAGAAAGCCTAAAGATTAATTTGGTATCACAATTGGCCATTGAACTGGCCTAAATGTGTCCTCCTTCATCACGGACAGCCACTTCAACCTTACCTAACCTAAGTAAAAAAACAACCATACCTAACCTTACATAACCTGGCTGATCCTAAATTTTCTCGTCTAGGTAAGTTGGTGACAGTCTTGATCAACCTTAAATTTTTTTGTAATAACGTCTTAGATGCAGTTTTCAAGAAATAGATGAACTGATAACTCAGGTTCAACTGAGGTTGAACCATTTAAAAAGCTGCACGGAAAGAAGTGTATAGCATTTATGACAATGCTAGTATGGTCTGGAGACCCATACTAAAAAAGTATCGGTGATATTCCTACATTGTCTTGCAACAACTCCTATAAGTTTGGGATTATGTACTATACTGTATGGTACCACAATCTTTGCTTGTAACACAAGGGCGCATAGTACGTTTGACGAGACAGCATTGCCTTCAGCCCCATACTGTACCGGAGATGTAGCAATGCTACTAGTTTTTTCCGCGATAATTTATGGCGTGATAATCGATACCCTTATTGGATTACTGTTAATAGTTATTACTCCAATGTAAGCATAAGGGACATAACAATAATGAATAGACTTTTCTGCTAGGAGTGTCGTACATGTCGCCAGTCAGTATGGGCCTGACTCCCATACTAGCATTGGCGTATCGGCTATAACTATTGTCGACGTTACTATTCTCAGTATGGCCAAATTAACTATGCTTACAACTTTTTATCCAATGGAAATCTTCTAAGCCATACAGTATTGCGTTCACACCCATACTGGCGTTTTAATATTCGCAATGTATTTCTTTCCGTGTGTCAGGAAACAATTTTAGCCTAAACCCTTGCTGGACTCAACCTACCTTGGAGGATAAAAATTTTATTTTAGAAATTGTGGCTAAATTGAGTTTATTTTTCTGCAAAAACACATGAATCGGACGGTTTTTTTTTCTTAAGTTTACTTATCAGCGATTTAATGTCAACTTTATTAACTTGAACGTTGAAACTTGCCTAAATCGCACTTGAACATAGAAACTTGCCTAAATCACAATAACTCCCACAAAAGTGGTGACTTAAAATCTTGATCCATGGTTTAAAGTTTAAACCACCGTTTTTACTGGATTAGATGAAGTTCTAAAAAAGTTTATAGTTCCGGTATGTAATAAAATATAAATATGTTCCTAAAACCTCCATTGAACTTATGTTTACCAACTAATATCAGCTTAAATTTTACACTGTTACTTAACTCTGGTTTAACTTAGAGCTAACATAGTTCTGAATAAGATTAACTGTCGTCATTTAATCCGTACAAAAAGAAATATAAACTGGTCAATTCGGCTATATTAAGTACCTCCAACATTTATTTTAACTGGAGGATTACATTTAAAACCATCTTTATAAAGCTGCTCTTAAGTGGTTTATCAATTTTGAATATTAAAAATAGGCCCGACATTATTTTAGACACGAAATGCAACCCTGAACTTTAGGACGGTGCCCTTTTGCTTATTCGCCTTACAAGTCTCATTCGCAGATGTTTTTTCGTTGTATCTATATTTTTCTTTTACACACAAAAGCGGCTTAAAAATGGGAGTGTTCGTGGAGTTGAAAGTTCTTTTTATTTTTATTGTTGGAAATTCGAACTGGGAAGTCAATGGTCCGCACACATTATTCCATTAAAAAAAAAGAGAACTATAGAACGAAACGAAGACTGTTTGACAGAAAACAGAATTGAAAAAAAAAAAATAAAGAAATAAAGAAACAGAACTTAGAGAATTCCCTTTTATTAAATTGGCATGAAACTAATTTTATTTTGATTTTCTTTTGTACTTATTCTTTTTCTTTTTGTTGTTGCATTTTGTAACAGTAGAAGCTGAGGAACGGATGGTCGTTTGCAGGTTGCAGGTGTCTTCAAAACGCTCTGACATTGCTTCTGTGGTAATCATTGTGGACAGAAGCAAAAACACTTCTTATTTTTTCTTCTTGGAAAAAGATATTGAATTAGCATACAAAATGTTAAGAAGAACTTATTTAAAATCGTAGTCACATATTGGTTAGGGTTTAGAAGGAGGTGATGATATGGAGGTAAACCGCATTGCTCGTCACTCCACTCGGATGTCAAATCGATCAGTTGTGTTCTCCCAGGGTATTCAAATACACAACGAATTTAAAACTAGATAAAAGGTGAAAAGAAGATATGTAACTAGAACTCCGCGGTATGTGTGATGTCGTCTTGAGCTTGAGCTAACTTTTCATGTTTCCGAAGTCGAATTGAAGTTCATAAATAGAATTCAATAAGAGATGTAACAATGACCTTCATTTACCGACAACGACGACGCATGTGCCTAATAATAGTCAAGTCACCAATAAAATTAACAATCACTCATTTCAAGTTTCGTGCTTTTAGATGAATAATTTATAGCTCGCATATGATTTTGAATGGCACTCCTTTAGATGCTTACAGTCAGTGGATCTGGATACCTACTTTTTGCTTTGCTTGCCACACATCAATAGTTTTTAAAATGAAAATCAATAAGTCAATTAAATAATTTTTAAGATACGATTTCGTTTCCATGATGATGAAGACGATGACAACGACTAAGAAGAAGAATAATCCATCCTTGCACCACACCACCGCATAAAGTATAAAACCAGCGAAAGAGCAAACGTCAATTCGAATCCAATTTGGTATAAATAAAGTGTTTTTTTTGTTCTTGTATCTTTTAGATAGATATTATTGAAATCCTACAATCTTTAGAATGTCTTATGAAGGAAGTATTTTTATCGTTGGATACATCTTTGTTCTCCACGCGCCGCTCGAACTTTTGTGAATTAAACGAGAAAAAGATGCAATTTTCTAAAAGAATACAAGAATAAAATGATATAAAATAAAATCTAGAACTTCCGTCACCCCCATTTTACCTTTCTATATATGTATGTATGTGTAAGGATACATGTATACCTATATTATTTTTGTTTTCCTTTTTCTTTTTCTTTCAATAAAATCGATTGAGATGATATTATTTCAAATGTCAAGGATTCGCTGTGACAATTTCTTGCTTTACGTTGCCAGGATTTTAGTTTTATATTTTTAGTTGTCTTTATATTTTGTAAGGTCGATCGTCATAGTTGTCGTCGTTCCTTATGGTCTATTTATTGGAATTTAGTGTAATTTGTGTTTTTCCTTTTTTTTGAAATTTCATTATTGTCTACTCTAGATGAGGAGGTTTTAATAATATAAGAAAAATAAGTTCAGATTGTTACTTAGTTTAAAGAAAGAAATTTAAATTTCCTTTAAAAACGTACATAAAAAAAAATAATGTAACGTGATGGAGTTAATTTAATTCCGTAAATGCCAAAAAATAGACTTTTTGTGGATCTTTTGTTTCAGAAATACTAGGCGTTTTTTATTGGTAAATTTATACGCAGCGCAGCAAAATCTTACACACTAAACAACAACAAAGAAATAGTGCGGATAAATAAGGCAGCAAAAATAGTGCATATAAATAGTTCAGATAAATTTTTGGAATGCTTGGAATAGAATGACACTTCACCCAGTTCCAGAAATATTTTTTACTTAAAGGTTGGCAGGATTTTATTATTTGGGGATGCGTTCGTATTTTTCTTGTGCTCTGTTTTCACTAGAATAAAAATAAATTGGTTTGAAATATTAATCTACGATTAGACTGTCAACGTAAATATTCAATGCGTTGACTACTTGACATCACCCAAAAATCATCAATAATCACAGTGCTATCTCTAAATTTATTGACGTGTGATGCGTGTTAGGACTCGCCCAAAACCAAAGCGAAACATTTGATGCGAAAACAAAACTTTCGTCATTAGTCGGGTTTAAAGGCTCTCCCAAACCAACGCGAAAGTGGTACATTCGCTGACGCGGCATTGTTTATTTGTCATTTTTGTTATCATTGTGAATGATTCGCCCTGATTCGCTTCGCGTCAGTTATCGCAGTGTAAGTTTATTTTGAGAAGAAAAAGTTTAATTGTGGCGCTGAATGTTTCGCGTTTATTTGTCCCCTTTCACACAGGAAAACTGAGTTGCCAGCAAATGGGAGCTTGTAGGCAAGACGGACTTACGGGGAAGGAAAAAATCTCCCCTCACACCCTTCTTTTGGCTTTTAGTGTCTGTCTAAATTGGATTTTTAATGCTGGGTTTTATTATGTTCGTTGTGAACATACGATGAAGAGAAAATCAATCTACACATCCCTATCGCACACCCTTGAAATCTACCTATCTTTCACTCATACAATACAAAATCTTTCATGTTGAATCCAAGAATATTGTTTGCATTTGGGCTGTAATCTACCCATCTCTCTCTTTTTCACTCACATATCATCTTCCTGTCTCACTGCTTGCACCTAACATTAAAAATTTAATGTGGACATGCACTCTTATGTCATTTCAATCTTTCAATTCATACTCAACTCTATTCTGACTGGACCTGCATGTACACATTAACTTGAACTCTTATTCAACTTTACATAAAAACAATAATAGTTTTTCAACACATCCCTTGAGTACGTATTTTCAACAGCTGATCTTGACATAAGTATGATTGCACAGATACCAACTTGAAGATTTAAAATAAAAGTGCATATAATAGTGAACATATGTTTTATTCACACTTTCCATTACTGCACTTACTTTCCATTACTGCACTAGCTAATAATTTACCAATAAAATACGCCTACTGTAAAATAAATCGGGATTAAACAAAAAAGAAGTAATCATTCTTTGCTAAAAAGTCGTCATATAATTATTTATAACAATTGAGTAATGTAATATTTAAAAAAAAAATCGCTAAAAACTTTCCAAGATAAAGTGAAAAATTGTCGTGATTTATGAGTACGACCAACACAAAAAATACAATATTGAGATATAAGTGTTTTAAGATTTTTGAAACAAAAAAAAAAAAAACCATAAATAATTTTGCAATGCGCTTGTTGAACAAAACATTAGTAACTAAAACTACCTTCATTTTCATGTCATTCACAAATGCATAACTTTAACAAATTATGTTATTTTTTTCCAAAATTTAATACATAATGTATGTATGTACTTCTATAGACCACAAGAGAATATAGTTTTTATAGCGGTCCATTTAAATATGACACAAGTAGGACAGTTAACTCAATTTTCGTTTTGTCAAAAAAATGGCAACTTTTTATTGCTATCTCTCTTTTTCTTATTAATATAGAAAAGTTAGTCCGTTAACTACAAAATCCATTGCTCATATTAAATGTGTTGGCAGACGAGTGCAGTTGAATTTATTTATTTATTTAGTTCACGGGGAAGCTAATCAGTGTTCTTAGCTAACTTTTGTATAATGGCCGCAAATTTGTTAACAAATACTCTAACGAAATAAAAGAAAAAATTATAAAAGAATGTAAAAGTAGAATGAGTCAAATTAAAATATCGGAAAAATATTTCATTCCAAAATCAGTGATTTGCCCATTAATAAAATTTTACAAAACCAAAAAGTCATTCCAAACGATTCAACGAGGTTTTGGACCAAGAAAAACAACAAAACGACAGGATTCTGCTATAATAAAATCAATTAAAAAAAAAACCCTTTATGTCATCAAGAGAAATACGAACTCAACTCGACCTGAACGTAAGCGCGAGAACAATTCCGAGACGAGCTGTTAATGGTGGACTAAAACCTTTCGAAGTTGTACTATTCCACCAAAAAACAAGCTGGCGAGATAAAAAAATTCCTCATGACCACATCAACTGGACCGTTAGAAAAAGGAGGAACGTTTTCTTTTTGTACGAGTCCAAATTCAATTTCAAGGGTTCCGATGGTTTCCGTCGTGGTCGCAGACTAGCCAAAGAGTTACGTTACACCAAAGCTACTGTAAAAAATCGAGTAGGTAACTTAATGGTGTGGGGATGTTTTTCATGGCATGGACTGGGACCGATTTACCAAAAAAAATGGTGATCGTTTTATGTACCGTGACATTGTATTTAATGAACTATTACAAAAACAACTATATTTTATTTTCCATAAGAAACTGTAAATATTCATTTAAATTTTGAAAACAAAAATATAAAGGGTGATTTTTTAGCTATTATCTCTTTGGCAACATTGGTTTAAACACCATGAATCGTCTTACAAACGAACAACGCTTGCAAATTATTGAATTTTATTATCAAAATGCGTGCTCTGTTAAGAAAGTTCATCGCGCGCTTCTTCCATTTTATGGTCAGTTTAATCGACACACTGAAGCGGCTATGCGGGCTATTGTGACTAAATTTCGCACCAAATTAACATTGTTGGAAATTAAACCACCAACACGCTCATGTAGAGTGCGAACTGAGGAAAATATCGCACCTGTATCGGCCAGTATTAATGATGACCATTAATTATCGATTCGTCGCCGTTCGCAGCAATTGGGCCTCTGTTACTTAACAACGTGAACATTTTGCGGAAGAATTTATGTAGGTGTGATGACTTTTAAAATACAGCTGGTGCAAGAATTGAAGCCGAAGAACCTACTGCAACGTAAAATTTTTGGTGAATGGGCTTTTGGAAAGTTGGCCAAAGATCCAACTTTTTAGCTCATTTTTGTCTCAATGGGTACGTATGTAAATAAGCAGAATTTCCGATTTTAGAGTGAATGTCAGCCAGAAGCATTGCAAGAGCTACCAATGCATCCAGAAAAAGTCACAGTTTGGTGCGGTTTATGGGCTGGTGGACCGTACTTCTTCAAAGATGATGCGAATCTTAACGTAACTGTAAATGGTGAGCGCTACCGTAAGATGATATCCAATGCAATGGTGAGCGCTACCGTAAGATGATAAAAATGCAAGAGCTTGACATGCATGACATGTTGTTTCAACAAGACGGTACCACCTGCCACTCAGTGGACTTATTGAGAGGCGAGTTCGGTGAACATTTTATTTCACGTTCGGGACCGGTTAATTGGCCGCCTACAACGTTCGATTTAACGCCCTTAGACTATTTTTTGTGAGGCTATGTTAAAGCTTATGTCTATACAGACAAGCCCGCTTCAATTAACGCATTGGAAGACAAAATTGAAGCATTAAGATACCGGCCGAAATGTTGGAAAGATTATGCCAAAATTGGACTAAGCGGATGGACCATTTGAGGCGCAGTTAAGGTCAACATTTGCATGAAATAATCTTCAAACATTAAATTATATGGACCGTACTATCGATTCAAATAAAGATTGCATGCATTTTTCTAAATTTTATGGTTTTTTTTTGAAAAACTTTTCTATAACTTTTAAAAAATCATCCTTTACAATAATTGAATCCTGCCAATTTGGTTTTTAATTATTTAATAATCGAGAAAATTAAAGTTGCTTTTGTTTTGGCCAACACTGTAAATATTTGAAAACCGAGTACTTGAAATTTTATGTCTGCTTTAATTTTTATGGCTATCATTTTTGAGGTTGTAAAAACAAATATTTTTTTTTAATTTAAAAAAAATTTTTTTTTTAATTTTTTTTTATTTAAAAAATTTTTTTTTTATTTTTTTTATTTTTTATTTTTATTTTTTTTTTTATTTTATATTTTTTTTTTTATTTTTTTTTATTTTTTTTATTTTTTTATTTTTTTTTTATTTTTTTATTTTTTTTATTTTTTTATTTTTTTAATTTTTTTTTTTACTGTGACGTGATGCTCAGTTAGTATAATTTTGAAAAAAAAAAATAAATTAACGGTTTTTTTTATAAATAAAAAAAACTGAAGCAAAATCTTTCTCACCTCGAATATTTTACGAACAAAAAATGATTTTACTTCCAAAATAATTTTATGCAACGAACTTTTTGACATCTGGTAAAATTTCGAAGTAACTTTGTTTTTTTTTTACAAAACATAAACATGAAAAACTGATTTTTGACTTAAATATCTTGGTAAAAATTCAAATTATTGTTTTCAAACATTTTTTATCTTATGAAAAAGTTTGTTTTCCAACATTTGGTAAAGTTTTTAGAAAAATCCAATTAACAGTTTTTTTTTTAAATAAAAATTAAGAATCTACAAAAAAATATTACGCAAAATTGGTAAAAACTGATGTTCGATTCAGATATTTCAAAAATAAATGAAGGTATTGACTTCAAAACCATTTGATTCTATGCTTAATGTTGTTTTTGAAATGATCTAGAACAATTCAATCTGTATTTTTGATATAAGAAATAAAAACTTTCAAAAAATACTACTAAAATACGTAAAATTTGGTTTTCGACTTAAAATCTCGTAAACAAAAACAGATTTTGAAATCAAACTAATTTTATCATTTATGCAAAATATTGTTGCTAACTTTTTTTTAATTTTTTTGTAAAAATTTAATTTACAACTTTTTTTTTTTATTTACAAAATACGAAAATATACAAAAATAAAAAAAAACTGATAAGATATGGTTTTCGACTCAATTATTTTGAGTCCAAAGAATGGTATTGACTACAAACTTTCTTTTTATCTTGCAAAAAATGTTGGCATTAATATTTTGTAGAACTTTTAGACAAATTGACAGACGGACACGGATGGGAAGTTATAAGTTGTGTTTTCTTTGTCAGTCGATTTCAACGAGGAATTGAAATTTTGTTAAAAGCTATAAAAAAGTGCTTACAAAATTGGCCATTTAGATCTTAATACAGGAATAAAAAAGTTAGTCCCTTCTGTAATTTTAATGCCACTTAACCTTAGTTTTTTTTTTGTTACGTACTGAATTCGGTTTAAGAAGTATGATAAATACATTTTTTAACTTTTTCTTGAAATTCCAATGTTATGGATTTGCAGTAAAAATTATTTCTAAAACTAAATGACTGCTTATTTATTCGTCTCACAAACTTTCGAAATTCCTGAAGCCGATCATAAAAGTCTCATTGAAAATGGATCTATGTATGTATATCGGCAACAACTTAAAACAAAAATCATACAAAGTTCCATCACAATAATTTTAAAAAACTTAAAAATAGAAAACAAACCTTATAAAATTGAGTGCAAAGAACTTTAGTGATAAAGATCACTTTTAGTCATCAGTTCGCATGTAGGCATTAGATGAAGAGAGAGAAGAGAGCTCTCCTCGAGTTTTAGTCAGTACGATTAACCAACCATGAATTTATAAAGAAACTCCCATCAGCAACCCATGGAGCATGGAGTCACAACCCTCTTAGACGCGTCTCACCTCAAATGTTATAAAATACAACGAAATTAAAAAAAAAAGAAAAAAAAAAACAAAACCTGATTTTTGAAGAAGATTTTCTTTGTGATGAAACCATTTGCACGCTTCCAGCTAGCTGATGCTGTTAGGTTGGGGTTTGGGTTCTTTTCCTAAGCCAGGTGAAGTGATGACCAATTCACCATCTCACCAGAATCAGCAGAAGCAGAGTTGGAGTCAGAATCACACAAAAATAAATAAAAGTGAATGCATTCAAAAAGGAGAAGAAGATACAAGATTCTCTTGGCAACCTGATCACCGCACAGAAAATAAATAACAACAACAACAACAAAAATGCGAATATGTGTCTTGTTGTTGATCTTTTTGTTTTTCTTATTCTTTATCTTCTCCTTATGGAGCAGAACACCAGACTGCTCTTGAGACAAGTCAACCACGACGACGAACGACGACGATGAACGACAAATAAAAAGAAGATGATTCGAATGAGGACGACAGAGGCGTGCGCGCAGTTGGCCTTTTTTTTCTGGCCAGAGCAACACTAGCAATAATCTAGTTGTTAACCTTGAGAGAAGTTTTAAAGTTCATCGAGCCTTAAAAGCATCTTGGAACTGCACGGCATAGAGCATGGAGCACGGAGCAATGGTCCAGTCAGTATAATAGGAGTCACTTCGGTAAATATCGTTCGAGCTTCTGGTATCACTAGAGCAAAAATCCGCAATTCCTGCCTTCTTCTGGTTTAACTTAACACCGATGATGAAGATGAAGATGGGATGATGCACTCTCTGTTGGTCGGACTCTTTTCGTTGATGGTGGACCAAAGGGTGTGTGTGTAAAGTTCATTGGCTATTTGGGTTCTGGAAGTGAATAAATTTTATAATATTTTTTTTTTCTTCTCTGGAACTTCGAATGTGGACCTGATGATGTGTTGGGATTCATAAGAATTTTGTTTTTGGAGAGAATATAATAATTCTTTTAACATTTTGAATTTTAACCTGTGCGGGGTTCAAAAGAAAATTATTTAATTATAGCAATAAACTCTAACGCCTGAAGGTTAACCGTGTAAAGGGCATGAAAGACTACGAACTGCGACTGTGACGATAAAAATGACGACGAAGTCGTCGAAGCAACGCACGAACCATGTGAAAAGGTTCACAAATAATCTCAAAATGAGTGGATATTAAAAAGAAAAACAAAAAAAAAAACTTAATATAAGATTATCTGAATCAAGTGTACACTTGTTCAGACTTTTCTGTAGGTAGATACCCTTACCATACCTGTTTCTGGATTTATCAGGAGTTTAATTTCTAGATTAACGATAGCTAAACGACCGACGGATGCGACGACCACGATGACTGCGATGATGACGAAGGGTTTAATCGTTCTTTTTGATTTATAACAAGGAAATCAGTTGAAAGTTTTCTAAGAATTTTTAATTTTTAATTTTGTGTTTTGGTTTTATTTTTTTGTTTCTTCAAAGATTTATTGTTGCTTAAATAATTTTTAGAAGAACTTTACGAGGAATACTCTTGAGAAATTTGTGGTTTATCTTTAAAGATGTATGTATTTAAGAAACTTTAAGAGTATATAAGAGACTTGATATGTTGGGAGGTTTTATTGTAAGGTATAGAGACACCAATGTTTATGATTTTATACATAATTTAAAAAGGCTTGTTTTGGATCTTAAAAACGATAAAATTAGTTTTTATCCAAATAGTAAATCGAAAATATATCGATAATGTTTTGAAATGCACAAAAGCTTGAATTTAACGTCAGTAAATATACAAAATTCATCTTGCAAGTTATCAGAATATTCTTTAACCCAGTTATATAATTTGAGTGTAATGGATTTCGATTTTCTGGAAAGAGAATATTGTTGTTGGCGGTTTTGGTGTCACATATTTTAAATCTTTTTTTGAAGTTCGGAAATAGGTTAACCTAAAAAATATAAAAACATGGTGTTCCACAACAGACTGTCCTTGGACCTGCTATTTTTTTTTCATGTTCCTCCGTCATGCAAAATTGCAGCTGCGTTTGTATTAATAACTACATGCGCCCCGTGGCGGTACTCGCAGAAATACTAAAAAATCAAATGAAGTAATGAAGAACAAATCAACAAAAATAACTGAGACGAAATTTATGGATCCAAAAAGTTTTATAAGCACGCTGAGTTTGGAGAAATAATTTCTAATGAGTAATTTGTTAAACACAACTCTTTCGTAGGGAGCCGACCATGGTTGCATGGTATCTCGTTGAACTAACTAGCCCCCGCGTTTCCCCTCTCGAATGGCCGCTGGCCGCGCCGCAGTATAGTTAATCTGTACCGCCACGCACGCACTGGCCGACCGACAACTTCTTGAATTCAAATGATGTAAAGAGCTTTAATCTTTCCGCAGCAGTAGAAGCTTTCAAAAGAAAATTACAGTAGTGAAACATTTTTTATTGGTGCTACGCACGTATAAGTCTTAGCGTGATGTTATAAAGCCTTTATTCTTCCCAAATAAATTACCTATTTAACGCTGAAAGAATTTTTCAAATCGGACCAGTAGTTCCCGAGATAAGCGCGTACAAACAAACAAACAATCAAACAATCAAACAAACAAACAAACAGTCAAACAAACAAACAAGCAAACAAACAAACAAACAAACTCTGCACCTATATAATATTGCTACAGATAAGTTTGTACTGATTGTAAAAACTTCACTTCTGCACCGTATTTTTTTGTCTTCAATTATACTTAATTAATTAAGTTCTATTTTACTTTCATTCTTCAATGGTCTTATACAGCACAATAAAGTTTTTAAAAAGATAACATTTTGAGGTGATATTTTTTCTCTAAACTACAAACTTATTAGCTGAACTGAATCTAAAGACCTAGTTGAACACATGAAACCCTTATTTGATCACTCATATTTTATCATAGAATTTTTTTTTTAAATGTGTGAAGCTTTTGGAAGAACACCAATAAATTGTTCAAATGTTCCTTTGCGAACCCTCTTCTCTAACTACAAGATCTTCTTAAATGTGTCCCTGACAAAACGACTTTGAGTTTAATTTGAAATAACTCAGAAATAACAGGAAATTTCATAGAAATCAAGTATAGCATGTCTTAAAATTTGTCAAAGTCAAATACTAACGTAGTTCAAAAGTTCATCAGCCTCCACAATACATACTTAATCTCTAACCACACATATCACTCTAAATAGATATTTACTTGTTTATATTTGAATTCCAAACAATTTTCTGAACTTTGATCTGCATCCAAAACTTCTGATATCTGTAACCATAACCCAGCACTAAAACTTAACAAATCCGTGTCCAACTAATTCGCATGTGTCTATCAAAAGCCAACAAGCGTAACGTACATTTTTCATGAAACTTCATTTAAGAATTAGAAACGACTGGACTGACTTCGTCTATCGACGACACGGTGCGGTCGCAGTGGTGGCGTGCTTCGATGAAATATACGACTCGGCGGAGCACGCTGGTGTTGACGAAGAAAAAGAAGATTAGGGACTGTTTAAAGTCCCTAAGTGTGTGTGTGTTTATGTATTTGTGCCATCATCCATCCGGCCTGGTCTCAGGTCTGGCATGGCTAACTTCTTCGAACCATTAAAAATGGTAATAGTTTAACCTTCCATGTCCACTTTGGCATGTGCAAGTAACTTCTATGTGCGCCCATTCCAATGGAACGAACCAAACGAAAACCTTCGAACGTATGTATATTCGTTCCTGATGCATATAAAAAGATACATAGATACTCGTATAGGTATACATTCGGTTCTGGTTGGAGGCAATAATTTGTAATTATGCATTATAGCGGTGATTGCATGTTAGAAGGAGGAGTAGCATCAACAGCAGCAGCAGCAGTAGAAATGCACCAACAGCAGCAATGACTTGACTATCAACTCGTATACCTTCCTATACAAACGGGTATACATATATGGCGGATGCATAATCTCCTCCGAACTTAAAGCAACAGCAATGCCACATAGTTGAAGTTAGAATCATGAGCCGTAGGGGCCCCAGCTACAGCCAGCCAAACAGCCAACTTAGCCAAGCCCCATGGGAGAACAACAACTGATGGTTAAATCAGTTTACAGCTGACATATTCTTTTGGCCTTCGCCTTACCCTTTGCCTAATGTGGCAGAGAATTACCGCATCATATCCCCGGATTCGAATGAGAGGGGGACTGGGAGCGACAAATCAGAAGATGCTAATCATATTCTTCTTATATTGAATAAAAAAAAAAAAAAAAAAAATGAAATGAAATGAAAAGAGTTGCGCAGTGTGTGCAATCAGGAGGAGAACGATATTGTACTTATGTTCGTTCATATTTATGACGGATTTTTATAAGTGAGGTATTCATCGTTTGGTCATAAAGGGTGACGATGATTAATCGTATACGTCACATGCACTTTAATATGTTCGATTTATCTTTTTATATTTTCGATTTGATTAAGTACCCCAAATTGTATTTACTTAATGAAGGATCAATTTTTCTTTTCTTATTTTTTTTTTCATTTCCTTTCAATCTCGAAAACAGAAGAATTCCAAATTGAATTGGAAATATTATTGGTATTCAGGATGCCAGAATTTCTTTTTTTTGATGAAATATTACAGCTGTTGTACATCAATTTAGATGTCAAAAAAAGTCTAAGAAGACCATAAGTTTCATGCTTGATTGATACTATCTGTTAATAAAAATACATAGTTGAGAAATGTTCATAATCATATCACTGCTACAGAATTAGATTTAATTATTGTAGAAGTTATGAACCTATGACTGCTATTCTAAACTGTTCGTAGACCTTGAAAATCTTGAGGTAAAAAATAATATTTTTTTTTTACTTAAGACCAATTTTTTGAATTTTTCATAGTTTTGAAAAGAAAATTTTCTTTCTTTTTTGAAATTATTACCCTGTGCCAACTAAAGTTTTTTTGTCACGGGAATTTCCTCTTGCCAGGAATTGACAAATCCTTCAAGAGTAACTCTTGTTAAATAAATCGTTCGGATTCGGCATATAAACTGTAGGTCCCCTCCATCCCTGCAATGACTCGCCCACAGGAATGATTGAGAGTTGTAAGTCTCTAGGCCCTTGTTCTCTATGGACTGTTGCGCCAACTAGTTTATTTATTTGTTCATTATTTTAACAAGTATCAAAATTGATGGGGGATCTTTTTGGGTTGAATACAAAAATTAAAAAGAGGCTGGGATATGCGACCCACACTGATAAGGATAACTTTCCATCCGTGCCTATCCGCCGATCGGTCTTAAACTTTAACAAATATTAAGAACAATATTTTGTATAAGATACAAACATTTTAAGTCAATATCTTTCTTTGTTCTCTTATTACTTCAGTTGTAAACCATTTCTTCTCAGTTTTGTGTTATTTTTGTAGGTTTTCGTGTTTTGTAAAAAAAGTTCTCAATTCAATTCTTCTAAAAAATTAACCAAAAGTCTGCAGCAATATTTTGCATATGATAAAAAGTTTGGATTCGATATCTGTGTTTGTTCCCGATATTTTTAGTCGAAAACCAATTTTTACCAATTTTATAAGATTTTATGATCTTGGATTTTTCTAACACCATTATTTAACGTTCTCATTCGATAGAATAGATCTATTCATTCGAATGAACTTCATGTATTTTCACATTCGAACGAAAGATATTCATTGTAGAATGTATTCACAAATTAATGTTATTTTCGAAATCAGCTGCTTGTAATTTATTGACATTTCGATTATATGTAGTATGACCAAGCTGACTTCTTTTGCAGACTATTTAATTTTTTTTTTTTAATTTTCGGAAAATTAATCCAACATATTCCAAAAGTATAAAGTGAAGTAATGTTTTGCTGAAAGCCGGGATAAGTTAATTATTTTGAAATGCATTAACGAAAACATGATTTTTTTTTTCGGGAACCGTAATACAAGTTTATTGACATGAAAAAGAATAAAATTAACTATAAAACATTTGTATAGTGAAATACTAGAGTTTTATTTGACTATTCGAGTCATTTTTATTGAATTTTAATGTTTAATCAAAGATTTTCAATTATTCATCTGGAATCATCAAAATGACGTTTGCTTATTAATGGTTCCACACTTTATTTCACACACATCTGGTCACACCTGTGAATTTCAAAAAAAAAAAAAAAAAAAAAAAAAAAACTTGAATTTGTTTTTTTTTTCAACAAAAGTAATATTTAAGCAGCAAAATGGCAATTGTTTTATTTATGAGCAGTGAAAATGGTGAGGAACAGATTAAGAAAAGATGGATAAGGGATGCATCAAATCCATCCGAGTTTGAAAGTTTAAAGTAACTACTGAAATTTAAATAGTTTCCTATCAGATCCTGTACTTATAAATATATGAATTTTCGTTTTTTTTTTGAAGAATTATTAGGAATTTTCGATTAAATAAAAGCGTTTTTTTTTTTTTTTTCGAAATTCATTTTTTTATTCATTTAAACTTAACTCTACTTACATGCTAGACAAAATGGGAAACTAGCCTAATTAATTCTACTTAAATATAACTTACTGGCCCTAATCGGGCGCTCTAAGAAATTCATGATTCTTAAAATTAATGCCTTTCGGCCTACGAACTAAGATTGTTTTATTTATTTCAATTTCAATTTATGTTTTTTTTTTTTTTTTTTTTAGAAAAGTTTAAAAACTAAAATCTTTATCATTTTTTTGGTATTTTTACTTACATACTAAAGTCCTTAAAATAAAACTGAAAAGTACCTAATCTACCTACAAACTACTTAAAGCTAGAACAACCACAGCGGCAAAACAACTATGTCCTTCTATTTGTAATTCCATCGAGGATTTTTTTAATATTGGCTGTGATATGTGTTTGCATTTTTTTTTTTTTTTGTATTTTATGAGATTTTGTTTTTTTTATTTATTTATTTTTTTTTTTTTTTTATTTATTTATTTATTTTTTTTTTTTTATTGTGCCACCATTCCTGCTCTACTTAAACCTAAAACTTAAGACTAAAACAATAATTAAATAAAAGCGTTTTCAAGTACGTGTTGGACGAGCTGACTTCTGAATTTCGAAGAGGGACCTCATACCCTTTTTTCAGGTAGCTCCGTCCCAAGTTGGGGGCCCATAGCTATTTAATTTTTCGGCGACATTTCTCCAAAAGGGATCAACATTAGTTCGATTTGGTAAAAAAAAACCCTCGCGATATTTTGGGTTTCTTCCATCAATTTTAAAAGAACTTCCTTTTGTTCTCTAGTTGTCCAATTTGAGTGTGACTGCGACCTTTAATAAAAACATCAACAGATTTTCATAAAAATATATTCCATTTTATTTCTTTTTCGCAAAAAAAAAAAAAAAAACAGAACTTCTTTTAATTCTCTCATCAAGATGTGAACGCCTTATAAATGACGTTTGTTTCAAATAATGAGAAAGTCAAAGTTTGCTTTATTTTCGAATTAAAATGAACTTTCGAATGGTTAGAAAGTGAAAATACGCATCATATGAATTCGAATAACTTTCGAACGAAAGAGAATGTCAAAATAAGGGTGAAAAACTTTTTTTTTATAAGGAAACTAGCGGCCCGTCCCGGCTTCCCACGAGTAGACATAAATAGGTACAGATATTTAAGTTATAAGCATGCTAATTAAAATGAACATGAATCACTAAATAGAAAACATTTTTTTTGTCCTATCATTAATACTCTTCGTAGCGAATGCGATGAAAGTCATTTTATGGCTAATTTTTGTACACCTTCGGTTGGTTTTAATAGGAATTTCTAAAGATTTCTATAGTAATCTAGTACTAAATAAAGCCTATGTTACTCTCAGTGATAATGTAGATTTCTAATGAAAAAAGAATTAATAAAATCGGTCCAGTACTTTTTGAGTTTATTCGTTACGTACAAAAATACAAATCTTTCCTCTTTATTATATTAGTGTAGATTAGTTTGAAGCCAATATTTTTAATTTTTTAAAAAATATTCCAGTCTAAAATCAATTTTTACCAAATTTTAGTATTGTTGTTTTTTTTTTTTTTTTTTTTTTTTTTTTTTTTTTTTTTTTTATATATAATCAACAAACAGTCAATTTTTTCTCAAAATGTTACCAGATGTCAAAAATGTTATTCATCGTTGCATAGAAGTATTTGAAAATAAAATCATTTTTTATTTGTAAAATATTTGAAATATAAAACTTATGTAATTAAAGTCGGTAGCGCAATTGGTTAGTGAGATATTTTTGGGTCAACCAAAATTTTCACTTTTTTTTTGAATTGATATAGTAACAAAAAAAAAAAAACACGCACTAAATTTTTTTGAAAGTCTTTTCTGGATCTTTCGATGTTATTATCCGTAAAACGAAATTTATTTGAAGCCGATATCTCTACTAGTTCTTGAGATATGGATGACGAAAAATGGTATTCCGAACGAACGTACCGACGTACATACGCACACACATACATCTCTCAAAAATGTCAAGTTAAAAAAACAAAAAAGTATTGTAATTTTTGAGAAAAACTTACTCAACAATTTCTGTCCGATTTTTATAAATGATAAAAAAAAATTCAAAAATATCTTAACGGTCTAAAAGTCTTTAAAAAATGTGTATATTTTTTCCCGGGTTTCTCGAATCTAATTAATTGAAAGGAAAAAATGCTTTAAATAAGATAAATAAAAAACCTTAAGAATTCTTATTTTTAAAACTTAAAGAAATGTTTAAATCAGATTTTTAAAAATAACTTGAGATTTTCGACGTCTAGAAAAGTTTACAAGTACCATAAAATGATCTTCTACAGTCATATAACTATAACTTCTCCTAAATCACTTCAAAAGTAAATTTTCACTGAAGCACATTGTTATCGGTGGCTTGAAGGGTACGGAGGGAGAAAAAGAAATAAAAGTACTAATGAAAGAACATTTTATTTCCTCATGTGAAAGATAAAGATTTACCTACGCAATGTCTTACCATTATTGATAAGAAAAACGGTGCTAATGGCTATACCTACACCTTGTGCCACTGGCTATGAATAGATAGGTAGGTTCCTACATAGATATTTCATAACTAAACGGAGCGCATGTGTCCCCAATGAATCTTTATCCTTTACTATTTAATGGAATTTTATTTTTTAACTACCTACGTAGGTATAAGATAATTCTTAATCGTCTCGTGGTATGCTCTCTATAGTGTATAACCCATTGTTAGAAGATGGGTATCATTATTCAGATAACGCAGATGACTCACGTGCTCCATCAAAGCCATCATCGTCGTCATCATCTGTCAGAAAAAAAATATCTCTTTCAATTCACACAATTCCCGCTTTGCTTATACTCGTCGTATACCAATTCAACTATTAGCACTAAATGGGCCTATAGAGAGTGAGGGGACAGACAGACCTACAAAAGATGCAGATACTCAACTCGTTACTCATCTCTCTAAAAACTCTACTATTGTACCTACTTACATACCTCTTTACCCGTTTTTCCTCGATTCTATACATTTTGAAAATGTCTTTTGTTAGTCTTGCTTCTTCAAATAAATTGAAAGAACCTAAATACAACAACAGCAACAACAAAAAAGTTCTTTATAAATCTCCCAGAGGACGCCCTTGTTCGTTCTCGTTCATCCTATCTATCTCATAGGTTTAAGGTTTATAATAAAGGCAGCCCATAGCAATTCCTTAAATAAGATCCAATTTGAAATTGTCACGTACGAGTTCGAGACTCCATAGACGCGAAGCTATAGCTATACCTACATAGATGACGACTATCCATAGAGTGAGCTAAAAATAGGGAGATATAGACACACAGTGAACAGTAAGCACCGCCATAGCCATCGCCTGCTGTCGCCCGTGCCGCCCGCCAAAGCTTTCTCACTCTGGTACTGATACTGATACTGAAAACTGAACATAGAGCTACGCAAAAGTTTTCATTTGCGTCGTAATCGTCCTCGTCCTCGTCCTGGTGGTGCTCCTGGTGCTCCATCAAACAAGCATCACAGAGAAAAAGAACAGAACCGCACACAGTTCTGCATTTCAAACGGGCCGACCACGAACCACGAACCAACTGGCTGGCTTGACAGTGTTGTTGTTCTTGTTGTTATTTAGTGTAAATACAAGTACCTATAGTACAGAGACGTTCGGTCGTTCAAGTCGAGTACCTATACCCATCTTCAGCTCTTTGACTTGGTTGCGCCTTCATATTCCCTTTTTGCCCATCCGTCCGTCCGTCCGTGCGTCGTCGTTGCCGTCGCTCGCGTTAGATAAGTGAGAATGGGATTTTCCATTTTCCATTTAACATTCCGCCCATATTCTCCATTTTGCCTCAATTACCTCCGTCAGCTATATCAGGGCCAACTGAGTGAAGGCAATTTTCTGGTAGAACTCCCGAACATACGCTGCTGTTGCTGCTGCTGTTCCTGCTGCATGAGCGAGTGTTTGACGACGATGACGACTACGACTATGGCTACGACTTCAACTGACGGACGACGACGGCGACGGTTGTTTTGCTGCCGCTGCTAAAGTTAGAATTGGCTCTGACTATCTGAGCTTGTTTGTGTACATTTTGGAGGGTTAGGTTCATGAACTCGTTTTTCCTTTCCTTTCCTTTTAGATCAAACAAACACTCACATCTCACATATATGAGATTTTCTGTTGTTGTTGTTGTTGTTGTTGTTTTTGGTACCGTCAGCAGCAGCGTTAGTTTGTTAGGATGTTTAGCCTTGGCCCAGCTGTTTAGTGTCGTACAAAAATGAAATTACCACGTTATATCTTCTATTATAAAATGCATGGTTAGGTTATATGATACTTTACCCATCTTTACCCGGTTTGGATAAAGTTTTGATCATATATTCCTCTCATCTTGATGGGTTTCTTATCAAATCTATCCTATAGTATGTGGGTTTTTTTTTTTTTTTTGGTGACTTAAATTATACTGAGGAGGACTGTGCTTTTCATTTTTCCTTCTTCTTATAATTCCAATGTTTCTATAAATGACTTGGGATATGGAATTATGCTGGTTTTGGGTATCAATCCCTCCCGCCGAGAACACACAGGAAAAAACGTTGATATAGACCCTTGATCACTTTGAAGTGTAGATTTTGTTTGTTTGGTGTTTACTTAGGTTTCGTCCCGTTCCGTCATCATCATCATCATCATGTGTGTACTTTCAACAACGACTTCCTGTGTATCTTCCTATCATAGTCTTTGATCCTTCGATCAAATGTTAAACATACATTCGTTCTAGGAACCTGCTCAACACAAAAAACTGAAAATGTTCATGGTGTTGTACTTGTACTCATGGACTTTGTACGTCGTCATAGGTTGCGTGTCTCTCCAACATTAAGATGTTTAGTTTGTAATTTCAGTTAAAAGATACAACAACGATGATAGGAGTGACAGCGAGTGTTGTTAAATGTATAGAAACAGAGCATTTAAAGCGAGATACATGTACAAAAATTTGAGTCACAATCTTTAAAATGTATCTTCGTGTGTCTAACGTTTTGGGTGTTGGGTTATTGTTTCGTTTAATTTTTGTACTCCGATAAGAGGAGGAATTAGTTTTTTGAAATTAAGGCTGACTTTAACTTGTAAATAATAATGGTTTTAATATGTACATACCTACTTAAGGGGAGCATGGGTAGATATTTAACGTTAGACGAAGTAATGACAAGTATTGTATATTGGGGTGACATTTATTAGAGCCATATATTTCTTTGCTATGTTTCAAAATGATAAGAGCATGCATCAAAGCTGTTTTAGATTAGAATTTCTGCATATATGATGTGTGACAATAGTTATTAAGCTAAACAATATAAAATTCTAATACTTATATTCAATGTTTAAAATTAACAGCAGTTTTTGATTTGGGACTTAAAAAACTTTAATGAACTTTCAATGTGAACGTACTCTTTAGACAAAGAACAAATTGTCAATTAAGTTGTTAATCATTTTCATGATGAATATGAAGAACATTTATTTACATAATATGTTTATAATTTATAACTTGATTTGATTAAGTGATTGGCTTTGAAAAATTGCGCTAGAATTTCTGGTTTTCAATAATTACAATAAAAAAGCCAAAAAGATCTTCACATGAAATTCTATGAAATTATCAAGTTTTTCTGGCAAAACTCATTATTTTCTGGCAAAACTCCTTATTTTCTGGAAAAAACTTCCTATTTTCTGGCAAGAGTTCTTATTTTCTGGCAAAAAGTTTTTATTTTCTGTCAAAACTTCTTATTTTATGGCAAAACTTCTTTTTACTGGCAAAACTTCTTTTTACTGGCAAAACTTCTTATTTTCTGGCAAAAATTCTTATTTTCTGGCAAAAATTCTTATTTTCTGGCAAAAATTCTTATTTTCTGGCAAAAATTCTTATTTTCTGGCAAAAATTCTTATTTGCTTTGAAAAAATATTATTTTCTGGTAAAAATTCTTATTTTCTGGCAAAAATTCTTATTTCTGACAAAACTTCTTATTTTCTGTCAAAAATTCTTATTTTCTTGCAAAACTTCTTATTTTCTTTGAAAAATTCTTATTTTCTGGAAAAACCTTTTATTTTCTGGCATGAGTTCTTATTTTCTGGCAAAAGTTCTTATTTTCTGGCAAAAATTCTTATTTTCTGGCAAAAATTCTTATTTTCTGGCAAAAATTCTTATTTTCTGGCAAAAATTCTTATTTTCTGGCAAAAATTCTTATTTTCTAGCAAAAATTCTTATTTTCTGGCAAAAATTCTTATTTGCTTTGAAAAAATATTATTTTCTGGTAAAAATTCTTATTTTCTGGCAAAAATTCTTATTTCTGACAAAACTTCTTATTTTCTGTCAAAAATTCTTATTTTCTGGCAAAACTTCTTATTTCCTGGCCAAAATTCTTGTCTTCTGGCAAAAATTCTTACTTTCTGGTAAAAAATCTTATTTTCTTGCAAAACTTCTTGTTTTCTGGAAAACTTCTTATTTTCTGGAAAACTTCTTATTTTCTGGAAAACTTCTTATTTTCTGGCAAAAATTTTTATTTTCTGGCAAAAATTTTTATTTTCTGGCAAAACTTCTTATTTTCTAGAAAAACTTCTTATTTTCTGGCAAAAATTCTTATTTCCTGGCAAAACTTCTTATTTTCTGGCAAAAGTTCTTTTTTTCTGGCTATACTTCTTTTTGTATGACTTTCCTTCCTTTAAATTGTCTGGTGTTTGTTCCATTTCTGGAAATGACAAAAATACCAATAGGGATCTCTTATAACTAATGGTAACCCTTTGAAATAGTGACTTATCATTAAAAGATCTCGGTAGCTAGTTGTTAAAATCTCTTCGAGAAATAATACGTTTATTACTATTTTCTTGAAAAACAGCGATTGTTTCGTGGCTGTCGTGTGGCACGTAGCGCCATTTTGTCGTCCACATCAATATCCTTATCAAACAATGATCGTTAGCGCAATTTATTCAACGTAAGTGCTACACCAGCCTCAATTTCGAATAAGGTCAAATCACACCAGCCCAAAAACTGCACCAAACAGTGACAAGTTAGGGACGGAGAAGAGGAGAATTCTTGTATTTTTCGATCCTCATTTCCGACAATTATGATAATCGACGAAAATCCGTTTGGATACATTTCAAGGGAGATACTTTTTTCCTGATTATCGCCATGTTTAAGTTCTTAACTTAATTTAACTTTCAAAGTATTAAAATCTAAGTCATTTAACATTGTAATGTCATTTTTGGAATGTCTAATTCTAAAAATCGACAAATTTCGGTTTTCGTCAACACACTACAGCTGAAATGTTTTTAGTTTTTCATTAATTTGTCAGAACAGCATACAATTTTTCGACCAAGTTCTTCAAGAAGACGACGCGACGCGACGAAAATAGCAAAATCTTCACCATTGTTTTCGAAAAGTTTAACAATTTCAATGTGTTGTTGAAGCGTGAATCGTTCTTTTAAAAGTATTAGTGTTGTTTAAGCTATCAAATGCAAAACGATGTCACCTTCAAAAGTGTTAGCTCCCAAAATTGCGGGCTATTCGAATTAAAAGCTCTTATTAAAAAAACCATAAACATGCATAAACAATGGTACATACATAAATACATATTTCTATTAAAATTACAACATAACATTCCAGAACTTAACCACCTAATCGAAGCAGAATTGCTTTAGCTAGTAAGTATAATAAAATCAAAAGTTAGATAAAAAACTCAAGTTACGTGTTCTCCAATATTGTCATTTTGTTGTGCCACATCGATCAAAAAATATCGAACAAATGTGTCCTTAAGCTTAAGGTTATCTTTTTGAAAAGACATTCTTGTTCTAGTTGTTCCTGACACTTATTGACACAATTCTTTCCGATTGTCAAAACGAATCCTTAACCACTCTACTAAGGTATACATAAGTAGGTAAAGTAAGGTATGTGCGGATACTAAACTACCATCCCACCCCTCAACTCTCACTCTATATATTAATCTTTTATCTTGAAACATCGATTTCTTTAAAAGTATGTATACAAACATAACTCGACACAAATCAAAGAAGATGTGTGTAAAGATATAAATATACAACAATCGATATAAAATTTATCAATATAATTGGTTCCGCCAGATGTTATCTTTCGAACCTTTTGTGTCTTGTATAAGTTGAGTATACATATATGTATATAGGTATGCATTTAAGCGATGTAACAGCAAAAGTGGAAGTCATATGAAGGTAGAAAAAAATATGTATAACTATAAGTATATATCAAAGTATCTTAAATAAAACCAATCCCTCTATATTTGGCCAATCAATAGAAAACAAGAACTTAAGAAAATGAACAAAATTGTCGGAATAATCATTCTTCCAATTATGTCAAATGCCATTTTAAAAACTCTTGGTAACCTTGGCATGTTAAAATATATAAATCTTTTATTTATCTCTCCCTCTCTTTCTTTTTTTTCTCTGTCTCTTTACTTGCGAATAAAGGAACTATATGGCAAGTATTGCATTTGTACAAAATTACTAACTCGAAATTTTAATAAAACATTACATTACGATGGTAGAGAAGTCGAAAAAAAATGGGACCCGCGATTCCGCCTGTCTGTTTGTCTGACGGTCCTCGTCTCTACAGCCTAAACCATACTCATACTCCGCATAGAAATGTTACTTTGTTTTTAAATTTTCTCAGGAACTAATGAACCGATTTAAATAATTTTGTTTCTGAACAATCTCCTAAATTGTTCAAAATAATATGTGATGATCAAAAATGTCTAGATCACGGAACTTTCGGGAAAATCTTTTAACGAAACTTAGTGTTTTGGTAGCTTTTTTTTATAATATAACTATTGTGATCAGTAAACGTTAGTTTCGGGTCTAGGACAACACGAAGGTCAGAAAAACTGCATTGCCTATCCACGCGTGAAGAATTCCATACATAGTCATAGTTTGATTGTTAAAAACACATTGTCCTACATTTGTCAATATTTAATATTAATCCAACACTTTATATTACACCATTTCCAAAATTGATTTAGATCTTCTTGTAGATCTTTACAATCCTTGATTGAGTTAATAATTCGAAAAATTTTAACATCATCGGCATAGATAAGAGAGATATAGAATCATTTAAAACAGAAGGCAATTCATTAATATGAAATAAAAAGCAATGGACCAAGGTGACTCCCTTGAGGTACACCAGAATTGAATTTAAATAGCCATTAAACTACGACGAAATCTACATAACGAAACGATCGTTAAATCCAATTTTATTAAATTTATTTCAAAGATTTTAATGACTTATTTTGTCAAATGCCTTACTAAAGTCTGTAAAGATGCAATCGACTTGAGCGTTTTTTTTAATTGCAAAAAAAGTAGAGAATTGTAATAAATTAGTAATTGTAGTGATAGACAAGGGATTCAAACAATTTAGGAATAGCAGACAACTTCGCTGTAGCATGGTAGTGCATTTTTAGAATCTTTTTTTAATAACGGGTGTTATCTAAGAATATTTCCAAAGATTTGGAAAATTAGTTCATTTCAGACACTCGTTGAAAAGACTAAAGAAGGGATAAGAAACATAAGACACGCACTTTTTCAACATAAATGATGGTATTCCATCAGGACCAGTACAAAACATTCATTTAGCTTTAAAATAAAGTCGCGTTAGAGGCCTCAGAAACCTTTGTGTGTTAGGAGAAATAAAAGAAGAATTGCTTGCTGAAAAAAAATCTTCAAAGGTATTCTTAAAATAATCTGCGAACTTGTTCGAAATTGACTCTGAAAGATGGCTTGAAGAATTTTGAAAAGTCATACTAAAGGGCATTTTCAATAAGGGTGCGTAGATGTTGAAATGGAATAAAACAAGCTGTGTGTGTGAGGTATTAACAAAATTACTTAGTGTGGAATTTGACATCATTTAAATGCCCGCCTGGGCTTCTTACGATAGCATGGATTCGAGTGGTCCAATTTTCAAATACTCTTCCGCATTGATCCTTCTGAATTTGAGCGATAGCCTGTGTTATGTTCACCTTTAGGGCATCGGTCGATTGTGGTTTATTTGCATAGACCTGCAACTTCAAGAAACCCCACAGGAAAAAGTCTAGCGGGGTCAAACCCCATTATCTTGGTAGCCAATTCAAATCACCCCTGCGAGAGATAACCTTACCCTCAAATCGTTCGTGCAAAACGTCAATCGTGGCGTTTGCTGTCTTTCACGTAGTGCCGCGCCGCCCGTCCTCCTGGAGCCACATGTCGTCTAGGTCCATATGGTTCAATTTGGGCCATAAGAAATTAGTTATAATCCATATGTAGCACTGGCTGTTGACGGTGACCGCCTTACTAACGTCGTTTTCAAAAAAGTAAGGAATAATAAGTCCCCGGCCCAAAATCCATTTTTTGAGGATGCATTGCGATCAAACGGCGGTCTATGGTCATAAACTTTGAGCTCCTTGGTCAGTTGGATCTTGTACGGGTGTAGGCCTAAGTCCCGGCGCAAAATTTGCCAAGTTGAAGTCTGCGAAAGGCCGAGTTCTTATGCACGGCGGGAAATAGACTGCCTTAGGTTCTGCTGTACACTTTCACGGACCGTGGCGATGCTCTCGGCCGATCTTGCGTACGGTGTTGAACGTACGGGTGTTGTCTGATTGTTTACTGAACCGGTCGTCTCAAATTTGTCCACCAAACGTTGAAGAGTCGACTGTGAAGGGCTACGACGTCTACCGTAAAATGGACGCAATGCGCGCAACGTTTGTGTTAACGAACACTCAAGTTGATAATTAAGTTTTATCATTTGAACGTGCCATGATGATTTGGCATAAACAACTGAAAAGATAAACAACAAAAGATTTGACAGATGTCACCAAAACAAAATGGCCTCCACGGGGCGCCAAAATCTACGCTCGCCAATTGAAAAACACCTTTAGCTGCACGTTATCTTTTGATCATACTTAGTCATTTCTAATACTGAGTAAGAGTAAAAAAAAGTTTGAACAAGTCACAAAGTCGTATTGCAGTTCTTGATAGATTGATGTATTCCATTTCAAAGCTCTTTAACTTTAAATAAAACGCACTTTATACAAAAATATATTAAAAAATAAAAACTAACGATTTTCGAAAAAAAAAAAAATGATTAAAAACTAAAATTTTTCTTGAGAAATCAGATGACATTTAAATTTTTAAAAATAAACTTATTTTATATGTATATGTTTATTTTTAAATCTTAAAATATAGTATCTATTTATGAACAAACTCTTTGGTTACAGGAGCAAGTTCGTGCGACTCAGTCGTGTGTTATTTTTTTTATATATTATTTTTTTTTTGGTTAAAGATATTTTCTCAATTTCCAAATTGACTTGTTTTTTTAAAATTTCTTGTTTTTTTTTTATCTTTTCAGGTAAGCAAAAACAACATATATGTATGTATTTTTTGAAGTATTTACAACAACAACAATAACACCGATAAAATGCGAACATTTATTTTTCTCTGCAAAAACAAAGGTAGGTAACTTTATAGCTATAAGTATAAAATCCAATTTATCGCTCAAATGGACACCTTAAATCCAAGAAGTGGAATGATAGAGTGTTATACATAGGAGGTAGTATTTTGTACCAACTACGAACCTCTATAGAATGTTGAGAATATTTACGATGGACAGAGAGTTACAACTTCCCCTTGGACTAAAGTTTTGTTTTTATTTTTTTGAAAAATCGATTCGATTTCATGAGAAACATAAAACATTAAAAAAAAAAAAAACAAAAAACTTGCAACTTTTCTAAATAGCCAGGCACTTTTGCAGCAGCAGCATGTAGCATGCAGCAAACTCTTTATCTACATCTATGTATCTCTATGTTGACTCTATTTTTGGATGCCTACAGATACCGGTATCGGTCATGCTCCAAATGGTTGCCCCTATGGCTGCTGGAACATAGGACCAGTTGTAGTCCCAGTATGCCATTTAATAGCTTGTATAGGTACCTCTATCTCTACCTTACCTACGGTAGTATTCTGTCAGTGGCGCTGCTCACGGACCATTTGTCAAAATAAATATTCATCAATCGAGAGTTAAAAAAGAGTTATCTTTCGTTATGTGTGCGTGTTTACTAGTTCTGCTTATGACTGCTGGGCACTAGCACGGGCACTGTCACTGTCATCTGTCGCCCTGCTGGTTTGGCGTCATCAACGCTCCGCGCAGAGCGGCGATGAACAACGGCCGATGGCGGTGGTGGCGGCAATAACAACTAGCGTGTAATATTTAGCTTAAGGCTGCAAGAAAAAAAAAATTATCTGCGAGTATGGTATCTATAAAATCTACATAGTTTTAACCTGTGGCCGTGATGTACGTACGTACGTTCCTAACCTCCATATAAAGTATGTAGATATGGTTACAAGAGTGAGTGCAACATGTTGTACTCGTATATAAAAACCGCACTGCTGTGCAAAAATCATAATCAATTCGAGGGGAAAATTAATTAAAAATTTAATTTCCTGCATATTTAGGAACACATAATGACGGCTCGGCGGCAGAGGCTTGTTTAGCGAGATGTTGTTGTTGATGGTGTCGAGGGGTGAGGAGAGGTGCGAGGGCAAAAACAAGGCGTTAGGCGGTTTATATGAGAAAAAATAACATCAAGACTTTTTGTGTGTGTCAGAAATATGTAGTATTAAGTTGCACAAACAACACCCGCTTAACCGTAATCAGGCTTCAGCAGCGCTATGTATACTCTACGTCTTAACAAAGAACTAAAGTGACAGCTGCGAGTATAATGACACTTCTGAGTGAGTATCTGGATTTCGTTTTGTTGTTCGTTTTTTTTTTTTTTTTATTTAGTTCAATTTGGATTGAGTTGGGTTTGGAATCTCTCTCCTTCGTCTTGTGTCTCTGGAATTACACCGCTGCGCTAAAGATGTCTGCCAAGCCGTCTTGATGCTTGATAGTGACGTTAATTGCGGTGCTCAAGCTCAAATACTAGGTGTAGGTACGCATGTACTACATTATATATGTATATAGTATATTGTTCGGGGTTTCGAATTTAAATTTGTCAACTCAGCGACACACATCAGAGAAAGAGAAAAATGTCTATAAAGTTGCTGCTACTGCTGATGCTGTTCCTGCTGCTGATGCTGTTTCTGTTGCTGGTGCACTTTTAACATGCGAACGAACATTGGCGTCGAACAGCTGAACTGAACCGAACTGAACATTAAACACACGCCACATAGATTTGCATGTGCATCATTGTACTGTCGACTTTGTCGTCATCGTCATTGTCGTATTCGTATCTAGACGCAAGCATACCTATTCGAACTTCTGTATATATTGCAATCAGATGCCAAGGTTATTGTTGTTTTGCATCATCCCAAGAAGAGCTATAGGGTAAATTCATCATCAGCAGGGGGTAAGGCTTTAGATATTATGGTATGTACCTACTCGTAGGTATGTCATTGTCAAAGCAAAAATATTTTAATCGAAAAGGCATGGGGTGTAGCTCTCACAAAGCAAGCAAGCAAACAAGCAACCAAGCAAGCGGTATACATATGTACGTACTCACGTACCTATACACAACTTGGAATGCTATTTTGTTGTAATGATGATGTGGGCTTGTTTGTATGTACATACATATGTATGATAGATAAAGATATTTACAAATTAAAACTTTGTAAATTTATTATTAGCAGATCGATAAGCTTTGAAAACGTCGTTAAGGATTGTTTGAAAATGAAACAAAAACAATAAATAATTTTCGTCTAGAGAAAAGTGAAACGATGAGAATTGGGGCATTCTCATCGTAACTTTTCTAGAAGCAAGTCGTTGTGATTTAAATACGACCTAGACATTTTTAACAGCCCTTTTAATTATACGTAATTTATTATAAAGGTCCTTCTTGGCCCTTTCATCAGAAGTGGGATACATCCTAAGCCAGAAGAAGAATTTTGATTATTGGGGTCCTAAAGAAAATTCAAGACAGAATTGTTGCTGAGGAAAAATTTCGAGATATTTCTAAAGAAATAATTGGAAGAAAAGTCCAGGTATTTGGAGTTTAAAAATGAAAAAAAGAAGAAGAACATTTTTTTTCAAGATAGAAAAGATAAGTAATTTTTTATTTTTGTTCTTATATTTTTATTTGTCCAGTTCAGTCCTGTCCAGTTCTGTATTTAAAAATAAATAAAATAAAATGAATACAGACATTAATAAAAGTCGGGAGAATGGTGTTGAGGAAGTTGCTATTCAGAACGATCAGCAAAATTTAATCAATTTAAAAGCAGTAGGAGATATTATTCGATTGGTCAAAGATAATGATAGACAAAAAATAATAACTGGGTTTCCTGTCTTCGACCCTGATCGTTCTCGTGTAGATATTAAGAAATGGTGTGAAGATGTGGATTTAAGGGTTAAACGAGACAGTTTGGAAGATTTTGATATTATACCACGAATTCAATCTGCATTATTGGGAAGAGCTAAAACCTGGTTTGAAAAATATGGGTTTCAGCATTATCAATGGGTAGATTTACGTTCGTCGTTGATCCATACCTTTGCAAGTGGTATAAATGTTGTCGCAGTTTTGAAGAAGGTGGCGAATTTTGAAAGTTGTGAAGCCATCTCATACAACGATTTTGTCATGGAAAAAATTGCTCAAATTCACCAGTTACCATTTGAAATTCCTGAAGATATGATAGTTCGAATTGTTATTGGTTGTATAACTGATTTAAGTTTAAGAAATTCGTTAACTTTTGTTATGCCAAACAATGTTCAAAACCTTATTGATCATTTATCCTCAATAAGTAATTCTTCAAGGCGTATTGAAACTTTAAATACGTCTAGTTTTCAAAAACCTAAAAATCAATTTTCACATGAGTCACTCAAACGATCTGCGGATTCTTACGCATCTACAAGTAAACGTATCAAAATTGAAAAAAATTGTTTTGCTTGCGGTAAACTAGGCCACATTCGGACTAATTGTCCGAATATTATAACAACAAATACTAAATTGAAAGAAGTTACAAATAAAAATGAAAACCTTTGCAATTTTTGTAAGAAATCTGGTCATGTTGAGAATTCATGTTGGGCTAAGCAACGTTTGGATAAAATAAAAGTTAATGCGTGTAACAAAGTATGTCAATCAAATTATTCGGATGTTGTAATAAATAATGAACATTATGGTTGTCTTTTTGATACTGGTTCGGATTGTTCTCTCATAAATGAGAGAATCGCTTTTAAATATGAAAAATTTATGGAACCATGTAGCCAATCCATCCAAGGAATAAGTCAAAATTCTATTAATCTTTCAAAAAAGTTGACATTGCTTGTAGAGTTCAAGGACATTCAATTTGAGGTGACCTTTTACGTTGTTGGAAAAGAATATTTAGATGTTGACTTAATTATTGGAAGAGAAGTACTCAAGGATAGTTCTTTAGAAATAGTAGCAGATTCTAAAGGATCAGCTTTAAGAAAAAAACATATCGTGAATTGCCTCTCAAAAATAGATTCATCCACTTTGGCTAAATTATCAGTTAATGAAAGTGAAAGTTTGAACAAAATTTTAAGTAAATATTCTCGTTATATGATAGAGGGCTTTCCGGACAAAAAAGTTAGAACAGGTTGCCTTAATATTCGCCTGATGAAGGATACAGTAATAAATTATCGTCCATATAAAATGGCAATATCAGAAAAAAAAATATTATCGGACATCATTTCGGATTTAAAAAAACATAATATTATAAGAGATAGTTACTCGCCTTTTGCTAGCCCTGTTATATTGGTTTCAAAAAAGAATGGTAAGCATCGGATGTGTGTGGATTTTCGTGCATTAAATAAAATAACAATTAAAGACCGTTATCCATTGCCAAGAATAGATGATCATTTAGACCAATTAGCTGGGAATAAATATTTTTCGTCTTTGGACATGGCATCGGGATTTTATCAGATTCCTATAGCTGAAGATTCAATTGAAAAAACGGCATTTGTGACTCCTGAAGGGCATTTTGAATTCTTAAGAATGCCTTTTGGATTAGCTAATGCTCCTGCAGTTTTTCAGCGAGCAATTGATCACGCCTTAAGGAATGAAATACAAAGTAAAATTGCATTGGTTTATATGGATGATGTAGTCATTCCATCAACAAGTGTTGAAGAAGGCATAAAGCGAATTGATATTGTATTGAAAGCTTTGACTGAATGTGGATTTTCATTGAATATTGAAAAATGCAAATTCCTTCAGTTACAAATTGAATATCTTGGCAGAGAAGTATCTGTTGAAGGTATAAGACCGAGCTCCAAAAAAATAGATGCACTTATGTTAGCCCCATCTCCAACAAATGTGAGACAAGTCAGACAGTTTATGGGTCTTGCAAGCTATTTTCGTAAATTTATTCCGGAGTTTAGTGCAAAAACTCATTGTATTACACGACTTATTAAAAATGATGTTAAATTTGATTGGAGTCAAGAATGTGAAGAAGCTAAGTTATATATTGTGAACCAATTAACGCAAAGACCTGTTCTTACAATTTTCAACCCTGATTTACCAACAGAATTACACACAGATGCGAGTGCTCTTGGTTATGGAGCTGTTCTTTTTCATCGTATTGAAGATAAATTAAGAGTAGTAGCATATTTTAGTAAAGCTACTAAGCCTTATGAGACAAAATATCACAGTTACGAGTTGGAAACACTAGCTGTTGTTAATGCAATCAAACATTTTAGAACTTATTTGTTGGGTATTCGATTTACTTTAGTTACTGACTGTAACGCAATAAAAGCTACAAAAGATAAACGCGATTTAATGCCAAGAATTGCACGATGGTGGATTTATCTACAAGATTTTGAATTTGATATAGTTTATCGCAAGGGGATAATGGTTCAACATGTCGATTATCTAAGTAGAAATCCACCCACTAAAATCTGTTACAGACTTTCAAGTTTAACAGATAACTGGTTGCAAGTAGAACAACAAACAGATTCTATGACAATCGATATAATGAATCAAGTAAGAGATAAAGATACTGAAGCTATTTCAAAGTACACTATAGTCAGAGGGCTTTTATACCGAAAAGATAAAAGTGGCAATAAGTTATACGTTCCTCAAAAATGTCGATTGTCTCTTATTAGAAAATACCATGAAGATAATTGCCATATAGGTTGGGAAAAAACTATTTTCAAAATGAGAGAACATTTTTGGATGCCGTCGATGGCAAGGAATGTTAGAAAATTTATAGAATCATGTGTAATTTGTTTGGTAGCCAAAAGGCCATCTGGAAAGAAACAAATAGCGTTACATCCAATTGATAAACAACCGATTCCTTTTCATACTATACACATCGACTGTATGGGTCCTTTTGCTCCAAAAACTGAAGGAGTTGATCGTTATGTACTGATTATCATTGATGCGTTTACCAAATTTATAGTTTTACGTCCATTGCAAACGTTGCAAGCATCACATACAATACAATGTATTAAAGATTTTATAACTTTATTTGGAGTGCCTCTAAAAATTATCACTGACAAAGGAACAAATTTTACAAGTGATGACTTTAAGAAAATGTGTTTATCATATGGAATTGAACACCACATGATTGCTCCAGGAATAAGCAGAGCAAATGGTCAAGTAGAACGATATGTTGACACGGTTGCAAATCTTTTAAGAACTAATTTTGATGCAAACATAGAATGGACAACTTACCTTAGTCGAATACAACTGACGTTGAACACAACAATTAATAAGACAACAAAATTATCACCTTTAAAAATACTAACAGGAATAAATGGCAGAACACCACAAGTTGGGATTTTATTTTCTCAGTTAAATTTGGAACCAGAGTATGATGATATAATTTCGATAAGAGAATTAGCCGATAAAAATATTAAAGAAAATGCAACTAAAATGAAGGTTAGATTTGATCGAAACAAAACTAAGCCAACACGGCTAGAAATAGGAACGAAAGTTGTTTATAAAAGCAATCAGATTCGAAAGTCCAAGCTAGATGTTCAATACCAAGGAGTATTTGAAGTGGTAGGAATATTACCTTTTGACCGGTATAAGCTTAAGCGAGGAAATTCAAATACTGTAATTACCGCATCACGAGAATCTCTTAGGCCTATTATTGTTCAAGATGAGGTTGATCAATAGATTCAAGGTAAATTTATTTAAATGCCAATTTGAGAAATTTGTGGTCTGTTTGAGTTATAATAATTATGTTTCATTGCAAGGATTTAAAGTTTAATTGGTTTATTTTTGAAAAACCACTTTTGAAGTTGTTGGTACAATAGACAAGCTTAAGATTGCCACTGAGCTATTGTAACCTTTGAAGTTGTTGGTACAATAGACAAGCTTAAGATTGCCTCTGAGCTATTGTAACTTTTGAAGTTGTTGGTACAATAGACAAGCTTAAGATTGCCTCTGAGCTATTGTAACTTTTGAAGTTGTTGGTACAATAGTCAAGCTTAAGATTGCCTCTGAGCTATTGTAACTTTTGAAGTTGTTGGTACAATAGTCAAGCTTAAGATTGCCTCTGAGCTATTGTAACTTTTGAAGTTGTTGGTACAATAGTCAAGCTTAAGATTGCCTCTGAGCTATTGTTGTTAATATCGTTGATTAAATTACATTGTTTACATAATAGACAAGCTTAAAATTGCCTCTGAGCTAATGTAAAAGTAAATTGTAGTTGTTCTCAATGGTGAATATGTTCAAGCTTTTGTATTAAACCTTGATTGTGCTTTCTTTATTTTGTTAATAAAGATAAAATGTTGTTATTGCATAATAACTAAATTGGTTTTGTTTTAGATTCTGGAACAATTTAAAAACAAACTGGGAATGCGAATCATTGTGATGATTATACCTGAACTCAATTTAATTTAATTTTATTGATTAAAATTGCTGAAAAATTATAATTGTTACTTTTTTTTATTGTTAAATGTTGATTATTTTTTTGTTGTCATAAAATGATGTTTAAAATTACATATTATCCTTAATGTTGATTCAATATAACTGTTTGATATATTAAATCGAAATTAAAATAAATTGTTAATTTATAAATTTAAAATGATTGGTTTTGTGTATAAGAACCAAAACTTATAAAATGCATCGAGAGCGCTGCATATTGCAGGATGGCCGTGATAGATAAAGATATTTACAAATTAAAACTTTGTAAATTTATTATTAGCAGATCGATAAGCTTTGAAAACGTCGTTAAGGATTGTTTGAAAATGAAACAAAAACAATAAATAATTTTCGTCTAGAGAAAAGTGAAACGATGAGAATTGGGGCATTCTCATCGTAACTTTTCTAGAAGCAAGTCGTTGTGATTTAAATACGACCTAGACATTTTTAACAGCCCTTTTAATTATACGTAATTTATTATAAAGGTCCTTCTTGGCCCTTTCATGTATATAAAGTGAGTTTGCTTAGATACTTTTTAGCAGCTGTAGCTCTAGCCGCCAAAAGCTTATCTATGCATATAAGGTGGATAGATGGATATAACTGAACATGTAAATTATGAAGTATTTTTTGTTTTGTTTGTTTTTGTACTTATTCTCTTTTAAACAATGAGAATAATTTGTACAATTGTTTGACAATGCCATCAGCATACTTTTGGTGTCATTTATAAATAAACAAATTGGATCATTATATTTATTTGAATTGACTGTGACCTTAATACGCGATGCATATATTGTATTCAACTGCATAAACAACAAAACACGTTGCACAAACAAAAATGAAGAACAATTTGTAGAAAAAAGAAATCTATAAAATAAGCGCGTGTACAAAATTAAGAACAAAATGGTAAAAAAGTACTATAAAATAATTGCGTATACGCCCGAGTGTACCTTTTTAAGTTATTTTAATTCAAGTTAGATCCCATATTATTGAACCAATTTCATTGATATTTTTTAAAGAGTATTTTCCGAGCCCTACTTTTTCTCGTCTTTGGCCTAGTTTAGCATTGCGAGATCATAGTGTCCAGAGGTTAATCAAAAGCTTAAAATTAGGTGTCTCAACAGTTTGTAGAGAACCTAGTGACTTATAACTCTTAACCATTCCTATGTGCATAATGTTAGGGATGCAGGGGACCTACAGTTTAAGTGCTGATTCCGGACGGCTAATTTTAGAAAGCACTTTTTATGACAAGAACTAATCTTGGAGGTTTTGTCAATTCCTCGCCTTGAGGCAGTACCCGTGAAAAATCTTTAGACGCAGGGGTTGAACCCAAGAACTCTGGTATGACAATCCAACACTATAGTATAGTATATAGTATACTTAATAAATAAATTAGATGGCGCTACATTTTCTAATAAAGGCTCTTCCATTAACTGCTTTAGACTCTGGCTGTAGCATATAGGTTTATAGTGGTTTTTTGAACTCAACCGCCAAACTATTCTCATCCGTTCTTTATGAAAGGCTTACTCATTGGGTGAAAAAGAATCATATTTTGCATGAGTTCCAAGCTGGCTTCAGGAGAGGCTATTCGACTGTTGACCAGATATTTTCGTTGTTGAGCATAGCAGAGATATACAAAAATAGGAATAAAAAACTTTATGCTTTCTTTGTCGACTTTCAAGCAGCCTTTGACTCCATACCACGAGAAGCACTCTTCTATAAATTATATATGCTAGGGATATCATCAAAAATGATAAATGTATTGAAAGCTTTGTACCATATTAATACTGCTCGTATCTGGGATGGAAAATGTCTTGCCGAAGATTTCGAAACAACAGTAGGAGTAAAGCAAGGGTGCGTTCTAAGCACACTACTGTTTATCTTATACATAAATGATATCACAGATGCTGTTAAAGGTGGAATTGAGCTCCGTCAGACGAAAATTCCAGGGTTATGATGACATCGTTTTCCTCGCAGAGACAGTTGAAGGCATGCAGCTTATGATCAACAGATTAGGAAGTTATTGTAAGATTTGGAATCTATCTATGTCAACCTGGTTAAATCTAAAATGATGATCTTAAGAAGTGGCGGAGGAAGATATTCACGGCTGGAGAAGTGGGCGTTTAACGGACAGGAAATAGAAATCGTTAAGGAGTATAAATATTTGGGAGTGTTGATTTCATCGAATTCCAATATGAAAAAACATCTTCAAGGCAAACTAGCATATGCAAAGCGTGCCATCTGCTCTGTTTGGGGCAGCTGCATAAACAAGAAGAGTATTTCACATACATCAAAGCAAGTGATATTTCGTGCAACTGCAACAACCATTCTTCTATATGGAGCACAAGCATGGGGTTACCGACCGTTTGAAACAGTGGAGAAGTTTCTACGTTACTTTATTAAAAGATTTTTTAGAATAACCGCTTGTTCCCCAAACTATATGATTCATTTGGAGACTGGTATTCCGCCTATGTTTTTGTATACTCTTAAGCTTCATTTCAACTACACAATACGTGTATTAGCAATGCATGAGCAGAGAACACCAAAATAGTACTTATGCACTTATTGTCGATTGAAGGAGGATGCGTTCAAGAGTGGAAGAAACTGGCATCCGAATGTGGAGTAAACCTGGTATTTACAGTTGAAGAGCAAGTGGAATCGCTAAAACCAAAATTTGATGAATTGCTAAAGAAAAAAGGAAACCGAATGTACCATAAATTCATGGAAGAAGCACAGAATTCGCAGTACAGGTTGTGTTATAGCAAATTGGACCACTACTTAAATGAAAGAACATACTTTTTAGCTAACCATTCTACGGAATTAATAAGTACAATCTTTCGATTAAGGGGTGAATTATTGAACCTCAATTTCATACCACACCGACCAGAGTTACCAATTATATGTACCTTAAGCAACCGTTATGAAAGAGAAGATGTGTTTCATTTTATGGCAGTCTGTCCCGTTTTAAATGAATTTCGAGTGCAGTATTTTGGAGTTCAGTCATTGGAATTAGTGGAAGTGCTAAAAATTTTAAATGGATCACGTGGCTGGGAAGTACTTTTTAATTTCACTAGAAAAGCATTAAAATATCGAAATTGCATTGTAAACGAAAATTTTTGAAACAAGAAAGAAAAATATGTATATCTATGTTAATAAATAATCAAAATTAAAATAAGAATTTAAAGTATGTCAGTGTGGTAGACGGCTTTTATGCAAAACCAATAGACTTTTTGTTAAAATAAGCAAAGATTGTTTGAACTTATTATTGTTTTTATAAGTCAATAAAACTAAAAACTAAACTAGTGGTTTTAAGATAATGAAAATATCACTTAAAAAGAAATGGGGTTAAATTAAACGATATCGGTGACCTGTTTTATTGAGACGAACTTACTATTGTTGTTTATATTTAACCTGTAGCGCTCACAGGTTACGGTGATGACCTGACCAAGAAATTAGGCCCTATAAAACCTTTAGAACGAAAACCACATAAAACAATTTACTTCCATAGCTGAACTAGAGTTTCTTGGATCTTCTACGAATTAAAGCTCAATTTTATTTTGTTACTTACCCATTCATTTAGAAATCCATATTACCGCTGAACTGAAAATGATTTTAATCAAAATCAATGTCTACACACGTCATATTCTATGTTTGTTTTAAAAGTCCAAGTCATGACGTAAAATTCTATAAGTTCAAATAACTGCTTTGGATTCTCCTGCACAATCTGAACAAGAATAGTGGTAATGTTTCCGACAGATTTTTTTTTTATATTGTGCGCGCACTCAAGGGAATATGAATACCCTTATAATGATTATACACAGTGCGAGCAATTAGAAAGGGAGGATAGGGTTGGAAAGGAGATACCGATGCACATTGGTTTTGAATGCCTGATCATTGTAATAAGTGGGAAATATTGAGTCTGGTAAAGCATTCCACATTCGCGTAGTGCGACTAAAAAAAGAATCTCTGTACTTTACTGTACGTCCGAAATTGGGCTCAAGGGTAAACTGATGGGCATTCCCAATAGAACGGGTATTACGGTTAAATTGTTTGAGGGGAGGAATGCAACTGGCTATTTCACTTGAACATTGTTTATGAAAATAGTGATAAAATAATAACATACATGAAACTTTACGGCGGTGCTCAAGAGATACAAAAGTTTCTGTTAAACAACGGTCACCTATCAATTTTAGAGCTCTTTTTTGAATTCTGTCCAAGAGGCTCAAGTGTGTTATTGGAGCACCTGCCCAGATATGGGAATTGTACTCGAGTTTCGGACGAATATAAGCTTTATAGATTATATCCAGATCAGAAGGGGTAAAAAACTTCTTGCATCTTCGGAGAAAACCTAAACACTTAGCAGCATTTTTGGCGATGTCAAATATGTGATCACTCCACAACAAGTGGTTTGTAATGCACATACCAAGTACTGAAAGCTGTTCAGTCTCCTCGATGCAAGTACCACTCATGGATAGTGGCATTGGGGAGGGTTACGATTTTGTGATAGTAGACATCATTGAGTTTTCGAAGCATTAAATTCTACACGGTTTTTGATTCCCCATTGGACAATTCTGTCAAGATCAGAATTTAATGAACTTATCATACGCTGCCGTTGGTAGTCCACATCCGAAGCACAAGGATGAGAATATAAAAACGAATATGAGAAGCTAAGGGTACTGTCATCAGCGAAACAATTAAGCGGGTTAGGGAGCGTTCAAGTAATACGTAACGCAATTTGGGGGGAGGGGGGGTCTCGTAAAACGTTACGATGCGTTACAGGGGCAGATGGGGTCTTTCTTACAACACGTTACGTAACATTGTTTTTTTTTTTAAATACAAAATTAGGGAATTAAAACTCCAAAATTGGCAACCCTTTTCATTTACGTTTTACGGGGAATCCCTTGAATAAGTCTGGTCGTCATTTTTGATTTGTTCTGGCAAGTTGTAAAAATGGTCACTTGAGTGTTACGTAACGTTTAGAGAGTGGAAGGGGGAGTACAGAAAAACGTTACGGTGCGTTACAAGGGGAGGAGGGGGGGTCAAAAATCTTCAAAAATTGCGTTACGTAATACTTGAACGCTCCCTTAGAAGATTCAGACAAAAGATCATTTATAAAAATAAGGAAAAGTGTCGGAGACAAAACGGAGCCCTGGGGCACACCAGCGTTTATTTTGTGAATATCAGTTTTGAACCCGTTCAATGCTACTTGAATTGAACGGTCCGAAAGGTAATTTCTAACCCAACGAAGAAGGGATTCTTTGAAAATTGATCAGCGTTTCCATGACCTTGGAAAGAAGGCACGTAAGTGCAATTGGACGATAGTTAGATGGTGAGGAGGATTCACCTTTTTTAGGGACATCCTGGACAAATGCAGTTTTTCATTCACTCGGGAAGAGACCTGTAGAATAGAACAGATGGAAAAGCTTACGCAGTGGTTTTGCCAGCGTTGAAGAACACTACTTCAGAACAATAGCGGGGATACTATCCGGGCCAGCGGATTTGTGAATGTCAAAATTTTTAAGTACTCTAGTAACTGAACGTGTGCGAAAGAAGATTCGTCCCATAGAATCGTTTACGCTTTCAAGTACAGGCGGAGTCATGTCACTCATTGGCAGCGTCGAATTAACAGCAAACTGTGCTACAAGCAAATTGGCTTTATCAATCGAGCTTACATAGGGAGTGTCATTAAAAACGAGCGTCGGAACCGATGAAGACGTAGTGTTACGCACATTTTTTAAAAATGACCAGAAACTTTTACTACCTTTGGGACATTGGATAATTATGTCAACCGTATACAATAGAACATCCATTTTGATGTTGAACTCTACATACGTCTAAATTAAGATATGAAAAACCGATTGAACAAATGACAGCTAATTTAACGTTTTCAACTGTCAAAGTCCTTGTTTTCATATTGGAGGACCTTTTATTTTGATAATCGCCGTTTGGACCAAAACCTCTAAGTCTCTTTATATTTTCTACTCTTTTAATCAATATCGAATTTTAACACCTTGGAGCAAAATTTTACATGTGTAATTTACGTGTATTTAAAATTTCAAAACATAGATTTTTCTAATTTAATACAATTTTAGCATCTTAATATTTCTTAACATTTATGCTAAAGTAAAAATTGCGAATTACTATTATTAATGATTAGCTTTAAGTTATTTGCAAAATCCATATGAGTACTGGTGTTTCTGACATTTCCAAATGTAATATATCCGTTTCCACGATTTAGGTTCGTTTGTTTTTTTTTTTCACGAACTGTCACTTTTTAGACGTGACAATTTTAGCATCTTAATATTTCTTAACATTTATGCTAAAGTAATAACTTTAAGTTATTTGAAAAATCCTTATGAGTTCTGTCTTTCTGACTTTTCCAAATGTAATAGATTCGTTCCCACGATTATGGTTCGTTTTTTTTTTTTTGTCATGAACTGTCACTTTTTAGACGTGTTCAGAGGCACCGTTTAATATGTAAGGGAATTCGAATTTCGTTGGTTATCAAAACTATTAAAACTTTGGAGAATTTAGTAAATTGTCAAATAGTATCATTTGCTTAGATCTTTAAAACAATTTAGTGAAAATAATGTGCTAAGGTTTTTGTTAAACAATTTAAATAAGTTTTTTATAACAAGCGCTGAAATGTTTGAATATGTTCAAAAAAAAGTTGTCATCTGAACAAATGTTTAAAAAAATGTACCTATAATTTTCTTGTTTCGATTAAATAATTAATTAATTTATGTTTCGATTAAATAATTAATTAAATTATGTAAAAAAAAAAAATAAGAACCAACCCCGAACCATACCTATAAAAAATAATCACTTAAATACAAATTTGAACTCGTGGCCTCATATCTGTCATTCTTATATTATTGTTACCTCCTTCACAAAGATATATATAATTCTTTTTTTTTTGTTGTTGTTGTGTTGAAATTGAAACGAATTTTTTTTTATCGTGACCTAAATTCTTTTCGAATTAAAATAAATAAAATTATGCATGCATACATATGTATATTCACATTGCCCCAAATATATTCAGACAAACATACATAATATTTCGTTATCACTTCTTGTTATTACCGCAGACGTACAAAAATTTAAAACGAAAAAAAAAAACAGTCACAAAAATTTGATTGCAATTTAATAAAGTCAACCTTTTAGGAGGTATACAAATGAGTGACACATTTAATATTATTTATTTTTCTGACATTAAAATACCTACAAGTCTATAACAATGAAATCGATAAAATGTGTAGCAATAAAATAGAACACCTTATACTAATTTATCCACCTTAACCTTAATTCAGTGTGTGCAACAAGAACAAACAAATAAATAAAGAGATAGAAAAGAGATTACCTCATAAGCTTTACTACCCCCCTCCCCCTCAAAAAAAAAAAAAAAAAAAATAACCATTTAACAATTCTAAGTAAGCTCAACGCACTTCAACACTATCAACAAATTCCTATAAACTAATTAGGTAGTCAAATAAATGACATAACATAACTCAGCGGCGGCGCTGACTACAACGATGAATGTCAAAATTGTCATAATCCGCGCAAACATAAAACACGACACCCTAAAAATAAAAATAATAATAATAAAAGAATTTGTACAAAAAAAAAGAGAAACAAAAATAAAAACAAAACAAAACAAAAACCAAGAAAAAATGCGAATAAGCGAGCCACTTTATACGTGTGTAGTATTTTGTATACCTAGGTAAGGTATATAAGTATGATGACGATGAGAAGCAATGCAGAGCACGGTATCTCATGCCCCACGCTTTGAATAATTAGCGTGTCTCTGGAGTTTCCCCCTAGCCTTGCCTTTGCCTGGGATGGCTTGGTCTGGTTGGTGTGGTGTGGTGGCATGCACTTGGAGCTTGAAGCATGGAGCAGTAGCAGAAGTAGAATCAGTGGCGGCACGAAAAATATCCAATTAACACCGGCACCACCAACTTCACCAAAATTATGGGGAAAGAGCACGGTTTTGGCCTGGGAGAAGAAATATGAGTTTATATTTTATCTGGGGCGCTTACGTAGTCTTTTGGTTTTATAACGTGTGTGGTGTTCCTTGTTGTATTTTTAGTGTTTTTTTTTTTTTTTTAAGTTTGAATCTGGGGTTCTTGTTGTGAGTTTTAAATCCTCATATGGTTGCATAGAGATTTCAAAAAAGCGAAATGGTATTTTTCTCACTAATCCCCAACATCACACCAAATACCCCTTCCCTTCCCTCCCCACCCTGTCTTCCCTCATCTGAAACTGCTTTTAATATATTTTAATTTGTAGAAAAATCATTGCACGTAATATAATTAAATGATTAGCATCTCGATTAGTGCGACACACGGTGACGGTCGGTCGGTCGGTGGTGATTGTGTGGTATGCTGTTTGTGTGGTGATCTGTATTCTCCTTTTTGGTTGGTTCTTTAAATTTTTTAAACAAACAGATCTAATTTTGTGAGAAATAATAACAAAGCTGCATAAAGTATGGTTCTTTGTTCTCTCTTTTTTTTTTTTTTTTTTTTTTCTGTCTCTTGTCTCTTGTGGCTTTTGACTTTTGTTTTGTTTGTTTTTGGAATTGGTATCTCTTTATACCTATCATTAAAATAGAAAGGTTTGTTCCTTTGTTCTATAGGTTAGGTAAGGTAGGTTTCAATTTCAGTTGCAAATACTTATTGTTGACCTTTGAACTTTTTTAATTACTTATTCTGTCTTATAGTAACGTGCAATTCCCACGTTTACCTATATACGTAATTAGTTCAGTGTTATTTTTTGATCGTGTTATCAGGTTTTTGACTTAAATATTATAATTAATTAATTTTTTGTAATACAGTGAGTGACACATTCTTCAGACTTGAAGTTATGTCTGATATAATATTTAGAAATATGTACCTGATTTGAAGAAGAGGTCATTGGGTTCGAGGGATATTGAAATTATTAGCAAACAAGTTAGGTAAAGAGATTAAAACAAAAAAAAAGCAAGTTGAGATATGAATAATGACAAATTACATAAAGGGTGGTTAAATTTTAAGACCGATGGTGATTTTGAATAAAACACAAATTTATTAATGAAATTAATGTCATTTCTTTTTTTTTTTGCGTGAGAGGAGTAATTGTTGGGCACGACGACGAATTGAGTTAGATGGCTCTTCAGACACACTATTACAAACAGCAGCAATATTTTCTGCAGAACGGGCTGCAGGAACACACAGTGGTATTTTCACATCGCCTACAGATCCGTTTTGCTCACATTTTTTGACGATTTTTCCGATTGTACACACATTTGGACGATTAAATTGACCGAAAAAATCACGAAGTGTAGTTTTGTATGGATGCCCATTTTCATAATAAGCCTGAATAATTTTAAGGCGTTGTTTAAATGTGTATCTCTCCATGGTTCAAATTGAGTTAGGCTTAAATTGAGAAATGTCAAATAAAATGCAGAAAAAAAACTTGATGTTTTGGTGAAGTTCACATTCAACATCGGCCCTTAAAATTTAACCACCCTTTATTATTGATTTCTTATCATCATCATTATATTTTATTATTTAAGTTGATTATTTTGATTTCTTAGGAAACAAAATATGTACATACATAGATGTAACAGTCGTTCATTGCTATACCTCTGAAAGATGACCCGTTTTTCAGAGGGGTCAATGGATTCGATTGATTTAATTAGAAATATTTAAGTTGAATCTGATCAAAAGTTCAAATTATGACAATATGGAAGATTTTCTTTTTAAGGAGTATGATGTAGAATTGCAGTTCTGTTTAGACAAGGTTTTGAAGTATTTTATATTTCCGCTTACATTCCGCTTCACATCTCATCTCATATCACATCAATTCAAATTTAAAACGTGATTCTAATACAAGTAATAGATGGGTAGGTAATACATGATTTAAAATGTGTATGGAAATTAGATAAGGTGATAGAGATTGGAATGGAAATGAAATGCACGTGCTGATAAATAATTGGAATTATCAATAAATCTTATATACAAACATACATATGAATGTACAGAAGCCTACAATATAATTAAATGAGTTTGTTGCTCTCAATATACTTAGGCACGTTTTATCAATTGCTCTATTCAAAAGGAACATGTTGTATACTTCAATACTTCTTTAGGTCTCTTAACAGTTCTTAAGGCCCAACTATAATAGACTTAACCGAGCTTAAGCCAGCTTAAGGGAACGAACCAATACGCAACCTTATATGTCACTAACCATAATAGACGTTCTGCTCAGTTTCGTTAAATTTCGCTAACTTTCGCGCAATTACGCAAGAGCCATTAAAATGGCTCGAACTTAAGCAAATGTCAAATTTGAAACGCATTTGCTTAAGTTACTTGAATCCATTATGGTTACTTTTTGTTTTGACGACAACTTCCGATAACTTTTCGTTCGGTTTTGACATTAGCTTACTATCGGTTAAGTCTATTATAGTTGGGCCTTTAGATTATAGTTCGAAAGTTGTACTTGAAATTTTTGACTTCTACATTTTAATAGAATTTCATAATGTTCTGATTTATATCAATACAACTGTGTCAATATGTGTCAACTGTTTAAAATATATTTATTCAACATTTTTTGGAAATATATTTGAAATTTACAGTTTCAGTATCGGGAATTGTGAATGAATTATACCGAACTCTTGAAAACGAATTGGCGGTGGGTGGTTTTATTACTATTTTGTAGAGTTTGTGAACTTTTTCGTTAAAATTGTGACACTTGCGTTTCTGACAGTAATTGTTAAATTAGTGTGATACTTATTAGTAAGTTTGTGACATTAATTGTTGCATGTATTTTGGACACTTCTTGTTACGTTTGTGACACTTATAGATCCTTTTATAAATGTATGAGTTAAAATATGAGTTTCGTGGGTAAAACTTTGAAATCAATCTTTTCTTTTTATATACGAACTGTCATTTTTTCTACAATTGTGTACGTTTATTCTTAGGTTTAGTGACAGTTAGCGTTACACATATTTTTTTATATTTGTGACACGTATGACCAATTCTTGACAAATTTGTAGTCTTTTGATTCGGTTTGGAAAGAAAAATTAGAAATCAATTTGTTCTATTTCATTCCCTCTACAACTCAAGATCTTTAAGTATGTTAACTGCTTTCGAAATTCTTTGAATATTTAATTGTTAAAAAAACGGCATTAAATATATTTATTAAGTGCGTTTTTTTCGTATTCCATATATATTACAGTGAGAAATTGCCAAAAAAACGATCTGCAGTAGTCTGGTTTTTATATTTGAAAGTTCATACAATTAAATATTTGCCAGAATAATTTATCAAAAAATTCCAAAAAAAAAATAGCGAAATTCAGACCATTGGTGAAATTGTGTAAGCTGATTTTTGATAGTTGACTATCAAAATCAAGAAAATAGGTACGTCTGTGTAGTGTGATAGTCGATTTCAAAGTTTTAACCAAACAATTTTACATAAAATAAAAACTTCAAGAAGGGGGTTTGTTCGTAGACTACTACATTAACATTTGGTGTTGAAGCGAGCTTGAAGCTCGCCTAAATTCTTTATATACCTGAATCGAGTTGAAATGAGCTTGATTCGCCTCGATTCCGGTCGGGGATCGAAGTCGAGTCAAAATTTGTGAAGAAAAATCTGTGTGGAGGAGTTGGTTTTACAGATAATGCGTTATGGTCTGTTTATTTGCATGTTTGTGTACAAAAAATATATAGTTTTGTCTAATCAAATTAAAAAAAAAAAAAATGCAGATGGAGTAGGTAGCATATTCTTATATGGTGCTGAACTATTAAGTTTTTCATTGTTTAACACGAATCAAACTATCTCACTTGCACTTCATAAGAAACATCGAAACACCATTTGCATTTTAGAAAGTGCTGTCAAACTTAATCATTTTTAAATCTTCTTGTGCGGTGGAAACACCAAAAAGATTTATTTAATCTAAACTGTGATAAACCTTTGGTGGAAGCATAGCAAAACTTAATTATCTTTTCTATTGTTTTCTCTTGCAAAATAAGCCCAGTTAGTCCATTTTCACTAACAAAACTAAATAATATCAACAGTAATAGATTGATTTTTTCCCCAATAGAAAAACACACATGATTCCAAATGCACAACTACTCAATGAACACAGCCATCGAGATACAAATGCAATATCAATCGTACCAACATTTGAAAACGAAAATCACATAAGATCCATTCGAGACTCGTATAAATGTCAAAAACCCATCCATAGTAAGATTCTACTCTAACTTTTATCGGTGTTATTCATACTGTGGATATTGTTTTTGTTATTCGTGTAAAATTCTACTATACTATGGATAGATTTTCCAACAAAACACGGGTATTGTATAAAATACAATTTGAATTGCATACGGATGTGTCCTGAAAAAATGGGTGACTTACTTTCTTATTTATAATTTTTGAAGTACCTAATCATCAAACATTTGATTTTTACTTTTACTCCCACAGTCACAGAAATTAAATGTTTGCATCTTAAAATGGAAGTCTTGGTCGAATTACTCACAGAATTTTCAGAAGAAAACCTCACAGTGTACTTCCATACTGAGCTACCTGCCAATATTTGTAACTAAGGTGACATTTTACTCCTTTTAGTGTCGGTCTCTATTCAACTGAACTTATATATAATATAAAGTAGTGCATAACTATATTTAAGTTAAATTATGTATTGTTACGTTTTTGTGACTTGTTTACGAAATGTTACAAGTTTCGAATTACACTAAAAAACTAACTTTTCACAAATTAATAAACAAAAAATATGAACCTGCATTTAGACCACAAATTCATTTAAATATAAATAAGCTTTTATTTAAAGCAAAATTACGAATCAAGCCCATAAAACTAATTACACACAAAAATACCATGAATTATTTATTATTAATGGTCTGATGAAAAAGTCTTTTGTATTTGCTCTAAGCACTGATTTTTGTCAGAGACTGATGGTGTTTGAAATGGCAATGACATGAATTTTAAACATTTAAAATGCAATAAAACCAAATTTAACTTTATGCTGCTTATTTTTCAGCCCTTCACCAAATTTACCCAAATCCTTAAAAGGGAAACAATCAATTAACTCAAATTTAATTTAAAATTTTTGATACATCTCATTATCAACTTTTGTAGAATATAAGAACAATTTTTTGTATTTTTGTGACGGGAGTTACCACATTTTTAACAAAAAAAAAAACAACAGTTTACAAAATGTACAAAACTTCTTACAAACTTCAAAATCAAATTACAGTGGTGGTCCAGTATAACGAACGATATAATGTCCAGAGTCAATTCGTTATATCGAAAATTCGTTATATCGAAACATTTTTTTCATACAAATCTTTAGGTTAATAGAAAGTACATTTCTATTTTTCATTAATTTATTTCAAACGTGAACATAGTATGTAGTGTTTGGTGGCATTTTCCAATATAATCCAGTTTCATCCGCATTGAAAATTGCATTAAAGGTGAGTTTATTTTCTTTAATTATTTCAGCTAATTTCTTCTTAAATGGTTTGACAAGGTCTGCCCTCGATGAAAGCTTTTCACCAGACTCTTTAAAAAGTCGAATTCCAAAGTGCTTTTTAAATTTTGCTAGTCAACCACTGCTTGCTGTGAATTCACCGTGGTGATATTTTTTTTGAAACTGCAATGCCTTAGCCCTTAAAATGTTACCATTAATAGGAACATGACTCTCACGTTGGGCAATAAACCATTTGTACAATGCGGTTTCCATTTTTGACATGAAACTGAGAAACCATGTTAAATATTCCAGACGTCAAAAAACGTAAAACAACAAAAATGGGACTAAAATCCGTTACAATTTTGTGCGTAGCGAACATAGCAAATGTCTGTTTACATATACGAAGACGAATACGTAGGACATAACTAAGCAAGCTAAAAATATACACTTGTGTAATGGGAAATTGCGTATATATCTTCCAATATTATCATAAACTTTCATGTAGTAGATATTAAAACGTTTACAGTAATTTTTTTTTTTAATCTGAAATTCGTTATTTTGTTCGTTATATAGGATACCTAATGGACTTGAAAATAGTGTTCGTAATATCGATCATTCGTTATATCGGCATTCGTTATACTGGACCACCACTGTATTGTGATTCTGTAAAAAATAAGTAATTTAAAAAACCTTACTTCAATATTAAGCTTATAGTGTAGTTTTCCAAGCTTTTTCCTTTAAAAAAAAAGAAATGTATTTATTTTAAAGCCAACACATTTTATAATTCAATGTTTTTTTTTTACATTAAATATTGATATTTAATCTAGCCTTAAGGTTTGGATACATTTCACTTGCTATTTATTGTATGTTTTTTTTTGTTTTTATTCTGGGTTAAACACAAACAAAATATAAATATTCGAGGGAAATAATTGTGTAAATACCACAACATAAAATGTTATACCAAAAAGCCCTTTTAAAAACTATCATACCCACATACAAATACAAAATGGTAACCACATTCGTATTTAAAATATCAAAGAAATAATAATTATGTTTATTACTTAATTATGTTCGTTTACTAAAGCAATTAAATAATTTATAAATCGAAAATACACTATACGAATCCCTAGTTTTAAGGACACATAGACAAAACCTACTGTAAGTTATCCTTTTTTTATTGTGTGCATAGAAAAATCTAAACAATTATTTTAGTATTTACCCATGTCGAAACAATTATAAGAAATAATTTTATTTTGATTATTATAGTAGTAGACATTTTAATTGCTTATGCTATAAATAATATATAGGTATAGAAATCTATCTATACACACGGCACAACGCAACCCTCTCAACCACACCCTTCAATAATTACAACACTGAAACTTCTCTAGACCTGCTATGGTATCTAAATTTATAGTTTTCTCTACCTCTGCGTGACAAAATATGTAACTATCATCAAACTTACATAGAAGTTTGACTAAAATTGTTCAATTAGATTTTCCGCTATATTTCTTAGTTCTACACGGTTCAGAAGTGGAAAAACACAAACAAAACACACCGACACAAAAATAACAACCCTTGATCAGACATTTTCCCTTAAAAACTATACAGAAGGTAAACCTATAGTTCCTACGAGTACAAACAATTTAAAATAATTGCTTCGCACGCAAAATACCAAAAAAGAGAAGAAAATAAATAACAAAACGAAACGATCGAAAAAAAAAGAATATTAAAACTGAATAAAAATTTCCACTCAACATTTTCAACCCTTTGTTGCGTTGCATGTACCACCTACAAAACATCGCAGCGCAGTAGTAGAGGGCCGCCAAAAAACATTAAAACCATAATAACAACCTTCCAACCCCCTGTTAACTTTTTTGCAATATCAGTTTTTTGGGGAGCAGAAATTTCAAAACCCACAGTGTGTGTTTTGTGTGTGTGTGTGTGTTCTGCAGTTGTATGTTAAATTTTCGCTTATGCCCAATTTTAAATGAAAATTAAAATCCCAAACCCTTTCGTCGCGTCGCATCGCATCGTCGTCGCAGGTGGAAAGAATAAATTTACATTTTTAACCATTAAACTACATAACCCCCCTTTACCTCATATTTGCTGTATTTGTAATACCCGTCCGTCGTTGTCATGGAACAGTGGAGTTTTTCACTTGAAAAACCAAGCTTATTAAAAATTTAAATTTATAATAATCAGAATGAAATTATTCAAACTGATGCTGCATAATAAATTTACAACAAATCTTTAGTTAATTAAACTGTTGTAAATTTTAAAAAATATAAAAGGTTTAAAGGTATAATGGATAGCAAATATTAAAATTCTAAATTTTAAGGAGTAATTTTAAATTTGTGTCATAATTTTGTTGGCTTTTCACCTCTGTTACTTTTTTGACACAAAACTTTGAAATTCTTATGTAATGTATTTAAGGAACTATATATTCAATCTAACAAGATATGTTTTTATTATTTTGTTTACAGAAAATAAGCACGAGTCTTAAATCCAGATGCTTATATTTTGAAATGTTTTAATATTACGTGTGTGACATACTCTTTCAATTATTAACTTACGTTTGTTACAATTTCTAAAACATGACAAGAAATTCAAAAATGTCCTTCTTAACATACACTTAAAGTTATCAACGTTATAGAAATATTTTTGTATATTAATAAATTAGGGTAAGGTATCCTAGCCCCAAAGCAAAAATCCCCAAAACAAAATCCCCAAAACATAATCCCCAAAACAAAATCCCCAAAACAAAATCCCCAAAACATAATCCCCAAATCTAAAATCTCCGAAACCAAAATCCCCAAATCCAGGGAATAATCGAGAACAAATTTAAGTTGTGTTTATCTTTTTATTCAATAAAAACATACGAAATTAATACTATCTATGTTTTTCAAAAATATAAGAAATAAATTTTGAATTCATGGTATTAAATAAACAAATGAAACAAATAATTGTTTAGCATAGTAATATGATCTTAATTTTAATAATTCAAGTTTTTTAACTTTTGACCGCCTATTTTTTTTTATTTTTAACTTTTTGTATGTTTTCACGCTCGATTTTTTCAATTGACGTTTTTCACCGCTGCTTATTTGATCAATTGTGGTAAAAACATCTATCGTTTCCGATTGTAGGACAACATTTCCAATCCGTGTGTCCCAAAGTCCATTTTTCCCAAAATGTAATGTCCCAATTTTTGTTATTCCCAAGGAAATGGTTTCCAATCATTATTTATCCCAATGCCAAGTTTTTCCAATAATAATGTTTTGAATTGATATTACGGCACGCGGACTAACAGCTAGTTATGTAAGGGGGGCATGCTGCCCCCCTGCAACCCCCCTGGAATCACTATTGAATTTGGGGTGGGTGCGAGTTTGGGTATATACAAAGTACTTTTTGCATTTGAGCACTAAAATCAAAGAAATCCCCAACAAAAAAAAAATAAAGTATGGTAACACTGAAGAAATGTCAAAATCAACCATTTTTGCGTGTGTTTATGTGAAAAAGTGAACTTTGAAAATTAATTTAAAATAGAAATAAATGTTTCCTCGCTCTAACATTGCTATAATTATTATTTATTTGCACGCGTGTTGAAGTTCGTGGTGCGCTAATGGAAAGTTAAGCCAAAAATTGTATTGGGACACCAGAAGTAAAGTTTTGAAAAGTCATTATCTTCTGAACTTTTGCTTAGCTCCGAAAAGTACACTCAAATGATGAAAACTCACATGCATTGACTGAGTTTGAAAAATTAGATTTGGGCATTTCGTTTGTGGATTATCGGCATGGGGATTTAGGTCCTGGGGATTTTATTTTTGGAGATTTTGTACTTGGGGATAACGATTTTGTGCATTTTTAAAAGTGTGGGGATTTTGTTTTTGGAGATTTTGCACTTGGGCATTATGCCCCAATAAATTATCCACATTTTTGTGTGACTGTTATGACGATTTCAGGCAATATGTTGTAAAAAAAAGACATTAAAGTAATATAAAATTTTTAACTTCCCATAGGAAGTTATTGTAATGGGTCCAATTTGTCAAATTGAAAATTTTGTTATACAGATAATAAGGCAGAAAGGGCTCTCAAGAAAATTGCGTGGGTGGTTTTTTTTACCATAGCAGTTTAAAAAAAAGGTGAAAATTTTGGTTAACCCTAAATATCTCATGAACCAATGACGCTAGAGACATGAATTACATTTTAAATTATATATTGTGACGTGATACAAACAAGTATATTTTTGGAAAAAAATCGAACTGACGGTTTTTTTATAAATCAAAAAAAAAAACTGAAAAAAAAATTTTCACCTCGAAAATTTTACGACTGAAATATGATTTCTTCTCCAAAACAATTTTGTTTAACGAAGAATAATATTTTTGACATCTGATACAATTTTGAGAAAAATCTAATTAACAGTTTTTTTTATAAAAAATAAAAACCTAAAAAAAAACATTACTCAAAGTTGGTAAACATTGAATTTCGACCCAAATATTTTTTCAAAAACTTGAGATTAAGGTTTCAAACTTATTTTATCTTATTAGAAACATTGTTTTCAAAATTCTGAAAAATGTTGAGAAAAATCGAATTGACAGTTTTTCTACAAAAAAAAAAAAAAAAAACAAAACAAAAAAAAATGAATAAAAGTTGGTAAAAATTGATTTTCGACTCAAATATCTTTTCAAAACCTTGAGATATTGGCTTTAAACTACTTTTATCTTTCAAAAAATATTGTTGTCAACATTCAGTAAAACTTTGAAAAAAATCGAATTGACAGTTTTTTTTTACAAAAAATTAAAAACCGAAAAAAAAATTTAACAAAAGTTGGTAAAAATTGATTTTCGACTCAAATATCTTTTCAAAAATTGGAGATAATAGCTTCTTACTACTTTAAACTTATAAGAAATATTGTTTTCAACATTCGGACACATTTTGAGAAAAATCGAATTGACAGTCTTTTTACAAAAAATAAAAACCTAAAAAAAACAAAACAAAAAATAGTACGCACATTTTATAAAAATTGATACATATAGACAAACTTTTAAGCAAGACAAATCGACAGACGGGATGGAAAGTTATCAGTGTGGGTCGCATCCCAGCCTCTTTTTTAAATATCAAATTGTTACTTATGTGACATCGGCTAAATATCGGTTAAATCTTGTCAATCTGTAGGGATTTGTGACGATTATGACCGTTAACGCTTTAACAATCTTAGAAACAATGAGCAATTTAAATTTAGTTAGTATTTAACAAATGTTACGTATTTGATATAGATTAACTTTAGCCCTGAACGGATTTAAAATAAAATAAAATTTTATAATCAAAATATCATTGTAACATTATTACATAACAAATTACATTTTATTTTTGGAATGTTGCAAATATGAACATTTTAAATGCATGTGTTTGATACAAATTTTAACTAAAAAATCAGTCTCTAATTAAATTTGTGTCGTTAATAACATTTGACGTCTCATAATTTAATAAATTACTGTTACGTATGTGACACCAACTTTAAACTAAAAATTCTCCAATTGCGTTTTGTAAGAACATATTTTTGTAAGATTTAACGTCTCATGGTGAAATTATTTACTGTTACGTAAGTGACACAAGCTCTAAACTAAAAATTCAGACTCCTATTAAGATTTTTAAGACGTATTTTAATGGCGTTTAAAACACTTATCACCTTATTAATAAATTGATTACTGTAAAGTATGTGATACCAACTTTAACTAAAAATTATGTGACGTTTATAACATTTATCTCGTCGTCGTGAAGAAATGTCAACTTTTAACTCAAAATGTAGGATTATAAAAAGTTACGTCAAATATTTCCCAAATCAGTTAAATACAAAATTCTTTGCAATATTCAAGCTTTAAAAAAATGTTTGTGTCTGTTGTGACACTTAACTATCCTGATATTGGAATACAAACTTATCACAATTTTTAAACAGTTAATAGTTTGAGTGTTGCAGAAAATTAATTCTTGTCCAATTTTCCGTCTCAAATTCCCCTCTGTACTCCGTGTGTGTGTGTGTGTGTGTTTCATGTAATAATAATTTTTGAGCCAATTAAGAAAAATTGACATAAATGGGGACGAAAGAAATTGCGTGTGTTTTGACAAACAAAAATTAAATAACTGTCGTTCGTTTGGTAGTTTCCTGTCCTCACCGCTTTTGATATTTGTCATCCTTTTTCACGTTCGTTAATAACAATAATAATTTGTTGTAGTCCCCAAATCAAAGGGAAAATATGGTAAACCGTGAGAAGAGGATTTTTTTGACCCACCCTTGATACACCCTTTTTTTTTGTTTAAATTTATACAAAAATAAAAATAATCTACAACAACAGTTAAGGGATTAAAATAAATTCCAATTTAAGTGAGAGATTTTATTGGATATTGGTTGCATGAAATGGTTGTTTAAAAATTATTATTATTAAAAAAAAAAATCACTTCTTTCGCATCATGATACAATTAATTAACAAAAATGAGATTAAAATTATAAAAAAATAAACATTATTACATATTACATACGAGTACAGCATAGTTCGTTTTTTTTTTTTTGATTTGACAATAATCAACGGAAATTTGCTTCTTGCTATATTCACGTAAAATCAATATTTGTAATTAATAAATTAATTGGTGTATCAGCGCACGAAAGCTATTTTCAAAACCAAACTTACCTTTACCCTTACCTTTCAGTACATACATACCTTCGTACATAGGGATGAGGGATGAAGATTACAGATTGGGTAATATTCAGGTGGTAGGGGGTGTGTTTGATTATTGAAATTGGCAATTTTCTAACGTAAAAACGACCCTTCAAAACGAGTCACTGTGACATGGGTAGACAGTTTGAACTTTTTGTCAACGTTGTTCTATAGTCGTTGTCATAGCTATAGTTATATGTAGTCATGAAATGTCAACATCTAAAGAACAATTAACTTGGCCCAATTGGAAGCCCTTTTTACAGTCGATTATTATTTAAAAGTTATGTAAACTCGGTCCGGTTAAATTTATCACAAGGAAAAAAGGTTTACTTTTAGTTTTATTTTTTTGTGTTGTTGCTAAATCATTTCAAGGGTTTCCTTTTCGACAACGATAACGACGACGTCGTCAATTTTTGTTTGTTATATTTTTTGTTGTTATTTCTGTGTCGAGGACGAAGGAATATACACACACAAACAAAAAAAAAATAAAGCATTAAAAAGGTAAATATACAAAAGAAATACGGAATCATTATATTAGAGTCCAACGCATTCTGTGATTTTTATTTCGGGGTTTCGATTTCGAAGCTTACCTTAACTCTACCTCTCTTCAGACAGGCTTCATTGATTTACATTCTGGAGTTCTCGAGAGCACTTCTATATATACTGCATCTATGTATATACCATATATTCATACATATATAAGTTGAAGTTATGGAAACCAAATGTAAAAAAAATAAAATAAAAAGCAAACGGAAGTTGTTGATCATTTAAGTGGAAAATTTATGTCGAAAATTGAAATTGGTTGTTTTTTTTTTTCTCATTCTTGTGGTTTTTTGAAGTTGGAAGTTCCACATCAGGAGGAGGTATGCCATATGCATATATAGCATAGACATCCCTTTTACGATGTTCTTTCTGATTTCTGACCATTCAGTAGTAATGAAGAAATAAATTGATTGTGGTTTGAGATCAGTAGACCGAAATAAAACAAAAAGAACAAATAATCTCTGCCACCATCAGCCATAACCAACCGCAGTCGCGTCGCGTTGCGTAGCGTCGCGCTTCGATTTTAAATTTAAAAATAAACAATAATAAAAATTGATCTTTTTGAATCAGATGGTTGATATGGTATGGTTTAGGTGTATATTGATGGGGGTCTTTATAGGGTTGGACATATAGGTTTTGTAAGGAAATTGCACTTTTTTAAACCGGAAATGACAGGAAGTTAAAGCTTATAAAGGCTTAAAGTATAGGTGTGTGGTGAGATTTTAGAAGACTTGTCTATTTTTTTCAATTTAAATAAATATATTAAAATTTCGGAAAAAAGTTTACTTTTTCAAAATTTTTCACTTTTTCAATAGTTTTGTAAAGTTATATAGGTACCAAGTAAACTGCCTAGGAGAATTCTTACGTAGTAGTTCAAATTATCTAGACATACAAGTATCAGTTGTCTTATAAGTTTCGACGAAGTTCCAATTAGTTTAAGTCAGCTTAGAAAAAAGTAATAATCTAACCTAACTTAGAAGACTTGTTCTAAGAGCTTATTTTATTTAACATATTTACTTACTTAAAGTGTCGCTAGAGTCCGGGGCGGAACTGGGCCTCAACCAACATGAGTCTCCAACCAGCTAGGTCCCTAGATAGCTGTCTCCATTTTTGCACGCTAAATTGGTCGAGGTCTTCACCCACCTACGTGCGCCACCTGAGTCGCGGTCTTCCTCGGTTTTAGCTTTGATGTCCATTCGCTCTACATGACCCAGCCATCTATGTCGTTGGACTTTAATTCTATTAATTCTATTAGTGTTGCTGTACAGCCCGTACAGTTCGTCATTGTATTTTCTCCTTCACTCTCCATCTATGCAGACGGTACCAAAAATCACTCGAAGAATTTTTCTCTCGAAGCATCCTAAGACGTTCTCATCTTTCTTTGACAGGGTTTAAGCCTCAGCGCCATAAATGAGAACTGGGATGATGATTGTCTTATAGATGGTGATTTTAGATGCTCGAGAGAGGACTTTACTTCTCAATTACCTTCTTAGTCCAAAGAAGCAGCGATTTGCAAGAGTTATTCTTCGTTTGATTTTAGCGGTGGTGTCGTTGTCTGAGTTTATAGCGGTGCCTAAGTAGACAAAGTCCTCAACTAACTCAAAGTTATAGCTGTCCATGGTGAAGTTCTGTCCAAGACGTCGTCGTTCAATGTCCTTTTTAATGACAGCTTATATACCTGGTCTTGCCCTCATTGACCACTAAAGGCATCTTCTCCGCTTCCGTCACAATACTCAAAAACGCTCCACTGACATCACGCTTTGATCTTCCAATTAAGTCAATATCATCGGCGTATCCGATTAATTGGATGGACCTTTGGAAGATTGTGCCTCTAGTGTTGACGATTGAGTTTTGCACAATTCTTTCCAGAACGATGTTGAAGTAGTTGCATAACAGTGCATCGCCTTGTCTAAAATCTTTTTTGACATCGAATGCATCGGTGAGAACTTTTCCGACCTTGATAGAGCAGCGTGTATTCTCCATCTTCATTCTGAACAAACGGATAAGTTTGACAGGGATGCCAAAACTAGACATTGCTCTGTAGAGCTCTTCCCTATAGATGCTGTCATAGGCGGCTTTAAAGTCGATCAAGAGATGGTGGGTATCGATTTGAAGTTCCTGGGTTTTTTTTCCAAGATCTGCCGTCATGTGAATATTTGGTCAATGGTGGACTATCCTTTTCTAATGCCAAACTGATAAGGACAACCTATCAGGTTGTTGACAAACGGCTTCAGACGATCACATAATACGGCAGAAAGGATCTTATATGCAATGTTCAGTAGACTGATGCCTCTGTAGTTGGCGCAATTCAGAGGGTCTAATTTCTTGTGTATTGGGCAAACTATGCTGAGATTTCACTCATCGGCCATGCTTTCTTCCGACCATATTTTGCAGATGAGTTGAAGCATTCTCCCTACCAAGTCATCCCCTGCTGCTTGTAACCTTGGGAGGTTTTATTTTTAACTTTTGGGTTTTGTTTAAAGAAGTTATAATTCCTTTATAATACCTAGCGTCAAAAATAATAAGTCGCTAAGGTATACAAATGTATCCTTGTCTTAATTTTTTTGAATGCTCTACAAAAAAGTTATGATTGGAAAATTTCTTCTAGAGAACTATTTCTGATCAAGCGTTAAAAAATTAGAAGTTTTTTATCGATTTCACTTTTTAGCTTTGGAATTTTGTAAGTAACGAACAAAAATACGGGTTGGGGTCAAAATCCCGAAAATCAAAATCCCGAAAGCCCAAAATCCCGAAAACCCAAAATCCCGAAAACCCAAAATCCCGAAAACCCAAAATCCCGAAAACTCAAAATCCCAAAAACCCACAATCCCGAAAACCCAAAATCCCGAAAACCCAAAATCCCGAAATCGAAATCCCGAAAAATTATATAAAATGAAAAATTTGCGCAAATTTTTTTTATATAAGATCGGGAATTGCAAAGACAACCTACAAATTTGCGCAAATTTTTCATTTTATATAATTTTTCGGGATTTCGATTTCAAAATGCTTTGCAAAAGCATAATAGCATCAAATCAAACTGTTTTTTATATAAGATCGGGAATTGCAAAAATAAATATCATAAATTTAAGAAAATTTCTGGATTTTGGCCATTCGGGATTTTGGGTTTTCTGGATTTTGGGTTTTCGGGATTGTGAGTTTTCGGGATTTTGGGTTTTCGGGATTTTGGGTTTTCGGGATTTTGGGTTTTCGTGATTGTGGGTTTTCGGGATTTTGATTTTCGGGATTATGTGCGTTTCCCCAAAAATACAAAAACGAACAATGCTGTTTTTGAAAGAAAATTTAATACTGTTAGAAAAAGGTCTTGAAACATTTATTCAAAAAAAATATAAATCTTTTATTATTATGTATTTCTGATCCAATTTTTAATTCTTTTTGAAATAATTTGACATTATCTATTATCCACAGTAATATTCTATCAATAACTGATTATTTTAAAACTACGTTTTTCGAAATTTAAAAACTACACGATTTTATTAGATAAACTTATAATAGCTTGCACACCAAATTATGATTACAAAATTTGAAGAAGTGTCCTGCAGATCTCGGCTCCTCGTGGTTATTGGATTTAAGATAAACCACATTGCCAGAAAAATAAGTTCCACAGCTTACAACTTCAACTTTGTACGCCTCCAGTGACGCCTCTTAGCGTTGTACCGGATTGTGTTTCCTGTACGTAGACGGACCCATTGGGCCTCCGATCGGTTTTGTTTTAGCTTTTTAAGTAATTTTTGTCTAATACGAAACGATTTGTGGGCAGCCATTTCGTCCGCTCTTGGCAAAGATTGGAAAAGAAAGCTACTTTTAGATTTTGAAGTAATTAAAATTATGAATGAAGGAATAGTTTCAATTATTCTTTGGTACATGATTTTTAATAGATGCAACTAAAAAACACTTCTTATAACAAGAGTAATTATTTCTCTAATTTTGAACTAGGCCAAAAGAACACAAACTTGTTTTATGTGTACAAGATGGATAAACTTTTAACTGAGTTATTCAAAACGGCTTATTTCTTTCCATCTGCTCAGTCCGAGGTTATTCTACTCTTTAAGGTTTGTAGCATTCGTTTATAGGATTCGAAAAATAATAGAACGTCAATGAAAAATTAAGAAGGAAATTTATGAAATATCAATTTTTTAAAAAAGTGCGTAAACGCCCAGTGTACCTACCGTTTTTTTTTACTGATGTATCTAGATATAATTAAATCACATCTTAATTTGTTGGAGTGATTAACATTATGTTTTATCTTGTTTCTACATCAAAGTTATAAGAGGTCAAAGGTCACTTAATTCAGTTTTTCGCAATTATCATGGTTTCTATGGCTAAAATGATTTTAACACTTAGTATGCAAATTTCATTAAAAATATGGTTTGCGGAAATCTAAGCTCAAAATAGATTTTTGTACGCCTTAGTCGTTTTAGAGATATAGGTTAAAAAAGTCTGCTATAAAATACAAAAATCGTTGAGACATAATTCAGAATCTCAGCAATTGGACTTGTTGCTCCATCCGTTTCTTTTGTCGGAAGAGATTGCAACAATATAATTATAATAAAAATAAAATACATAATCATTAAAAGTCCTTTGAATATCCTTTTGATTGAAAGTTCTATATCAATTGTACACAATTTCGAGAATCGTTTGAATAACTATTTGATAGTGATAGTGTCAGGCTACCTGGCGTAGACATTAATTGAAGACCGTCTTACGAGACTTTTACTGTAGTTCGCTTCTTGTGTAATTATCCAAAATCATCAAGGACTAAAAATGTAAGCTCCAGAAATCTTATAAATGGCTTGAAAGAATTTTGTACTGATTGAATTTTTATAAATTATATTTTCAAGATAAAAATGTAGGAATTACATACCGATACCACAACAACTGGAAGCCACCTTTTCGACAGTGAGAAGTTTGTATTAAAAGTCCTATAATAGTCAGCTATTTTATCTTAAACGAAAAAAAAAATCGCATTTCCCTATCGTAGATAAATCAACTCTTTCCTTCCAAAAGTTGGTACTTTGGTCTTCCTATTACCTACCCATCTATCCACTTTTCACCTACTTTAAACTTAAAAAAAAAAAAAAACAACAATAAATTAAACTTTTTAAGTGTAAAACTTTGCTGTGAATAATCCGAATAAAAAACACCAAATTTACTTCACCTAACGTTTAAATATGTAGTTATATACCTATCTATACTTTTATTTTTGGATAATATTCTCCTGATATGTATCTATGAACAGGTACAGAAAGGTAGCTACCTACCAACTTACCTATCTCAATCTTCGAAATATTCACGAAATTAAATCGAAAACTTTATCAAAACAAAAACAAAAACAAAAAAGTAAACCCTTAAATACTTTATTATAGGTTGGTTGGTAGGTATAAACTTTTATAAAACCTCAAGAGATCAAAAATATAGGTATATCTATCAAAACATACCTACATATATAAGTAGATAGTTACGTTTCTTTATAACTTTATAGATAAACATATATCTAATACGTAATATCTATCCACCTGTCAGTCTACATAATAAGCTACCTTACTCAATTTATAGGTATCCCTGATGTTTTTACTTATTTCATTTATTCGAAAATCTACCTTCAGTTTTATTCTTTCAATTCATTAAATGTAGATACCTATACTTATATAATAAAGGTAAACTTTCCAGTCTTTCTACCAAAGTTTTTCTCATGATATGTGTACCTACCTACATGAAATACCTACCAAGACCAACTATAAGTCCGAGAATTCCAGAATTCCTGCTCAATTAAGTTTAACTTCCCTAAAACGTTGGGTAACCCATAAGAAAAAAAGTTTAAATGCAGAAAAACGTACACCTAAAGGTAGGTATATTTAAGGGCCACCAGCAGCGTTGTATAACGGAAACAATAACCACATTTTCTCGCACACGCAAAGCCCCGAAAGAGCGAACTTTCTAAACAAAAAAAAAAAAATCGAAAAAAAAATAACTCACATGAAACACTTTACCTTTCCAAACAGCTTCTATGCTTCCATAACTACGAGTACTCCCTGTACCTATACTAAGGTTGCCTGCCACTGTCACTATCAACATCGCTGTCAACTTTTGTGACATTTATGTGTGCAATAGCAAAATCCTGAACATATCTCTAAAACTCTGCATCAGAAATATATTTAAAAAAAAACCAAACCAAACCAAAATCGACTGCTATGAGACGAGAACGACATAACGACGAAAATCCTTTGTGTTACTATCCTGATTCTCTCTCATCAGAGACCCACTGCCACTGCCAGTCCTGAGTTCTCAACAGAATAAAAGGCTCACAACACAAATTCCACCCCCCAACCAAATGTCCTTTTTTTTTCTCGAGTTGTTTTGTTTCGCTCTGCGAAAGCGAAAGAACTGAGTTGAAACCGAATCCTGTACCGCAAAACGACAACGACGACTACAACAAAACAACAAGGAGAACGATGCGATGTACTGCTGCTGCTGATGAGTATGAGTATGATGAGGACGATGACGATGAAATAGAATCGTTGTGAATTGACGGCAATGGCAGCCGGCAGCAGGCAGTCCTTTTCATCACCCTCATCCTTAAAATAAAAAAATAAAGAAGAAAAACAAAAATAAAAATAAAAAAACAAGGAATGTAATGTAATGTGCGCTGCGCACAGCGAGCGAAAACGAAAACACTGAAAACCCAAAGACTCAAGTACCTACCTATACCTACTAACAGTTCCTTTCATTTCGTCCTTCCAGCTGTTATCTCCTGAATTTCTACTGCATATAGAAGAACGTAGGTAGGTTCCAGAACAAAAAGGATAAAAAGCGAACAATTGTATGATATAGAGAGAAAAAATCTAAGAAATACTCTACTCGTAGTCGTATCTATCTATACCCGTTATTTTCTCATTTTCCAGGGTTTGCAGCACTTTTCTCAAGTACTAAATATAGATATAGGTATACCTTTACATGGAAGACGACGAACGTAGCTCATATCTTTTTCATCTGCGTCCTGTGTCCTATGTCCTGTGTCCTTATGCTATTCTGTAGAAACTGTTGTAAGACTGTGACTTTAAGTATACACACATCTCAGTAGAAAAAGAAGAAGAAAAAGAAAAAGGAAAATGATAACATTTCTGCGGGCATCACAGAAAATGTTATTCCAATGAGTTTGTGCGATGAAGCGGGAGCATAATCGACCCTGGGTATCTCTAACTTGTATCTCGTAGGTACCTTCTCTTTTTAGTTTGAATTTCTATACTCATTTCGTCAAAAATAACATAGAGATATGAGTGTAAAGTAGGGGTAAGGGTATTTAGGGCACCACACCCTCATCAAAACCTCAATACCTACCCCAACGGATGCTTGAAAAATAAATATATATATCTTATATACATATATGTAGGTACAAACAGGACATTTGAAGCTGTCTTTTTTTTCTCAAAATTATTCAATGAAATGTTTTTACCTCCATCAAAACACGCAACAGCAGCAACAAGAGACGCAACGAGCCGCGCCGAAAGTCACAAAAATGTTGAATGAAATTTTGTCATAAACAAATTTTATTTGTCAAAGTGTTGCACAGAGCACACGCTCGATGTTTTGAATTAAGATTTAGATTCGATGGGAGGGAATGGATGGGGGGGGGTTTCCTCCTCTCTTATCCTTCCCAAAAAAAAAAAGATGTTGCCAGTATTTTCGTTTGTTTTTGTTTTGTTTTTGTTTTGTTGTCAAATGAAATGTCTTTTATTTTTATGAGCCAAATTAATTGCTAGAAAGTCTGTTCTTTGGTGCTTGTTATTAATGATTTCAGCTCGTTCTCTAGGTATTCGTTTTGAAAACGAAAAATAACAAGCAATAGGGCGGAAGTAAGCTCTTGCTAGCAAGCTATAGCTTACTTTATAGCTGTTGTGATTTATGTTGGTGCAGATTTATATGACATGCTAAAAGGGTGATGTAGATGTTGTTACAAAAGCACACACCATTTTGACAGCCCTGAAGCAGCCCCAGCAAGCAAAGTATGGTAGAGGAGTTAGCAAAGTGTGGCGGTACAAGTTACAATAAAAGATTACAAAAAAAAAAACTTTGATTATAATTTGTTTTTAAATAAGCTTGACCCATAAATTTATTTATTTTATAGGTACATATTTGTAAGCTAACACGTGAGTTTGTGAGTTGTATTTATAAACATACATATAAATGATAATACCTACCTTCCCAGTTCAACGGCATTCATTAGGTAAGCAGATAACAGATAACGACGTAGGTACGAGGTACGTGTAGGTAAAATTAAAATAGTGGACGTGTGGTCAAATTGAAAATAAAACAAATTAAGTAGGTATATGGCTGAGGCAACAACTGTGAACAAAGTTAATGCAGTAAATTTTTATATGGGGATGTAGCTCAGATGGTAGAGCGCTCGCTTAGCATGTGAGAGGTACGGGGATCGATGCCCCGCATCTCCAAGTTATTTTTTTTTTTTTTTTGTAAACATATAATTTTAATTTTTTTTTTCTTTAAATAAAAAGTGGTCTGACTTTAATAAACATAATTTAAGGGTAAATTTAATTTGAGTCTTTGTAATGGTGTTTTGGTTGAGTCGAAAAAAGCGGACGTCCATATCTCAAGAACCAGTAGGGCTTTCGACTTCAAATAAATTTTGTCTTACAGATAATAACATCGACAAAATGCTAAAAAATCAAAAAAATTGAGTGGGTGTTATTTTTTATTATATAGCAATTTAAATAAAATGTAAACAATTTACCTAATCCTAAATATCTCACTAACAAATAGCCACTTATAAAGGGTGATTTTTTAGCTATTATCTTTTTGACAACACTGCACTGGTTTAAACAGCTGACGCACGTCAGCGTGTTTTGTTTCACTGTCAAACATCTTCAGTTTGGTCTAAAATAATTTAACCATGAATCGTCTTACAAAACGAACAACGAACGCTTGCAAATTATTGAATTTTATTATCAAAATGAGTGCTTTGTTAAGAAAGTTCATCGCGCGCTTCTTGTGTTCAGCGACGAAGCTCATTTTTGTCTCAATGGGTACGTAAATAAGTACAATTGTTGATTTTGGAGTGAATATCAGCCAGAAGCATTTTGCAAGAGCTATCAATGCATCCAGAAAAAGTCACAGTTTGGTGCGGTTTATGGGCTGGTGGCATCATTGGACCGTACTTCTTCAAAAATGATGCGAATCGTAACGTAAATGTAAATGGTGAGCGCTACCGTGAGATGATATCCAACTTTTTTTTTGCCCAAAATGCAAGAGCTTAACATGCATGACATGTGGTTTTAACAAGACGAGACGGTTCCACATGCCACAGAGGCGAGTTCGGTTTATTTTACGTTCGGGACCGGTGAATTGGCCGCCTATATCGTTCGATTTAACACCTTTAGACTATTTTTTGTGGGGCTATGTTAAAGCTCATGTCTGTAGAGACAAGCCCGCTTCAATTGACGCATTGGAAGACAACATTGATATATTTATTCGTGAGATACCGGCCGAAATGTTGGAAAGAGTATGCCAAAATTGAACTAAGCGGATAGACCATTTGAGGTGCAGTCAAGGTCAACATTTGCATGAAATACTTAAATTATATGAACCGTACTATCGATTCCAATAAAGATTTCAAGAATTTTTCTGAATTGTATGTGATTTTTTTTTTTTTAAACTTTCCTATAGCTTTTAAAAAATCACCCTTTATTATATAATATGACGTGATACCAAATTAGTATAACTTAGAAAAAATTTAATTAACGGGTTGTTTATAATTAAAAAAAAAACTGAAAAAAAATATTTGTCACTCCGAATATTTTCCGAACAAAAAATTATATTAACGCCAGATTAATTTTATGCAGCGAAGAATAACGTTTTCGGCAACTGGTAACATTTTGAAAAAAAAATCGAATTAACGGTTTTTTTTACAAATAAATAAAAACAAAAAAAAATTTTTACAGTGTTGATATTCCAATATCTTGACAAAATTTAAAAATATTGTATCTTATGAAAAATATTGATTTGATCAAAACAAACTTTCAAAAAAATTCTACTAAAGTTGTTAAAAATTAGGTTTCTTTTTAATATCTTGTAAACAAAAACTAATTTTGAAACAAACTTATTTTATCATATAGAAAATATTGTTGCTAAGTTTTTTTTTTTTTTTTTTTTTTTTTTTTTTTTTTTTTTTTTTTAGAAAAATTCCATTCAACGTATTTTTCATAAAACACGACAACCTTCAAAAACAACAAAAAACTGATAAGAAAAGGTTTTCGACTCTCAAGTGTTATGAAAACAAAGAAAAATATTGACTTTAAATTTGTTTTATCGTACACAAAATATTGTTATGTATTAATACTTTGTTAAAGTTTTAAAAAAAATGTTGACAGACGGGATCAGAAGGGAAGTTTTTAGTGTTGCTTTTTTTCTGTAAATTAAGGTGGCATTCGGTGAGTGTACCTAATGTATGCTAGAGCGTTCATAAAGTTTATAAGGAAAAAAGGGCCGGCGGCTCCTGTATGAACGGGGCATCCTCGCTCGTGATGGAGCGGAGCTGCTTCGGTTCAGTAGGGCTGTGTCCGAAAAGGACCGCATTGATAGGGTGAAGCAGGAGAACCAGTTTTGGTGGCTTCAAACTGCAACTGATAATGGGTAATCCGGGGTGGGGTATTTTTGCCTTGGCCGGCTTATATACTTGTTTTAGTCTTAAGTTTTAAGTTTAAGAAGAGCAGGAATGGTGGCACAATAAAAGAAAAAAAAAAGAAAAAAAAAAGAATAAAAAAAACAAAATCTCATAAAATACAAAAAAAAAAAAAAAAAAAAAAAAAAATGCAAACACATATCACAGACAGTATTATAAAAATCCTCGATGGAATTACAAATAGAAGGACATAGTTGATTTGCCGCTGTGGTTGTTCTAGTTTTAAGTAGATTGTAGGTAGATTAGGTAATTTTAAGTTTTATTTTAAGGACTTTAGCATGTAAGTAAAAATCCCAAAAAATGATAAAGATTTTAGTTTTTAAACTTTTCTAAAAAAAAAAAAAACATAAATTGAAATAAATAAAACAATCTTAGTTCGTAGGCCGAAAGGCATTAATTTTAAGAATCATGAATTTCTTAGAGCGCCCGATTAGGGCCAGTAAGTTATATTTAAGTAGAATTAATTAGGCTAGTTTCCCATTTTGTCTAGCATGTAAGTAGAGTTAAGTTTAAATAAAAAAATGAATTTAAAAAAAAAAAAAAAAAAAAAAAGGAATTTAGACCCGTTGCGTTGTTAAAAATATTTTGCTAGCTCATAACAATTTTCACATATTCAGTGCTCTAATCAAATACTAAATTTTATTTCTCCATTGAAACTGTAATACGCGTACTTCTAGGAATGCTTATCAGTATACTCTTCATAGTTATTTCAGAGATTCTGTCTTTAGCCGCACTTCACGAATGTATAATGCTCAATGTGCATCGGTTAATCCTTTAAAATCCTATCACCTTTTCCTAAGACCTCACATTTTAAGACCTAAGTGTTTGATTTTTTTCATTCATCAGCCCTTAAAAAAAAAAAGAATGAAAACTAAATTTTGTATTAAGTGAATATTAAATTAATATTCCGATGGCTTTAAAAAACTTCCGAAACTACTTTGGCCCTATAATAAATTAACAATCGCTTTTATTGGTCGTTGTAAGACACAATTAATTTTTGCAATTGTTTCAAGTTGAAGATATTTAATTTTGTAAAAATTCAAATAGAAATGGATAAAATTCAGGTTGGCCCAGAATTCGAAAATAAAAATTCAGAAAACCCAAAATCCCAAAAATATAAAATCCCTAAAATCACTTTTAACACAAAATTCAGAAAACTTATAAGAATGAGAACACGCTAGTTCTGAATGGCTCAGCAACCAAACACACCAAATGAAATCATTGCAGCAATGAAGAAAATCATTTTGAAGAATATTCGAGTCAAACGCAAAGAAGTTTCAAGATTGTCAGTATATCGGCTATTCGTTCGAAAATTGCTGAATTTTGACCATTCTTAAAATTGCTTGGTCGTAATTTGTGTGATCAAATAATAAATAACACCGTTGATACAAGAACATGAGGCTCACGGGCATAGAACCTAATTTGTATATTTATTATTTGATTGGGATATACATAAGGCAGGTATTTATTTAAGGCTTTAAGTCCTACCCAAGTAAGAGTCAATCCCCAAACCAAAAACAATATTTTTTTTTTTTTTTTATTTGAGGAGTATTTTTTCAAAAACCATTTACACAAAAAAAAAATAATATTCATTAAATAAAACATCAAGCAATAATTTTTTATTTTAATTGAATTGAATATTTTAACTGTTCTATGATGTCCAAAACAAATTTGGGACTTATCATCCATTTTTAACAAAAATGTCTGCTACTTGTATCTCTGTCTTTAAATTTAATTTCAAATGAGGCCTATAATATGTTCTCTATGCGTTATGATTGGCAACAAAAATTGTATTTTATGTTTCTGGTCCTTATATCCTTATGACTTACATATGTCAAAGCCACCGTACTTACTCGATTTTTGACTCTGATTGATGAAGATCCTTAAAAGGAAGATATTTGGCTATGATTGAGGAAGTTTTTCAACGTTTGGAACTTAAATTTTTGATCTTTTTGATGGGAAAATTAGATTTATATCATCTAGGCAAATGTTTGAGAGGCTTATAAATTAGTTTCATACCTCTAGCAGACAGAAACATACGCTCCAGGAGTGGGTGAAAAAGGAGTAAATCCCAATTTATCAAATACCGAGTTTTTTTTATGTGACGAAAAATGTCCATATAAAATCTTAAACACATTTTCAAAGTCGTTGGATAATTGCTTAACATAAACATCAAACATTTGACATACCTATACTGACTCCCAGAACAAGAGCAACACAAAAAAAAAAATGAAGAAAGAAATTAATCTTGAACCTTTTTATCCAATTGCTTTCGTGGTTGACCATAAAGTAACCTCGAGATAATCCCAAAAAACCTGACATTGAACATAAATGAAGAATAAACGAAACACACGCAACAAAAAAAAAAAAAAGAAGAAAATAACGAACTACTAGAACTAAAATGTCCAATCTCCAGTCTCGAGTCCAGTGTCCAAGTCGAAAGTCTATTTTGCCCAGTTTCCTGGGATTACACTATACTTTGATGTGGACCGTGAATCCATGCGAATGCGGCGAAACTCAACACAAAACACACAAAAGCCATCGATACTATCGCAGTATTATACTACATATAGATGGAGGGAGGATGTAATATGGTAGCTAGGACGGGCGGGCGTCAGGAATCTAAGGTAGGCACCTAATTCTGTATAGATGTCTATATGTACGAGTATATCCAATCCACTGTATACTACTCTGTACTGACTTTATGTGGGTTTGAAGTTAGTTGCTATATATTGGGTATAGGTAAAGTTGGGAAACCCTACAAATACATTTACTAGATTATTAAGTTTTGCCCTTTGCCCGCCACTTCACGTTTACCATTTTTGAGTCCACCACCATATCAACATATAGGTTGTATAAAGGTATAATATTGTGGAACATCGAACCTCGTCCTGTCACTTTGCCAACTTGACATTGCGATTTGTGAATTGTGGTATGGATTGTGTTGGTATAAATGATGGTGCGGGGGCCACCATATTATACAGAATAAGCACAAGTGTACTCATTTGGCCAAAGCCTTTATAGATGTTCCTTATCCAGATAAAATTTCACCACCCCCTCCTCCCCTCTATATCGGAGTACAGAAAGGCTTTGAATGAATTAACCACCACACAACCAATATTACGACGAGCATCGAGCAACGTTCGCCCGCCAACGCCAACACTTGTATTACCCACTGCCATCAGTGGCACTTTGGATTTATCCTTTGCCGTTATAGAGAAGAATATCGCCAGCAATATCACAGCTGCTGCTTATGCTGCTAATACTGCTGCTGTTGCTACTGCTGCTGTGGTAACTTGCAGCAATGGATTTGATATTGTTGCTGTGCAGCAATATAAAAGCAGACGATGAGGACGACGACATTTCTATTGCGATATCATTTCCGAGTAAAAATAAGGAAAACGAGTACGATGAGGGTCGGAGAATGGCAAAAGGGGACAACATACAACAACAACAAAGGACAATATATGAGAAAAAAGAGAATAAAATAACAAAAGAAAGGGAAAAAAAAGGATTTGCATTCAAATTTTGCATTTCATTTTCCTTTTCATATTAAAAATGAAAAGGAATGGCTAGGAGGGGGGGGGAGGATTTAGGTTGAAAAACAACAACAACAAAAAAGGAAATCATTGAATAATACAGCACAACTTTGCCAGCACATTTAAGCAGTATTTTCAAACTGAGGGAGTTCTCTGACTCTGCCAGGACCAGCTATATAGGGGTTCCTTTTCTGCTACTGCTGCTGTTAACGTGTAACTGACTTTATAGCAACAACAATATAGAACTACCTATAGATATGTACACATGTATACCGCCGACATGAGTAACAAAGAAAAGAGTAATACATATTTCGATTTTATTTAGTTTTTTTTGTGTAACCAATTGTTGGAGATTTGATAATCAAATTTCATCTCTGCGAGGACGGGACTTACAATAAAAGTCCAGTCCAGAAATCCAGACTGAGTTACATTTGTTTTGTACGCATAAGAAAGGATTCTGTCATGAAGAAATATCTGTCAGTTTTTTTTTTTTTTTTTGAAGTTGTTGTCTCCTTGTATCTTTTTCAGAGAAAGTCGAAAAAAAAATTAAACAACATCAAACGAATTTTTTGAACCGACCACAACGACGAACTACGGCGGCGAGCGACGACGTTTTGTGGGTTTTAATATTTTTATATATTATTGTACTTTTGTTGAAATCTCTTAGATCTTTTAACAATACCTACACAGAAGTTTTGATTAAACAAATTCATTTTGTATTCTTTTTTTTTTTTGAAGTTAAGGCAAAATTAATCAGAAATATCATTTTTTCAGCAGGAACCTATTTGATGTAAATATTGAAAAAAAGAAGCTTTGATACGAAACACATTGATACAGAAATTATATAAGCCAAGAATTCTCTTTTAAGGAACTTTTTAAAGCTAAGCAAGAAATAATTAAAGTTGCAGCTTTTTTTCTGAAGAGATATTCAAGGCGTTGAACCATTTGATTAGACTTTTCGACAGGACTTTTATTTTTGCGAACAAAATTCATTTAGTTTTTTTTCTTTCTTATATTAATAAAATTTAAATAACAGTTTCCTATATAAAATGAAATAAGCTTGAAGTCAAGATTTCTACTTTTTCACAAAATACTCGAGTCGAAAACCCGGTTTTACCAATTATTGATAGTATATATTTTGTACAAGTTCTTATCTTTTGTACAAAATAACTTTCATTTAGATTTTTCTAAAAATTTCATTTGTATAAGATTAGATAACTCCGAATTCAATGGGGCATATTCATAGTCAAATTTTAAACTCGTGTCTATTTGAACTGAAGTCTAAATTTAACATCTAGGTTAGATACAGCTGCTATTCATAAATAATTTGACAGCTCTGTTTAGTTAGAAATAGGTTTAAGGTATATTCTACTACAATTCTAGTACAATTTCACTTAAACCTTTACAACATGGCTTGTATATAGGGGAACAAAATAAATTGCGTTAGCTGAAGAGCCAAAATCTTTAAAGTCGTTTAAATAATTCCGATTGCTGTTAGTTGGGAATTTCATGTAAGTCGCGCTGGTGCTGTTAAGACTTGGAAACACACAGATATTGGCAAACCTTTCATTGAATTCCGATCTTCAATATTTAGAAGGTCAATCATAAACTTGACAGTTTTTTTTCTCGAATCGATACCTTTCATACAAATTGTCCTCATCTGTTTGAAAGGCGTCAATTCGGGTTAAGTAGAGCTTTCGTTTTCCTGAAAATATCAAAATATTGATATATTGTATGTATGCTTAAGTCTTTTGACATTTTAATTTTTGTTTTTAAATTTTCAAATAAAATGTCTCGCAACGTAATTTTCTCAATCAGTTTGTTTATTTTTGACATTTAAAACCATCTTAAACATAGGTTCCGTCGTGTTTATTTTTAGATCTAGGCTATCGTTTTAAAATGGGTTTCAACGGTCTGTGAATAATATAAACTGAAGTTTAGTTTAGCAAAGACGTAATCAGAATTTATCATCGAACAAAAAGTCAGTTTTTTGTTTGGATTTTTTTAAAATTCAGTTCAGTTTGAAAAAAAAAGTTTGAGTTATCTAGAACAAAAATTACTTCAAATCGAGAACATAGTTTATTCATGAGATATTTAAGGCCAACATAAATTTTCTTTTATTTCGTTTTTTTTTTTTAATTTGTTTAATAAAAAAAAACCTATTGAATTCTTTGGAAAGTAATTATGTCCTGTACTTATTTATTATTATGATTTTTAGTTATTTTCTCTACCAGGGACAATAAGTCATTTTTGACAGATACAAGAATTAATTTTAACAGATGGATCAAAAAGCCATGACGGGATTGATGGAGACGTGTATTCAGATAGACTAAATCTATGTCTTTTATTTTGTCTTTTCAATCACTGTAGCGTGTTTCAGGTATCGTACTTCTGGCCATCAAGTAAGCCCTCTCTTATTGGCTCAGAGAAAACGTGATATCGATTACCAATATACCTACGCAACTTCTCATATAGTCAAGCTGCCATAAAATCAGTGAACTCTGTCTCAAAAAACTCACCAACAGCCCAAAATTATTAATCATCTCTTGTGGAGATGGTGGAACAGTTCAACGTTCAACATTCAACTTATTTGGAAGCAGTGTCATAGAAACATTCCAGGAAACTACAAAGCTGACAAACTTGCAAAAAATGGAACAATTTTACTTTTGATTTGTTATCGGTTAACCCCTAGCTACTTGTAAGCTTATGCTAAAGCATGATACCATACAAAAAGTAAATCACATATGGTTTAATACAACAACTTAACCAAATTATGCTAAACGCTATAAGTAACTTCTTTTGGTTGGTAGATTGCACATTAGCTCCGTTATAGGAGTCCTTACATGAAACTGCTTAATTTTTTGGCATGTTTTTCGACTTGAAGACCTTGTAAACAATTTTTTGTAAAAGCTGCATAGATAAAGAAGAAGAGGAAAGAGGATAGTGTCTCACTTTCTATGTTCATGTTCTGCGCTGTCTGTACTTGGAGGCTTACAGCAATGATAGTAGTGATTTAAGAAATTCTGACACCTATGCTCTCAGACAATACCCGTGTTTTGTTGGCAAATCTGTCCATAGTATAGTAGGGCTTTACACGAATAACAAAAACAATATACAATAGTATGAATAACACCGATAAAAGTTAGAGTATGTGGCAATCAAAATAATAATTTATATTACAACTTAGTTTAAGAAAAACGCAGTATGCAAACATATTGTATTTTGTTTTTTAATCAAACTTGTTTATCAAGTATAAACAAACTTTAGGGTATAAATTGTGTGTCGAAAATAAATAAAATCAGTTCTGACTTGAAAGTCAAACCCAAAACACATCTCGTTATATCTTAACTTTCTCTCAGGATTCTACATTGGTGACCCCGAGTAAAAACACTATTACATACACGGTATCCCCCGACCAACGGTAAGGTACCACACATAAGCAACTAATAAGGTATCCCCCGATCAACGGTAAGGTTCCTAACATTTCACATAAAAACACAGTTGAGAAGGTATCCCCCGACCAACGGTAAGGTGCCATTATTAACCCACACCACACCTAACACCAAACACTATGCCCGACGAAAAAGAAGGGGTTGCAGAAGAAGTTATCGCCAAAATTTCGATAAAAGTGCCACCATTCTGGAAACGAAGCCCTGACCTATGGTTCCTCCAGCTTGAGGCCCAGTTCCACACCAGTGGAATCACTTCTGATGTCACGAAGTATTACACCTTGGTTGGAAACCTCGAAGCAGATATCCTAACCGAAGTGCGAGATGTGGTTACCAGCCCCCCTGCCACAGAAAAGTACAAGTCTCTGAAGTCTCGTCTTCTGTCAGCATTCCAAGAATCCGAACAGAAAAGACTTCAGACCCTACTCAGCGGCATTACTCTGGATGGAAGACGGCCAACGCAGCTGATGACCAAGATGAGGGAGCTTTCATCGCCAACAATTTCGGATGACATCCTCAGAACCTTGTGGATGAAGCAACTGCCGACCACGACGCAGTCCATTCTGTCATGTAGTACCGACCAAGACCTTAAAACATTGGCAGAAATGGCAGATAAAATCTCTGAAGTTAACTCCAGTTCAGACATTGCTTCTGTCTCAACGCCCCCCATCATTTCTGCCATTTCGGAGCTGCAAAACCAAATTGCTTCTCTTCAAAAGCAAATTGATCAATTTGAAATCTCAAGAAGCCGAAGTACTTCACGTTCGAGAAATCAATTCAAGAAGGGATCGAGAGCTAGAGATCCAAATATCTGCTATTACCATCGTAGATATGGCAACAAAGCAAGGAAGTGCCAAGAACCTTGTAAGTTTCATACGGGAAACTAATTTGTGGACAGCAATCAGCGACTAGCCAGTCCACAGACGTCATAAGTCGCCTTTATGTCAATGAGAAATCTTCAAATCGATGTTTTCTCATAGACACTGGAGCCACAATTTCAGTCCTTCCACCTTCAAGTATAGACAAACGCAACAGTCAAACTAACCGCACTCTCTATGCAGCGAATGGAACTCAAATTCCGACTTATGGAGAACGATTGATGTCACTAAACCTTGGTCTCCGCAGAAATTTTTGTTGGCCTTTTGTCATCGCTCAAGTCACCGAGCCCATCATAGGATCCGATTTCCTGTCATTTTTTGATCTTTTGGTTGATGTCAAAAATAAGAAACTAATCGATCGAAAAACTACCCTTCAAACATCTGGTTTTGGTGCAACAAAATCACTAAGTGCTGCTAATATACAAACAGTAAATCCATCATCTTTCATTTACGACTTATTGAAAGAATATGAAGACATTACCAAAACAAACCTATTGGCTAAGACCAAGCACAAGGTCACCCACCACATTCAAACAAAGGGACCTCCTGTGTTTTCCAAGGCCCGACGACTCTCTCCTGAGCAATTTAAGACAGCGAAGCAAGAATTCGAATATATGCTCAGCCAAGGAATCTGTCGGCCTTCAAAGAGTAGCTGGGCGAGCCCTCTTCATATGGTCAAGAAGAAAAATGGTGACTGGAGACCATGTGGCGACTACAGAAGACTCAACGCTAACACCATCTCAGATCGCTATCCCATACCTCCCATTGGGGATTTTGCTCATCAGCTGAAGGGCAAGAAAGTTTTCAGCGTCATAGATCTGACTCGTGCATACCATCAAATCCCTGTGGAACCAGAAGATATCCCAAAAACAGCTATCATAACTCCTTTTGGGCTGTTTGAGTTTATAGTGATGACTTTTGGACTGTGCAATGCTGCACAAACCTTTCAACGATTTGTCCACGAAGTAACAAGAGGCCTGAATTTCTGTTTCCCATACATAGATGATTTCCTTATCGCGTCAAACTCAGCTGAAGAGCATCGAGAACATCTTAAACTGCTATTCCAACGTTTTCGAGAATATGGGCTTACAATAAATCCTTCAAAATGCACATTCGAGTCGTCATCTGTCAGTTTCTTGGGCTACCTTGTCAGCGAAGAAGGCATCCAACCATTGCCATCTAAAGTTGATGCCATCATTTCCTACAAAAAGCCGTCAACAGTGCAAGAGCTACGAAGATTTTTGGGCATGCTTAACTTTTATAGACGTTTTATTCCCAAAGCTGCACAGATCCAAGCTCCTCTCCATGCATACCCTTGGGTCAATAAGAAGAATGACAAGACTGTTATCCATTGGACACCCGAACTGGAGAACGCATTTAAAGCTTGTAAGGAAGGTCTTGCCAATTCAACACTACTCGCACATCCAGATAATGATGCTCCTTTGTCAATCATGGTAGATGCATCCAGTACTGCTGCAGGCGCAGTAGTTCAACAGTTTGTCTCCAATGATTGGCAACCTCTTGGATTTTTCTCAAAGAAGTTTTCACCTTCACAAACCAAATACAGTGCCTATGACCGTGAGCTTTTGAGTGCTTATATGGCAATCAAGCATTTTCAACACATGATTGAAGGAAGACAGTTTGTGCTGTACACAGACCACAAACCGCTTATTTTCGCTTTTCAACAAAAACCTGAGAAATCAAGCCCTCGTCAACTCAGACATTTGAGCTACATCGGACAGTTTACTACAGACATAAGGCATGTCAAAGGCAAAGATAACGTTGTGGCTGATGCTCTATCAAGATTAAATGCCATTTCCTCGCCATCTCCCATCGACTACGACGATTTGGCAAGAGAACAACAAACAGATGAAGAACTCAGACAACTCCGCAGTTCAACAACATCCTTACAACTGAAACAAATCACTCTGCCTAACACAAAGCACCAAATCTTTTGCGATATTTCGACAGGCAAGGCACGTCCATATGTCCCATTGAATCTGCGGCGCCAAGTTTTCGATACGATTCACAACTTGTCACATCCAGGCGTTCAGAAAACTACGCAGATGCTCAAAGAACGTTACATTTGGCCAAACCTTAGGAAAGATTGTCGTAAATGGTCGCAAACATGTATCAGCTGCCAAAAAAGCAAAATCCAACGACACATGCAATCTCCAACCGCCGAGTTTGTGCTACCTGAAGGAAGATTTCAAAATGTTCATCTCGATCTAGTTGGACCTTTGCCATATTCAGATGGATACACATATGCCCTCACCTGCATCGATCGTTTCACCAGATGGCCTGAAGTCATTCCACTCACAGACATCACCGCCGAAACAGTTGCGACAGCTTTTCTTTCTGGATGGATTTCAAGGTTCGGAATCCCCAAAGAAATTGTGACGGACCAAGGAAGGCAATTTGAATCTTCTCTTTTCAACGAACTTGCAAAACTTCTGGGTATCAAGAGACACCGGTCATCGCCTTATCATCCACAGGCAAATGGCATGATAGAGCGATTCCACCGAACTTTGAAGACAGCTATCAAATGCCACGAAACACAAGATTGGGTAGCCAAACTCCCAATCGTTCTGCTTGGCCTAAGATCATCTTTACAAGAAGACTACAACGCAACCTTAGCTGAACTTGTCTATGGTACCTCATTAAGACTTCCAGGCGATTTATTCACATCAGCTGTTGTATCTCGATGGCTGTGTTCGTTGAGTAGTTGTGCATTTGGAATCATGTGTGTTTTCCATTGGGGAAAAAAATCAATCTATTACAGACTGTTGATATTATTTAGTTTTGTTAGTGAAAATGGACTAACTGGGCTCATTTTGCAAGAGAAAACAATAGAAAAGATAATTAAGTTTTGCTATGTTTCCACCAAAGGTTTATCTCAGTTTAGATTAAATAAATCTTTTTGGTGTTTCCACCGCATAAGAAGATTTAAAAATGATTAAGTTTGACAGCACTTTCTAAAATGCAAATGGTGTTTCGATGTTTCTTATGAAGTGCAAGTGATATAGTTTGATTCGTGTTAAACAATGAAAAACTGAATAGTTCAGAACCATATAAGAATATGTTACCTACTCCATGTGAATTTTTTTTCTTTTTAAATTTGATTAAAACAAAACTATATTTTTTGTACACAAACATGCAAATAAACAGACCATAACGCATTATCTGTAAAACCAACTCCCCACACAGGTTTTTCTTCACACATTTTGACTCGACTCCGATCCCCGACCGGAATCGAGGCGAATCAAGCTCATTTCAACTCGATTCAGGTATATAAAGAATTTAGGCGAGCTTCAAGCTCGCTTCAACACCAAATGTTAATGTAGTAGTCTACGAACAAACCCTCTTCTTGAAGTTTTTATTTTATGTAAAAGTGTTTGGTTAAAACTTTGAAATCGACTATCACACTACACAGACGTATTTTCTTGATTTTGATAGTCAACTATCAAAAATCAGCTTACACAATTTCACCCCTGGTCTGAATTTCGCTATTTTTTTTTTTTGGAATTTTTTGATAAATTATTCTGGCAAATATTCAGTTGTATCAATTTTCAAATATAAAAACCAGACTACTGTGGATCGTTTTGTTGGCAATTTCTCACTTTACTATATATGGAATGCGAACAAAACGCACTTAATTTATATTAAGATCTAACAAGTTCAACGAGTAAGGTCGATCTTAAGATCCATATGATATCACAACGGACTAACTATTGGTCTCAGTGTATTGGTTTTCCCGTTAATAGCCACCATAACCTAACCTTAGTTATTTCCTATAAAAAACAATCAGCTCTGTCGGCAATTCCTTGGAAAATATTTCTCCCACGGAATTTTACTATTCTCGGGAATACATTCCTCCTATCGGGAATTCCTCGCGGAATGCTTTTCCCTGGGAACAAGTTCTACCAACATAAAAATGAGAAAAAATATTCGAACGTAGCATTAGAATATTTTGACATTTTTTTGTTTTAAAGAAAAAAACAAAGAAGTTAGTGTGTGTAAAATGTTTTAATTAATAAAAATGTAAAGATTATCAGTGTTTTTGTTATTAGAAGAAGAAGAACACAGAAGGCAAAACTAAACGAGAGCCATACGACGTGGTTTAAGAGATCATTCAAATCCTTTGGAGTTACCACAAGCATTGTATGTCGAAATAGCTATTCGTTTGAATCATCACATTTTTATGAGTATATGCTTTGATCCACAGATTTCACAATTATTACAGAGTTAACAAGCCGTTGTTTAATTATTGGGTTGAAGGACTTTCTAATTTCTTACCTTATGCAAAGAAACCTAGCGCTGTTCCTTCTTTCGCTTCTTTACCGAAGGAGGCTATCAGACCGGACGGAGTGGGGAAGGATCATGAAGTTGGGTTGGCTTAATCTTCATTTTCAGAAGTCCTTTCGAATGTCTTGTGCTTCTTTGAGAGCGAAATGTGCCCGACATTAAGATGCCAACGACCGAAGAAGAAAAGAGAAAACTAACTTCGACTTTTTATGGGAAACATAAAATACCTGGGGTTATAGGCTGTATAGACGGCACTCATGTCAAAATAATTGCTCCACCAACAAATAAACATTTGTATTTCAATCGAAAGTGATATTACAGCTCAAACGTTTCACGATAGCCCTGAATGTCCTGATTTTTTACCATTAAGAAAATCAAATTTTCGATTTGTTTGGAATTTGAAGAATTAGACCTTAAAAAATCAATCATTTTATAGTTAGTTTTAATATCTACGTTTATTTATTTATTTATTTTTGTTCTGGAGATAACTTATTAAGATACATTGTTGATAACTTATGGGATTCCTTTTGGAAAATTGTAACGGAATATTCCACAAGAAAGAGAAGAAAATTTCCCATAAAAAATATTTCACGATAGGTAAATATTTCTCGCGGAATTTTTCCCTAATTCCGAAATTAGTTCACGATAGCTATTTTTCGAATAAGGGACAAATTTCTTGGGAAATGCAATTCACGATAGGCCTAAATATTTGAAGTCGATATCTCTTCTGGTTTTGAGCTTAGGATAACAAAACAAAAAAAAAAATAAAATCCGAATGGATTTAGATTCTGTGGTTCCGAAAAAAAGACTGATTACAACAGCTTTCAATGGGAAGTAATAAAATATTGAAACCTTTTAAAAAAAAACAAAAAAAAAAACATACGAAATCTTAATGTGAAATAACATATCATCTCAAATTTAACTAAAAAACATATGAATCTAAAAAATTTCCTTAAAAGTTGCCAAAATTTAAATGGTTACCATTTTTCGTCAGTTATGTATTTTTAATCATGATACAACATACAAAAGTTTGAAGTATAATATTTTTAAAAAAAAATTTAATTTCAGTCTTTAACATATTTACATAAATAGTTTTAAAAATGAATAGAATGCTGCAGGTCTTTAAATAATAATTTAAGATAAGCTAACTCTCTCAAATTAGACAACCCATTAGCATAGACAACCATCACAACATAAATTTTAAATTACAACAAAAATTAAATCTATGTATCCCCACAAAAACACTATTTTGTTATTAATTTAAATAAAAATACAACGATAACATAAACACCACCTCTTAACCCGCATGCAACAGAATTATTTAAATTTTCCTTGACAAATTTATTTATCTCAAAAAAAACAAGACCTACGAACCATAAGACTGCATTAAAATATACAAAAATTTAAAGAACAACAAAAATTTAAATCAAATAAATCGTATAAAAGAATAATGACACAGTGTTTCCTTCCGCATTATTTTCGGTGGTATACTCGTATCTATCTTAGAAATAAATAAAATAAAAATATACAATTTTGATTATTTGATTTAATTTTAAGTGAGTTTTGTGTTAATGTTGTTGTTGTTGTTGGTTGGTGGTGTTTTGTTTGACTTAGAGATAAAGAAAGAAGAAAACACCAAAAGATATATTGTACAAAAAAAGTCGACATTGTTTTAATTGCAACATAAATTTAATCGGCACTCTGTCATCATAATCTGGCCACATGCCAGGTTCATATGTATTTATATAGTTGAATAATACAGATTGTATAAATTGTGTTTCTATGTTTTATATCACATACTCCCCCCACCCCCCCGCGTACCTCTATACAAAATGTCCCACTAGAACATTAAAGTTGCTTTCCTAGAGCCAGCGATGTCATTGTTCTCTCTTCTCTTCTGATTCACTTTTTGTTAGTCAAGAGTCAATAAAAAAAAATAAGTTTTAAGAGAACAACTGCTTTGATTAGATAAGAGATTATGTTCACATAGAACAGAGCAGGGGGGGAGTATAATACCCGATGTGGGTTCAAGCCTGTTTACTTATACTTCTATTGCTACTTGAAAGTTTAATAACCTTTTGTCGTCTTCGTAGTCGTTGTCGCTCGTCGTGTCGTGTCGTTGAACATTAAAGTAGACTTCACCACCTTATCAACAATATTAAATTGTTACGACATATTGTGCTTTGCCTTCCAAACAAAAACAAATAATCAATCGAAATGAAATCTTTCCATATATGTACATATGTATGTTTGAGTAAACTTTATAACACTATAGGTTTTATTTATTTCAAATTACCTAAGCTCAGCATTTCAAACCCGTGTGTGTATTTAATCCCAGAATAAAGTTTTATTTATTTTGTTTTGTTGTAAGTATATCATATCAAAGGAAATTATATGGTTTTCTTTTTTAGCTTTGTTCAATGGGGCTTTTTGGGGGAAGTAGAAAACGAGAACTGTTTATGTTGTCAATTGTATAAGAATATCAAAATTCTTTGATTTGCTGGCTGAACACAATGGATTTGCAGTTGGAATTTGATCTGCAGTCGGAAAAGCTGTCAAAATATTGACAATTTGATGGAAAATTGACAGCTGCAGCTGAGTTTGGTTTGATTTTGGTTAGTGGAACACACACATTTATTTGACTCAATTCAAGTTATTTAGTAAAAAGGTGTTTTTCATTAGGTACGAGTTGATTTTGGCAGCTCGTGGCAGCCATATTGTTTCTTTTACTTTCTGTCAAAATTCAAGGGCGGATCCAGAATTTTCAGCAGGGGGGGGGTTTGGCTCACACACTTAGAGTTTTTACTCACCTTTATGTTTTGTAAAGGAGGCTAACAAAATTTTAATAATTGTTAAAATGACAACTTTAGTTATCAAATTATTTTAGAACACTGTTGTCCAGCAAGGTATGGTCTAACTATTTAATTTGGATGACTCCCTACATATGAAAGCATTCCAAGATTCCAACAGTTTTCTATATATACCATATTTAAGAGCTAAAACACAATAGTTTAGAAAGTTTTTGGTGCATTTCGCTCAGAAATGTAGGAAATTGTTTTGAAACGTTGCTTTTTTCCAAAAATACAATATACTTTTCTTGTTTTCATTTCTCTATTAATGCAAAGAACGCTGCAAAAATTCAAAAATACAGAAAATGAGACAGGATCTGATGTGTAGAATTGTCGGGCTTTTTTGACATAGTCTCTTATTACTATCGTTATCAATCTGCTTATTCGTATTTTGATCATTTTATTTATCATTTATTTCATTGATTAATTGAAATTCGTGTTTAAATCTCAGTGCTAGAGCATCCGAAGCAAATTCACTTTAAAAGTAGATTTTTTTAATTTTTTAAGATCTTTTGTATTCAACAGAAAACCAATTTTGAAAGAAATAAAGGGGTCATTACCCCTACGACCACCCCCCCGAATCGAGCAACATGTGCAAGTTATAAAACTTTATTTTTCAAAATGGGTTCGAAGTTGATCCTAATTTTGGTCGAAAAATCATCTTTAACGATGAGGTCCATTTTTAAATGAATGGTTACGTGATTTTTTTTTTTATATATATATACATATATTGTACGCGCACTCAAGGGAATATGAATACCCTTATAATGATTATACACAGTGCGAGTAATTAGGAAGGGAGGATAGGATTTAAAAGGAGATACCAATGCACAGTGGTTTTGAATGCCTGCACATTGTAATGAGTGGGAAATATTTAGTCTGGTAAAGTATTCCACATTCGTGTAGTGCGATTAAAAAAAGAATCTCTGTACTTTACAGTATGACCAAAATTGGGCTCAAGGGTAAACTAATGGGCATTCCTAAAAGAACGAGTATTACGGTTGAATTGTTTGAGTTGAGGAATGCAACTGGCTATAAGTCGGATTTGAGACGGCATGCACCCATCCACAAGAGATTCATGAGGTGTCAATGCATCCAAATAAAGTTACTGTTCGGAGTGGATTTTTGGTTGGAGGCGTCACTGATCCGGACTTCTTCAAAAAAAAGATCCTGACCAGGCTATCACCGTTAATGGTGATCGCTATATGTCGATTATCACAAACTTCTTGTGGCCTGAATTGAATGATATGGCTATCGAAGACATATGGTTTCAACAGGATGGTGCTATGTGCCACACAGCTCACAAGTCACATTCAATATTATGCGCGAGCGGTTTCATGCCATGGTTATCTTTCAAGACCGTCTGAATTGACCTTTTTCTTGTGGGGCTTTCTTAAATCGCAGGTTTATGCGAATAAGCCGAAAACCACTGCTGCCTTCAAATACAACATAATCGATGCCATCGGCCAAACTCAGCCAAAGTTATCGAAAACTGGATCTTTTGGAGACGCGCCACAATGTTTCAATTTCACACATAATTTAGTTGATATAACTCTCAAATAAAGATAAAACCTTATTGATATAACACAACTTGGTTTATTCAATTTTTAAATCGACCAATCTTTAATGGAAAACCCATAAAGGTAAACATAAATATGGTTAAGGGGGAAAGTTTTGGAGACGATATCTTAAGATTAATTACTTCAAGATATCCGTCTAAGTTCTTCCAGAGTCTTTTTAGATAGGATTTGGGAATCATGCTAAGGCAGGCCCTTAAGAGTAAAATGAAACATCTTTGAACGCTTTCAGTTATTGAAATAATTAAGACTTGAAGAGGTCACCATACTTCGATACAATATCTTTGACCAGCGTTTTACAAAGCCGATTGCTGAGTTGGTTTTAAGTATTATGCCGTCTATATGAGCCATTAAATTGAGCTCTCGATCACGTATAAGGGGCCAAGATTAAGTATTCATCATTCAATACCGGTGCCGTGACATAAGGGCAAGTGACATAAGACCAAATTTTAGAATTTGGCCTTATGTCACTTTTCGAAAGCGTCATAAGGCCAAATTTCAACGGTTGGCCTTATGTCGCTTTCCAAAGTGACTTAAGGCCAATTTGGTCTTATGTCACTTTCACACTTTATCTTCATCACCTGAGATGATGCTTTTATTCAAAAAAGCTGTTGATATTGGCGCCTGCCTGGCGACTTTACATACCCTAAGCGGAGCAACGGAGTGCGTGAGCGGGTGTGAACGCGGGTTCTCAGGATTTTAACTCCCTTTTTCGGGGTCACACCCGCTCACGCAACTCCGTTGCTCCGCTTAGGGTATGTAAAGTCGCCAGGCAGGCGCCTATATTAACAACTTCTTTCATAATTCTAACAGTAAAGACCGGTTTTTGTTATTGAAGAAAACATCAAAACAAATTTGGTCTTAAGTCGCAAAAAAATTTGGCCTTATGACACTTTCTGAAAGCGACATAAGGCCAAACGTTGGAATTTGGTCTTATGACACTTGGCCTTATGTCACGGCACCTTCAATACCATATCAATTATGATGATTAAAAGTAGAGGACCTTATTGGCTACCTTGGAGTACACCATCGCTAGCAAGAAAAAGCTAGAAAAAAAAGCATATGAAGCACACATTGTACACGTAATTTTCTATCAAGAAAGAAGAAATCCATGTGAACAAAATAGTTTCAAAGCCAAGAGTAGAAAGTTCAAGTCTGTGTGATATTTTTTTTTAAAGGCCTTCCTAAAATTTGAAAAATTGAGATGAAAGGATAAAACCTTCTTTTTGTATGAAAAATTAAGTCAAAAAGTAAAATCGATGTTATTGTAATAAGCACAATCGGAAGAAAGCGACTTTTTAGTGCGCCATCGTTGGAGCTTATTTTTCTCGAGATATAAGTAAAAAGGGACGATTATCTTTAAAAGAATTAGATTTTAACCTGTGTTAACTTACTTTCTATTACTAAAACTCAAAAAATTCGATATGTTGGGTCCTTATATCTGGTCTGCCTCAAGTCCTTAGTCGAAGTCAATTTTTCAAGACTCCTCGAGTCTTGAAAAATTGAGCACATGTCTTGATTGGGAACTTTTTTTTTTGTCTTCGTTATAGCTGTCTAAATTATATGCTCTGTTAAAATTACTTTAACATACCAAGAAATGAAGAGGTGGTTACTTTAACCAACCACCTGACCTGAATAAAACCCCCTTTAGGTTCTTCAATTTCAAACAAAATCAACTCAATTCAAAAATGAATAAAATTTGTATTTTGACATCTGCCCGTTAAATCCTTTTAGCCCCTTAAAATATGAATCCCCTCCAGTCACCACCAACATCTCATCAACATTACCTATCTATATGTATAGGTGGTACAACAAAAAGCATCTGCTTGTTTGTTCAGTATGAAAAAAATCATGCTCCCCTTAAACGTCACATTTCGAATAAATTGACTTGAAAACAAAGTTACAACAAAAAATCTCTAGACTTTGAAGAATGATTTAGCAAAAAAAAAAAAAAAAAGACGAAAATTGGAACAAAGAGAATGAAATAGAAGATAAAAGAGAAACAACAGACAACACGTTGCATGGACAGATGAACTCTGTCAAAAAAAAGCAACCTAAAACGCTGAAAAAAAAAGAACTTCGATCTCCAAAAACAACGACGACGACAGGTGAGCTGAATATTTACTTTCATGCCTTGTGTTAGCTTGAAGTGATATCAATCTGTGGCTCTGGGGCGGCGCGGCGGCATGCAATGCCCTCTTCGTAGGTATTCCAGGAAGGGATTATTCAGACACATACCCCTACCACCGCGCCATCATCATTGCATGCGATATCACGCTGCTGTTATATCAATCAAAAAAGGTTTAAGGCACCACCACACCGTTCGTCGCCGCCGCCGCTCGGCCGTCTCGCTGTGCAAATATCACTATCGCGCCGTTGGCGGTGGCTCCTGGTTCAAAAGAAAATTTCATTTCATTCAATTTTATCTGCCCCAATTCGGTGAGGGGTTGAACGATGTAAATAAAATCGTATCCAAAAGCAATCACTTGGTTATGGGTATATTCCGAAGGTGTGGCGCGAACGACGCGGTGCTGCGGGAAGCGGCGATAGTGAAATGTCTAAATTTTCTCGCACTTCCAGCAGGCCACAAAAGTCCTTTTCCGTTTTGCGAATTTTGTTTACCTTAACTAAGCATGTAACTGAAGGTTCAACGTTGCCTTCGTCGAGTCGTCGTCGTCGTTCGGTGGCGTCGAGTGGCGTTGGCGCTTAGTAATCCTTCGTTGCCATTTCATTAGATGCATGAAATGTAATTTCAGATAGAATCGAGGACACATGGCGCTCAAGATAGATATTGAGATATGTTGTATATTGTGAACGTTCTATTTCGTCCGTCTCGTCTCTGTACGTGAAAATGTATGTTGTGTCTCTGACGTTGTCGTTGGTTGGCAAGTTCGCCGCCGTCGTCGTCGTCGTTGGACGGCACCACCGACCGTGCAGAGAAAACAGGAAACATTTCTTTCTACCCAAAAATCGGTATGAGTGTGAAACGTTTTTCGTGTGGTGGTGTAGTGGGGGGGGGGGGGGGGTAAAGGGAGATGGGGTGGTTCACAGTAGCAAAAAAAATATTATATATTTTCATGGTAATTTTCGGTGGCACAGGCACACAATAACTCACGAACGACCGACTGAGGACTACGACACGACAACGTATAGATTCCTTTTTTTGGTGTGGGGGGGGGGGGTTAAGGTTGACTTTCTCTATCTCATTGCGCCACCACCAGTTCCAGAGTTAGTTTGGTTTGGATGTTCTGGAAAAAGAGAGGGCTGTTTCCGGGCCCATGATGGTGATATCTATATGTAAACCTACCCTACCCTACCGAACTCAACCCACCCACCTATGATGGTGGCGCAGAAAACTTATTGCGATAAGCAAAAAGCTGTGTATGGCGCTTGATGTAAAATCGTATTTGTTCCAAGAGCAGATTTTCACGACAGAATCCTATTAGAGCGATAAATGACAGTAGCAAAATGATGATGGCACAGGAAGGTATGGTGGAAGGTAACTGCTGTGTGGTTTTGCAGGGGGTTGAAAAAGATATATTTCTATATTATTTTTTTTTTTTTTACTTTTCTGTATTTTCAGAAGGGATTTTATGTATGTATATATTCCGATGAAACGTTATGTGTGAAGTCTAATTTTGTTATAAATTCGTTTTCTGAGTATAATGACATACATACATAAATTTGTATTTCTAGGTAGTTATAGGTGACTTTATATACGATATAGTTATGTCAAAAATTATATAAGGTAAAGATAAGTTTTTAATAATCTTGATTTTCAGTACTGTTTGTGTTCTGAATTGAGTCATAATATATTAGAGTCGAACATAAATAATTATGGAAACAATAACCTTTTGAAGGATATTTTAAAAAATGAATTACATAAAATATCGTTTCAATAAAATAATTAAAAGAAACGATCGAAAAGATCCTAAAAGAAGTCATAGATTTCAAAAGCTTTCTGTCCGATATCGATAAATGATGACTCAATAAATAAATCGCAATCATCATTTATATTTAAGACAAGTGGTGTTCCTATGTTATATTTTTGTCTAACATTAAGCAGAAGTGTTCCGTTTTTGGCGAGCTCATCGGCTTTGCAATTTCCCGGAATGTCTCTGTGGCCCGGCACCCAAATGAGGTGAATATTAAACTGTTCTGTCATCTCATTCAGAGATGATCGATGTGGAGACAGACGTGAGAGATTTAAGAGCGGCTTGGCTGTCCGAGAAGATTCGTATATCCTTGCAAGATATAACGTTTTCTTTGAGCCAGGATAGTGCCTCTTTAATCGCCATTACTTCTGCCTGGAATACACTACATTGATTGGGAAGTCTGTATGATAGACTGAGATTCAGTTGTTCCGAATAGATACCACTTCCAACTCCGTAATCGGTCTTTGAACCGTCTGTATAGAAGTGTACCGCATTGTCTTCCAGGGGTCCCTCTTCTTCCCAGGAGGATCTTAAAGGGATGGACACATGGAAGCTTTTACCGAATACCATTTTAGGGGTTTTATAGTCTAAGCGATCTGGGATAGATCTGAAATTGTTTAGAAAGGTAGTATGTCCAGTATTGTTACTGTTCCATTGAGAGTTGGTTTTAAGCCTCGCACATGAGTTGGCTGCCACCATTTTGGAGAAGATGTCAAGAGGTGTTAAGTTTAAAAGCACTTCCAGGGCTGCGGTTGGTGTTGAGCGAAGTGCTCCTGTGATGCACATACCTGCTGACCGCTGGACTTTGATAAACTTATTTAGATTTACCATCTTGTCCAGTGCGGTCCACCATACGACAACTCCATAAATGAGTATCGGTCTAATTACCGAAGTGTATAGCCAGTGGGTTATTTTTGGGGAGAAGCCCCATTTTGATCCTATGGCCTTTTTACAAGTAAAAAGCGCTACAGTAGCCTTTTTTACTCTTTCATCAATATTTGCCTTCCAATTTAGTTTTTTGTCTAAAATGAGGCCTAAATATTAAGCTTGGTCGGAAAACCTTAATGGTATTCCTTTAATCTTGGGTGGGCTGATCTGAGGAATTTTGTACCTTCTCGAAAAGAGTACTAGTTCTGTTTTATGTGGATTGACGTCCAAGCCACATTGCTTAGCCCATTTTGTTAGCCTATTCAAGGCATTTTGTAGGAGTTCCGAGAGAACTTGGGGGTGTTTCCCAGATACAGATATTGCAACGTCGTCGTCAGCATAGGCAATCACCCTGAAACCCTCTGCTTCCAATGAAGTTAGTAGGTCGTTTACTACCATGTTCCATAAGAGAGGCGAAAGGACCCCACCTTGGGGGGTACCTCGATTCACCGATCTGTTGGTAGTAAAACTTCTCATGCTAGAAGTTATTGTCCTGCTTTTGAGCATGAGACTAATAAGATCTATGAGTGATTTCTCTAATTTCAGCTTATCCATTGCTGTTGTGATCGCCTGGTAACTGACGTTGTTGAAAGCTGCCTCAATGACGTTAATCATCAGCTTTTTCACAGCCAGTCTTGTTCGATTGCATAGTCGAGGTTGATTAATGTTACGCAGCATGATGACAACTGATCCTTCTTTTAACTGCAAATTGTGAGGTGGTAATACAGGCAATTCCAGTGAATTTAAAAACTCCGTGGGATAGTTGACTACTTCATCATACGTGGATCATAACGGTGTCGACTGATTTGAATGAAACCAACTGTCCTGAAAGAAAATTCTGAATGGTCGCATTGAGATCCTCGACATCTTTATTTTTCGCTGCCAATAATGCTCGTTCGCCCAGCCAATTATGGTTATTGAACTTTTGCGGTATATCTGGAAAAAAACACGCTGCATAAGCTCCTCTTTTGAATCTGTGATGTGACAGAAATCTGTTGGTAATGTGATGAATCCGGTCGAGGTGTCCATTGCATTTTCATTATTTCCAATATCTAACAACTGCTTTGCAAACACATTTGCAGTTTTATCATTTTGCAAAAATACTCGCATGTTAGTTGTTAATTGGAGTGTCTTTACGTACTGCCACAAATTCGATGATTTTAGGCATGCATTTAGTTCATCAGCAACAGTTGATCGGGGAATAACTGGAAGAGTCTGATGACAAAAATCACCTGACAACGGAATTATGGCCCCACCAAAAATATTTTGGTTGTCACGAAGATCTTTCAATGTTCTGTCCAGCGCCAGCGCCTCCAGCGACCTCTTATGGGTCATTGTGCATTCATCCCAAACAATTAATTTTGCATACCTGTAGGATCTTGGCCATTGCGCTATTTTTGCGAAGTTGCAAATTGGTGTTTCGGTGATTTGCATGTTTAATGGTAATTTCAAGGCAGGATGCGCAGTTCGTCCGCCTTCTAGCAGAGCCGCAGCTATTCCATATGAAGCCAACGCTAGAGCAACATCATTTCGCGATCTGATCCACGCCAAAAGCAATGAAATTAAGAACGTTTTTCCGGTTCCTCCGGGAGCATTAAGGAAATAAATTACACCAGATCCACTGTTCACAGCTTCTATCAAAGTGTCGTACGCAATTCTTTGTTGTTGATTTAATTGTGGAACATTTGTACGAACTGTTCCGGCCAATGCTTCAATGTCGTACTGTTGTTCCCTTTGCAACTCGTGGTTTAATGCATCGTGCATATGACGATTGGGTGCTGCCATTCCCAAACACGACAATACCTTATTTGCTATCAATAAACACATATCTTCTATCATGATCAATGTCTCATTGTAAATTTCTTCAGTCATTTGTAGTGTAGGATTCAAAGTTTTACGGCGGCGCACACGATGCAAAACATCCTCAGAAATGTCATCTCTATACTTAACCCACAAATCTTTTGGATTCGAGGGAAACCTGTCGATATGATAATCGCAAACAATGTTCGAATTTGATGCGGCCGGCGTTGAAGATATTACGGAACCCTTGAGCGTATCATCCCAGTGCGAATCGTTCTCAAGCAAATACATTTGGATGTCCCTCAACTGGTGTTCCTTGTTTTCGACGCTGAAATCTAATGTCAAATATTATGGTTGTGTTCAGAAACTTAATTTGTGACAAAACTTATCAAACTTAAAAAAATAATCTGATACAGTTTCAACTGAAGTTAGCTAAAATTAAGTTTCGAGAAGCCTACCAAATTAATTGGAAATCAGTACTACTAATACTTTATTACATTTTTTGTCGCATTCGCGATTCACTTTTGTTTATTTTCGAAACGCGACATTAGATACTCCAAAGCGCACGCGAAGACTATTTTCATATATGATTGAATTTGAACTTTATGCAGTAATAAATTGCAAATTGACTCTTTGACGTTAGGAACACACCTAAATTGCTTAGACAACAGTGAGTGATTATAATTTAATATGAACTTTATTGAAAAGCAAACGTTTGTATGGGAAATAGAAAAGGGCTGTTTTTAGGGTTTTCCCGGAAATTATTGGATTTTTTCTCGCCTTTTAAACCTTCCCTAGACCTCCACGAACATTTCAAGACTAAGATAAGATAAATCCGTTCTGCCGTTCTCGAGTTTTAGTGAGACTTACGAACAGCAATTCATTTTTATGTATATAGATATTTTAAAAAGCTTTGAAATGTGAAATTTTTGTATTCAATTAAAAAAAAAAACCACTTAATTTTTCCTAAAAAAATGTATGTTTTCAAAATGTTACAGAAATCCTTGTTTTTTAAACTGTTGAAATCGCATAAACGCATAATCGCATAAAAAAAAAACAGTTTTTTGAATATAAATTGGAAATTTTCGAGATCTACAAATATTTCTAAAGTTTTTAGCTGTAGTGTTGAATCATCCGTACTCGTCTCTTGATTTGTCTAAAACTTAAACCAAATATAAATAACAATATTTTGTGTGAAATACAAAAATTTGAAATCAATATATTTCTTTGTTCTCCTAAAATACTTGAGTCGAAAACCATTTCTTATCAGTTTTTTTGTTGTTTTTGTAGGTTTTCGGGCTTTGTAAAAAAAGTTGTCAATTAAATCTTTTTAAAAAATTAACTATAACTTAGCAACAATATTTTACATATGATAAAATAAGTTTTGGTTTTAAAATTTGTTTTTGTTAACGAGATTTTCATTCGAAAACCAATTTTTACTAATTTTAGTAGGATTTTTTGAAAGTTTTAACAGATTGGATTTTTCTAAGATAATTTTCTTACGTTAACAACTAACCTATATTTATTCGAGAAATTTCGAGAATCGACCATCAATTTTGCCAAATTTTGTTTAGTATTTTGTGGAGATTTTTATTATTATGAAAAAACTGACTACTGGATTTTTATACAAATTTTACTGAATTTTGAAAACAATGTTTTTACTTGCGACATATAGGAACTATAATATGGCAAGTTTTGCATTCGTGCAAAATTTCGAACTTGAGATTTTAATCAAACATGATATTACGATGGTAGAGAAGTCGAAAAAAGTGGGTCCCGCGATTCCGTCCGGTCTGTTTTGTCTGTCTGTCCACGCTCCTACAGCCTAAACCATTGGGTCGATTGAGTTCAAACTTGGAAGTTAAGGTTTTGAGCAGATTCGCGTTAGGCGTTTTTTTCATTGCTTTTTTAAAATCAAAACTAACAGTGGCCCCCATACAATGTTTTGGACAAAATACGAAAACTCGAATTTTCTCAAAAATAAACCGATAGATTTTTTTAAAAATTGTGTTTAAAATTTTATTTTTTAACTTGGCTTCTTTTAATAAGAAAAACGTATTTTTGTATTGCTCAGGAAAGGTACCGCTCATAGAACTGTTATTTTGTTTTTTAATTTTCTCAGCAAGGGGCCGTTCATAAAATACGTCACGCTAAAATCAGCTTTTTCTGACCCCCTCCCCACAATTGTCACGCTGTGTCACGCTTTCTGTGACCCCCCTAGAAATATTTCGTCACAAGAACGAAGCCCCCCCCCCTGAATATGATAAATTTAAAATGATACTACACAAATGTTAAGAATTTAAATAAAAAATAAAAAGAATTTTAATAAAAAGTATTAAATTGGGAAATATGAAAAAAGCGTCCGAATTAGTTCACGTCGAAAAATAAACAAAAGTAAACATATCAAGTTACAATTTATTGTAGTAAAACTATATACGTTTGAAATTGTATATTTTTACTAAATACAAAATAAATGTATTTCTATCATGATGAAAATTTAAAAAGAAAAATAGGCAAAAGAAATACTAATTGAAAATGTTTTAATGAATGACGAACGTCACGTTACCATAGACCCCCCCGTCACCCCTTGTCACACCTTGTCACACTCAGCAAGAGCCCTCCCCCCGCCTTGTGTGCGAACGTATTTTATGAACGGCCCCCAACTTATGAACCGATTTCACAATTTTTTTTTTTGAACGAGCTCTTATATTGCCTTAACAATATTTGATTATCAAAAGTGCAGTTTTTGATTGTTTGGATTTTTAAAAAAATATTGAATTTTTTTTTCAAAATTCTTTATCTCAAAAACGGGTCAACATTTTTTTACGAAATTCAAATGTAGAATGTATATTTACAATCACTAAACAACTGCATACACAAAATATTTTAAGAACAAAATTGAAAAATTTTATATATACAAAATTATTTTAAAAAAAACCGCTCTAACGATTTTCATTAAAAAAAAAAAATTGAAAAATCAAGGGTTTTTTTATTTAAAAAATGGCATTTAAATTTTTGAAGACAAACTTATTAAACAGGTAAAATTTTGAATCTTAAATTATTTTTTTTTTAAATTATGATAACTGTATTAAATGTAACCCCCTCCCGAAAAAATTGAAAATTGAGGTTTTTTCGACAAATCAAATGGCATTTATATCTTTGAAGACAAACTTATTTAACAGGTATATTTTTAAATCTTATATATGTACACTTTTTTAAACAGACTTTTTGATTACAGGAGCAAGTTCGTGGGACCCAGTCGTGCATTTTATTTATAAGATGAATTTAGTTTGAAGCTTCTATCTTTAACTTTTGGTAAGATATTCGAATCGAAAATCACTTTTTACCAACTTTAAGCAGTGTTTTTAGGTTGACGACTCTTGAAATGGTCAAGAGGCTTTAGTTTTTGAATCAATTGCACCTTGTAAGCGTTTAATTGCAAGTCTTTATCCGTAATGTTCATCAACGAAGAGCGTGAAAGGTCCAATTGTTGGGCACGACGACGAGTTGAGGTGCAAAGCTCTTCAAGCCTCACAAGCGCGAACAATATTTTCTGTACAAGCTTGCACTGGTATTTTCACATCTCTACAGACCCGGTTTGCTCAAATTTATGCACGATTTTTCCGATTGCATGTACATTTGGACGATTAAATTGACCGTCAAAAATCACGAAGTGCACGATATGCGCTTATTTTCATAATAAGGCTGAATAACTTTAACGCGTTGCTCGATTGTGTAACTTTCCATAGTTCAAATAGAATAAGTCTAAAAATGGAGAAATGTCAAATGAAATGCAGAAAAAAACTTGACGTTTAGGTATGGTTCATATTCAACATCGGCCCTTAAAATTTAACCACCCTTTACAATTATTATTAACTTAGAATATCGCCAGTGTAGAAAATATTCGAATTGAAGGTCTTTTCATTGGACTCTAAAATGATCTCAAATTTCAAAATCAATCGTATTGAACGCTATAATCTCCAATTCCTGAGCTCATCTGGTTCCAATAACACCTTTAAACCCTTTTCGAACAATGATTTCGTGCTTCTTTTGTAAACACAACAATATCTATCAAACCTTGATAACAACCAAGCAATTATAGAACCATAACATGCTTGTTTGTAACTATACACATTATCACATATGTATACAAAATCCCATCATCTTCTAAACCCTCTCATATTGTATCCTCACATCTCATCATCATTCTGAAATATGAATTGATGATGATAAATTTCGAATTTAATTTTGCATCAAAAACGTGCCTCCCTTTCTTTCTCTCTTTATGTCCTGTCCATCGTCTATAGCTTCAATTTTACAAATCTCTTGCATCACAACTCGAATGATCACATGGTCAATGGTCAGACCACAACAAGGCACACATGTATAGAACAATAGGTGTCGAAACAAACTTAGCCACTTGAGTAAAAGCTTTTGACATGCCAAAAACACACATTCCCCAGTTCCAGTTTTACCACCGCCATCAATATCTGTATCTACACAATATCGCTCGCAGATACATGATTTTTTTTTTTTTTTTTTTCAAAACTTCTATTGTTTTGGATTTTATTTTTATATCACCGATCTCTGGATAAAAAGAAAAATGTTATGAAGTGGAGGGTACTCGTAATAACCGAATAATCTGAACACATTGTATGTTATGCGATGCCATTGGGTTACGCTTGACATGGAATTTAATCTATGCTCTAGACTCACTAAACGTAACGTACATAGGTATCCATTCCATATCCATCCCCTCAAACCAGTAACCATCCCTCCCAAAGCCTTATGTTAGATAGAAGTCAATTTAAGTCAACTTCAGCTCTATGTCACACTCAATGTCGGACACAGTTCCGAACACAAGTATATATCATGTGTAGGTACTTTTACGAAACGGACTACAACGACGACGACGATGATGATGACGACGACGACGACGACGTCGAGGACGAGATGGGGGGATGTAGGAACAGAGCAACAGCAACAAAACATAAAATTGGTCCAGCCTCCTCTTTCGCGATGATGATAGGAAGCTGCCTGACACTGCCACAGAAATATTTTTCCAAATGCTGCGGCTAAGATAAAACAGACGCAAAAATGTAGACCGGACTTGAAATACAAAAATTATACAAAGTCACAGAAAAAAAAGAACAGACAGGTGGCAGTAGTGGCGATTGGTGCGGCTCGGCGACGGCGGACCAGTACAGGATACACAGAGGGTAATAAAACTGTCGGCGACCATTTTATCTGTGGGAATGCCGGCCAGTCCGGTCTCATATCTCTACCTAGGTACGAGTAGGTACCTAACTACCTGCCTACCTACCTACCTACCTCGATGGTGCTGAAATATTTTCTTTAATTTTTGCAGAAATATTGGAGGAATCTTTTTTTTTTTTTTGATGCTGAAAATATAACTCCTTATACTTACAACAGATGGTTTCGTACCGTCTGAAGACGAGGGTGCCTTGGAAACTTATGCGAGTCCTCGATCCTTCGTCGTTATGAGGCACGATTTATGTGTAAGCAGAAAGCTTGTACCCTGAAGCTTAGCTTGGTTTTTTTTTTTTTTTTTTTTTTTTTTTTTTTTTTTTTTTTAGGGAGACAATCTTAAAATATGAGAGGAATTAATTCTAAACACAAAACCGCCCACCATTTTTTGCGTTCTCTGTGTTTTATTTTAAGTATGTTTTTGAGGTATGTAGGTATAAAAACAATGTAATGTAGGTCACATCGCAGATCCCCCGACCTCATCTCACCATTCACATTCGCACATCATCGTCAGTGGGTTGACGACGCAACGGTGACGACGACAACGAAAACGAAAACGACGATGGCACAGTTAAAGTTAAAAGGCAAAAGCGTGTGTTTTTGTGTGTATTGTGTAGGAAGTGGCGCAAAGATGAGTGAATATCTGTCACGTAGAGGGTTAGGTTAAAAAACATATGTCATACGTATTTTCAACATTTATTTTTTAAACATTTTGTTCGGTCTTCTTCATTTCTCCCACTTCTATGCCCGTACAGATATAAATATAAGGGTTTTTTCCTTTTGCTCAATTTATTAGCCCCGAGTAAGAATGTGGTCTAAATTTCTGTTCCCACACATATAAAAAAAATGGAGAAGCTAAAAAAGCTCATTATTCGCACAATGAATTTTGCTAAATGGCCATATATCCATATACCTACTACCCTATAAAGAGGAGAGTAAACGAGAAAGAGAGAGAGAGAGTGGTTAATATTTGAAAAATATGCTCAGAATATAGCCCTGGGGATTTTATGGTGTTCTTATTTTTTCCCAGTTTTTCTTCTTCATTTTATTTTGTTGCCAATCAATAGCTGACGCAAAAGTTTTAATCCCCAAGTGAATGGGTTTTGTATAAAAGGATATTATATGGAAATGGATATGCCTGGCTATATACCAACCTTTAGTTGGTCCTTTTTTTTATCTGAATTTGAATGAGAATATTTTTGTATTTCTTAAAATAGATTTTTATTTTTTTTTAATCCTATCAAATGCACTGAAGTAAATGTTATATTTTATAAGAGTTTGGGTTAGGTAAAGACGATAGTTGCTTATCTACTTGGAAACAGCACTGGTTTTAAGAAATTGTTTAAATATAAGCTTAAGTTGAAATAAATGCCATAATGTTTTTGGTTTACTAAAAATTTAAGTGACGTAAAATGTCAAAAACAGCTTAACATGTGTTTCCATAAACTCTTTTTTTATTCGGAGAATTTTTTTTTTAAATTTAAAAACAGAATGAAAATTATGTATAGTTATGTAATTGACGCAAGGTTTTCAACACTTCTTTTCTTCTTAGAATTGACAATTTTAGATACATACATTTGTAAATCAAGAAATTTAATGCTATTGAACCTTAGTTAACTGAGCAGGACATTAAAGTCAGGTCGATTTTAAAATTCAATAAAAAAAGAATCTGGGATGCGACCCACACTGATAACTTCCCATCCTGTCTGTCGATTTGTCTTGCTTAAAAGTGTGTAGGTTTTCGTGTTTTGTTAAAAAATTCTCAGTTGAATTATTCTTAAAAATTTAAAAACTACCAATAATATTTTGCATATAATGAAATATGTAGTTTGATCTCGAAATAATTTTTTTTGTTAACGAGATTTTTAGTCGAAAACCAATTTTTACCAATTTTGGTAGCATTTCTTAAAAAAATACAAATACAAATTGGATGAATGAAATTAATTTGAAGTCAATATCTTCTATTGTTCACGAGATATCAAGAACCGAACATCAATTTTTACCAAATTTGCGTAGTATTTTTTGTAGATTTAATTTTTTTTTATGAAAAAATCATTGTTGGATTTTTATAAAAAAAATTAACTGAATGTCGAAAACAATATTTTCTGTGAGATAAAATAAGTTTGAAGCCAATATTTTTGATTTTTGAAAAGATTCAAGATTCAAGATTCAAATATTTTATTTATAACAAATTAGTTCTTACAATATAAGTTTCAACGACATTAACAAAATAAAATAATAATAATAAGACAATGGCGTTGCCGTCTGTCTGGTAAGTTGATTGAAATGCAAAACATGTTTTTCGAATATAAAAATAAAAATAAAATAAAAAGGAAGCCTATTTTCATAAAAACTTGATTATCTTTGTTTTTTTTTTTTTTTTTTTTTTTTTTCAAATAAAAGTGTAAGCTATTTTGTTTCTTATCTAAATTCTGTTGTTATATTATTTCGGTATATAAATGCAGATACAATAAATTTATAAAGAGCTTGCCAATTGCAACCATTTAGGAGTCTCTTTGTATGTTCCATTGTCAACGAGCGTTCCCCGAAGTAAATAAGTCTTAGATCTTTATAAATGGGACATATAGCTAAAAAATGGAAAGTATCTTCTTTTGCTTTCATATTACAAATTGTGCACTGATTGGTTATAACGTTTCTATATGGAGATCCATTCAAATTCAGCATTTCACATCTTGCTCTACATATTAGTGATATTTCTTTCACACTGTAACGGTCATTAAAGTAATTCTTTTCGTTGAGATCATAGTTAAGACCTGAATAAATAATTCTATTAATTGATGACTTTGCTTTTTCAATGTTTTGTGTACGATCTTGTGAGTCGGATATTTCCAGAAGATTATAGCATTGTTGCTTCAGATGTGCTAGATTTGTGTATTGTATATTTAGGTCTGTTTCACATTTTTCTGCCAATGAAATCCAATAATTAATCCATTCTAATTTATGGTCAAAAGTATACTTAGCAAGAATATTTGGAAGTCTGTTTGATGGGTAACAGAGAACTTTATGTATGTAATCAAAATGTAACTTTAGAGTAAAATGAAATATATTTGGAAGGCCTGTTTCAAGCATGAGTACATAATTAGGGGTATTCGAGGGAAGGTGGAATAACTTTTTCAGAAAGAAACGTAGAAGCTTTTCGGTTTGTTCGTATTGCTTAAATCCCCAGGTCTGACAGCTGTAACACATAACTGAGCGCATAACACTTTCAAAAATTTTATACTTAGCTGAGAGTGGTATTTCATTTTTACTAATGATATCCTTCCATGAGGCGTTGATAAGGTTTTTTGAGGCTTTTAATTTGTTTTCAAAATGTTGTGTGAATTTCATGTTTGGTTCTAGAATTATACCAAGGTAGCTGTATTTCGTGACAACTTCAATTTGCTGCCGATCCAGAAACCATTTTTCATTTTTTTCTAATTTAGTTTGTCTATTTTTAATTATCATAATTTTCGATTTCTGGAGATTGATCTCCAAATTCCACGTTTTACAATAGGTACATAGTTTATTGATCATAAGCTGTAAACTGTGAGCTGATTCTGCGAATAGAACAATATCATCTGCGTATAGCAAGACTTTAAGATTTTGCTGGGCTATGTGAATACCTGCAGGTAGATGTTCTGTAATGTCATCTATAAACAGGGCAAAAAGTACGGCGCTCAAGAGGCATCCTTGCTTAACACCAGAACTAGTTTCAAACCATTCGGAAAGATTCTTGCCATCCCAAACCCTTTGACGCGTGTTTTTATACATATTTCTTAATACTCTGATCATTTTCGTTGACATTCCTTTCTGCGATAATTTGAAAAACAGCGCGTTGCGGTCAATTGAATCAAAGGCGGCTCTAAAGTCAACAAAAAATGTGTATAGTTTTCTATTATTTCTAAGAAAGTATTGTGAAACGGTTGTAATTATGAAAATATTATCGACGGTAGAGTAACCTTTTCGAAATCCTGCTTGATATTCACTCAGAACTTTATTTCTCTGTTCCCATGAGTTGATCCTATTCAAGAGAATAGAGGCAAATAATTTTGCAATTGAATTCATAAAAGATATGCCTCGATAATTACTTGGTGTACTGATGTCACCTTTTTTATGGATTGGATAAACTATTGAATCTTTGAATTCTTGAGGTATTTCACCAGTTTGAAATATGAGGTTGAAAATTGACAACATTTGATTTAAAAACTCAATTGGTGCGTTCTTATAAAATTCGTTTCCAATTCTGTCTGGACCTGGTGCTTTTTTATTTTTGGCCAATTGAAGACATACTTTTAATTCACACATAGATATATCACTATCCAATAAATCATCAACTATATACGGTTCGGCAAAATGAATGCTTTCGCATACATTACTTGGGTTAAGCAGTAGCTTAAAATGGTGAGCCAATTTTGCAGCCGATATATGCACACCGGAGACAAAATTAATGCCTCGTAGAGTTTTAATGTTGTCCCAGAACTTTTTTGAATTTCTTGTGTTAGAAAGTTCGAGTGCGACATTTTTAAAGTAATTTTCGCGTTTTTTTTGGCATAATAGTTTGTAGGCCTTGTTTGTGTTTATATATTGTTCTGTTAGGGTTTTACTTGGGCTTGTTGTGTTTCTTATTTTTCTTAGTAAGTCAAAAGATTGTTTTCTAGCAATAAAACATTCTTGATCAAACCATTTTTCATTATAACTTCGGCTATTTGATGTAAGATTCCTAGATGCAACTTTTTTAATACATTCCTGAAGTATTTTTATTTTTTCTCCAGTGTTTGTATCTACTGGAGAGCAGAAACTTTGCATTTCATTAAGTAATTTTAGCGCATATGCATCTTTTTGGTTTTCTTTCCATAGCAGTTTGGGGGGCAATATGATTTCATTGTATGTTCTTGGGGTATCGAGGTCAAATAATACTTGTAATGGCATATGGTCTGAGGACACCTGTGTTCCCACTCCAAAGTGAGCGATAACTTTATGCCAGTCTCCAGAAATTGCACAGAGGTCGATTACAGATTTGCCTGCTCCTCCTATAAAAGTAAATTCACCATTCAAATCATGGCTAGTGCTTCCGTTAAGGATAAATAGGTTGAAATCCTCACACATTTCTAAGAACATGCGACCATTTTTGTTTATGACTTTATCTTTTGAGTTTCGTTTTTCTAGAATTTCTGAAGCAGAAAGACTAATATCTGGTGGAAATATTTGTTCTTCTCCTATTCTGGCATTAACATCGCCTATAAGCATTATGTTTTGCGAATTTATTGTATTTAATAATTCATAAACATCATTAAAATCAATATCCCAAGAATTACAATTAATGTATGTAGGCAAGATATAAAACTTTGAATTTATATTATTTATAACAAGACTAATTTGGTTATTTATTTCGGTGAAACTACAGTTTTTTAAATTTTTGAAACCAAACAGCGAACCTCCTATTGCTCTACCGAATTTGTGTTCACGATTAGCTGATACCCATTGCAATTTATATTCCGAAAAATACTTCTCATAGACATTAAAATTATCATTTGTAATAAAAGTTTCGAATAGGAAAAAGATATCATGTTCTTTTACAAAATTAAAAAAATCTACATTAAATAATTTGTTTGCTAAACCAGCAATATTATACGATAAAATACTATACTTTCTACTTTCTAATTTTTCAATATTTTGTTTTTCATTATTTTTTAATTTTTTACTTGCGTGACAGACGGCAACTCTGCTTCAATTACTTTGAACTAAGTGTTGATGCCCTGAACTTCTAGATGGCGCTGCTGTTAGTTGGTGGTTTTCTCCATCTGTGTCAGAGATCACTATGTCAGCTGTATTTGACATACACTTTTTAGTGACACTTGATTGTTTTTGTTTTGATGTTTGATGTTGTTGTGTTGTGTTGTTACTTTTCATACCTATGTCGCCAAAAAGTTCAAAAAGTACTTCAGGTCCATTCCGACTGCCACAATAAATTTCACCTTCATGAGTTGTATGGAAAGATTTTCCATTAACGACTAATTTGAGTCCTCGGATTTGTGGTTCTGCTGTGGGGTGCTTTGTCTTTATTGCCTTTCTAATTTCTAAAAGTTTATGTCTCCTTTTCATTTCATTTTTTGTGTAGTCAGGATTAACATATACTCCAGTTCCTTTAAGTTTGTTTGAGTTTTTAAGTAATTTATTTGATGATTGTTTACTTTTCGTTTCTACTAAAACAAGCTGCTGCTCGCCTTTGGATGGTAGTGCGGTGAAATCTTCTATCTCAATTCTTTCTTCCCCTTGAAGTGTTTTTGCAATTTCGATAACAGATTTTTGGATGTCATTGGCTTTAGCCTTTGGAATTGAGAATATAAGATTTTTTTCTCTTGATCTTTTTTCCAACAAGTCTATTTTCTTCTCGAGTTCTTCGTTTTTAGATTTAAGTTTTTCGAATTCTTGATGGAGCATTTCGTTTGATTCTTTGAGGTTATGCACATCAGTAAATAGACCAACTAGATCACTTTTTCTTGGCAAGTCACGGATTTTGTCATCTATTATTCTTGAGAGTGATTTTTCTATTTCGGCAAGAGATATTGATGTCATTTCTGCTGTATTAAATTTTTTGTTTGTTTTAAGCAATTCTGGTGAGATTTCTGATAAAGATCTTTTGTTAGATTGGTTCATCAGAGAGTTTACAACAAACGAGGTTATAAAATTTGTGATTGTTTATAAATTTTCTGAGTTTAATTAAAACGGACTGCAGTTTTTTTTTTTTTTTCAGAATAAGTCGGTTATTTATCAAATTGTATCAAAACTAGTATTTATTATCACGATTTAATAGGTTTTTTTCTGTTTTTCTTCAAGAGCTTCAATTTTTGCTTGTGACGTGTTTGACAGATCAATTCAACTCCTGATTTTTGAAAAGATTTTTGAAAAGATATTTTAGTCAAAAGTAAATTTTTACTAAGTTTTAGTACTGTTTTTAGTTGGAAGCCATGATTTCAAATTTTTGAAAAGATATTTGAGTCGAAAATCAATTTTTACCAACTTTGAGTAATGTTTTTTTAGGTTTTATTTTTTATACAAAAAACTTTCAATTCGATTTTTCTCAAAATTTTACCAGATGTCAAAAACGTTATTCTTCGTTGCACAAAATTGTTTTGGAAATAAAATCATTTATTATTCATACATTTTTCGAGCTGACAAATATTTTTTTGATTAATAAAAAAGAAAGTTAATTGGAATTTTTTCCAAAAATATATTTGTTTGGTATCACGTTACAATATATAATATAAAATTTAATTCAAGTCTCTAGCGTTATTGGTTCGTGAGATATTTAGGGTTAACCAAAATTTTCACTTTTTTTTTTAAATGGCTAGGCTTAAAAAACATCCACTCAATTTTTTTGAGAGTCCTTTCTGCATCTTTCTGCATTATTATCTGTATGACAACATTTATTTGAAGTGGAAAAAAACGTCGCGAACGTACGGACACCACACACGCACAGACATATCTCATCTTTTATTTCGACTTTAGGGACCTTCAAAAGGTCCAGTTTTCGATGACTTTGGCATATAAATCAATTTGAATTTGACCGATGGCATCGATTATGTTGTATTTAAGGGCCGCGGTGGTTTTTGGCTTATTCACATAGAGCTGCGACTCAAGAAATTCCCACAAGCATTGGCCAAATCACATGCCAATTTATGTCGCCTTTGCCTGAGATAACCTTGCCATGGAACCTCTCTCGTGGAATCACGATTGTGTCTTCAGCTGTGTGGCACGTAACGCCATCCAGTTGAAACCATGTATCTTCGGTTTCCATATCATTCAATTTAGACCACAAGAAGTAAGTTATTATCGACTATAGAGCGATCGCTGTTGATTGTGTTCATTTTCGTAGAAGTACGGATTCGAACCCAAAATCCACAACGTGCGTCGATCGCGTCGTGAATCGCGGTTTCGTCCTAAATCCGACCAACATTTTAATCAACTTAAAGCCTTTTTTGATAATAAAGTTCGAAGTTGTAACCTGTCATGATGATTTGTCTTTAGTGACGGATTAAATGAAGATATTTCGATAGAAAATTTAAGAAACAATATGGCCGCCACCTGCTGTCAAAATTAATCCGTTCTCATTGGAAAACCTTTTATACGTACCTTTTATACCTTTCAACCGAATGTAGAAATAGTTACAAATTTTGAATTTAATTTTCTTGAAAATAAAATTAACTCGACAAAGTATAAGCAAGTTCCAATCAATTAAACTTAATAAATAAAGTCGAACAAGTCAATTCTGTTAAAATTTTCAATGAAAAAGAGGCTGAGATGCGACTCACATTAATAACTTCCCATTAGTGTCCTTTTGAAACAAAATTATTATTTTTGCAATAAGTCGCATTGTTATCGATGGAAATTTGAAAAGTATGCATACAATACTTTAAGTTTGAGATTTGTTGTTTTTTAGATAATATTCGGGAAGTTACACCAATTTAGTAAAATTTTTGGTAAGATTTAATATTTTTTGGTTAAAGAAAAAACTTTGAATTGGAATTTTCTAAAAAAAATTACAAACTGTTATCAACGGTAAAAGGTGTCCTTAACGTATACGAATTTATTTTCAAACAACTAAAGTTCAATCTTATTACCAGCCTTAAAACCGCACCAATTAATAACACATTGAGGATGACGAGAAATTTTAAGAATTATTCTTAGATTTTCTGAGCCTTAAATGCGACAATTCTGCTTATAGCCTCTTTGCTAAAATAAGAAGATGAATTTTTGATGAAAATTCTGATCATTTGTTTAGTGATTTTTTTGATTTGAGTTTCGTAAAAAAATGTGGACCCTTTTTCGAGGTATCGGATTTTGAAAAAAAAAATTCAATCTTTTTTCAAAAATCCAAAAAAAACATATACACTTTGATCATCAAATATTAAAATCGGTTCATTAGTTCCTGAGAATTATAAAAACAAAATTACGATTCTATGAGCGGTACCCTCCCGGAGCAATACAAAAATACATTTTTTAACTAAAAGAAGCCAAGTTATGAAAAAAATAATTAGAGAAAATTAAATACTAATTAAAACAAGATTAAAAATTTTACCTGAAAAATAAGTTTGTCTTCAAAAATTTAAATGCCATTTTATAAATCAAAATACCCTTGATTTTTCAATTTTTTCTTCGAAAATTGTTTTTTTTTTTAATTAATTTTTTATATATAAAATTTGGGATCGGGTCAAAATTCTGGCTTCAAAATTCTGCTTTTCAGAATTCTGCTTTTTTAACGAAAATTCTGCTTTTTTTTTATCTGGTTTACAAAATTCTGCTTTTCAAAATTCTGGAAATTTATATTAAAAAAAAAATTCTGCTAATTCTGCTTTTTTTTTAATAGTATATTTATTAACGGAAAAGTCAATTTAACATGGTTTTTGTTTCAATTTTAACAAAAAAAAATCAAAATTTCGTCTTTTAATAATTATAAACAATAACTGAAAATAGAGCAAAAATAACAACAACAAAAACAAAATGTAAACAAAAAATAATAACAACAATTAAAAAACGAAAAGCAAATTACGTTAAAGTGGAGATATTAATAACACACTATCACGAAGGGATAAGAAAAGACACTAACCATTGTCTAAGACCCTGACTAAGTTAAGAGAGCAAAAATTAATTGCGTCTAAACATCTCGCTTATGCAAGCGAGAGGATAATTTTACAAAATTCTGGATATAATAAAAATAAGGTTTGGAAAATGTTAAAAAGCGCGCGCTTTTTAACATTTTCCAAATCTTATTTTTATTATTTCCAGAATTTTGAAAAACAGAATTTTGAAAAGCAGAATTTTGAAAAACAGAATTCTGAAAAGCAGAATTTTGAAAGCAGAATTTTGAAAAGCAGAATTTTGAAAGCAGAATTTTGACCCGGCAGAATTTTGACCCCAACCCATAAAATTTTTCAATTTTGTTCTAAAAATATTTTTAGTTTGCAGTTTTTTAGTTATTGTAAATATACGCTCTACATTTGAATTTCGTAAAAAAATGTTGACCCGTTTTTGAGATATAGAATTTTGAAAAAAAAGTTCAATATTTTTTTTAAAAATCCAAACAAAAAAAAATTGCACTTTTGGTAATCAAATATTGTTAAGGCAATTAAGAGCACGTTCAAAAAAAATTATTGAAATCGGTTCATAAGTTGATGACAAATTAAAAAAAATAAATAACGGTTCTACGGTACCTTTCCGGAGCAATACAAAAATATGTTTTTCTTACTAAAAGAAGCCAAGTTAAAAAAAAAAATTGTAGAGAAAATTAAAGAAAAATCTATCTGTTTGTTTTTGAGAAAATTCAAATTTTCGTTTCGGACCAAAAAAATTGTATGGGGGCCACTGTTAGTTTAATCTTAAAAAAATCTCGACAAATAATGCAATTATTAGTTTCCCTAAAATTTTAAAAAGGGAATATTTACTTGACGGACCTAAAATAAGAAAACTTTTATTTATTAAAGGAATGCCTCCAAAAAATAAAGAAGTCGTCTAGTCGTGTATCCCAAAATAAACTTAGAGTATCGGTGTTTGGTTCTTTTGTAATCCACAAAAATAAAAAATGTTGGAACATTATAATCCAAAAATTATTCAACATTTCTTTTTTATAGTAACTTTTGTAAATCAAAACAAAAATCAACTAAGTTCATTTACGTTCTAAAATCAACTTTGAATATTGGGAATAAAAACAATAGTTTTTCTACTGACTCCCTATGATTGTCATCAAAAAATTTCGTTTTCACCATTTTTATTTTCAAAAGTATTTAACCTTATTTTTTTTATTTTTTATAGAAACTTTTTATAAAATTAAAAGTTTACCGTGACCCCAAAAATGAACTAACAACATTATACCTGGTTTCAATCGTTTTTTTTTTGCTCACCGTGCTTATGATTTTCACCGACAAATTTCGTTTATTCTATCTCAGGTTAAGTGTTATTCAACTTTTTATTTTTATAGCACTTACCAAAAAAAAAATCTAATTTTTTTTACGAATTGTCCACTCAAGGCTTTATTGGTATCCAGGAGTTATTCAACATTCCATTCTTAGTAAGTTAATACAGTGGACGTCCAATATAACGAATGCCCGATATAGCGAATTTGCGATATAACGAACGCTTTTGAAATTTACATTAACATCTCTAAATAACGAACGATGATAAAAATTTGCTATCCGATATAACGAACGCGTATATATATTGCCTTAAAATGAATTTTTTTCTTGCCATTGTGATCTGTGCATATATTTTTATGTCAACACATAAGTTTATTCTCGTACATATGTATGTGTGTGCGCCAAAGGTTCAAAACTGTAACAAGCTTTCTGTTTTTCGTTTAGTCTTCGCATCGCCTACTAAAACATTTTTGTTAGAATTCTTATTTTTTGGTTTGTCTATCGCTATGCAGTTTTGAATTTTATGTACGGTCTTACACACACATATTCAAAGACACGACGGCAAGATAATGTTAGCAGTTAAATAGTGTTTTTGTTGTTTAAAGTCTCGTCTGGTTAAAACGCTCCGTAATAATTTTGTAGATTTAGTTTTGTGTACAAAATATTAAAATGAATACAAAATCTCAACGTACTCGGCTTTCATTAAAGGACAAAGTCAAAATTATTGATGAGTGCAACAAAGGCGTTTCACTTAAGGAAATTTCAATAAAATTCCGTGTGCCAAAATCAACAATATGTGGGATTAAGAAAAGTCGCACAAAAATCTTGAAGAATCTGAACTTGACACACAATGGCTCTCTACAACGTAAATCTATGCGAAAGGGAGAGTTTTCTAACTAATTTTCAAAATTTGTATACTATAATGGCAGGACCATTCAATTTATCATTATCAATAAAAACATATTAATAAATAAATTAATAAATCAACCACTTACTTAAATTTTTTTGAATGGAAAAGTCGATCGATATAACGAACGCTCTCGATATAGAGAATGACCTCGAACATTATATCATTCGTTATACTGGACGTCCACTGTACTTGTAAAATGTCAAAATAATGACAGCTACAAAAGATGGCAGCTGGCCATTCAAAATGAAACCTGCTATAAGGAAACTCTGTATTTATGAAAAATATTCTTATTTTTCTAAATACGACTAATATCTGTCTCTCGGAAAAAAATTGTCAAAAAATTTGACAAAATTTAAGGAAACATGTTGGAATTTTTTAAAAAAATACTCTACCACAAAAAGATAAAAATGTACATCACAATGGTGTCTGTAAAAGAATTTACAAATTTGTAATTTTAGATATTTCAATTTATTTTACTAAACAAGAATTATGCTTACATTCCTTATACTGTCGTCCACTGTTAGCCTCGGTAGCACTTAAAATTTATTTCTAAATATAAATAAAATGACTATCAAATAATAAAACTACTATGTCGCCATCTGTTTCAAGACTCGATTTAAATCAAAAATTAGAAAAAAAAAAAAAAAATTGTCCCACATTCAAATGTAAATATGTATTTTCTGCGTCACCTTGTCCGCTTGAACTATACCTACTCATCAATTATCTACCATCCCCCTTAAACACCCCCAACGCCTCGACCTCAATGGTTTTATTTAAAATTATCGTTGCATACTTTTCTTCTTATTTTTATAGATATGTAGATAGAAATGTAGATATTTTTTTATAAATTTAGATTCGTTGCGTCTCTATACTTTGTTTTACCTAACTTATAATAGCTCTCACAATCTTAAAAGGCACACGTCTCAATCTTGAATCTATTGTCATCTTCAGAGACGTTGTGTACCTGTACATATAGGTAAGTTATGTAGGTCTGTCTCTAGTGTCGTCTTCGTTGTTGTTGTCGTTGTCAGTGGCGGCGGCGGGTGGCCGGTCGACCCCTCCTCCTTCCCATCAGTAATTTGCTTTGCATATAATCAAAGACCCCATCGTGCGTCGCGTCGATTGACACACACAAGAGGGATACCTTTTTGTGCCGTGCATGGCGAATCTACATTTATGTTCTATGTTGTTTATTACGGCTACGACGCGACGCTACGCGAGGAAGAGAGTGATGGTGGAGTGTTGTGAGAGGTTTTTCTTCTTTATGAGGGGGAAATTGAGAAAAGATAAAATTTCTTTGAAAATTCAAATAAAAAGAAAATTCGAGTATAAGAAAAATAAATAAATTCCGCACATAAGCAAATTTTTCTTTTCGCGGCATATTTCTTTTTATTTTTGGATAGACATTTGGTGGTTCAGGGTTCAGGTTGCGGAAGGAAATAGAAGGGGTGAAATTATGGCCTACTGATTTTCCTTCGATCTATCTTTCTCTTGAACGGTTTGGTAGGGGGTGGTTCGAGGGTGGTTCTGTTTAGAGGTAGGTATATATTCACGATGAGTATTAATTTTATTTCCCTAACGCAAAAAAGAGAAAAGGATACCAATGATGGATTTATTTTCCACTTGGGGACACTTTGGTTTCTGTTTTTCGTTCCAAATCTTAGATAAAATTGGGGTGATTTTGTGTTCTATCTGAAATCACACGTGATTATGTGATTTATTGGAATCTATTTGACATCAATGGTACCGAGTGGTAATGGTTGTATTTTTTATTTATTTTTTGTTTATATGAAATTTAGGGCATCTGCCTTTTTATTACGCAAGCATTCAAATAAATCACACAAACAAAAATTTGTATTAAATCGATGATACACTTTTATAGATTTAAATTTAACTTTTTAGAAATTTATTTATATTGACAATTTTTTCGTTTTTTTATCTTTTCTCTTTGCAGGTAAGCAAAATCATTATTTATATATTTGAAATCAGTTAAATGATATTCGCTGCTACGAATATGGAATTATGGATGAACGACAGTAGGGAATAAAACGTGCGCATCAATGCTTAAACCTTCCTACCTACGTATATTTAGTGTATTTCCCTAGTGTGATGGTGATGGTGACGGTAACGGTGAGTAGTGAGTGGGGTGGTGTTTTGGGGGCTTTAGGTACACAACATTTATAACGTTTGTGAATTTATGCATTTTAGAGAGGCGTTTGGTGTTTATTTATTTTCATAAACATAACTATAAGCAATCTATTAGATAATTTGAAATTCCGTTCTCAGATATTATTGATAAATTGACCATATGTGATGTTTTTTTTTTTATTTTGGAAGGATATAGCTTAAGGTATTTATATACATAGCTACTATATTTCTTCCGGTTATAATTTATTAATGAAGTATTAAACCAATAAAAAGGGTGGGTAGGTAGGTGGGTATTTATTTAAACGAGCTAGCAAGGGTGTATGGTACATACCTATTTAATGATTTTACAAGTCTATCAATTTACATTCTGATGATGAAATTTTACGAGTCTATCAATTTAAATTCTGATTATAGAGTTTTTTTTTAACGGTATGAACTGCTTAAACAGTCTAAGCTCAAATATGTGTATCTATAATTATATTAAAATATACAAAAATAATTTCTCTTCCAGAGAAGAAATGCTTTATTATGTACATCCGCCATTAAAATACAAATTTTAATTAGAGGAGCTGAGTTTTCGAGTCGAAAAACTTCTAAACCGAGATATGACTGGAAATATATTTACCGAAAAAATGAGCTATTCATATATATTACGATAACTCCGTCATTTAAGAAGGTATAAAACTTTAAAATGGAATAAAAACAAAGATGATTTCTTTTAAATTGATATGAAATTGCCTTTCTTTTATTAAGCGGGCACTCAAGGGGTTTTGAATACTCTGTTATGATTAGACATAGTGTTAGCAATTAGGAAAGGAACAAAGGATTAGAAAGAACATTGATTTTGAATGTTTGCACATTGAAATGAGTGGGAAATATTAAGCCTGGTAAAATTAATCACATTCGTGTAGTGCAGCTAAAGAAAGAATCTTTGTTATTAACATTACGTTTGAAATCGTACTTAAGGGTAAACTGATGTTTGAGGGAAGAAATACAACTGGCTTCTTTACTAGAACATTGTTTGTGAAAATATCGATAAAACATGATAGACATGAGACTTTGCGGCTGTGTTCAAAAGGTGCAAATGTCTCGGTAATTGAACAATCGCCAATCAGTATTAGAGCTCTCTTTTCAATTCTATCCAAAAGAATCAAGTACGTTGTTGGGACACCAGCCCAAATATGAAAATTATGTTTGGAGTTTCAGACGAATAAAAGCTTTGTAAATTGTAGCTAAAAACACTTCTTACATCGCCGGAAAAAACCTAAACACCTAGCAGCAATTTTAGCAATTTTAAATATGTGATCACTCCAGAAAGGTTGGTTTGTTATGTACATAACTAAAACTTGAAATTGTTCAGTCTCCTCTATGCAAGTACCACGCATAGATAATGACTTTGGGGGAGGGTTACGATTTTAAAACAGAATTAAATACTATACCATTTTTGATTCTCCATTGGACAATTATGTCAATATCAAAATTTAATAAGTTTATCATACGCTGCCGTTGGTAATTCACATTCGAAGTATAAATGTATGAGAATCTAGAAACGAATATGAAAAGCTGAGGGTACTTTTATCAGCGAAACAATTAAGTGGGTTAAAAGTGTCAATGACAAAATATTATTTATAAAAACAAGGAAGAGTGTCGGAGACAGTACGGAACCCTGAGGCACACCAGTGTTTGTTTTGTGAATATCAGATTTGAACCCGTCCAATACTTCTTGACTGAAACGGTGCAAAGTTAGTTTCTAATCCAACAGAGAAGTGATTTGTCAATACAAAATGCACGCATTTTCGATAAGAAAGATTGGTGCAAACTTTAACAAATGTTTTTGAAATATCGAGTGCAATAATACTACTTTCTCCAAAACGATGTGAAGATTGTTTCCACTGTTTGCTGAGATAAACTATGAGATCATCTTCTGTTTGCTGAGATAAACTATGAGATCATCAGCGTTGAAGAACACCTCTTCAGAACAATAGCAGGAATACTCTCCAGGCCAAATGATTTTTGAATATTAAGGTCTTTAAGTACTTTAGCAACTGAACTATTGCGAAAGATTTGTCCCAAACAATCGTTTACGCTTACAAGTACCTACAGGAGTAGTCATGCCACTCATTGATAGCAACTGGCTTTATCAGTTGAGCTTGGAAAAGGAGTGTCTTTCGAAAAGAGCGTCGGAACGGAAGATGACGTAGTAATTACGGACATTTTTTACAAATGACTAGAAACTTGTAATACTTTTGGGAAATTGTAGTATTTTTTGCCGTTATTTCTGGTCATGCAAAAATGTAATGCGTCTAATATTACCGTTACTGGTCTTTCTAGCATGTTAAACTTATTTTTGATGACTTTTTCCAACATTTGTGCCTAATTCAATAGTACGTAACGTGGAACTAAATCTATGCGGTTACAAAACCATTTATTGGAAAACACAATAACATCAAACAATTTTGTAAATTCAGTTAAATTAAATAAAAAAGCCCCTTCTCAAGTAATACTTCTAAAAAATTGAATTTGTGTGTGGGTAAACATCGCCATCGTATAAACATTGCATTCATTTCTTTCGAATACAATCACATAAAGAAATATGATACCCTTTTAGTAATGAGTCCTAAAGTCAATAGAAAATTAAATGATCTTTAAGCTTGCCGTATAGATTAGTTTTCGAAAGCATTTACCCGTTTAGGAGTTACACGTGAAAAAAAAAACAACAATATTTTCGTCATTTAATACCTTGGAGAACATTTACTATGCCAACTTAAGGAAAACTGCATTTAAAAACCTTCACTTAGACGCCAGTTATAGCTATCATTGGTTTTCATCATTGAAAAGGAACATTGGAATTTTTTTGACAGGTCGTTTATAGCCATCATTGAAAATTTCTGTCATTGAAAATTTCTATCAGTGAAATAAATCAAATGAATTATATGGCGCCAGTTATAGCTATCATTGGTTTTCATCATTGAAAACAAACATTGGAATTTTTTTGGCAGGTCGTTTATAGCTATCATTAAAAATGTCTGTCATTGAAAAAAATTTCCTGATTGAAAGCCTACGAAAAATGTTTACTGACAGAAATCTGTCATTGGAATTGTGTGAAATTGGAACACAAATCAGTGGAACGATTCGTTTCACTTTTGAACATAAAAGTATCAGCTGTTCAAGAAAATGAATTTCCGTCCGGAAAATAGAAAAATACATTTTTGGAGAAAAATAAATGCGTAATTACACTTTTTTTCTCGAAAAAAATTCTTTGAGTGATTTCCGATCGATCAGTGATAATTTTCATTTCTAATCAAAGGAAACCGTCAAATATCCATTCAAACATTTTTCCGGATCGATTTCAATGATAGCTATAACTGGCGCCTTAGATTTATTTCGTAGATTGTCCTTTTTGACTTTTTTTCCTATTCAAGTGTTTTTCGCTCTTTTAAGTAAGAATTCGACAAGTTTTACAATCTAGTTTCTAGTTTAAGCTACGTTTTCATATTGTCTTAACTAATGCAAATTAAAATTAAGCTCATTACTTGTTCGTATTAACTTCTTAAGTTTGTTTTTCAGGACATAAAATTCTTTGGTTTAAAGAATAAATATTCGACCATCTGATTATTTTATTTCATATTTCTACCACTCGTTACTTAATTGAACTTAAACTACGTATAATCATTCAATTTAAATTTTAAAACTTATGGCTTATCGAATTAAAAGTCGAAAATCCCCGAATTTATTATTCTCTTTGAAAATCAGTTCAAACGTGTTGTAACTTAGTTACAAATAAAAACCAGCAAGAAATTAATAAATTTACCCTTACCTTGCTAAATAATTTTCATAAATCCTCAAGAATTCCTTTCTATATAATGTATGGGCTTATATAATGTTGAATTGCATGCAACTTTTCATCATGAAATCAACATAAATATGCACACACTAGAATTTTCTATCTGCCTTTAGGAAAACTTAATTCTAAGTGACCTTATTCTATATATTATGTTTTTTTTCTTCTGAAAATGTTTTGTAGCAACTCGTAACAACTTCATCAATCAAGCCAACAAATCTACAAATTAAAACACTTCTATACACAACTTTCTATTGCAGCAAAAAGCTTATTTAGGTATACAAAGTCATCCATTCATTCATATGCATTAGACATCCAAAGAGAAGCAGTAGTAGCAGCAAAACAGAGTTCTCTATGTCATATTTCAATTTTAATTTTCACAAAAACAACTCTCGAATAGAGACGAATGTTGACTTTCTGTTAGGAAATTTACCCAAAGCATCATTTCAGTTTTGTGCCTTCTTCCTTTCCATATCAAAGACCATTCAAGGACAGAACTTCATTATGAATGACCGACAGACGACGAAGGCACGTCCGCCAGAGAGAAACTTGTTCACCCCTAGGTGTACACGAGTGTACCTACATAACTTTAGGTCTGAAAGTATAATTTTAGCCCAAAAGTTTTTAAATTTTCTAAAGCTATTGTGTGAGGATATGTTTTAGAAACTGACCACCCCTACACCATTTCCTCTGATGGTTGACATTGACATAAACAAAACAATATTTCTAAATTCACCGCATAACCCTTCCTCAGTCTCAGTGGATAGTTCAACTTATTCTGACCACAACCTCAGTCACAGCCACAGCCATAGCATAGCCACAAGGCGTCCGCTCTCTTACCCCACATAAAAGAAATTCATTAAAATTCCTTATTTAAGTGAACTTATAGAGAATGAAGCCCTCCTGATGTGTGCTTGCCCCTCTAATCTAATGCGTGTCTACCACATCCTTCGTGTTCGTAGTTTGTCTTTTTACCTTTCCTTCTGACCCGCACCCATCTTACACCCCCTCCCCCCCAACCAACACTCTCGAATAACTTATATATGAGATATTAAAATCCTACTAGAGATCATAAACAAATGTTAATAACTTTATCCATTCATTCAGTTTGTGCGCCTTGCCTTGGCCTTCTCCTCTTGAACGTACATACATACGAGTACATAGTTACTTATCGTAGGTACAAGTATAACGAATGACCAACCTTTCTTCCTGAATTCCAGAAAGTTTCCAAACACATCAGGCAGACACATTCTCTCCCTGGACAACTCTTAGAAGGTAAAGGTATATTATATGTAGGTATAGGAATAGCAACAACTTTTGAAAAACACACCCATCTGTCTTCCGCTTTTCATTCCGATACGATACCGAAAACTATACTCATATCACATTACTCTATGTACTGTGTGACTTGGTGCTGACTCGACTCTGCTCGGCTCGGCTGGTATAAGCTGTTAGGCATTTAAGGCTTCAAGGCAGAACTTCAACGCTTCCAGCTAGCAATACACCGCACGTAATCTTCTCTTTTCCCTTTTGCTTATCATTCTAAATAAATAATTCATTATATTCTCCTATAATATGCTATAAATGTACCTATCTATTCTATTCCGCCTTCTCTTTCCGTTAGTGTTGTTGGTGTGTTGTCCTCTGGAGTCTTTCTGTATAACTGACGGACGGACGGACGTTATAGTATATGCGTCTATTTCATATCATAATTTATTTCCATTCATTTTATACAAAACAAGTTAGACAAAGTTTCTAGGTTTTCTATAATTTTGTTTTGTTTTGCTTTCCTCTATTATGTGGCTAAAAATTCTAAGGAACAGTGTTAAGGGATTATGAGGAAAATTCCCATTTTTTTGGGAAGTATTTAAAGTCCCAGAGAACAAAGGGAAATGATTTTATGATTTTTTATACATTTTTGCGTTCAAAAAAAAATTGGTATACAAAAATTATGCACGAAATAGTTGAATATTCATTTTTTGATTCAATCTGCTGATTGGTATAAACTTACCCAAGGGGGTTCTATGTTTTCAATACTTGCAATTTTGGCCTTAATACCAGCGTCTAAGTGGTATAAATAGATAAAACGTCTAAAAGTGTTTGAAAATTTTGTATACTCCCAAATAAAACCTCTGGTCTACAAAAATTATCATACAAATATATTTGATATTGATTGGATACTGGATGCTTCATGTTTACAAATAAAACAGGTGTTTCCAATTGTCTAAATGGTATAAATACACAAAATGTTGACCCGTTGACCAACAAAATGTGTTTGGCTTTGTAAAATCAATTTACATGTTTCATAATCATTAAATAAATCATTGGTATAAACTGGTCTAATAACTTATTTACATGTGATTAAGAAAATATTCAACCCTCTGGACCAATAAAATGTGTTTGACTTTGTAAAATCAACTTACATTTTTCATAATCATTAAATAAATCATTGTTATAAACTGGTCTAATAACTTTTTTACATGTGAGTAAGACAATATTCAACCATTTGGACCAATAAAATGTGTTTGACTTCGTAAAATCAACTTACATTTTTCATAATAATTAAATAAACCATTGTTATAAACTGGTCTAATAACTTATCTACATGTGAATAAGTCGATATTCAGATTATTTCCACATTTACATTTTTTTATATCTGATTTTGTGTCTGAAAACTGTGTGTACTCGAAAATATTACATCGGTGTCAGCGTTATTAAATGGTATAAAAAGAGGAAAGTAACCCATACATTGAAAAATTCAAAGACTTTAGCTCTCCAATTAGTGGTGGCAAATAATAAAACAAATTTTTTTTGTATTGAAAAAGAGCCTAATTGAACGAGCTGCTATTATTTTTTAATCCTATACCAAATTTATACCAATACAAATGTTTTCTTTTTTATACATATTAATTGATATAAAGTACAAAAATCAATAGCCGTTTGTAATTATTTTCCTTCAAAGCAGTTTTTTTGTTGAATTATTTAGAACTTTTATAAAACTCTATACCAGTTATTTAAGTTGTTGGTATTCTTTATTTAAAAAGAACCTAATTGAACGAGCTGCCATTATTTTTTAATCCTATACCAAATTTATACCAATTACAATTTGTTTCTTTTTTATACATATTAATTGATATAAAGTTCAAAAATCAATAGCCGTTTGTAATTATTTTCCTTCAAAGCAGTTTTTTGTTGAATTATTTAGAGCTTTTATAAAACTTTATACCAGTTATTTAAGTTTTTGATATTCTTCTAAATTTTCCAGAGAATCCATACATTTATTTTTTTCATATTTCTTAGTGATAATCTGTTTGATTTTTTCGAAGAGCTTCAAATTCAAACACCAGGTGTGTAACTATTAGACGAGTGGTATAAACTGGTATAAAGATCCTAGATGTATACCAAAAAAAAATTTTGTCCCGATACGAGGAATGATAAAAGGTCATTAATTTTTGTCAGTTTTAACCAAATTTTTGTTAAAAAATTGGAATTTTAAATTATACTTTAGGAAATTTTTTCATAAAAGTTAGTAACACAATAAACGCAAAAACAATTGTGTCTCCTTTATTGATGGCAATTTATTCTTTTTTCCTCTTTTGGATCATTTAATTCTTCCCTCAATTGTGTAGTTTTCTTTCCATATTCTTTAACTTAGATGAAGTACAATGTTAGATGTACTGTACATAAAGTACGTGAGAAAATTTGCAAATGTAAACCTAATGCATGAGTAATGATTTTTATTTTTTTTTGTGTTTATATAAATTTCTTAAAGAATAATGAAAGAAACAATAAAGAACACATATTTTTTTTGTCTAAAAGAAACAAAAATAGCAAAAAATAAAATAAATTATGTTAAACAATAAAGACACAACAAAATAATAAATTTAACATGTTTAGAACTAAATGGAAATTAATGTCGTGTGTATTTTTTATTATTAGGTAAATTTATACAAAAATTTAAAATTTTATCGTCTTAAGCTTTAGACAATTTGTAATAATTTTCATTTTCTTTTTCTTCCGGGAGACTTAACACCGCCGTTCAGGTATTTTGATATGATTGATATTTTCCATTTTGAAGCCTGTAAAGATATTGCTTTATGGTTTTAGGCAAGAATACATTTGATAGAGGGAATAAAGTTGATAAAAATACGGTGACTAATGATATTAATAGTACTGAAGTGAGGAGTTGATAAAGCATACTTACAGTGGTTCCTGAAGAATAAGGTACACTATTGGTTAAATTTGCTCAATTGAATTATGTTATTGAAGTAATTTAAAATTTAATATTTAACATACAATAAGATAATATCGAACTAGATTTTGGCTCAAAATACAAAAAACACTGATATAAAGGGTTTTTCAATAAGGGCGGGTATATGTTGAAATGGAATAAAACAAGCTGTGTGTGAGGTATTAACAAAAAAATCTTGCGTACGGTGTTGAACGTACGGGTGTTGGCTGATTGTTTACTGAACCGGTCATCTCAAATTTAGCCACCAAACGTTGAAAAGTCGACTGTGAAGTACCACCACGTCTTATGAAAAATGGGCGCAATGCGCGCAACGTTTGCGTAAAGGAACACTCATTTTGATAAGTTTTATCATTTGAACGTGCTGTGCAATCGTGTAACTTGCCATGATGATTTGGCATAAACAACAAAAGATTTGACAGATGTCACCAAAACAAAATGGCCGCTACGGGCCTCCAATTGAAAAACTCTTTATTTAAAAAAACTCGAAACATGGTATTCTAGTCCAAAATTCGAGCTTATTTAACAGTTTTGCTTAAGTTATATGAATATTGATAAGACTCTTTGAAAAAAATAATTAGTGCTTTTTTATCGCAATACGACCGTTTCTAACAAAAATACTTGTTTTCCGAAAAAGTCAAAACATCAAAAAAAAATCTGTTTAACTCTTGCTAATATTTCAACTAACGTTACCCAATTTTACAACCAAACAACTAAAAAATTAAAAAAAAGAAATTGAAGTAAAAAAGTACGCATACGCCCGAGTAGCCGAAAGCAAACTTATATAGAATAATTTGTCATATTATTTGGTTTTCGCCCTAAAAGTGTTAAATTCTATGACTAAAATTAAGTTAAAGTTCGTTTGTGGGCCTTTATTTGGCATATTTTAATTTAACCTTTTGTAAGTCATGAGAATAGTTTATCTAACTGAAACATATGAAAAGTTTAATGCTTGCTTCTAGAAGCTTACATGTTTTCCCAAGTCTGGTTCCAAAATGTTCTACACCATAGATGTACTATCTGACCTCTTTAACCAATTTACTAAAACAAACAATTTTCAAAAATATGCCTAATTTGATAAATATGTTAATTTATAAGCGGGTATCATGTACAAGAGCTTTTGAAAATTACATACAGGGGTATTCATTATTTTTTATAATTACCTTACAAACCCTCATTTTCCAAAAAAAAAAAGGAAAGAAATACAAGAAAATCATCATAAAAATAAATTTGCTAACCTCTAGAGATTATCCTATATTTCCAGCTGTCCACTGCTTCCTCAACCGATAGCAGCCAGCGGAAAGGCAAGCAAACGATGTACCTTCATGATTTTATACTCGTACTAGGTACTCCCTTATGAAGCAAAAAAAAAAGGAACTACACAAGAAATTAAATAACCCCGACATTACCTACCACCAAACCAACCCATGATTTTTCGAATTTCTTATACTCTCGACTTCCGTTCCCTTTTTTCGTCCGGTTTGGAGAAATAAAATACAAAAGAACACGCAAGCTTTTATTTTTTGGATTGTATTGGTAGTGTGGTGTTTTATTTTAGCTATGCGCTAATTGAAAACGCCCTACACTCTCTAATGTGGCTGGCTCTGGACGTCGTCGGAGTCGTCGTCGTTGGAGTCGTCGATAGCTAAAGCTGGTGGAAAGAAAAACTTGGAAGAAAATTTATTAACAGACAGCAGCAGCTCCTTCAATGAAGCGGAAAACCACTTTTTCCACGACAAAAACCCGATGAATAAGCGTTTTACTTTTTCTGTTTTTCCATTTTCTTCGTTTGTTAGTCCTCATCAGGGAATAAGTATATGTAGTACTTTACCCAGATATAAGGTAGGTATAAGGTCTGCAGTATTATTTTAAGGGTATACCATATTATACTCATGAAGGATGAAGAAATTTTTGAGGGTTCGAGGGAGTTTTAGAATTTTCTGGGATAGGGAATTGCTATTTTCTTTAGTTTAAGCAATGATTAGGTAAAAATGTGCGTTTTTTCTGTTAATCGATAGTTTGTTTTTTTGTTGTTATCAAGACTTTTTCCGGCCAAGAGTTTGGCTATTTTAATCAATCTGAGTATGTGTCGGAATTCCGTAAATCATTTTGTTAAAGTAGTTTTGGAATGATTTGCAAAGACAAGAGGTCATGAACCTTATAATAGGATATAAAAAGGCGTGACGAAATGGGGTTAGATAAGTTCAACTTGAGTATTATATACATGATAAGTCCTTTTTCCGAATTAAACGTGAGGCAATCCAACTTCAGAGGTAGTACCCTCGACATAATGGTTAGTGCGTTGGACTGTCATGCCAGAGGTCTTGGGTTCGATCCATCTTAAGTTTTTTTTTTACGGGTATTGTGTCTTTCGAGAAATTGACAAATTCTCCAAGAGTAATTCTTGTCATGAAAAGTGCTTTCTGAAATTAGCCGTTCGGATTCGGCTTAAAACTGTAGGTCCCCTCCATCTCTGACAACAGTACTCGCACACAGGAATGGTTGAGAGTTGTAAGTCACTAGGCTCTAGTTCTTAACGGACTGTTGCGCCACCCAATTTATTTTTTTTTAATCTAACTTCTGAGACGATCGACTTCAAAACATAGGATACTTAGACTAAAGTTGGAACTATTAAGTTTCAAATTATGGTATTTTTGAGGCCTACATTTTAAAATCTTGTTGGCATCTACATACTTGAATCAAGAGCACTTGATAACTTCATATAATCGTCCTCTTAGCATTAAAGAAAAAGAAGTGGACCAGAAAGCCTTCCTTGGGGTATCCCAAAGTTTTTTTTTGTTTTATTTCTAAATCGTTTCGTACTACAAAATTTGATGCTAAGGCTTTATCGAAAATCAAGTTTTTAGAAAAGATCCAGATACATTTTAGGAGATACAGAGAAGAAGAGAGAAAAAGGCAGAAAGGTGATGAACAGATTTTCTTTTTTATTTATTTATTTTACATAATTGAGAAAAAACTTAGGAACCTTAAAAATGTTTACATGATGTGGTTCGTGTTGGATATGATAGTTAAACTCTATTAAATAAAAATACTTAAATAGTTAAACTGTAATACTCGCGCCATGTCCTTCAGTTTACCTTTGAGTCCAACTTTGGACGTACTGTGAATAACAGAGATTCGTTCTTTAGCCGTACTACGTGAATGTTGAATGCCTTGTCCTGCTCTGTCTCTCCCTTTTATTGCAGTGCTCAAAACGAAACCATTATACAACGATACCCCCTTTTTTAAACCTCTCCTTTTTTCTTAATACTCACACCTCGTCTTTGAAATATTAAGGGTGTAAAAAAGCTTTATGTATCCGCTCCTATTCCATTTTAAAGACATTTTTGTTAATTACAGTGCCCTTAACAGGGTCGTTACCTTTTTGAACTTCACTTTCCAGAAGGAATTTGCCTCAAAATTTAACATTTCAAAATGTTTCCGCAAAGAAAAACTATCTGCAGGAATTTCAATGATCATCACGATAAGAAAAGAAAATATTTCTCTCACTGCTATTCCTACTTTTGACCTGATAAGTAGTACAAAAATGTAATCAATACAAAGAGCCTTATATAGAAAATCCCATCAAGTAGAACATCTGATTACAAAAATATTCGCCTTTGAAAATCACTTGAGATCTAACCATCAAGCTTCCAATTAATGACACACACAGAATATGAAACCACACAACACATGACCTTATAGGTCATATACACACAACACACGACACACATCACAGCATAACACATGACATCCTGCATGAAAATCCCAAGATCCCTTTTGCATTTTCTTTATATGTCATCTAACATACATACTTTCTCCTATACAGACTTGTATGTTATACCATAAAGTAGTCTTATAGTATTCAAGTCAAGTCTATTTTTTCCTGATAAGTTCCGATTGACCAAAAGATTTCATTTGAAATCGAAGAATTCCCATCAGAAAAAAGAATCCTTACTATACTTGCATCCAATCTATTTGTTTTTGAATTTTTTGTTTGGTTGTGTTCGTGTTTGTTGCTATATCGCACCCACTTCACATTCCCCACCACATCCTTCCGAAAAGTGACTTTTTTAATCAAAGTTGGCAGTAGAAAAAAATAATAAAAAAAGGAAAAACCCCGCACAGAAAAGGGAGAAAATCAAGAAAATAGGACATGAAACGCATACAATCATATACTCGTACATACACATGCATATGCAGGACTATAAATGAGGATATGTATGTAGGTATAAATGTACATATGTATAATGAAATAGTGGTATAGGCAACTAGGTATTTCCTGAGAACATCCTTGATTCTATAACCACACATCAAAGTGTGTTTGTGTCAATTTATGTGTTATGGCAATCCCTTTTCACCTCTGGCACAGTGGCACTGCATTGCAGGACACTGCAATTTCGTCAATTAATTGGAAAGTGATGTCCAGTTTTCGTTTTTTTTTTTGGGTTCCTTTTCATTTGGACATATCCAACAACCATCATCATGAGTATGAGAATATGGTATTTGGCTTAAGCTACTGCATCAGGGCAAAAGGACATTCAATATGGAAGTGAAGAATGTCCTTTGATATTTTAAGGCATATAGACACAAACAAAAATATATGAAATCATTTTTGCTTCTCTCCAAGGGGTCGAGACACCCATTTGATTTCAAATGGGAATTCCTACAAAATGTGTCAAAAAGTAAACCATCAGAGATACATATGGACGATTGGAATATTGGATTACTTAAGAAATGTATCTGGGCAATTTTCTGGTTTCCAAAAATTTTACGTTTTTTAAAAATAAAATTTTTGAACTGTTTACTTTTACATTTTTGTTTCAAGAATGTGCTGAATTTTCTTGGAAATCGTGCTTTTTCGTATCAAGAACAAAAAGGAATACTTTTTGTATTACTTTTCAGAACTGTTCAACAAGTATAAAATGCATATGGCAACTTTATCTTATATGCTGGTTATGATCATCATTCAATTAGATTGAAGTTTTGTGTTTTGAAGGATAACAACCATTAGGAATATCTTCTTTATCCCTTTTATGTACAACATACATACATACATTTACATCATGTTCGTATACATTACATTTATTATATAAACACAAATCAGATTTGGTATGATATAGCTATGAATTATGAATGTACAGAGGGTAAAAAGTTACTTTCTAAAGATTAATTTGTATTCAAAGGAAACATAAAAATTAAGGTAAATATAAGTGATTGCTTTGATGAATAACCACAAAGCAAGCTTTCTGTTAATGCTTTTTGAATATTACTTAAAATATTACTCGTTGGTTTGTATGATTTATTTATTTCATGGTTGAAAATAATATAGGTACAAATTTTCATTAGTCTTGGTAAGCCCTGAAATTATGTATCGATTTTGAAAACATTCACTCATAAAATGTTCTTAACTCTCAATTGAAAGATTCAGAATATTAAGCCTTGAGCTAAATCTTCCCAATCTCATCAATTGTATATTATGTTTTTAAAGAAGAAGCAATGGAGAACTATATTATCCAATTCAGCAGCCATGGGAATGGTTGCAGAATAATATAATTTTCTGGAAATTTTCCAATACCAATTCGCAAAATTTTGAGACATTATGCGTCCTTGGTTACTTTACAAATCCCATCGTTATGGTCTTGAATTGATTGTGGAGCATTAGCATAGACTTTATCTTTCATGTGTACTGACTAAAATAGTATTAAGTCCTTTGTGCATAAGACTGGTGGTCAATTGCAATTACTTTTTCGAGAAATGAGGAAATGTTTGCGTGCTATTTTGAAAGATTTTTTTTTGGTATTTTGAAGAATTGTTTGATTCAATTTTAAGTTTCTTGTTTCAATTTAAGAAAAAGCGTAGTTTTTAATTGTCGAATATAAAAAATTCCACCTTTAAAAGTGGCATTTGCTGAAGCAACTGGATATTTAAAATGAAACTTGTTATTGGAAATTTCTATGCAAGAAAATTTAATAAAAAAGAAGGGTACTAAAAAGCCTTCCTTGAGGTATGCCAAAGCTTTTTTTTAATAATAAATCGTTTTGTACTACAAAATTTAAAATTTAATTAAGAAAAAACTTAGTAACCCTTAAGAATGCCCCTTTTAAGAATGCCCTTTAGTTTATTTTTGAGTCCAGCTTTGGCAGTGTTGTGAATTATAGAGATTCGTTCTCTAGCTGTACTACGCGAATGTTGAATACCTCTGTCTCTCCCTCTTATTGCAATTGCTCAAAATTCAAAACCATTATACAACGATACCTCCTTTCTAACGTCTCCTTTTTTTCATATTGCCTTAAAGGGTGTAAAAAAGCTTTGAGTATCCTCTTCTTTTCCATTTTAAAAACATTTTTGTTAATAGCAGTGCCCTTAACAGGGTTGTTACTTTTTCAAGAAATAACAAAATGAGGAAATGTTTGCGTGGTATTTTGAAAGTGGTGTGGTATTAGAATTTTTTTTATTGAATTTTGAGTGTCTCGTTTCAATTTAAGGAAAAGCGTAGTTTTTACTTGTCAAATATATTATATCTTAATATATAAAAATCCAGTGTCATATGTATGTTCCCAGTGAACTCTTCACCAAGTCAACCGATTTCGGTGAAAGTTGACATTTTATGTGTAATTTGGTCTAACTTGAGATATAGGATAGTTTATATTTCGATGAATGGTCTAAATTGTATATAATGTTGCATTAATATATAAAAATGCAGTGACATATGTATGTTCCCAGTGAACTCTTCACCAAGTCAACCGATTTCGGTGGAAGTTGGCATTTTATGTGTAATATGGTCTAACTTAAGATATAGGATAGTTTATATTTCGATTAATGGTCTGATGGTCTATATGTTGCAAATGAAAAATCTACTATATAAAATAAGTCGGGTTTTCCTTCCTGACGCTATAACTTCAGAACGCACCAACCGATTTCCACGGTATTGCATTCGTTGGAAAGGTCTCGAGCTCCGTGAGGTTTATAGCAGACAAAATTCAGGAAAAATTTCAACAGAAAAGCAGTGAACTCCGTTTAGCTTCCCATAGAAAGCTATTGTAAAAGTTCCGATTTGTGAAATTGAAAATTTTTAAATTTTTTGACGTTTCAAGGGCCCTATATTCTAAACCAAAGTTTACGGAAATTGAACGTGAGTTGGACAGGGGCCAAATACTGCTAGATCACTATGACATAACCGCCAGAGTATTTCAGCAAAAACTCAAGGTTATGATCGATGTGCTTACTAAGTATCGAGTTTTTGGTGACACACGTTGTTATATGTACTCGGTGGAATGGCAGAAGCGTGGACTACCGCATGCTCAATGCTCATATCCTAATTTGGTTGCTGAACAAATTACATTCAAATGAAGTGGATGAGAGCATATCAACTGAAATTCCTGATACAGTCACTGATCCCCATCTACACGACATTGTGACGACACAGATGGTGGATGGACCCTGCGGTGCATTAAATCGCCTTCCATGGCTGATGGAAAGTGCACAAAACGATATCCGACCCGTTAGTTGCCGAAACAGTCACAGGGAACGATGGATATCCAGTTTATCGTCGGCGTTCAAAAGATATAATGGTCGAACTATCAAAGTTAAAGTTCAAACTCAAGAGATTGAGATCGGAAATGAATACGTTGTACCATATTGCCCGCTGCTATTTCGAATTTTCAAAACACATGCGAACGTTGAGAGTTGTCATTCGGCTGAATCAGTCAAATATTTGTGCAAGTACGTCACAAAAGGCAGCGACATGGCTGTGTTTGGTATTGCTTCGGAAAATGCGAATGACTAATTCAGCAACTTCCAAATGGGCAGATACGTCAGTACTAATGAAGCACTGTGGCGATTATTGTCATTTCACTTTCATGAAAGATATCCCACAGTTGTACATTTAGCAGTGCATTTGGAAAATGGACAAAGAGTTTACTTCACTGAGGCTAATGCTGCACAACGAGCTGAGAGACCACCATCGACAACATTGGCTAGCTTCTTTGCAATGTGTGAAACAGATCCATTCGCAGCGACGCTGATGTACGTTGAAATGCCCAAGTATTACAATTGGAATCAATCAACAAAGAAATTCCAACGTCGCAAACAAGGAACCCCAGTTTCAGATTGGCCACATGTGTTTTCCACTGATATGCTATTTCGCATGTACACTGTTCATCCTAGAAATGATGAATGTTTTTATTTGCGACTGCTGTTGGTAAATGTACGAGGACCAAAATCATTTGCGCATTTGAAAACTGTGAATGGCCACCAATGCCAAATACATCAAAAAGCATTTCAACAATTGGGTTTGCTGGAGAACGATTCTCATTGGGATTTAACACTTGCGGATTCAGTTGTTTCATCAAATGCGTACCAAATACGAACGCTGTTCGCAATTTTCTGCACCACATGTTTCCCTTCACAACCGATGAAATCTTCAATGAAGGAATGATTGTGATTGAGGATAAATGCTTGATTATTTAATTTTTGTAATCGAAATGAATTCATAACTGTTGTGAAATAAAACTTTTCATCTTCATCTTTTAATCCCCAAACGAAATGTTACAAAAAACGAAGCCATCTGGTGGCGAAACGGAGTTCGCCGGGTTTGCTAGTATATGTATATATTTGCTTAAGTAACTAGAAATTTTAAAAAAATCATAGAAAATTTAATAAAACCGTTTTTTCTTATCTTTTCGCAAAACTATTGCTAATTGGGTTTTTGCCTTTCGCATAGTCGAAATTTGTAAAACAAAAATTCTCTGAAAAGTTGATATTAATAAATAGTACGGTATTTAAAGTTTTCCATATAAATAAACGTTAGGCTTTTCTTCAAATTTCTATACCTCCGTGGTTTTTTATATTACACTCTCGTCCATTGCAGGGTTTTTCTCAGAATGGAACGCTAAGGACTTTTTTGAAGGAAATTGAATTCCCTATCAAATTTGTTCACATATTTTAAGTGTGAGTTTTTTTTTCTTTATTTTTGTTTAATTAAATAGAAAGGATTAAAAGATTTAAATTCCTCAATTTTGTTTATTTTTTACTTCCTGCAAAATTATAATTTTTAAATAGAAAAGTAGGAACTTGAATATTCAAATGGCTTAAACATGTTTTTTGAATTTTGGGTAAAGATATAATTCTTCCAAAAATAGGTAGAAAAAAGTGAAAACATTTTTTTTAACTTATTTTTTAACAAGTGTAATTTTTCCAATTTTATATATCATAGCTCCAACAATATTTTTATTTTTATTATTACTTAAATATTCACAGTTTAAGCGTTTTCATATGTCTTGTATTATTGTCTTTAAAATATGTTTTTACATATACTTTTTATACATTTAAGTGTCATTAGCTTTTATTATTTACCCCAAAACCAAATAGTCATCTAATTAGCCATAAGCATGTGTTTTTTTAACAACAACCCTTGACCACGATACATATATTGGTATGTGTATAGGAAGGTATAATAACTTTATCCTACAATTAATTCCATTAACCCTCTAACCACATTCTATATCTTGATATCACTTTTAATACTTGTTCGTGTGTAGGTACAAAATGTATTTACCTAATCGAAAATTTTACACATGACTTAAACAATTTTGTAACAAAATTAGAACTCATTAAAAACAACGAGGAAAATAACAACGAAAAAAAAAAATAGAAAATTAAAAACAAAAACAAAATAACTCTCACAAAATTTTCTTCTTCTTTTTCTTCCCTTTTTATGTGTCTTCATCTCTTTTAAGTATGTAATGCGGTTTATTTTGTTTTGCACCGAAGCAAGGACACAAAAATCTTAACTTCATATAATTATAGAGATGCCATAAAGGTGTCCTCAAGTTAAAAAGGACTTTTCTTTCTAACATAACATAACATACACACATACAGATACACATATTCAACTCACATTAAATAAAAAGGGATGTAGTATAGATGTATGTATGCATGTAGACAAACCAACCAAACACTTAACCTTATAGTGTTTTCTTCCATCATTGTCGGTCCTTGGTCCTTTCGGGCGGTGTTGTCGACTGTACCATTTTCCTTAAAACGAAAAAAGAAAGTAATACAAAAACTCCAACAAAACAAAAATTCTCAAAAGGGTGAAGAATGAAGATGGTAGAGGAAGGTGGTATTTCTTTCTTAAAGAAGGTACAAACATATATATGTGTGTGTGTGTGTGTGTGTGTGAGTTATATAATGCTTCCTGGGAAATGTTAAACATAGTAAAACCGCTTAATGTAAAAACACTCAACCTCTATCAACCATAACCACCTAAACCTCACTACCTTACCGTCTTTAGTTGTTATATTTTACTACATACTACCTATACGTTCGATAGCGCTAAACTGTGGTTCCTTTTTCTTATGTTATGACTATGAGTATAAGGAAGATGGAAGAAGAAGAAGAAAACAAAAACAAACAAAAAATACGAAGTCGATGAAGAAAACAAAAATGAAACAACGAATTGCTTTAAGGCAGAAGAAGGAAAATAATAAAATCAAATAGAATCAAAAAAATAAAAATACTTAAAAAGATGAAATGATGCTTTTGATAATATTCTTTCCCCCCTTCCCCCCACCAAAAAACACACACACAAAAACTCCACGATCTCATTTCGACACGTCGTTGAAAGAGATGCCAGATGAAAATTTAGAGCTAAGTGAATTAATTATAAAAAATCCACGAGATGTATCTATTTTAGCAAAACCAAAAAAGCAATCAATCTATCTACAGTATCTAACACAAAAAACCATATTTTTGAACTTTGGATAAAACTCGAGAAAAACCTGTATCAAGACTTAAAAACAAAGGTTTAAATTTAGGAAAAGGCCGAAATGAGGTAATCTCGCAAATAATTTAAAAACCGTTTTAATTACAAATGTCCTTATTTCATTTTGGCCTTAACCAAAAGTGTAATATAGACACTTTTTGTACACATCGGATTTGAAGTCAATTAAAAAAACTTTCAAACAAAAATCTATCTGATATTTTCAAAGTTTCTAAAATAGCTTCCAATTGGATGTGCTCAAAAATTTTTAATTTTTAATTTTTTTTTTTATAATAAGCACACACTCAAGGGGATATTACTACCCTTATTATGCAAAGGCACAGTGTGAGCACTAGGAAGAGGAGGCAGGGTTTAAAAGGAGATGTCGGTGCACATTGGTTTTGAATTCCTGAACATTGCAATGACTAGGAAAGACAGAGCGTGGTAAGGCATTCCACATTCGCGTTGTACGGCTAAGGAACGAATCTCTGTATTTGACGGTACGGCCTCGAGGGTATACTGATGAGCATTCCCAGAAGCGCGAGTATTACGGTTGAACTGTTTAAGGGGAGGAATGCACCTGGCTATTTCACTAGAGCATAAGCCGTTAAAATAACGGTAAAAAAGGTAATTTCGAATTACAATGTAAAATAAAGACATTTCTGAACTAATAACAATTCAGAAATGGCTGTTTTAAAATACCTTCCATATCAGAAGCGGCACCATTCCTTCAGTGTACAATTTTCGTAACAATTGTCTTACACTTTAAAACAAATCGTTGTACCAATTATCAGCTTCTTGTGAGTCTGTAAGTCTTAGACTAGAGTATTTCTTCTAGCAATAATCTCCTCGGACACGCCCACTTCCACTAATATTTTTAATATTCTTGCAAAAAGAAAAAATGAATACACGAATTCTCCGAAATTTAACTGAAATGTTCATAGAAAAGTATTAAATCTGCTTTTTCCCTTTAAATTTTGTCAGGCTTAAATTAAAACAAACTCGTATATTGTCTAAATAATATTTGATGAACAAAAATGACAAAAATGTAGGTTTTAACAATTATTAACATTTTATTTATCAAAATTTGATATCTCAAAAACATTTCAACATTTTTTAACGAAACTAAAATGTAAAACGTTTGTTTATAAATAACTGCATAAAAAATATATAGATAATGTATTAATAAAAAATTAATTTAAAAAAAAAAATACCGCTCTGAAGATTGTCGAAAAATAAATGTAATAGTTTAAAGTTCCTTTTTGAAAAATTTATTAGCATCTTCTTCATTAAATCAACGCTGCCATTAAAATTCTTTGAGAAAAAGTCTTGAGAAAAAGTTTGTTTTAAACTATATTCACAATTTCTTCACAACATGTCATTTCTGCCAATCAAGTGCTTAGATCATTATTTAAGTCTAGGTTCTTTGGAAATTTGGAACATTTTGGTCGACACCCCTTTAACTTCTACGAGGTGTGTTCAAAAAGTACCCGGAATTTTCGTTTTTTCAACAAAATATTTATTTATTCGTTTACATCGATGTGGTCCCCTTCAAAGTAGTCCCCCCCAGATATAATACACTTATGCCAGTATTTTTTCCAATCTTTAAAGCACTGTTGATATTCACTTGTTGATATGTCCTTGAGCATTCTCAGCGATTCGGCCTTTATTTTTTCAATCGAGGAAAAACGCCGTCCTTCCATGGGTCTCTTTAACTTTGGAAACAGGAAAAAGTCACACGGAGCCATATCTAGTAAATATGGAGGTTGGGGCATGACTACGGTATTGTTTTTTGCCAAAAAATTACGAACAAGCAACGAGGAGTGAGCAGGTGCGTTATTGTGGTGCAAAAGCCATGAATTGTTTTTCCATAAATCCCAGCGTTTTTTCGGATTGCTTCACGCAAACGTCGCATAACTTCAAGGTAATACTCCTTATTAATCGTACGACCTTGTGGTAAGAACTCTTGATGGACTATACCATTATAATCGAAGAAAACAGTAAGCAAAACCTTCACATTTGATCGAACTTGACGTGCTTTTTTCGCTCTTGACGTTGGATGCTTCCAGGTGGACGATTGTGCTTTGGTTTCGACATCATAACCGTACACCCATGTTTCATCACCAGTTATGACCCTTTCAAGCAAACTTGGATCGTCGTTGAAGTCATTTAACAGCTCTTGAGCTATGTTCATGCGATTGTTTTTTTGGTCAAAATTCAGCAGTTTTAGCTAAAATCGCCGAGCACATAAAACAACGTCGAACCTTAGCAACTACCACAGACAAAGTAAACAGTGAATATAGCTGAAAATTGCATCATACTTTAGGGGCATGTATACCAACATAAAAAAAAATTACCTTCGAACTCTCCAGACCCGAGAAATTTAAAAACTCCGGGTACTTTTTGAACACACCTCGTAGTTTAAAGTTCCTTTTTGAAAAATGTAATAGCATCTTCTGCATTAAATCAACGCCGGCCACCATTAAAATTCTTTGAGAAAAGTCTTGAGAAAAAGTTTGTTTTAAACCATTTTCACAATTTCTTCACAACCTGTCTCTTCTGCCAATCAAGTGCTTAGATCATTATTTAAGTCTAGTTTCTTTGGAAATTTTGAACATTTTGGTCGACACCCCTTTAACTACTAATTCACTAATTTGGACTTGTTTCTTTTAAATTCTGTTTGAATTAAAAGAAACATTTATTTTATGTGATTTGATCGGAAATTTTCTAATTTTGTAAGTCGTGCTTCAAAATTTTGTTGAACTATAATGTAAGAAAGTCTACCCTATCTCTTTTATTTCCTCATTTTTTACTTAAAAATCGACTGTGACTCTCGTGTAACAACATTTCCTTAAAAGAACACTGCAAACTTTCATTTATTTACTCTTCTAATTTCTTTCCACTAAAAGATGATGTCCCACAGGAGTCAGTTTTATGGCCTCATTAGTTTACCGGAATTTCTTATGACAACTGCTGTTCGTCCTTCTTGCCATTAAACGCATCTTGAAATGTTCTTAAATCTTTTCCACAATATTTGTGTTCTGCTTAAAATATTCATTAGAATCTGTCCAGCTCTTCAAGTATATAATTTAGTATAAAAATTACGATATAAATTTTACAAAACTACAAAAATGTAAGCTAATTACTCTTAAACAATAAAATACATACACTGTTAGGATATACCTAACCTTACTCACTTCTAACTTGTTCATTTTATTGCCAAACAAAAAATTTAATTTTGTTTGTACAATATACAACAAACAAAGCAAAAAAAAAATTCAACTCTGTTGGCAATACTGCTTGCCCAATGGCCTTCAGGGGATGCAAAGTAGATAAATACACCAAGTTTTGTATATATGTATATATAGATATGTGTGTACCTGTACATAGCCGTTCAACCAATGTCGGCAAAAATATTGGTGGCTCTGGCTAAACATGGAGTGTTAGGGAATTCCCTAGAGCACACACATCTCCACATCCACATCACACAAAAGGATATACCTTTCTATACATCCTGCATTATACCTACATTCATACCGTATAAGCCAAGGCAACCCTCAACTTATACTCAACTGAATATGTATAGTCACGGTTCCTTTCCTTTGGTTTTTAGACTCCCACAACTGAACCGATATATATACCACCTCTATCCGCATTTTCAGGTTCAGGTTAGTGCTCCAACAGTAGGAGCAAGAGTAGGAGCAAAAGCAGCAGCCATCCAGCCAGCCAGCCAGCACAAGCAGTTAATATCGTTTTGCCTTCCTTATACTGGCGAAAAATGCTTATTTTTTTGTAAAGTCGTCCTTAACGTCCTTATAGCTTCGTCCTCGACGTCGTAGTCTTTTTATCCATTGCTATATTATAGTTGGAGTTTTTGTTGTAGTTATCATCGACGTAGTCGTCGTCGTCGTCTGTTACAAGGGTGTGGCTGGCTGGACGAATCTGGTATTCGCTTCTTCCTTGAAATCAAAAAGAAAAACTGGGAATCCTGCCACATTGTACTAAACTGATACACACTGAAACGAACGAAATAGAGAGAGAGAGAGAGGGAGAGCAAGTGAGACAGAACTATATCCATATCCGAGAATATTAAGCTTGAAAAGGGTGAAAAATCGTACTTTATGCCTGCCAGGCAAGCAGATTTTCTTTTTTAGCAGGGTGATGACGAGGAGCACTACGAACGAACGAACGAACGATCCGGTTGGGCATTTCCCATTCGAGATACAATCTGTTTATTGATTTTCCCATACCAATCCGTTGAGGAAAAGGAAGCGGGGGAGGTTGGGAAACAACACTGTCGATGCTCATTTTAGCGGAGGTGTAAGAAGATGGAAATAACTGTTTTTTCCCTCATCCCTTTTCGGGTTTTAAGCCACAGCCGCAGTTTTTCCGCCAAAAAAAAAAAACACAACATTACGACACAAAAAATCGACAAGAAAAATAGAGTCACCCCGAAGCTCGAAGTGTTGCAAGGATTATTGACAAAAGGACTTCCTTCATATACGAGTCGAAATAGAGTGAGAGTGGACGTGAGAATGAGGGAGAAAGAGAAAGATAGTGTTTTGTTTGTGATTATTTTTGTTTTATTTATATTTTCTCTTTTCTTTATTGATCCCCAGTTGATCCGCCACTAAGTCGACCGTTACTGTCGGTCGGTTAATCCTTTTTATTTTACAACTCTTGTGTGTTATTTGACACACAACATTCATCGTTATCCTTTTTATTTTTATTTTTTGGAGATCTCATTAGAATGAAAGTGCTATTTAAATGAATCCACTTCCAGCATCATGGCAATGGCAAGGCATGCTTCAGAGCTCCTATACTCCTCCATATTTAATGAATACAACTTTGACTTTAAGGACGATAAGAGACAGGGTAGGGGGGGGGGGGGGTGAGTCGTTATACTTCTGAATTTTGTTCACCTCAATTTATTCTCGGGATATCGTTCGTTGTCGTTTTGGTTTGAATTTCTTTGGATGATGATAGAATTTTGTTGGGTAAATAGGATTTCTTAAGATGTTAAAGGTATGTCTATGGGTTTGTACCACTACTGTACGTTCTGATTCTTATACTGCCTGATGAGTGACGTCAATGCGAATATCATAGAAGGAGGAGAAGAGGGGTGGTCTTAGAATTTCTACAATACCTCCAAAAGGTATTTGAATCTAATTCTGATGGGCGGAAGGTTAAAGCAAAAGAAAAGCCCTCATAATTTGCTATTAGGCAGACAGAAAGAACGTTAAATTATTTGACAGGCGTCGAAAAGACGGAAGTTGACGGAGATGTAGAGATGATGTTGTTGGCACTTTTTGGGGTTGTTTTTTTTTTTGTTTCTCTGTTGTGTTTCATTAAAAAAAAAATATTAACTGACATTTAAACAACCGAAGCGGTCGGTGACAGTAGCGGGTGAGCGGTGTGAGAAACCGACAGTATCTACTTCTCGAGTGACACGACTGACAAGGAACGTAAAGACACAAGGAAGGAAGTTAAGGTTTTCAACTTTGATTTTAATTACAAAGTGTGATGCTGATGTGACTATGAACTGAGCATATTGAAAGTGCGAATGCGAAAAAGCTTTTATCAAAAGTAAATAATTATATGGAAAAGATTTACTTCAATTTTGTCGAAGTCAAATAATTAGATAAAAAAAGAGGGGGATTACTTTTACGTTCCAGGAAGATGATGTTTCAAAAACAAGAGTTGGGTAAAGAAGTTTTGACGAGGGAAATTGTTATGGGTACCTGTGTTTATATTGAGGAAGCAATTAAATTGTTTTAATTAAAGAAAAATTGTAACAATTAGATTTGTGTTATTTACGTAAATATTTTATGTTTAGAAGGTTTAAGGATACAAAAGCTGTTGATTTGGGAAAAAAATTACATGTCTATGTTTAAAATAAAAAACAAAAATTTTTGAGACGCCATTACTCTAAGTGCAACAATATAAATTTTAACAAGGCATTGAAATTGTGAAAATTCACTCCAATAATGGAGACAATTTGCCATCAGAGTCTGTTTGCGATTCTCAGAATTGTGTACTATTTCTTGAAGACATTTTTAAAATTTACCATCGAAATAGTGTAATTTAGCGTTTTATTTGGAGCTACGCTAAAATTTAAGGTTGATTCCAATGTTCCTCAATCTATTTAAGATCTTAAATTTAAAATTCCTGACGTAAAAGAGTACATAAAGCCGTTAATGTGCGAGTTTAGAAAATTTCATAAAAAAGATATATTGATATTTGGCTCATATACTTTTCCCTTGCTAATAGTACATTTTCCTTTAAACATCCATTTGATACTTTTAAAAAATACTCGTTTTTATAATATTTAAAGTGAAACCTCTTATTGGAAACCCTTTTGCTGCACTGTCTGATTCCTCAGTTATGTATTCGAATTATTTTCAAGTTGATGTATTGGTGTCTAATCGTTTTTGATTGAACTCTTTAAGTATAGTTTTTCGTATTTTTTTTATGTTGACAGGACTTTGGTCAATACTTACCAGTATCTTCAACAAAGTGTATTTTTTTCTATCTATTGAACATTCTACCAACAAGAGGTTTTGCCCCAACAGGCATATTTCAGAAGAACGCTGGGCTAAAGTAAAAAAAGATGTTGCATCTTAAGGACTATTGAATTTACAGACTCAAAGAGTTTTTGTATCAACAATTGAGTTAAGAAACTTATACTTAGAGACTTCTCATTATAGCTTCCATTTTTAACAACTTTAAGTCAGCTTTTTAAGCTACTTTAAGAACCTGTTCCCTTTCATTCTTACAATCGAAATTCATGACCCCTAACTAAATCTACGCAATCCGGATTAGCAATTTGACTTCATATAAGATTTGCTTCCGATTCTTCCACCAAAAATATCTTGCCGAAGGCATTGTTCGTATGGTTTCTTCAGGGACTTCATCATCTTTATTTTTTTTTTTAAAGCCTAAGCGAGTATGAGACTCATTTTAACAGTTTAATAAGGCCAAGTGAAATAAAACCAAATATCAAAAATTGGCCTTATTGCGCTTTACAAAAGTGAAATAAAGCCAATTTTCAGCAGTTGGCCATATTCCAGTCCAAATTATTTTGAGAAATAGGACTAATTTATTTTTACGGTGAGGTATGTAAAGGGGGTGACATGCAGCCCCCTGCAACCCTCTGCTTGGGCACGCTGTGAGATTTGGTTAAGGTTCCAGGTTGAGTGTATGCAAATTTGCTGTGCAAAGTGAAATAAAACCAATTTGGCTTCATTTCACTCTGTTTAAGTGTAATAAGCCCAACTGTTAGAAATTGGCTTTTTTACACTTTAAAATAGTGAAATAAGGCCAATTCTTGAAATTTGGCCTTATTTCTCTTAGTTTTATTTCACGGCACTCAGAACTATGTCCAGTAATAAAACCTCAACATTTTTATTTTTGTATCGAAATAAGTGAGCAATCGGATTTCGAATTTTAATCTACGATTTTGTTTTTACTAAACAAAAATGAAAACACTTAAAGTGTTCCATAATTTTGAAAAATACTAAAAAAATACACAAATTTAAATTATCCTTTTTTGGTTATCAATTAGTTTCGTATCAAATTTCATGATTCATTAAACAAATACCATTAACTTAGGTTATGAATAAAAAATAATTTCCAAGAAAAGTCCTTAAACAGAGATAAATATTACATTTCAATCTATTTTTCATGTGTGTATTTAACGGTATTTTATAAATGATTGAGCCAACAACCAAACTACACAGAGAGCCCATAGAGCCTAATTAACATAATTTCATAGCACACAGAATAGATTAAAAGTAAAATCTAAAAATATATCTGCATATATCTATTTATAAAGAGATATCGTTTTGTGTGCATATAATTTTAGCTAAAATAAATGAAACTGTCACTCAAAATCTCTGTCACACAAAGAGAGAGACTATATACAGTCACACAACAAAAAAAAGGAAAGAAAAACGCCACATCAATGTCAGCAAGGATATTTAGTAGGTTATAGGTATGGATATGTATTTTTGGCCAATATGCCTATATACTATATGAATACCTAAATTGTCTTTCCAAATGATTGATATGTGCGTGCGGCGGCGGCGTTGTATCTGTACGAACAACGAACGAGTCGAGTATGTACAGTACATATATATGCTAAGTGTGTGTACATGATTAAGTATCTGAAAATAGTCTCCTTGAGCATAATAATCCATCAAATCAAAATTATGTAAACGACCTTGACTGTCATCTCTGTCTATACAAGTTGACTGACTTTAACTTAAATATACCCAAACCAAACCATAAACCATTTCTCCTCTCTAGCTTTGGCACTGTTCTGATAGGGTGTCGCATCACCCTTAACATCAAAACACGAAAATCGTTTGTCCTTTTGAATCTTGTCATGTCTCTCTATGAAATGAAATGTTGAATGGATGATGATGATGATGATGAACTAGATGATAATAATACGAATTGTATAAAAGTTCAAGGATTCTTTTTTTTTTTTTTTTGCTTACGAAAACAACCCTCGACGCACTCCTTCGAATTTATTAATTTGATTAAAATAGAGTGACTTAAGCCATATTTTATCTATGTTCAAAGTTCATACCTTAAAATATGATGCGAAAAGATGAGTTTTTGTATTTAATTGGATGGTAATGATTTTTTCCATCTTCAGGGATTTTAACTTTTGCATTTGGGAAACAAAAATAAAATGAAATTAAAATTCAAGTACATACACTTTCATAATGGAAGAAGACTTTTGAATATTCTATCAAATTTATTGTTATCATCATTCTTGCGTTGTTTCTGTTTTTTTTTTTTTTTTTTTTGTCCAACAATTCATATTTCCTGAATGGCACTCGATTAATATTCAAAAATATACATATACGTATATATTATTCCTATGAAAAAGGACACGAAATAAAATGAAACAAAAAAAGGAAAATATAAATATATATGTAACAATATAAAACACTGTTTCCCTTCTCCCTTCTTCAGTGATTCAAGTTCATTTATTCTTCTGCCCGGTTTTTGTTTCTGTCCTGAAAACAAGAGGATATATATATTTCAACACAAGTACTTGATATTTTATAGCAAACACACGAAAAAAAAATCACTTAAGAGTAATATACTCGTTATTTTTCATACAAATAAAACCGAAACACACTCACAGCCCTCAACGAACGTCGTCGTCGACGCACAACGAAAGAAAAAAAAATTGAATTTTAAAAAAATAATACACATACGCCACAGTGAACCATACAATGTTGCTTTAAAATAAAGATTAAAATAAAAGGAAAATAAAAACGAACAAAAATAAGGACGACAACGATTTTCTGCTTAGCATAAATGCCTTTAAATTATTAAAATTGTTTGTGTGTTATCCTCGTATAAGGACGAACATTTTTCTGCTTTTCTCTTCTTATTTTTTTTTTTAAGTGTTGAAAGCCATGGGTTAAATTTGGAACAAAAATTAAGCCAAAAAATATATAAGAATAGAAAAGTCTACATTGTTTTTATGCTGGTTGTGTGAATTCGGTGTAGTTTTAATTATTTTAAAGTTTGTTGTAAAATTTTGATTACCTAAGTTAATTGTTCTCAGATTTTCCATTTCATCTCTCCACTTAAATAAATGTGATTATTGATGTTTGAATCAAGCCTTAAATAACGATATTAGAAAGTTGATGAGAATTTTTTTGAAATCTGAGTAGATTTTGAAAATACTTAGATCTTAACGTTTTTATGCAAATTAAAATCAAATCAAGACTTAAAATTTTCAACCATTTCTGTGTAGAAGTAATGTTGTCAAAGATCGATGGGACCTACAGTTTTAGGCCGAATCCGAATGGCTTATTTGAGAAAACACAAGAATAAATCTTGAAGGATTGTCAATTCCTCACAAAAGGTAGTATCGAAAAAAAAATTAGATTGAACCCAAGACCTCTGGCATGACCTTCCTACGCAATTTTGTTTTTAAATTAATTTTTATTTATTTATTTATCGTAGAGCTAGACAAAAATTCATAAAACTAGCCTAATTAACCATAACTTACTGGTCCAATACAGACACTCTAAGTATCTATTTTACTTTAATTCAATTTTATTTATTTTTTTATTTATTAGAAACAAAAAAAAAACTAGTTTAAAAATCTTTTTTTTTTATTTTTAATTTACTAATACAATACTTAAAACAAGGTCCTTAAAATAAAACTTAAAACTAACTAAAACTACCTATTCTACCTATAAACTACCTTAAACTAGAACAACCACAGCAGCAAACCTAGGTTTATTGATTTTTTATTTTCCATTTTTTTTGTCGTGTTTTTTTTTCATTTTCTTCTTTTTTATTTTTTTTTTTTTCATTTTCTTCTTTTTTTTATTTTTTTTTTCATTTTCTTCTTTTTTTTATTTTCTTCTTTTTTTATTTTTTTTTTCATTTTCTTCTTTTTTTAAATTTTTTTTATTTTTATTTTTTTTTGTTTTTTGTTTTTTTTTTGTTTTTTTTGTATTTTATTTTTTTTTTTATTTTTTAATTTTTGTTATTATTATTTTTTTTGTATTTTTTTTGTGCCTACTCTACTTAAAATTAAACCCTGCAACTATACAACAAGTATGTAAGCCGGCCAAAGCTTTAAACGAAATTGTCAATTCTGTTAAATCGAGCCCCGTTTTATTAGACCTCCTTGGAATAGTAATGAACGAAAGAAGATTCGGCTGTTCGATGTAAGCCGGTACAGCGTCGTAAACACTGCCGCTCGAAAACCCGAAACTTCTCCATCTGGGAAGGGGCAACGTTGAACCACACAGGACAGCCATAAACGATTATCAGCCATAAAAGGGCAATGAAGCAAATTACCTTAACTCTGGGGTCAAGCCGACTGCTGTAAAACAGTCGTTTTGTCAGACCGAAGGCTCCTTTGGCCCTGGTCAGAGCAGCATTTATATGTCTAACCAGATACCGAGGTACTTCACTAAACTTTTTCTCGTTAATCGCTGCCCGTGAAGATCAACGATGACCATCTAGAGCGAATTCTTGTATCCTCGTGGCCCTAGCCAACGGAGTCCGGAACAGATTCCTACGCACTAACCATCACGCCACCGTTACTCCCGTCGATACTTTTTTTTTAATAATAAGCCCACACTCAATTGGATATTACTACCCTTATTATGCAGAGGCACAGCGTGAGCACTAGGAAGAGGAGAGAGAGTTTAAAAGGAGATGTCGATGTACATTGGTTTTGAATTCCTGAATATTGCAATGACTAGGAAAGACAGTGGTTAGGCCATTCCACATTTGCGTAGTAGGGCTAAAGAACGAATCTCTGTATTTGACAGTACGGCCGAAGTTGGACTCCAGGGTATACTGATGAGCATTCCTAGAAGCGCGAGTATTACGGTTGAACTGTTTAAGGAGAGGTAAAAAAGGGTGAGATAAGAAACCTTACGACGATGTTCAAGCGAAGTAAATGAACTTATGATGATATTATCACCTTTCAATTTAAATGCTCTACGTTCAATACTATCCAAGAGGCTTAAGTAAGTTTCAGGAGCACCAGCCCAGAGATGGGAGTTATACTCAAGCTTTGGACGTATATAAGTCTTGTAGATAACAGCCAGATCAGAAGGTGTGAAAATTTCTTGCATCGCCTAAGGAAACCCAAATACCTTGCGGCATTTTTGGCGACATCGCGTATGTGATCGTTCCACAAGAGTTGGTTGGTGACACACATACAGAGAATATCGAGATTTTCAGCCTCATTGATGAAAGTGCCATCCATGGATAATGGTAGAGGGGTATATCTCGCTTTAACAATACAAGACAGCATTGGATTTTCGGAGCATTAAATTCCACGCTGTTTTTTAATCCCCATTGTACAATGCTGTTTAAGTCAGAATTTAATGAGCTTATCATATTTTGTCGTTGCAGTTCCACATCCCAAGAAGAGGGATGTGAGACTGAAAACGAATATGAAAAGCTAAGAGTTCTATCGTCAGCGAAACAATGTATTGGATTAGAAGTTGCAGACAGGAGATCATTAATAAAAATGAAAAAGAGTGTTGGAGATAGAACAGAGCCCTGGGGCACACCAGCTTTTATTTTATGGACTTCAGACTTGAATCCATCCAATACTACTTGTATCGAACGATCCGAAAGGTAATTACTAATCCAATGAAGCAGGGATTCATGAAACACCGAAAGCACGCATTTTCGATAAGAGAGCCTGATGCCAAACCCTATCAAATACTTTTGAAATATCAAGTGCAATAATCTTACTTTCTCCAAAACGATGTAAAGATTTGCTCCACTGTTCGGTGAGATGAACCATGAGATCACCAGTGGACCTATTGCTTCGAAAGCCGTACTGAAGGTCATTAAGAAGCTTTCGATCTTCAAGATATCTCTTGAGCTGATATTTAATCAGCGTTTCCATGACCTTGGAAAAAAGTGACGTAAGTGCAATCGGTCGGTAATTAGAAAGTGAGGAAGATTCGCCTTTTGTGGGAATGGGCTGGGCAAATGCAGTTTTCCATCCTCTCGGAACGAGATCTGAGGAGTAGGACAGATGAAAAAGCTTACGCAGTGGTTTTGCCAGCGTTGAAGAACACCTCTTTAGAACAATAGCGGGGATACATTGCAGTATTTTTTGCCGTAATTTCTGGTCATATAAAAATTTGGTCCATCGAATATGGGCGTTGCAGGCCTTCCTGGCTTGTTTGAACTTTTTCCGACTTTGCTCAGTACGGTTGGCTTTATAGCAACGGAAACTTACTTCCTTGGCCCTACAATCTACAATTACTAATTTATTAAAATTCTTTACTTTTTGTTTGGATGCATTCTAAAAACACTCTCAAGTCAATTTCATCTTTTCAGATTTTAGCAAGCAAATTAACAAATGAAGTCATGAAATTCTTCATAATAAATTAAGTAAAATTGACGATTGTTTCGTTGTGCTATTTTCGTCATATCTTAAAGATAGATTTTTAGTGTCATGTTCAGGTGTAACCCTTCTGGTGTACCTCAAGGGAGTCACCTTTGTCCATTGCTGTTTATTTTATTTATTTCCTCTGGCCTGATAAGAATTTTATTACCTTCATGCACTCAAAGGCTTCCCTTGAAAATCTACCATTTTTTTTCCGGTCAGAGTGTATTAGCAGTTCTTTATAGCTGGTGTACTGAATAAAACGATTTCATGACCATCTATTCTTTGTCGATTGTATTTCAATCTGAGTCAGGCTTAAGAAGAAATTTACCTCTTAGAACTATTTTATGGCGCTAACAGTCCTCCTTATCAATTAGTCACTAAATTTAACAAATTCTCTATACTCATGGACTCTACAATGACAATCTCAATTCTGCAAGCTTTAAATTTAATATTTTTGCTATATGCAGTTAAAGTTGTGTTAGTTTTAAGTTTCCATTGTAAATGTTACAAACTTAGCATTAACATTTATAATATATATAATAAATATGCAATATGAACCTAAAAAAATCAAATTTCTTACTCCAATTCATAAAATCTTTATTAAATTTAAAATCACCATTAAAACAAAAATGAAATTCATAAAATTTAATGAAGACTTAAAATACTATAAAATAAATTCTCTACAAACTTAAAAAACTTTTACCGTCATAATTTAACCAGTTCTCTATATTAAGTCTAAAATCATTTAATCTTTAACTATACTCACTTTCTCCAAGACTAATTTAAGTACTTTTGATTTTTGCACCCTCATAACTCACGATAAAGTACCTATGAGTATATACCCCTTCCAAATACACTTAAGAACCCTCTTAACTTAAAATTATAACAAAAAACCTCAAAATCAATTTCCTTAAACTCATTATAAATTTCCTATAAAATCACTTTATGTTAAAAACCCATCTTCGGATCTTACGCGCGTTTTGTACACCACTTTGCTAAAAAAGAAGGCGAAAAAAAAAAAAAACCCTTTCTTATTATAATATAGTATATCCATCTCTATATTTTCATAATAACTGTAAAATGGTCCTTCAAAAGAGCGAAGAATTACTATAGCCATTATATCTACTTCAGCAGTTCCTTTTGCATATCTAATTTCACAAGAATTGTTATCGTAATCCTTTAGTTTTTCATGCTGTATATATGTAGGTACCTATACCAATACCCTAACACCATCCCCTTCCAGCAGACTCAAACTATTGTTATATGGACATAGTTAAAGAGAGAATATCATCAGAAAACCCCAGAGCCCTTTTGTCCTAATCCAAAGTCCCTTTTTTGTTGCTAAGATTTATGCTTGGTTGTCAACTTATTCTTCGACCATTTTCTCTCTTTTTTTTTAATTCAGTTTTTCTTTTAAAAAAAATAATAATAATAATAAAACAACAAAATAAATAAAATAAAACGAATGTATAAGTCATTTTTAATTAAAACTCAACCTTCCTTTAGAATAAAACTTCGTATTTCTCATTTTAACTAACTTTTAACATCTTTTTTCCGTATATATGTAGAGAAGATTATATAAATTCATATTCAAATGTCGAGAGAGTAACTTTATGTATGTATGTATGTGTGTGTTTATACGAATTCCCTTTGTGTCCTTTTATCTCTTTTCAGTATTCAGTGATCCTTGAGACTCGACAAGACAATGGACTATTATATTTTAAGTCCTCTTAATCACACAAATAAATTGACATTGAAGAAGTTCTCATCTTCTCTTCTCTTTTCCATGAGTTTTTAAAGGATCTGGGTGGGGATATCCTTGTTCATTCATTTGAATTTCAAAAAAAAAAAAAAAAAATACCAACAAAAATATACAAACAGGATATCATCATCCTGCACTGAATCAAAAAAATAATGAAAAAAAAATTGTTTCAAACTATGCAAAAAAGGATACGTACGCATTTTCACCTCAAAGAACAAAACTTTTAGACCAAAACAATGAGGGAGTCTAGCTAGGTACATAGGTGAACACCAGGATGTGCCACAGGACATCAGGACCAACAAAGAGGATTTTTCTTCTACAAAAAAAGAGTTCAGAGGGTGAAAATAATGCAAAACGATGTATCTATTCTACAGTACACCACTACCTCCACTTGCCCAGACCAGACCAGACCAAACCAGACCAGGACCCTGATGCTCCCTGTCTCCTGTTTCTTGTTTGACTTTTAAGTTGAAAATGTATCGTCCTAGAGGGTGATTTTATGTTTTCCTTCTTTTTTTTTCCAGTCCGCTTAAACCTGATGCATACATAAATTCAAAGCTACACCTAGTAACGAAATGGCCAGACATCAGACATCTAACAAATAATGTTAATAATGTATGAGGTCCTTTTTTGGTCTTGTTTTTTGGCGCCCCCTTTTTAGTCGTCCTTTATCGGGCGGCGGTGGCATTGGTTATGCTGATGAAACTTGAAGTTGATGATGTGAAACAATTTTTGGAATTAAAATTGATGACATTTTTATGTGACCGAGATGAGAGATTGAAGCGAGTTATTTAAAAATTCGAGACGAAATCTGTCGAGAATTTTTATTCCAATCAGAAATGAAAGGTGAAAAAATGGCGAATGACACTTGGGTCATGTCATCCTTGAGGAATAGGAATTTTATTTTCGACCTTCTTCAGATTTAACTTGCTTATTTTTACGTCCAAGTCTTTATTTTAGGTCTTCTCTTTGGATATATATCAATCTTGTTGTGCGTTTTTATTTTATCACAACCATTTATGTATGTTCGGCTACAGCCTTTTGGCACAAGGTCATTTGCACCCACCAAGAAATCTTATTTACTGCCAAAACGAAGAAAAAGGAAGAGAAAAAGAAAAAGAAAGGATAAAAACAATTTTTGTTCTGCTTCTGCTTCTTCTTCAGGAGCAAAATGTTTGAATATACTTTTTTTTTATTATTTTCGGAAGATTTTCCAAGGATACACATTTCGTTTCATATGTTAGCTAGAAAATTCGAAGAAAAGGGCATAAAATCGAATCCTTGTGGTAAGGTTCCTTCTGTATCCTTTCTCCATAGGCTTGTATTTTGTGTTCTTCTCGTTTATTATAGCATCGATTTTGACGAGTTTTTGTAAGATTTTTTGGAGGAAATGTTTGGTTTGGTTGTGTCCTTCAACTTCAACCCAATTGAATGAGCTTATCTTCTCTTTTATAGAAACCATTTTTTCTCCGACTTATATTTAGTGGAGGTGAGGAGGCTGAGAAAAATGGTTTTTAGACTACTGAGGGCTTTCATTTTATTTCATTTAGTTTTTTTTTTTCTTACTTTATTTTTGTGTCTTTTGGTTGTGGTGGTGTGTTTTATTTTTCTACTTTGAGACCTGAAATTTTGGTATGTTTTTTTTTGGAAAATTGAAATATTATATTTTTGGCAGATTTTCCTTTCAGCCTATATCCAGAAAATTGGGATATGATTTGTCGATTTGCTAAGAAAAAAATAAATAAAATGAAAAAAGAAAAAAATATATAATAATTTAAGTCTTTATCCTGATGGGGATGTGTGTTGAGGGAAGAGTGTATGGAAATGGTATTAACAGTAAACATATTTCTGTAAATCGTGGTCATAAAGATCAATTTTACTTTTAGGTACATTTTTAAGGTTTTTGACTTTTTAGGTACATTTTTAAGGGTAATAAATTGATGTGATGGTGATTTAAATAAAAAAAATTAAATAATTTTGCAAAGTAGCAATACATTTTCTCCTGTAATATTGTTGTTTTTTTTTTTTTTAAATTGAATTAAAAAGAACCTTTATAACTCAAAAATATCGGGTGATTTTTTAAGAGCTTGAGAACTTTAAAAAAAAAAAAAAACGCATAAAATTTGCAAAATCTCATCGATTCTTTATTTGAAACGTTAGATTGGTCCATGACATTTACTTTTTGAAGATAATTTCATTTAAATGTTGACCGCGGCTGCGTCTTAGGTGGTCCATTCGGAAAGTCCAATTTTGGGTAACTTTTTCGAGCATTTCGGCCGGAATAGCCCGAATTTCTTCGGAAATGTTGTCTTCCAAAGCTGGAATAGTTGCTGGCTTATTTGTGTAGACTTTAGACTTGACGTAGCCCCACAAAAAATAGTCTAAAGGCGTCAAATCGCATGATCTTGGTGGCCAACTTACCGGTCCATTCCTTGAGATGAATTGTTCTCCGAAGTTTTCCCTCAAAATGGCCATAGAATCGCGAGCTGTGTGTCATGTAGCGCCATCTTGTTGAAACCACATGTCAACCAAGTTCAGTTCTTCCATTTTTGGCAACAAAAAGTTTGTTAGCATTGAACGATAGCGATCGCCATTCACCGTAACGTTGCGTCCAACAGCATCTTTGAAAAAAAACGGTCCAATGATTCCACCAGCGTACAAACCACACCAAACAGTGCATTTTTCGGGATGCATGGGCAGTTCTTGAACGGCTTCTGGTTGCTCTTCACTCCAAATGCGGCAATTTTGCTTATTTACGTAGCCATTCAACCAGAAATGAGCCTCATCGCTGAACGGACGTAAAGCGCGAAACACATTTCGAACCGAACACTGATTTTGGTAATAAAATTCAATGATTTGCAAGCGTTGCTCGTTAGTAAGTCTATTCATGATGAAATGTCAAAGCATACTGAGCATCTTTCTCTTTGACACCATGTCTGAAATCCCGCGTGATCTGTCAAATACTAATGCATGAAAATCCTAACCTCAAAAAAATCACCCATTATATAAATTTAAATACCTGGCTCTTTTGCTAATATTGAAATTGGAATTTATTTTGTAAATTAAAGTGTATTATAAATCGAGTTCTTAAATGTAGCCAATAAATAAAATACTGTTTATTTTCTTACTGTCCAATTTGTATTTGAAGTCTTAAATTCGAGGAATAACATAGACAAATTTTAAAGAAGCATCGCCATTGAATTTACAGTTTGGAATAGCAGTACAACTATATTATAGAATATAATAGCGAAAGTCTCAAATTTAAAATGACAGCTGGCAGATGTCTTTTGATTAGAATGCATTATTTTACATTTCTGATCAAACAATAGTCTGAGTTAGCAGAAATGATTGTTTTACAGTCTGAGATTCAATTATACAGAATATTACAGTCAAACGGTGCGTTTAAAAATAAATACCGAAAACTACTTACTAAGGCAGCCTTTTAAGGAATTTTAAAATCTTAAACTACTAGCTGACATCTGCTATTAAAGTGTGTAATTTAGTGATTCCTTTTTTCCCTGACATAATTTCGAGGCAAATACTTAATAATAGTGACATTTAAAAGATGCTGTCATTTGATACTGTAATTTCATATTAGTCTGTAAAGCAGCAATAACTCCTGTATCAGTATGTAATTTAAAAGCCTCTTAACTAAATCTGGCAAAGAAATATTTGACTGTTAACAGTCAAATAGTTTTTTCCTGAACACTGTTTATTTTTAATAAAAATGATTTAAAATCATGAAAATAAATATAGCATATATGTAAATACAGCTACAATTTATCTTCTCTGAAGACTTGTAGCAACCATATAATTCGCAGTTGCTCTATGTAGGTAGCTCGGATTATATGGTAATTCGGGAAAATATGCGTCAAGACTAGGTGTAATGGTCATCTTCTGATGAGCCCAACCATTACACCGGGCGAAACGCATATATGAACACTTGCTGGTTTATATTTATTTTCATGATTTTCATGATTTTAAATCATTTTTATTATAAATCTGGCAATTGAATGACGTCTTTTATATCATACTGGAGTCAAATTTTTCACGCAATAATCTTGGAATTTTTGTTATATCAGACTGTAAAATATTGTTAACTTCATATCAGTCTTACTAAAATGTTTGATGCTAATATAAGACAACTACTATTAAAGTTTTTAATTTGGTTATGGCTTCTTGTTCGATTAATTTTAAGGAGTCAAATTATTAATTATGACATATTATAGCGTGTACTATTTTATACTTTAATTTGATACCAGTCTGTAAAGTAGTAATGACTATTGTTTCAGTATTGGATTTAAAGACCTGGAAACTAAACTTATTCTGCATTTTCATGACATCTTGCATATCATGCTCTAATTTTATGAGAGACCTAATTCCCCACACTGTAATTTAAATACCTTTAGTCTGTAAAGTATTAATATCAGTGTCAGTATCAGTCTGACTAAAATGTTTACTATAAATTAAACACGTCTGTGATACCTTCTTTCCTATAGTATAATTTTTAAGCGTCTACGTATTTATAGTGACATTTAATATCGTTTGCAATTTTATACGGTGATTAAATTCTCAGTCTGTAAAGTAGAGATAACTGCTATCTCATTATGAAATTGAAAAGCCTACTTAATAATCATCAATTAATGACGTATTTTTTATCTTATACTGTAATTAAATGTTGTCTAATTCTTTTCACTGTATTTGTGGAATGTCTGTAACTTCAATCTGTAAACTTTGTTCGGAATAAATTTGTTGTTTATTTCTTTTTAACTCACATTAAAATTCTTAAAAATATACAAATATATTTCATTAACGATTATTTATTAAATTATGGAATTATTTTTTTGAGCCTTTATTAATAATTGATTTTTTTTTCTCTTTTCAGGTAAGAATTTTGGATTTCACAGCACTACACATGAATTGACACAAAAGATGACGAAATATGTAACAGTAAATTATCTCTTATTTGCTGAATATTTTGAGGTTTTATAGTTATACATAAATTATTTTTATTTTTCTTTAATCACATTTCTAATAATTAATTTTATATTCTAAAAAGTAAACCAACTGACCCAAAGGTAATGAGTTGTAAAAAGATATTAAAAATGCCCTTTATCAACAACCCAGTTAAAGTATGTCAAATCTTACAATTTGTTGTTAACCTAAAGTGCAGAGTTTCTCTCCTTCAAAGCGAAGGCTCAACTATTTAAAAAAAAAACTCTGAGCTTTACTCAAAAAAATCCAGTAATAAAATATAAAATAAGCTGAAAGTTAAGATTTGAATGAAGGTAGTTTTAAAAAAAAGTTCAGTCTAAATATGTATATGTATATCAATTCCTTCCATTAAGCAATCCAATCACAATACTCGGAAATGTCTTTTAGTTTACCATTGTGCTTAACTCAGGCTGTACTTTTAATAACAGAGATTTGTTCTTTAGCCGCACTACACTTATGTGAACTACGATTCTCTGCCTTTCTCTTTAATTCCAATATTATTGGCTTCAAACCAATTTAATATAGACACCACATTTCAGAACCATGTTTTTCTAAAATGGTCTCCATTTAATTTAAAAAAATGTACAACATAAATAATTCTAAATCATAAAAACAGATACATAACATTTTAGTGTTTTTTTCCGATTTTGTTCTTCTTTATTTTTAATTGTTCAACCATATGATAAATTCAAAGTAATTTAATAGAAAATTATCCTTAGATTTCTTATTATTTGCAGTTTTAAACAATTCTTTTATTTCTTCCTCGAATCGCATCCTTTGAATAATATCAATAAAATTTCTGTATCTCAAAAACACATCCATAAAACTAATTCTAATATACTCGTACCCCCAAATCGTGGGTAGGTATGTAGGTAGGTAGTGAAAATTCAGTGAAATTCAATAATGACTTTACAATTAACTTGCTTTTCATCATCAAAAGAGGAAATTGTTTGTCTACTTTACATCCTCATAATATACTCGCACAATTTTATATAGATATCTATGTATGTATATACTTGGGTATTTCGACAACATGAATTACTGAAGCATCTAATCATTTGCCAAGAATTGTTTTTCAACTAAATAACGATGTTAATGAAACGAAAGATACTTTTTCGTCTAACATGAGCAATATAAATTTTGTTTTTTGTTGTGTTAAATTAACAAAATAATAATGAGTACCTATTGATTTCAAGGATAGAAATCTAAAATTTGAACTTCTATTTCTTCGAAACAAGGAGGGGTTCTTATCTTTCGATAAGAAGTTGGCTTAGATCTAAATCAATATTTCGATAAAATGTGTATAAAATCCAATTATCTTATGGAACGAGTATGACCAAATCTAAGCTGATTAAATTGAAAATCTCGATATAAATTTTATTCGTTCTGTTTTAATCAACAACCAAGACCAAAATTGAAGAGGCACTTTATGACTTCCTTTGATGTATCAAAAGTTATAGCTGATGAGGAAAAATCATATTAACAAAGGATGACTGAATGAAATGTTAAAAAAAAAATATATAGCCTAATTGATGGTCAAATATCTAAGAAAAGAAAAGCTCTTATCTTGATTTGTTTTCTTATTTTATTGAATTTAAATTCATTCATAAGTGTACAGTTTTAAAGAGTAATTCAATTTTGAATTAAATGTTTGAAGTTTAATCAGAAGTGGTGTCAATATTATTTGTGATTAAATTTAACTTTAAAGGAATATACATATTTGCTGTCGAATTCTAAGAGAGAAAACTTTAGAACTATAGATACCAGTAAATACAAAAACCAAATTCAATTCATTTGGAAATCATTGAAACAAATTTCGAATTTGACAAAACAATGACATTTCAATACATGTACTATACATCATTTATACATTTATTATGCAAATCATAGAGATTTTCCATTAACATACTTGAAATAGAATTTCAAAATCGAATACTTGTACAAACTTACAGAATACATATCTATATGCTAAAAATGTCACTCCAAAGACGAAAAGGAAAACTTTAATAAATTTTATTGTGGTGAAAAGATATTATTGAAAATCTTTGTATCTCAAATTTACTTTAAAGATTTGAAAATACAAATAGTTGAGTTCTTTGCAAAGTTGATCAAATTAAATCGGATTTATGAGAAATGTGGTTATGTAAATCAAGCATCAGGGGTGTGAAAAAACTACATAAAAAAGGAAGAAGTTAAAATCATTAACCCTTTGAGGCACTGTTTCTTAGTAAATTGTCATGTGCTTTGTGCAATGAGAACTTGAAACTAAAGGCAATCTATTAAAGTTAATAGTGGACTTTGTTGTTTTATAAATGGATTTGTTTTTTAACACTCGGAAGATACATTTAAAACACAATTAATAAAAATATGATAAAGTATACAGGTCCTAATTTAGAACCTTGTGGTACCTCAATTTATTTTATTAATAAGGTACTCTCATTTTATTCGACTTATAGTTATTGTTCAATGATGGTTGTACATGTTTAGCACACAAATATGGAAGCCAGTTTTAAGACCAGTTCTTCATTTGTAAGTTATGATATAATTTACAGAATACAAGACTTTTGATTACCGTATTAATATGAAAAAAACCAAAGTGTTTATTAAATAAATGTGTGAATCTAAGTCTCCGCAGTTAACTTAAATTATTTCAGTCAAATTTAAGTGCGATTTTTCTCAACATCGTGTTCCTGGTTAAGACTCAAAAGACTACGTCTCTGATCGTTCAATCAATACTGAATACGATGTCTTCTGCAGAGTCATTTACTCAAAACCACTATGATAATGTAGAATTCGTAAAAAAAAAACAGTGAATAGGGTTAAAAATATTATGAAAATTCATCTTCAAAAATTGAAAATTTGAATATTTTCCCTGGTTATCCATTTTATATCTAGAATTATAAATCCATCTTAATTTAAGCTTTAAAGTTAAATTTAAAATAAATAACCTGCGACTATCAACAAGCTTTGATTATGAGAAATTGGATTTTTTTTTGTTAATATTTTTTTGCATTTTGCGCGAAGAAGAAGCAATTGACAAGAATTACTCTTCACCTGATTTCTGAACCACCTCAACTACTAAGCTTTCTTATATGCTTCTTGTAGTTGTATCTAATGTACTTAGTCTCAAGTTTCTCAAGCTATTTTTCTTTCTTCCAGAGAAGTATTGGTCATTATAGTTTTTGTGATTTTAAACCAGGGCGTTGTAAAATATAAATGGATCTTTGGTATTACACGATTTAACTTTTAAAATTTAGTAAGTTGTATTAGTTTGTTAATTTACTTGTCGAACCTTCCAAAATTCTTGATTTAGTAACACAACAACCTCCCCACTCCTCCCACCAAACAAATGCTCGTACAAATAAATGTTGCTTCCGTTTTAAGTTCATTAGAGAAAGAAAACTCATCTAAAAAGTTGTAACTTAATATAGTTAGGTACAATTTTATTTCAAAGAAGAAGAAATTCATTAAAAAAAAATTAGACTTTTTTCTTTCTTCTTCTAAATGAACACATTGAGGCACTCACTCAACGCAAGCCCTGTCAAAAAAAGCGTGAAAATAAATTCCATTACTCATAATTTTTTTGTTTTGTTTGTTTATTTAATTTTGTAATAAAAATATAATATCATATCAACAACAACACATTTTAAGAAAGAAATCGCACAGAAATAAGGAAGAACACATTCCTTTCGACACAACATAACAACAACAAAAAGAAAACGAAAAAAATAAGAAGCAACAAAAAAAGTTTATCCTCTGCTTCTAAATATTGTTCTTAATTTTTTTTTTTATTTTTATTTACTTGTTTGTCCTCGTCCTTTAGGTATATCGTCATCGTAATCCTTGTCGTCGTGTCGTTGTCCTTAGGCTTTTTGAGAGAAACTTTATTTATTTCTGCATACGACGAATAATTTTTCTTCAAAGTGAAACAAAATTTAAATATATGTATTTTCTTGCTTTGCTTAAATTTTCAGTTCTTCAGAAGATTTAACTTTCAAAAAAAGGATGAGGGCGTGTTTCAAAAGAAAAAGTATGTTTTTTGGCGTTTTTCGTCAGAAGATAGAGATCGTATTACTTGTGAGTTGTGAGTCTTATACCTTACCGTACCCCGGTATTTTTCATTCATTCGACGTGTGATATGTGCTGCATATTTAATGCAACGAAACAAAAAGTAAGAGACAAACTTTTTAGCAAAAATTCAGTCAAAAGTTTCTGTTTTTTTTTTTTCTCGAGGAAGAATAGAAGAAGGATACATATTGCATAAAGCAAAGGGTATAACTGAATGTAACATGCGTCAGTAGCAGATAGTACAATTAAGCGATGCATTCAGTCTACTTACCCCCCTCCCCCTCCCCCTCCCCAAAAAAAAGACTAACTTTTTTACACTCCGTGTAACCTAAAGCTATAAAAACACGTTCGAAAAGTTAGTAACAAAATACAAGAAAACAAAACAAAAACTACGATTAAATTGTCGCGGAAAGTATTAAAAGCATGTTTGACATTATGATTTATTATGCTAAAGGACAAAAAGAGGGAGTATAAGAAAAATTACTGGCAATGCCACAGCGACAGCAGTCAGGAAGTTACTTTTCTTTTTTTTTTTGTAAGACGAATGGAAATTTGTTGTTACAATTTTGCATGTTTTGATAAATTTTGAAGCATCGGAATGAACAACAATGATATGACAGCATTAAAAAAAGTCGTACTTAAGCAAATTGATTTTGAAGTATATGTATTCTTGTTAAAGGAAGGATATAGTCGCCTTGAATTTTTGTAAGGATTTTACATTCGTGGAGTTTAAAAAATGAAAATTTTCCTTCAGCCAGTTAAAATACAATACATTTAATTGCATCAACGTAATGGTCTTCACACGTTAAACGAGTGCTTCACCAAACAACGAAACTTTGATATTGTTGTCGAAATTCCTACGTTTAAGAGATTGTCAATGGTTTTTGATTTTCTTTACTAGCTTACGAAATTTTTGATCCTTCAACCCATAAAATTGATTAAACTACGATTTTTTAAGCTAGTTTAATTATTTTGTCTTCATTGATCAATATATATCCTTTTTTCAGTGTATATGATTTTGGTTTAATCAAAGTTATAGGCTTATAATGCTTTTTGTTGAGTCAAGTCAATTTTGAATAGATGCATGTTAATAAATTTGATAGCTTACTATTGTTATCTTACATTTTATTGTAGAACTTTAGATCAAATGAAATTGTAATATTGAAGATTCAACTAAGAACAATTTATAAGGGGTTTGGACCTTCACTTCAAATGCACCTTTAAACCAAAGCTCAAACTGTCAATGTCAACATTTTCAAAAACAACCAATATTTTCATTATAGTCAAGTTTAAAAACAAAGAAAATTTACAAATAGTAATTTTTAAACAAAATGGTCCCATAATAGAACTTTGTGGTACTCCAATTCGCAGATTTCTTTAGACTTTTCGTCTAAATGATGTCACAAGATTTTAACTAAAATGAGCTGCCCGACAAATTAAAAAAAAAAACTGGATTTAACTTTAATCCAGGAAAATGAGTTATTCACTTGGAAAAATTTCCGACAAAGCTAAGTTTTGGTGCGGAAAAAGTGAACTTAACAACCTTAAAATGAACCCTATATCATTTTGTCGGAAGTAAACAAAAGTAAAATTAAATAGACACAAATATCTTTATCACAATATAGAACCTAGTGGTACTTCAATTCAAAAGATTGGAAATTCGTTTCTAGGACATTTATTTCTCTCTCTAATGTAATGTTTTTTTCTTATTTTGAAGTGTTTAAGCTGTATTTTCCTGGAAAGTACCTTAAAAAGTGAATGATCCTCTTGAAAAAAAATCTATTTATAATATTTCTTTAAAATTCCTTTTACACTGATTCAAAATTTATCGTTTTTCTTTCCATTCTACTTAGACGCTCATTGATATTAACAATCTTGACTTTGATAAATAAAAAAACCGTGCATAAAATGTACGTTTTCTTAAGTGTCCCATGCTTACAAATCCAATTACCAATTATGACAAATGCCTTACATCTGAGTATGTGTATAAGGCCTTCTTATAATTTGTCTTTAAATCTTTAAATTCTTAGTATTGTCAAATCAAAAACCCCCTTAAGGTAGGTTCGTATGTATGTACAGTGCATATATCAATTTACTTCCACCCAATTGAAGACAATTGAAATATTATTCTCTACAATATCTTGAGACATCTTGAAGATTTATTTTCGATAAATTAATCGCACACACCTCTTGGGGCAGCTATATATAGTATTAGGTACACGTACTTATCTTTAACTACTCGTTGGAAGGTTAGGTATAGTTAGGCTTCTGGCTCAAAGATCGCATATACATTTATACTATTTTACTCGAGGGAGCAAAAACCTTTAAATTAAATTCACTTAGGCTCCTATTAAAATACCTATACATGTCTACCTCGAGTTGCTATTCTGACTATAGTTTTGCTTGAATCCATAATTTAAGTACATTTTCCGTATTTTCATCCCCCACATGACGAACATCCAAAAGACTTTGAAAAGAGAAAATAAATTGACCTCATTCTTCCATCAACATCGCACGCTCAAGCTCAACTCAGTTAAGTTCACATGTAATCGTATATCTATCTATCTATCTATCTATCTAGACAAATACAATATACGTATGCATAAATCTTTCACCCGTTGACATTTTTAAATTTACTGATTGCATCAGTTCTCCAAAACCTCCACATTCCCAACACAACCACCTCCCATCCCGGTAACCAAAGTACAAAAAGTTTCTTGTGTGTTTTCAAAACAAAGAAAATATTCTCATATACATTTATACATAAATTTACAACCATAAGTCTTCTTCTATAACAACCCCCGATTGTGTGTGTCTTACAATCGATAAAATGTGAGGGTGGGTAGTATAAATGAAGATACATATATAGGGAAACTTTTATAGTCTCCAACAACATCGTATCAGCATCAGCAGACATTAAGTTAAGGTGACATCATAAAAGAAGAAGCAAACACAAAAAAATACGTATACTTTACCCTTTCCATTCATTTCTTCATTATTCTCTTATTTTTCTTGTTCATCTATTCAGCACTTCTGGAAAAATTAAATAATTGAATTTCAAATCATATTTCTTCAATCTCCCTCCCCTTCCCAATCATTCACTCCTTCGATTTTTCTTCCCTTCCCCAGATGTACGTATATACTCGGTGCCTCGGTGGCATTTTCCTTTGTTTTTCTGCAGAAATAGAGAACAAAAACAATAGCCAACTCCTACACACCCAAATACAAGGACAATTCTCAATAATTCCATTATCACAATTAAGGACGAATAAAAATTGAAGAAAATCAATAAGTACAAAAGAAACAAAGCGAACATAAGAAAAAACTTAGAAGTAAAACAAAAAAACAAAAAGAAATTTTCATCAACATCATCCCCACAATTTAAAAAGAAGAAAGAATAAATTCTGTACTGATACCGAAGAAGAAGAAGCAGAAGAACAGAAGAAGACGTTCAAATTCAAAGTACTCGAAGGTCCTTGAGGTTATTATTATAATTTTTTGTTGTTGATGTTTTTTGTTTTGTTTGTCGTTGTTGTCTGTGCAATTGACAGATACTAGGTGGATATATAGTCGACCGACGACCCATACTGTGTCCCTGTCCATGATATCTTCAAGATTGCAATAGAAAAAACAAATTCCCATTTCTTCTACTTCTTCCATTTTTATTTTTGCATAAGTAATAACTATAATTCCATGAATTATACCAAAACGTCTTCGCCAGACTATTCTTCGTGCAGAAGAAAAAATATGGTAGATATTTTTGTTATATGTATATGTTTTTAAAAGAACATAACCTTGGATGGATTTAGCATCACTTAAGAACTAATAGCTATCTACACAAAGTATAAGTTCGAATGGAAATTAAATTATTCATTCAAAATTGTCTACGTAAAATTTTTTAATTTTACTAATTTGATACAATTCAAAGTTGATATCTTAAAAATAATAAATGTTTTCCTTATAATGGCCTTTAAAAATGTATAATATGTATGCAAAAAAACAAATTTTGTATATTGCCTAAACGTAATAAGGGTACATTTTTGATTTCATCTAAATATACTGATACTTGAGCTAGGATTTCTTGGATTATTGCTTTTCATTGCACTGATTATTGTAAAAAGTACCAACATGTAAAATTACACTACAGCAAAAAGTCCTTAAATTAAATTAAAAAATGTAGATTCTATTTTTATACCTAATTTATTTGGGAGGAAACGTCGAAACTAAAAAATGGAAACAATTATATTTTTTTACATTTTGACCTTTAGGGGCTATAGGGGCTATCATTGGTTTTCATCATTGAAACATTTGTTTTGAGATTAAGAAACGATTAAGAGAGTCAAATTTGTTTAATTTGGTGTCGAAATAAAGCTGATAAGTAGTAGATTTTTTCAACTAAAAAACACAGTTTTTAACCAAGAACTTTTCTTTTAGTTCATTTTTAATTTCTCAATGATGAAATGATTTCCCATAAGCAATTCACATTTCGGAAGATAATCGTTTCACTGAAAGCATTCCATTTTCTTTGTATTTCCACCTGTCACTTTTCAATGATAAACTCTTATCTCAAAGGATTAATTCCAATCAGGAAATATTTATCCAATGGAAGAAATTTTCAATGGAAAACAAATTCCAATAATCTGTTTCAATAATGAAAACCAATGATAGCTGTAATTGACACCTTATTAAAACTAGTGATTCTAAGTTTTGGTGATATTTTGCGCGTTTGTATTTATTTTGTATGAAGAAGAAGAAAATATATATTTTCCGTTAGAAACCTAAATGACAAGAAACTGATTTTTTTACCAACAGGCAAACACTTTCTTCAGTATTTCTCATCTTGCTGATATTTTCAACTTGAACTTGTATTAGGAAAAATACGAAATATTTCGGTTATCAATCCTGTTTCCTGTTAGAAATCTTTCTTTAATCGAAAATCTATCTAAGCTTTTAATTTATTTTACATCAGAAATAAATATTTTTCCTAAAACAAATATTCTAATAAACTTCCATCCGTAAAAATTTTCATGTTGTTACTGGGTTCAGCTCACGCTATTCCGTTTCTTCGAATAGGGTACAAAGGTGTTAAATATAATAAAATATGTTAAACAATTATTCATTTTATGCCGAATTTGTTGTTTTACTTATTGAAAATTGTTTTAGAAAAAAAATTAATAAACAAATTCGAATTCATAAGATCGGAACTGTTAAAGTTTTCAAATCATCTAAGACTAAAATTTATGACACACAAATTTCTCCAATTTTTGCATTTTGTCAAAAATTATTATTATAAAAATATCTAATAATAATACAATTTAATTTCATTCATTTTACAATCTATTAAACTTCTGAAAATATAAAAAATTTAATATTTTTGGAAGCTAACTTAAGACATTAACCCCTGACATTATATTCCTATCTGCAAAACATTAAACCACTTTGAAATGTATTAGGAAATCTTCAAAACACCACCATTCAAACAAGCTAACAGGGTGTTTAAGAATTTGAATTGGTTTTAAATTGAATAAATATATTTGGATCAAAAATAGCTAAGAAAAAATATTTTGGATCAGCTGTGTTGCCTTTCAAGATTTCAATGGCAACAATTTCAAACCCTTTTTTCTTATCACTAAATTTTAAAAATAGAATTTAAGGTTAGAAAATTATTAAAAAAGAACGTTAAAAATTACTGGTAGCAATAACTTCTTTAATTCTTTTAAACTTACCTACAGTTAGTTATTTTAATGGATTATGTTCTTGTGAAATAGCTCCTTAAGTAATTCAACCGTAATAATCCCGTCTCCAGAAATGCTCCTTGACATCCTTGAGTCCAACTTTAGTCAGCTGTTCAATACAGATATATGCCCTACTACGCGAATGTTGATAGCTTTTCCACACTTTTTCTTTCTCTGTTATTGTAATAATCAAAACCAGGGTTCCTAATGCTCGCTCTGTGTCTGTGTCATATAAAGGGTAACAAAAAACGCTTTACCACATCATTAATTGAAAATGTCATTTTAGATTCATAAAATCGAGTACAATTTTCAAAAACTGATTTTAAAAAAATGTCTATAATGCTCAGAAAACTCACTTCAAACAACACACATTGACGTCCCTTGTTGTTATCTTGTTTCCATGTGATATTAAAAAGGAGACAAGTCAAATTTTCAAAAAGTTATAAACTTAAAAAAAAAAAAAAATAATGTGTCAGGATGAGATATCAGAATCTGTCAAAATGATTCCCATCTGGACTCCGTCAAAATATTTAAGATCATTGTTGTACCAGTACACCTTGTACCTATGTATATCCCAAAATTACCTATGCTGCTGCATATAGCGCAATCAGATTGTACTTTATCAGCTGTCACCATATACCCAAATTGGATATTGCGTCGCCATTGTCATCGTATAATATCTCTGTCACCTGTGTATAAGTACAACATCGCAGGTATGCACCTATGGAACATGTGTACTCTATACGTACATACATATCAATGTTGCTTGGACCTGACTTGGTTAAGCAATTTAATTAATGCATCCTTTCTTGCTCCTTTAGCAACATAGGTATCTCTATACATGGTGAAGTTATATATAGTGGTCAATATAGTGTAGTGTAGTAAGTACATATATTCGTACTGCACTCAACCTGAATTGGGAACTGAATTACGTTGCAATCAATTTTTTTTTTACAAGTACAAGTACTCCCCTTCAAGTCGTGAGGCAATATGGGGTTGATGGAAATGCCACTCCAACTGATTCTGTTTTGTTCTTGTTCTTGTTGTTGTTTTTGGTTTTGTTGGTTGCTTGTGAGAGTTGAGTGTTATGAATTAATTTCGAGCCCTGGATGTCATGTCATCTACTTATCATGGTAATTAGTAAATTTATTAACTTGTTTGCACTATGTCGTCGGGATTAACTGGCATTAAAAAAACAAAAATATTAATAAAAGACACGAAATTATGTATCTTCATCTTCATATGTGAGGCTGTGAGGCCACTATTGGCCTATCTGTATTTTTCATTATTTTCAATGACGAAAAAATACGAAACATTTTATTTTCAAACACTTTTAGTTTAGCGCCTCGTCGCTAAAGATGATTTTTCGGCAAAAGTTTGGGTCCTCGTCCAATCGATTCGAAGCCCAGTCAGCGAACAAAGGGCGTTGTCTATGGTCATGAACTTTGAGCTCCTGGATCAGTTGGATCTTGTACGGGTGAGAACCCAATTTCCGACTCAAAATTCACCAAATTGAAGTCTGGGAAAGGCCGAGGTCTTGTGCACGGTGAGGAATAGACTACCTCGGGTTCTGCTGTATACTTTCACGAACCGCGGCGATTTTCTCGGCCGATCTTGCGTTCCTTGAACGTACGGGTTTTGGCTGATTGTTTACCGAACCGGTCGTCTCAAATTTTGCCACCAAACGTTGAAGAGTCGACTGTGAAGGGCCACCACCAAATGGGCGCAATGAGCGCAACTTTTGCGTTAACGAACACTCATTTTAATATTCTTTTTTTTATATATATTGTGCGCGTACTAAAGGGGTTATAAATACCCTTATAATGATTAAACACAGTGCGAGAAACCGAGGCACATTGGTTTTGAATGTCTTCACATTGTTATGAGTAGGAAATATTGAGCCTGTTAAAGCATTCCACATTTGTGTAGTGCGGCTAAAGAAAGAATATCTGTATTTAACAGTACGTCCGAAATTGGGCTCAAGGGCAAACTGATGGGCATTTCTAGCAGTACGGGTATTACGGTTGAATTTTTTAAGCAGGGGATACAAAAGTTTTATCATTTGAACGTGCTGTTCAATCGTGTAATTGTGTTTGGCATAAACAACTGAATAACAAACAAAAGATTTGACAGATGTCACCAAAACAAAATGGCCTCCACGGGGCGCCAAAATCTTCCTGTGCCAATTGAAAAACCTTTTATAATAATAACATTTTGTATACGATACAATAAAAGTTAGAATTTTTAACTTTAGTGGGGACAAAATACTTATTTATTCGGCTTGATACAAGCTGATTCTTAATCTAAGTTAAACAAAGAACTTAACCTTAGATTGGGCAGGGAAAGGGCGATTCATAAAACTGAGTTTTACGAAAGGAGTACTGAGGTTAAAATCAAATAAGCCCAATGTGAATTTTACACTTCGAAGTATACGAGATATAGGTTCGTTGAAGGTATAGGAGGTTCGGTGAATAGGACCATAAAAGAGTCGAGAATTAGGGACGTTACGAGGGTTAGTGTTAAAAGTTATAGAGTTGTAGAGGCAAATGCAATCAAAGAAATCGATGAATAAAGAGAATGTCTGAAATTTGCCTCCGTTCTTCCAACGAGTTCACGTTGAGAAGTTTCAGATGATCAACATATAGGGAGGAAGAATAAAAGGTAAACCACTAGGAACAAAGTGAGGGAAACGACTGCGTCGTTGCGTTGTGTGCTCTTTGGGTAAATGCTTTGGAAACGGGATCAAACTTGAGGTGCGTATTCGAGGATTGGGAACAAAGGTACGTTTTAAATAAGGGTCACAAAATTCTTTGGAGCAACGTTTAACAAAACCAAGTCCTGAGTTGGCTTTGAGAATGATATCGTCTATACAAAATAAAAAAATTAGGTGGCACAACAGTCAGTTGATAACTAGTGGGTGCCTAGTGACTTACAACTCACAACCATGCCTGTGTGTACCTACAGTTTTAAGCCGAATCCGACTAATAATTTGAGACATCACTTTTCATGACAAGAATTACTGTTGAAGGACCCGTGAAAAAAAAAACTTTAGATGGAACACTAATGGATTGAATCCAAGACCTCTGCCATGGCAGTCCAACGCACTTCCCATCACGCCAAGGATACTAATATGTAATATTTTTTATGAGCTCAAAAAAGTTATGTCCAAAAAATTTGCTTCGAGAGTGAAATCAATATAAATGTGTTTCTTCTTAAAACTACAAAACAAAATTGTTATCCCTTTTATTTCCAAATAATAAAAATCCTTTTAGCAAAATTTAAGTCATCAAATCACGTTTTCACGATCCATCCGTGCTATGCGGATATTAAGTGTATATTTTTCATTGCTGATGCATCTTAAAATAAACTTATACATACATACACCCAAAAATACACTCTAGTGAAATCACATTGCACAAAATGCACAACACATTTTTCATTTATGTATGATCTTGAATTTTACGATTTAAAAAACAAAACATAAACATTAAATTCCACTTACTAGATCCCACATACTCTTTCTTATATGTATATTGTTCATATATAGATATGAGAACATTTTAAATCAAGGCGACTATAAATTTTAATTCTTTGTTCTTGAAGACAAAAGAAAAACAACAACAACAACAAGAAGCAATATTGTCATAAAAATTCCATTCGTTAAATAGAAAAATCTCTAATTTATTCCCATGACCAAGGACCTTTTGAAGAAAGAAAAGCCACCGCGTCACTGATGATGACGACGAGCGACGCCCACATTTTTATTTTTCATTTCTGACGAGCTTGTATATTATTGCATGCATTAAATTGTGGCGTTATCCTTTTACTTGAACTATTTTATCAACGTCCGTCCAAAAATAATTTAGAAATAACATAAAATACATATAATAGGATGTCAAGAGCTCAATCCGTAACCTCATTTTTTTTTTTTAGCTCATTTATGACAAAATAACACGCAACAAAAAGGATACAATAAAACCAAACTAAAACAAAAAGGAAAAAGAATTCAAATGTCCTTTCATACAAAATTTTGAGAAAGTGTGTGTTTTGTTGAACCTACCGCGTTGACATTTAAAGGTACCTAACCTAACCTACCTACCTACCTTTAATTCGGTCCATATTCGAGTCGAGAATAAAAATATGTATATATATTTTTGTCAAATGCTTAACGAAAAAAAAAACACCCTTAACCTACGTAAATTTATTTTATAACACGGAAATATATAAAATCGGGGTCATAAGAAAAACACAAACAAACAAAAGGTATACAAATATAGAGTAAAGTTTTGTGAATAAAAAGTCAGATTGCTGCTGCGGAACTGACCTTAAAAATAAGCCGTGCGCTGTGGATTATTTCCTCTTGACTTAGCTCAGATTGTTTTCTTTTGTTTTTGTATTTCTACTGATTTTATTTTGTTCTTCAATTTTTATAGGTTTTTCGGTCAGGAGGGCAAAAGTTTGCATTTATGGCTTAAGGATATGCAATGCACTGCACAGAGCAACCGCCACCGCCGCATCTACATTGAATGTAAAGAAAAATGGGATTTAGAAATCCGACAGCCAAAGTGGGTTTGAAAAAAAAACGATGACTTCTACTTCTACTTCTACCGATACTTAGTTGATGATGCGCATTTGCAGAGCTAAGAAATTAACATGACCTTTAGATTGACCTCGATTTATTTGTGGGTGTTTGGAAATTAAAATGATAATGTTGAGTAAAGAATAATTATTTTCTTTGTGGAAAAATTTCATAAATCAAATTCCTATCTGTGAATTTTACTTGCGACATATAGGAACTATAATCAAACATAACACTACGATGGTACAGAAGTCGAAAAAAGTAGGTCCTCCGATTCCGTCCGTCTTTCTGTTTGTCCTCGCCCCTACAGCCCAAATCATTAGGTCGATTGAGTTCAAACTTTTAAATAAAGGTTTTTAGACGATTCGCGTTAGGCGTTTTTAAAACAAAATTTTAAGATCAAAAATTACAGTAGACCCCTTACAAATGTAATAGTTAAAAATCAAAAATTCTAATTTTCTCAAAAACGAACCTATAGATTTTTATTAAATGTTCTCCAATTTTTTTTCTCAACTTGGCATCTTCAAAAAAAAAAATATATATTTTTGTAACGCTATTCTAAATATTCCCTCTCCTCTGGAACCTAGTGGTAAATGCAATCCTAACTGGTCTGGATGAGGAGGGTTTCAGAGTGATTGGCTATGCGGATGACGTTGCTATAGCGGTTTCAGGAAAGCATCTTAATACCTTAAAAAAAAACAAACAAATACTTTGGACTGATCCTTGTGGACTGGCCCACACAAAACCGAATTAGTCCTTTTTTCGAGGATATACAAAATCCCATTTTGTAACCCTCCTTACATTAAAGGAATGCAATTAAAGTTCTCAGACGAGGCTAAGTACCTGGGTCTTTTTTTTAGACAAAAAACTAAATTGGAAACGCAATATAAAAGAAAAAGTCAAAAAAGTTACTTTAGCTTCCTTTTCTTACAAAAAAGCTATTGGTAATAAATAGGGCTTACAACTCCGAATCACGCATTGGTTATACACATCGTTAATCAGACCGATTTTGATGTACGGTGTGGCAGTATGGTGGACTGCTTAAGAAAAGGCTATAAACAGCGACAAACTAAATAAAGTCAAACGTTCAGCTTGCCTTTGCATAAACGGATCGCTTCGAACGACCCCATCTGCGGCACTACCTCTACCTAAAACCTCTTGATATATTTAGCAAACAAATTGCTGCAAGCTCTGCTATTCGCCTCAAAGCTTCGTCGCAGTGAATTAACAACAACATTGGCCACTCCGTAACTCTTAAGTATTTAGAATCAATTCCAAAGCACACATACTACACCATCCCCCAACTTCAATTCGACAGAAACTTTCAGATTTCTATACCTTCCAAATCTTCCTGGGAGGGTAAGGCATTTCTGGAAGACGAGTCAATCCACTTTTATACAGATGGATCAAAAACAAAAGAACGGGTTGGAGGAGGTATGTTCTCTGAACGCCTGAAATTAAGTCTCTCATTCCGCCTTCCAATCATTGTAGCTTATTCCAGGCGGAAATTTAGGCGATAAAAGAAGTCTTGTCCTGGCTTAAAGAAAACGTGATATCGACATCTGATATTCGTATTTTCTCAGATGGTCAGGCCGCTATTAAATACCTGGACTCTGTCTCTACCAACTCTATAACAGTCCATAACTGTCGATCATCTCTTATGGAGATGGCACAACAGTTAAATATTCGCCTTTGCTGGATGCCGGGCCATAGAGACATTTCATGAAACTGTAAGGCAGATGAACTCGCCAAGAATGGAACAGTTCAACCCATTCTACCACGTTTGGCAAATACTGGCATACTAGTCGCTACATGTAAACTATTGCTTATACAGGACGCTATGAAGAAGGCAAACACCAGGTGGAATAACATCACCACGTATTAGGTCATAAAAAACATCTGCTGGCTATCTCAAAGCAGATCGCATATAAGCTCGATAATAGGTGTCATAACCGGGCACTGTCTAATAGGAAAGCACGCCACGCGGCTAGGCGTATTCTCAAATGACTTTTGCAGAAGCTGTATGGACGAGGAAGAGGAAGAGCAAGAGGAGGAAACAGTACTTCACCTCCTCTGTACATGCCCTGCTCTAGCTCAAAAACGCAAGAAATACCTAGGAGAATTCGTCTATAACGATCAAACCGATCTAAATCATATTAACATAATCAGCCTCTCACGTTTCGTAAGGGACTCAAACTAGTTTCATTGAGCTTAGAAGAAAGCCTCAAGATTCATGTAGTATCACAATGGGCCAATAAACTGGCCTAAGTGTGTCCTATTCCATCACGGACAGCCACTTTAACCTAACCTATAACGCTCAAGAAGGGTACCCCCCATAGAACAGTTATTTCGTTTTTAAATTTGCTCAGAAACTCATGGACCGATTTTAATAAATTTTTTTATGCACAAGCTCTCATATTATTTGATGATCAGAAATGTCAACATTTTTGTTTTGGATTTTTAAAAAATTCTGAAAAATAAAAGTTTTTTTTTTTTGAGAAATCAAATGACATTTAAATTTTTGAAGACAAACTTATTTTGCAGGTATATTTTTAAATCTTAAATTTTAGGTTCAGTTTTTAAACAGAGTCTTTAGATACAGGAGCAAGCTCGTGCGATCCAGTCATGCATTTTATTAACTTCCCATAGGAAGTTATTGTAATCGGTCCGATTTGTCGAATTGAAAATTTTGACATTTCTCGACGTTTCAAGGTCCCTAGATTTTTTTAAATATTTTTAGAGAGATATCTGTAAGTCCGTAAGTTCGGGAAGTTTTTTCGTTGGACATAGCTCAAGAACCAGTAGAGATATCGACTTCAAATAAATGTTGTTATACAGATAATAATGCAGAAAGATGCTTTAAGGACTCTCAATAAAATTGAGAGGGTGTTTTTTTTACCATATCAATTTAAAAAAAAAAGGTGAAAATGTTGGTTAACCCTTAATATCTCACGAACCAATAACTCTAGAGACTTGAATTAAATTTTATAATATGTATTGTAATGTGATACTAAATAAATATATTTTTGGAAACAAATCCAATTAACGGTTTTTTTATAAATCGAAAAAACTGAAAAAAAAATATTTGTCACCTTGAAAATGTTACGAACAAAAAATAATTTTATCTCCAAATAAATTTAGTGCAACGAAGGCAACGTTTTTAACATCTGGTAAAATGTTGAGAAAAATCGAATTGACAGTTATTCTTATAAAAAATAAAAATATTACTCAAAGTGGGTAAAAATTGATTTTCGACTCAAATATCTTTTCAAAAATTTGAGATTATGGCTTCCAACTAATTTTAGCTTATCAGAAATATTGTTTTTTAACATTCGGTCAAATTTTGATTAAAATCGAATTGACAGTTTTTTTTACAAAAAAATAAAAACGTAACGTGATTTTTGACTCAAATATCTTTTCAAAACTTTAAGATTTGGGTTTAAACTAATTTTATCTTTCAAAAAATATTGTTGTCAACATTCTGTCAAATGAAAAAAATCTAATTGACAGTTTTTTTTACAAAAAATAAAAACCTAAAAATAAATTAATAAAAGTTCGTAAAAAATAATTTTCGACTCAAATATCTTTTGAAAAAATTGAGAAATTGACTTCAAATTAATTTTATCGTACTAAAAATATTGTTTTCAATATTCAGTTAAATTTTGAGAAAAATTAAATTGATAGTTTTTAATTTTTTTACAAAAAATAAGAACATAAACAAAACATTACTAAAAGTTAGTAGAAATTGAGGCTTAAGTAATATCTTTTCAAAAAATTGAGAATATGGCTTCAAACTTATTTTATTTTATAAAAAATATTGTTTTGAGAAAAAATTTAATTGACAGTTTATTTTTACAAAAAATAAAAACTAAAAAAAAACAATACTAAAACTTGGTAAAAATTAACTTTCGACTCAAATATCTTTTCAAAATTTAAAAATATTGGCTTCAAACAATTTTTATTTCACATAAAATATTGTTCGACATTCAGTAAATTTTTTATAAAAATCCAACAGTTAGTTTACTAAATACGCAAAGTTGGTAAAAATTGATATTCGGTTGTCGATATCTCGTGATTAATAGAAGACATTGACTTCAAATTAATTTCATTCATCCAATTTGTATTTGTTTATATAAGGAATAAAAACTTTTAAATGCTACTAAAATTAGTTAAAATTGACTTTCGACTAAAAATCTCCTTAACTAAAATATTTTTGGTAATTAAATTTGTTTGTTTAAGTAATTCAACTGACACCTTTTATTAACAAACACACAAAAACCTACAAACCTTTTAAGCAAGACAAATCGACATACGAGATGTAAAGTTATCAATGTGGGTCGCCTCCCAGCCTCTTTTTTTATTTTTAAGATCGGAAGAATGAAATCAAATCCTTTGATGACAAAAATCAGTTCCCAAAACTAATTCATGTGTTGGCTCAATAAAAACATCATAAAATATCCTCCCAGAGTTTAATTTGAAACAAATCTCAGTTATCCATCCCCCTTTTACCCCCAGAAATCTCATAAAAACTCAGACAATTACCAATGTGTTTAATGGTCTTTAGTTTAATTTGTTTTTATTTTCTTCTTCTTTTTTTTTCTGGAATTGTGATGTGTTTCAAATATACCTATGTAGCTAGTATTATAGAACCAACAAGTTCCTTGAAAGGTTATATACTTACGTATAGGTACATATATCCAACAAATGGGTCGTAAAATTCCCCCTAGGATTTTAGTGATATGCATGTAATGTATCCGTCCTCCTTTTGATTGCTATTGATCACCTAACTAAACACTATGTTGTCTCAAGTTGTATAATAAAAAACTATAAAAACTTAGATATATTATGTATCTTTCGTGCTTTATTACTCGTACCACCAAAAACGGGGTGTTTGGTCAAAAAAATGTCCCAAACCAAAAAATGTGATTGGAATTTTTAAATAAAAACAACAAGAAAACGGAAATGTCATGCACCCTTGATGATATCAAAAAATGTCGGCATAACACAAAAATAAGTAACAAAACAAAAATTCATATTAAATTAATTTTATTAACTTAAAGTATAGTTTTTTTTTTTGTGTGTTGGTGTCTTTTGGCTGTCTTTTGTATGCATGCGTTTTTTATTTTTGTTTAAATGGGTATTGTAACCCCATCACATCAAGACTGGCTCTGCGTGTCTTTGGACTAGACTTTGGAGAAAAGAATCCTCATTACGATGGAGATCTTTATTGTCGATAAAATGTGTTCCTTTTCGTGTCATCTGATGGAATATAGTCTAAGAGTCAACGTTACCCCCACTTTAAAAGTTGTTTTAACCGCATAGTTTTTACCTTTTCATTATAGAATCTTCTTAAATGAAATCTTAAAGTATTGTACAATTTAGAAAAAACCTTAAAAACTAGGTATGTAAGAGCATTTAAGGGAGTCAAAATTATTCTCACTTTTAAAAGTTGTTTTAGGAGCAAAGTTTTCGACCATTATTTGTAGAATCTTCTAATTTAATGAAATCGTGGAGTCTTGAACAATTTACCGAAACCTTAAAAACTGTAAAATTTTAGCCTGAAGCCAAGTAGATTAGAGCCTTAAAGGTTTAACATTAAATAAACATCCTAGTGCTTCATAAAATATGCTTTCTACCTGCCAGACTATTTTATGGATAAGAGAACTATCTTCCAAAAGAGCATAAAAGGTACTACACACGTACCTTAACGTCTATGTCCGTTGTCCGTTCATTCGACCATAGCTGTTCCTCCATAGACCAGACCAGACCCGACCCGAACGGACCGGATAGTTTGTCGTTTTCGGTCGTCTTTTCATTTCGACTTTGTCTAGGTTTTTATTGCAGGAGCTTCATAAGTCTGAATTGAAACTTAGTGAGTGTGACGACGACGACGACGCACGGTGAAGAGTTGGTGACCGGCAGTGGTATGGTCTTGCAAGTGGAGGTCTTCGAGGTCTGTGTTGTTAGTGATAAATGGTTTTCCATTACAAGAACGCTGCTGCTGCTGCTTTGAAGGGTTTTTCTTGTTTTCAAAAAAACGTACAGATACGTAATATAGAATCTTCAAAAGTTCATTGAATTTTTGTTGTTGCTGGATATTTTATTTGATGTCGATGTCGTCCAAAAGATACATCCGACAGATAAGTTTATACATAAACCTTCATATAGATAGAAATTCTGATGAAATGTTCGGGTGACGATGAACGAATTGATAGATGGCCGTAAAGATGACACAGGACGTGCCTGTATATCTTTTAAGGAGAAATGAGAATATCGAACCTTTTTTTCTTTTGGTGAGTGTTTTGTTGTCTTTTAATATGTATATAGAATAGGGCTTCAATATTTTGTTGTATAGGGTCTTTCTTTTCTTTTTTTTTTGGTATTTCATAGTATAATGGCATAGTTGGAGAGTATTTGAGGTGAAGGGATATTTGTATGTCTCATGCATATAAAAGTCTTCTCCATCCGCATGGAATCAATTTAATTTTCGCTTCAATTTGATATATTGTTCTCTTATCGAAATTATACACACACTCCAAAAGGTCCGCTTTTAACACAAGTGATTAATGTTTTGAACCAAAAAAATAAGAAAAAAAGACGACAGCAACTATGATGCCAGAGATTGAAAATCTCGCTATACCGCCGAACGCTAAATCCCCCGACACCTCCTTTGACAACCAACATATTAGTTGCACGTGATGCGCTTTTGTTTTCAAAACCTTTCCAAGTTCCTAAAAACCATCACCCACCAACTATGTGTGCTGTGTTGTGCTTGATGGCTACCACTATCTTATAGGGGGCTGGAGGTAGTGTGGGGTTGGTTTGGTGATCGAAGAAGCAAAGTAACATTTCTGTGAATGATTAATGAGTCGGACGTCTTGAGGTTTTTTTTTTTTGTTGTATTGTTTAGTATTATGTTTTTGTCGGTTTTTAATTTTCTTTTCGTGCCCTCGAGGGGGGGGGGGAGGGGGGAATGAAGATGTAGAAAAATATATTAGAATTGCAGATGCATAATGATAAATCTGGAAGCTAAACTATTCGAATCCCATGAGTAGGGTTTCTATTTGCTGTTAAATCACATGAAAAAGTCGTGCTAGAAAGTGTTAAAATAAAAAACATACATAAATTTAAATGAAAATGATGCGGGTGTTGAGGTAGGTTTCTCCGATGTTAACTTCAACTTTCTTCTTTTTTTTTACTTTTCTTGAAGACACGAAGTCGAGACTTCATTTTAATAAATTTTGAAACCACCTGGTATCAAGCAAACAAAAAATTCTCAGGTATCTAAATTTTGAAATATCGACAAGATACAATGAATGAATTGAATAACAAATTGGAATACCACATGGATGTCTTCTAAGTCCTTTACTATTTTATTTATAATTTTATTTGATGAGAAGGTTTTCAGAGAGTAGGTCTTTTGGTATTTGAAAGTAGTAGAATGGTTTTAAATACAAAATTGAGAAAAATAATAGGCAAGGATGTGATCCATACTGATAAGTTCTCATTTGGACCCATGTGTCTTGATGTTCTAAAAGTTTTACAACATTTTTTTTTTTAAGATAGAAAAGTTTGAAGTCAATTTATTGTTTTGTTCTCCAGATACTTCAGTCGAAAAAGATCAATTTTTAATTGTTTTTGTAAGTTTTCTTTTAAAAAAAAGTTTTAAAATGGATTTTTCTAAAAAAATATATATTGAAATGATTTTGAAGTCAATACCTGCATTTAATCTCGAGATATTCGAGTAGAAAATCAGTTTTACCGAATTTTAATAGATTTTTTCTTTTTAATAAAATCAATTGTCCATTGAATTTTTCTTAAAATTGTACCATGTTTTTATAAGATAAAATTAGTAAGGGAGCCACTATCTTCAATTGTTTTAAAGATATTCGAGTCGAAACTCAAATTTTACCAATTTTTAGTAGTATTTTTTTATTTACATATAAACAAAAACCGTTATTTAAAGAGACATTTTTGTGGTACATTTGTTAACTTCCCATAGGAAGTTATTGTAATGGGTCCGATTTGTCAAATTGAAAATTTTGACATTTCTCAATGTTTCAAGGTCCCTAGAGTCGAAATAAAAGATTTTTAGAAAGATGTCTGTGCGTGCCGTCGTGCGTGTGTATGTGTACGTACGTTCGTACGTTCGTACGTTCGTATGTCCGTACGTCCGTACGTTCGGGATGTTTTTTTCGTCGTCCATAGCTCAAGAACCAGAAGAGATATCGACTTCAAATAAATTTTGTTATACAGATAATAAGGCAGAAAGATGCAGAAATTGCTCTCAAGAAAATTGCGTGGGTGGTTTGTTTACCATAGCAGTTTAAAAAAAAAGGTGAAAATTTTGGTTAACCCTAAATATCTCATGAACCAATGACGCTAGAGACTTGAATTAAATTTTATATTATATATTGTAACGTGATACAAAACAAGTATATTTTTAGAAAAAAATCCAATTAACGGTTTTTCTTATAAATCAAAAAAAAACTGAAAAAAATTTGTCACCTCGAAAATTTTACGACTAAAATATGATTTCATCTCCAAAACAATTTTGTGCAACGAAACAACAACGATGTTTTTGACATCTGATAAAATTTTGAGAAAAATCTTATTGACAGTTTTTTTTTATAAAAAATAAAAACCTAAAAAAAAACATTGCTCAAAGTTGGTAAAAATTGAATTTCGACTCAAATATCTTTTCAAAAACTTGAGATTAAGGCTACAAACTTATTTTATCTTATAAGAAATATTGTTTTCAATATTCTGAAAAATGTTGAGAAAAATCGAATTGACAGTTTTTGTACCAATTATAAAAACCCAAAAAAAAAAATTAATAAAAGTTGGTAAAAATTGATTTTCGACTCAAATATCTTTTCAAAACTTTGAGATATTGGCTTTAAACTAATTTTATCTTTCAAAAAATATTGTTGTCAACATCCAGTAAAATTTTGAAAAAAATCGAATTGACAGTTTTTTTTACAAAAAATTAAAAACCGAAAAAAAAAATTTAACAAAAGTTGGTAAAAATTGATTTTCGACTCAAATGTCTTTTCAAAAATTTTAGATAATAGCTTCTAACTACTTTAAACTTATAAGAAATATTGTTTTTAACATTAGAAAACATTTTGAGAAAAATCGAATTGACAGTTTTTTTTTAGAAAAAATAAAAACCTAAAAAAAAACTTTATAAAAGTTGGTAATAATTGTTTTTCGACTCAAATATTTTTTTCAAAAATTTGAGACATTCTCTTCAAACTAATTTTATCTTATAGGAAATATTGTTTTCAACATTCGATAAAATTTTAAGAAAAATCGAAGTGACAGTTTTTTTTACAAAAAATAAAAACCTAAAAAAGTCCTTTTTTCATAAAAAATAAAACCTACAAAAAATAGTACGCAAATTTATTAAAAATTGATTCCTATAGACAAACTTTAAGTCCTTTCCGCATTTTTGATGTTTTTATCTCTAAACATATTTTTTGACGTCGTTAAAGCTAGTTCAAGGCGGACGAAAAAAAGCTTCCTGAAAGTACGTACAAACGCACGTCCGCGATTTACATTCGAGGGACCTTTAAAATCGTGAGATGACAAAATTTTCAATTCGACAAATCAAAGCGATTACAATAGCTTCCTATGTTCAAAATGTCAAGAGTGATTGCGTCAATTTTTGATGTTTTTGAATGTTGGTTTCAACCTCATCAAAAATGTTGGCTAGGACTTAAAAATCTGTTTCAAATGATTTCAAGAAACCAACGACAACGATTTAAATTCTTGTGTCGAGTGAACTTTAAAAACCTAAAAACCTTAGTTTTTCTAATATTACCTTTTAAGTAGAGAATTTATTTTAACAATAATTGTAATGCGTTGTTGAAGCGTGTTTCGTTTTATTTTTGGTAATAGTATAGTTTTAACTTGTGAAATGTATAAAAAATGACAGCTTCAAAAGTGACAGCTGTCCAAAAAGCTGATTATTCAAAATGAATCCTCTTATTGGAAAAGAATTTATAGTTTCATAGCCATTTTGGTTTTTCTGATTGTGAGTATGATTTAAGTCTATCGATTTTGTGAATTTTCTCTAAGCGACTGCACAAAATTTTTATTTAATTTTTATGCATTTCAAACAAAACACAATTATTTATCACATTTATTTTTTTTTCTCTCTAAACCCAATCAATACTTAATCAAAATAAATAGTCTAACAAATTGAACTAAATTAATAAAAATACAAACAAAAATTATTTTAATAAACTCTAAATTGCTTACTGATGCCAACTCAATTTATTTAAAAAAAAAAAAAAAACAACGAAAAATGTAGCCATCAAAAAAATTACAAAAAAAAACCTTCTACATTTCCTTTTAATCTAGAAAATTCTATTTCCGATTACCGAAACCGACCAGAAAAACCCTCTCTGTTAACAAAAATTTATTTGAACAAAACAAAAAAAAAAACAAGAATTAAATAAACTTTTCTTTTTTGATGCTGATGCTTTTATAGCTAAATTTTTTCAAAAAGTTTTGTCTGAATAAGCGTTTGGATTTGGATTTTTAACTTTTGCCATTTTGTTATTTGTTTGACTTATGGGCAATGCGGGAGGCTTTTTTTCGGCAGTGGTTTATCCTCCCTTTTAATTTTAATTTTCCTGCGAAAGGAAATAATATTAGATTTTTTACAATTTCAAAAATAAAAAAATAAAAAATGAAATATAAAGTTGATTCCTTTGAAAAGTTTCCTGCAATTTATTTTCAACCTCATCATCAACATCGCATTTGTTTACCTACCAACCCCTTCGATCTCTCTCTCTCTCTTTTGGCCTGGGTTGGGTATTGGTGTCCGAACCACCCCTTTTTGTTTTTGATTTCTACAAAAAGAAATAAGTGAGCTGACTGTCCATTTCAAAAGAGAATTAAATGCAATGTAAACTTTCAATTAAAATGAATTTTCTGTGTGTGTGTGTCTGTGTCTCTTTTTTTTCTCGAAAACTACGAGAAGAGACGAGACGACACTGCAAGGATTAAGGACGACACGAGAATGTTCCTATGGAATAAAGGATATAGGAAGAAGGACTTTTTATCTTTCTCACTCTCCGACAATTTGTCCATTTTAATTACAGCATAAATGTATTTACATCTAACTAATGTCCATTTGCGAAATTCCAGGCACAGAATTTGACCACTATATTCACCCCCTATAATGCATGTACCCCTGTCTATATTCGGAGGATTTAACTTTGTGAATTTCTAAAATGTATAGGTATACTCGACTCCTCGTTCTTTCGATAAACAAATTCACTTAAATAACATCCCTTTGGTTGTTATTTGTTGTTGTTGGTTGGTTGGTAGAAAGAGAGCTTCAGTGTTCCTGTCTGTGCTTTTTTTTTTTTTTTTTGAATGACTGTATCTCTATCTTACTACTGGGTGGGTCAAAAGTGACTTATTGATTTTAAGTGATAAATAATTTTATAGGTTTAATTTTATATCAGTTATAAAATATTTCAGAATCACAAAGTATGATTTATGGAGATTTGTTTGGACTTAGTATGAAATATATAAAAGAAGTCTTGATCAGGTTGCCATTAAATCTCTGGACTCTGTTTTAAGAAACTCTGGCACAACAGTTTAACATTCACCTTTGCTGGTTGCCGCTGGTCCATAGAGAAATTCCACTAAATTGTAAAGCAGATCTGGCCTTCCCTAGATTCAAAGCTCTCAAGGTGCTTGATATTTCTTAGCAGATTCCATATATGTAAGCTCGATAATTAGAGTCATAACCGGACACTTTCTAATAGGAAAGCACGTAATTTATTATCAAATGACTTTAGCAGAAGCTCTATAGACGAGGAACAGAAAGAAACGGTTCTTCATGTCCTCTGTACCTTTCCTGCTCTTGCTCAAAAACGTAGAATTCTTCTAAAACGATTTAAACCTTTTCGGATGACACTAAAAATTTTAAGTTTCATAAGAAACTCCAATTAGTTTCATTGAGATCAGAAGAATGCCTCAAGATTGATGTGTTATCACAATAGACCAACAACTGGCCTAAGGGTCTCCTACTCCATCCCGGACAGCCAATTCAACCCTACTTAACCTTACCTAAGTATGAATTATTAGGTCCGTTCGAATACCCTCCTAAAACAGTCCAATTTTTTTTGTTGGTGAGAGAATTTTACCCCCACACTTTAAAATATTTCTTTTTACGAATTTTAGTGCAGAAAGTACGCGAACGGACCCATTATGTCCCTTAAATCAGCTCCATGTGCGTGCATGCCTGTATTTCAGAGACTAGTAGTGCGCGAAGAAGCTCTATTCTGCTGAAATCACATCTCAAGACTATAACCCGATAATGTTTACAGCACATTCTTGGAGATCTTCTGACTTTATTCTTCCCCAAATTGGATTTTGTTTTGAACTGCGCAAAGAACTGCGGTCGTTTTTTCTTTCATTCTTTTTAAGATAAATTTTTTCGTCAAAAATTCGAATTTTTTCAAAAACGGTTTAAGATTTTTATGAAATTTTGTCTTCCAAACTATGTAAATAATTTTTTTCTAACATTAAAAATGTAGAAAATATATTTTTTTTTTTCCAAAACTCGATATCTCAAAAACGGGTCAAATTTTTGTAATGAAAATTAAATGTTAAACTCATATTTATAAGCACTAAATAACTACATACAAAAAATAAACAACATACAAAATTAATTTGAAAAAAAAACTGCTTTAATTGTTTTCAAAAAAAAATTGTTTTGAATAATTTAAAATTTAAATTTTTGAAGATAAACTTATTTCGCAGGTACATGTATTTTTAAATCTTAAAATAGCCACTATTTTTGTAAAAGACTTATTGGACATATAAGCAATTAAGCAATTCGCGCATTTTATTTCAAATAAGGAAGAAACTTTTGACCCACCCTGTACATACATTTATGGTGGTTAGTAACACCAATTTGATCTAACACATCCACCCCATATTGCCATCTGTCTGTCTTTATTTCCTGGTGCAGTAAACTCCTTACCTTCCAACCCCCCTCCGACCAAACACACACACACACACCCCGTTGGATATATGTTGGAAAGAAAATGAACGATTTACAGAACAGCAGCCCCAAGGAACAATTATTTCCTTATACCCAATTTCGATCGAAATAATGATGGCCCGTTGCATTGCAGACTACAGACATTTAATTTACACCCGATGTGTACTACTTCTATATACTCATGTACAGACATCGTACCTCTATCCTGCCAAGTGCCTATACATCAGACACTTAAGCCCTTTATGCCCCTTCGTCCTTTTAACCTGACCACATTTAAGTATTACTGATGGGGTTATAGACGTATGCATAGATATAGTGTTGTGGAAGGTATACCGAAGGAAGGTACAAAGAAACGGAGCAAGCACACGAAACTTCAACAAGGACGAGAAGAATTTTCAATAAAAAGGACTATATACGTTCGTTTTGCTGGAGTAGCAGTATCAGCAGGACGACGACGACATACATAGCCATAGCAAGCATTACTCAGTGCAAAGGTAATGTAGAATCATAAAAACTTTCTATACCTTGCCTTCGCCATTCCAAAACTTCTATATAAATACGTTTAGAGGGTGTAAGCGTAGGTATATACATATCTAGTTATCGACTACGACACAGAGATGTGCAATTTATACACGTTTTATCTATCGTCTATAAGGGTTTTCATTTTGTTAGGGTTTTTCTTCAATTACGAATATTTTCTATTTTTTTCTTTTATTTTTTATTTTTCATTTCGATTTTCGTTTTATCATCCTTCCATTTCCGTTAAACTAAATAACATTTCGTGTCTGGTGTCGTTGTCATATTTGTCGATGTCGTCCAAAAATTACAGAATGACAGACAGAATGACGACGCCAACGCCGACGACGACAACCGACGCGACGACTCAAAACCAACACTTCGAGTCTTCGACTGTCGAAGGAAGCGAAAAGGGAGTTTTATATCCGCTCACTCACTCACTGATGATGGATGAAACTGAATTAATTTATGGCGAGACATGTCCTTTTCCTTCGAGGAATTTTTCTTAGTTTTTTATTTTTTTTTTTTTACTTTTTTTGATTAAACATTTTAATGGGAAATTTTTAATTTAGCTCACTTGATAACTCAAAGTGGCACAACAAGGATTTTTTAGAGATATTAAATTGCAACTTTGCGGAAACTAACGTAAAAAAGTTTGAATAGAGATTACGAAATGGGATTAAAATTTGACCAATAAGAATCGAAAATAAGGGATTTTATGTAGATAGGTAGGTATAGTGGGGGAAAAAATGGGAGGCGGCATTAAATGGAGCTTATGTCAAAAAAAAAGATAAAATTATTGAAATTGAATTTCGCAAAAGGAAATCAAATCAATTTAAAGATGAAAATATGCAAAAAGATGTGTGCTTTGAAATTAAATTAAGGGGAATGAGAAGAATTCAAGTGGATTAGAGATAATTTGTATTACTGATGCGGATACAAATATTTTGTGAAATATTCGTTTGAAGAAAAAAAAATAATTCAATGGTGCAGAATTTTAGATCAAATTGATTCCTGGAAGGATATTATAATTTAAGAAAAGAGTAATTTTATATTTGGTCAAAAGACAGATTGCTACGAGTAAATTGAAGACTTATCTACACTAATATTAAAAAGAGGAAAGATTTGTATTTTTGTATGTAACGAATAAACTCAAAAAGTACTGGACCGATTTTAATAATTCTTTTTTCATTAGAAAGCTACATTATCTGTACCTATTTATGTCTACCCGTGCGAAGCCGGGACGGGCCGCTAGTGGTTCATAAAATTTAAATTCGCAGTTTTAGTTTTAGAGATCAAATTAAAATTAAAAATTAAATTCGTAAGCAACATTTTTTAAGAAGTTTTAAATAATTTTATATTTTCTTCTGGTCTTAACAACCATGCATTTAGTTTGTGAACATTAAAATTTTTAACATTAACGTCTCCCCAAGAATTCAGTTAACACGAATAACTTAAGTTCTTCATTTCTTAAGAAAACTTTTGAAATCTGTGAAAATTGTACGAAACTATTCAGCCCTATCATGAATTCCATCGTAATCGGAAATTTTTACGAATCCCGAAAAACTGTATCATGAAATCCTTTCGTAATGCAAAATTGTATGAGATTTTCCACTGAACGGATTTCATGATACAGTTTTTCGAGATTCGTAAAAATTTCCGATTACGATGGAATTCAGTATAGGGCTGATTAATACAACAAAACGTAACATAGGAAACAAAATACAAATTCGGTCAAACTGGAGTGCCTTTTATTCTAAGGTTGATTCTAAGAATTTTGAAAAGCTATCAAATTTTTTATCTTGTCGTAGTTGTACTTCTCTTTTTTCAAAAATTATACAAATTAAGTGCAATAGTGTATCTGTATAACTTAGTCTAATTATAATTTTGAAAAAGGTCTAAAGACATTCGCGCATAAATTGGATAATTTTCTGCAAAACTTGTTGATTTTTTAATGCCATTTTTGAGAATCAGTTTTTTTTTGTCAAAACGGGTCAAATGAAAAGTTTTCGAAATTTAATCTTTTTATTCTTCAAGTGACTTTTTTTAATGGTACTGTTTAATAGAAATTTTCAAACAAATCTTAATGAAGAGTGGTTTTTATAAAATTCAGTGTATTAATTAAAGGTTTTACTATTTTGAATGCCCGAGTTTTTAAGGAAATTCTAGTTTTAAAGCTATCATCTTTTGACATTTGTAAAACTACACTTTTACTAAAAATCGAACAGAACGCTTCAACAACGTATTGAAATTGTTAAAATTCACTTCAAAAATGGTGAAAATTTTGCAGTCACAGTTAGAAGTTTTAAAAGTTCCCTGACTGTGTTATTTCTTGAAAAAATGTTCGCAATTGGTTATCACACCTCTAAGTTTCTACAATCAATTCAAGACCCTCAAGATGGAATTAGTAAAGTTATAGAACACATACAGCGGCAAATGCGCTGTAAGTGGTGCTGCAATCTTAGCTGTGGCTACCATTTTGCTAAAATCGTTCTTCCCCATTACAATGAAAATAACATCTACTGATTTCTCTTGTATCCCTATTTTCGATGCAAAACTTATTTATTGAGTCTCAATTTGACGAGGTGTTGTTTTGCGAAATTTTGACTAGCTGGTTTCTTATGTTAATGAAAGAAAAATATAGCCCTTTGTCTTTGATCCCCAATATCTAAGCAAAGATGATGATGCATACACTTAACAATTAGATGCGAAAAGTTGATCTAAATTTTAATATCTTTTTAACTTTTTTGAAGTCTCAACATACCTTATTTCGACATTTCGGAGTGTTGCTTTCATATTCCTTTCGGGCAAAAAAAAAATGATTAAAAAAGAAATTAGAAGAATTCTTAATTTAAGAAGTTTAATTTTTGTAATCTTGGAAGAAGTCGTCAAAAATTTAAATTCCTTGTCGAAATTTCGATTTAGTTATTAAGTCTAACAATGAATTGCATGTAACTTCATTAAATTTCGTCATATTTCCGTTATCAAGGATACGAGATACAAAATTGGTATCCATTAAAATATGTCATGAAGAGTTTAAAAAATCTTTAAATACAAACAAAATTTGAAAGATCTTTCTGTCAAGAATATAAAGTGGGGGTCTTAAATGTACAGAAATGACCCCCCCGCCTCTTCTCTATCTCTTATCGGCCCAATCTTTTACTGGCCCAATTACCTACCAACTTACATAAATATATGTTGTCTTATTGATAATTCTGAAGTTGGTTTGTAAAAATGTAATCTTGGAAGAAGTCGTCAAAAATTTAAATTCCTTATCGAAATTTCGATTTAGTTATTAAGTCTTATTAATTGCATGTAACTTCGTTAAATGTCATCATATCCCGGTTACCAAGGACTAATGGGTGTTCTTTGATACGAGATACAAAATTGGTATCCATAAAAATATGTCATGAAGAGTTTAAAAAATCTTTAAATACAAACAAAATTTGAAAGATCTTACTGTCAAGAATAGAAAGTGTTGGTCTTAAATGTATAGAATTGCCTCCCCCCCCCCCTTCTCGTCTATCTTTTATTGGCCCAATTACCTACCAACTTACTTAAATATATGTTGTCTTATTGATAATTCTGAAGTTGGTTTGTAAAAATGTAATCTTGGAAGAAGTCGTCAAAAATTTAAATTCCTTATTGAAATAGTAATTTAATTATTAAAGCTAACATTGAATTTTATGTAACTTCATTAAATGTCATTATATCAACGGTACCAAGGACTAAAGGATGTTCTTTCATACAAGATTCAAAATTGGTATCCATAAAAATATGTCACTTTTTGGCACAATTTGAAGAGTTCAAAAAATCTTTAAATACAAACAAAATTTGAAAGATCTTACTGTCAAAAATAGAAAGTGAGAGTCTTAAATATAGAGAATTCAACCCCCCCCCTCCCCTTCTCATCTTCTCGTTATTGGGCCAATATCTTTTAATAACCTACCAAATTACTTAAACAGACATATGTTGCATTGTTGATAATTCTGAAATTGGTTTGTTAAAACTTTTGAACAATATTTGTGCTTCTTTTTCAAGATTTTTTTTCAAGCACATTTCTGTGTGTTTTTGTTGGTTAAAGTCTTTGTTTCTGAATCTGAACTAATAATTCTTCATGGTGAGATTTCTTGCTTATTTTTATTTTTATGTTTTTTTTTTGGTAAGGACAATCCTTTTCTCGTTTATTCCAAAATAACACAAAACAACATTCATATTTATGTTGCTTTTTAGTTGCGAGTACGATGATGAGCAGACCATCATTCTCATTTCCTCATTATACATATTACAATCTTTTTTGCATGATGATGAAATCTGGATGGGAAGGACCTAAAGAAGCCAAATCATACACAATTTTAACATACATTTTCCTTTGTTTGTCATCACGAATTTTCGTATCTTGAATCGTCAGTCAACAGCAGCTTCCAGCATCAGCTATCGTGCGAAAGTCTTTTGTCTTCCTGGTGGTTATTTCTTTTTTTGAAAGTTTTATTTTTACTTTTGAAAGTTGATATCCGTCGGTCTTCAGCTTCGGTCGTCCTCCCAGCAAATGGTACCTATACCTACCTACCAATATTCTTCTTCCTTCCTTCCTTGATTTGCCTGATGCATGCAATGCCAAAAAATGATCGATGAGTTTTAACTTTTTATAATGTGTGTTAAAAACATACAACAAAAAAAAAAGAACTCCTTTTGTGTTGAAGAAAAAGGATAACACAAGAAAAAAAAAAGTAATTTTATATAAATTAGCTTGTCACTGATGGTCGCGTTGTACTGCTGTGTCGATGTCTTATAGCAATAAAGTTTATTGACACTTTTGTGCTCACTCGGTTAAGCGTTTGTCGTTTCCATATTAAACTGGTAAATAGTCGAAGAGGTGGAGCTATTTTTTCTTTTTTGAGCTATAAGAGGACTTTTTGTGTGTTCAAGTTGAAGTTGACGTGGGTTGCATTTTATGAATGCAGTTCGTGGAAATTTCTTTAAACGATATTTTTTACTCACCATAGCTTTTTAGTAGAGCTAAAAGTAACTCATTTAAATGAATGGAAGCTTTTGTTAGTTTCAAAAAATGAAACTACATATCAGATGTAGAATTAATTTGTTATCCATTGATTCTGTGTTATGACAGATTACCAAGTGTTATAAAATTCGCTGCGTCATTATGATGAAGCGTTATAAATTTCAAAGTCCTTTGTGCTTTTAAAGAGCAAAGTGTAGGTATGAAATGATTTAACCGTCTTTGTGAAGAAATATCTGGCAACTTCAGGAAAACAAAAAATAATTTGACAGTTGACAGTTAAAAGCTTAGCAACTAAACTGTTCCTTTGTTTGTTCTTTAAAAGAGCAAAAGGTAACAACAATGCAAGAATTTTGAATTTGCCGCCTTTGTTTAAAAAAATGTTGGCAACTCTAAAGAAAAAACAAAGCAATTTGACAGTTGACAGTTTATAGCTTAGACAAAACTGATATTTGTTTAAAAATAATGAAAAAATTAGTCAGTTGCTGAATAAATTTGTCCTGCAAATACAATAAACTAATAAGAAACTCGAAAAACTATTCTTTCCAATATTTTCAAATTTGACTAACATAATTATGTCAATGTCAAATAACTATAACATTTTATATTCAATCGCAAATTCAATGTTATGTACATACATACATATTTTTGATTGTTATAAAACTCATATAATGTATATTTATAGAACACGAAAACAAAAGCAAAAAGATATTAACAAATTTCTTTATAATTTTGTGTTAACAAACAAAATGGTCTATCTTTGGATATTGTTATGCCTGTACGAGTAAGATATTAAGTTCATAACTTGACCTTTTGTTACATTTTTGTTTTATTTTGCCTTTTTTTCTTCCAAAAATAAAATTTAGGAGAGAAAAACAATTTTACTTCTTTATTAAAAACATTCCAAGTTATGCAGAAGAATGAATTCTAACAATGGAAAAGGGTAATCTTCAACTTACCATAAAATTATATACATCATTCCTATAAGTACTTATTTACGTCAAATAAAGAAGAAGCCTTTTTTATGTAAATTATAGTCAAGATAAAAAAGTTGCAAAGGATGCAAATATTCTTTATATTATTCTTGACTTTCCATGGAGCTTGTCAGTTTTGACAGTTATATGACTTTTATTTCAGTAAAATAAACCAACATTTTTTTTAGTTCCAAAAATGGTTATATTTTTGTAATTTAATTTTTAGTTTCAACAACAACACAAATTTTACGATGAAAATTAGTTTTGTTATAAATTTATGTTGGTAATACTATCCTTTAAATGTATTGCTTATCAATTCCAGAATGGCTAATTATGTAAATTCTAGCATTGTCAAATCAGTAAATTTGTATGTGTCACAAACGTAAGAAATCTTTGCTTATCCTTTATAAACGCATACAAAATTTGTCTAAAAATTGCAAGTAGTACAGAGTTATCCACTTTGCGGTTTCAAAAGTAAACGTAAATAAAGCACATGAAATATTTTGTGTTTTCTGATATTTCTTTTTTATTATAAAGTTTAAACGTTGACATTATGTGTGAAACACTCCATCATTTAAATGACCACCACGCGAATTATTGCAAGCATCGATTTTTTTTAGGTAATTTTCGACCACTTTTTGACACATATTGGGCGGTATCTCAGCCATAACTTGACGAATGTTGGTTTTTAAGTGGAGCTAAGGGTTTATATGCATAAACACTGTGTTTCGTGTAGTCCCACAAAAAAAGTCCAGCGGTGTCAAATCGCATGAACTTGGTGGTCAGTTGATATCGCCAACGAAAAGAAATAACGCGGCCAGGAAATGTCTCTTGAAATAAGGTCATATTCGCTCGAGTTGTGTAGCATTTGGCATCGTCTTGTTAAAACTACATGTTCTCCAAGTCGTAGGCAAAAAGAAATCGGTTATCAAACGACCATAACGCTCCGAATTAACGGTGACAGTCGTTCCATCGTCGTTCTAAAAGAAGTAAGGTCCAATCACGTCTCCGGGCCAAGAGCGCACCGAACAGTGACTTTTTGTAGATGAAATGGCCTCTCTTCAATTACTTTATAATTCTCAGAACCCCAAATACAACAAGTTTGTTTATTAACATACCCACCGAGTGAGAAATGTGCTTTGTCGCTGAAGAAAATTTTGTTCGAAAAATCGGCGTTCACCGCTTGTTGTTCAAGCACCCATTCGACATTGTGAATGGTCAGCTGACTTCAGTTGTTGTGTGAGCTGGACTTTATATGGATGTAGGTAAAGATCCAAAATGCAAAATGCGCCAGTCCTAATTCCTAAGAACGACAAGGAAACGACACATTCGGGTCTTCGGCAACATTTTCACTCACAACAGCGATATTTTCAGTGGTAAGAGCGATACGATGATGCACATGCCTTACAATATCTGTAACCAATCCAGTATCTTAAAATGTCTTCCCAATTTTTCCAATTGCTTGCGTAGTTGGACGATTATTAAAACCATAATCTCCTCTTAGAGCACGATATGTGGCTGTAACAGAATCACCATTTTTGTAGTAGGTTTTAACAATTTGTATGCGTTGTGCGATAGTTAAGCGATCCATTTTCATAAATGTCAGACTTTCAACTGAAAAAAAAAATTGGTTTAACAACTTAGTTTGACAGATGTCGAATTCCAGTCCTTTAATTTTGAAACCAACAAATTTATAACCCGTTATATTTATGACTGTTTGTCATTTTAAATCGGTGATTGGAGACATTAAACTTGCTTAAGATAAGATGGATTTTGTCCTTTCGTATTTTTTATATTGTGTCACTAACGTAACAAAAATATATAACCCCCGAAGCAATTGTAAGCTTTTATTTAACATAGTTTTTACTAATTTTTCTTTTTATCCTTGATAAAAATATAATTGTTACCTTATCATCAGTTTTGTAGTTGGTGAGAAACAACAACTTTACAAAGAAAACAAATTAGTTCTCTTCGTTTTAGACACGACATTTCTGATCCAAATTTGCTTTTAAATTATTTTTTTTTACATGTTGTCACAAACGTAACATAAGCTTGTTATCTGCTTTAAAATTTCATGTACAAGTTTTATATTGCTCTTATTGCTTTTTTTGTTGATTTTAATGGTATTGTTACCTTGATAACGTTAGTGAAATAATCAGTTGTGTAGGTTACCACCCGTGTACCAACTGTGACACAAATGTAATTTTCTATTTAAATATGAAAAAACGTAAACGTATTGTACATATAATTTTACTTGAAGGAAACCAAATGTATCAATTTTTAGAGCCAATAGTGTCAGTGTCACAAACGTAACAATCAAAACTTTCAACTTCACCTTGTATATTGGAAAAAACATCAAATTTAATAAAACAATAAAGGAAAAAGTGAAAATTTGAGATTCTGCAAATATTCAACTTTATCTTAAAAAAAAAAACAAAAGCTTATGTGAAATATTTCAAATATTAAAATTTTTCCACCTTCGTATCATTTTTATTGTTGTCTGTTTCTTGTGTTTGCCCAGGATTACTCTACGTTTACATGAAAAATTAAATATACGTACACGCAATATACCCAACTGACTTTGGCTCATTAAACTTCTTTTTAATTTGCACAAATTAGTTAAGTTAGGTTAGCTTAGGTAAGGTACCTACCCACAATTCACAGGAATTACAATGAAACACATATGTACTGCAACATTGTACAAAAAATATACAATTTAACATACACTTCGCATACAAAACAAAAATAAATTAAATAGAGAGAAAGTAATGTGGGAACTTCCATAACACTTAGGTAGACTGCAGATTATGGTTGTTAACAAAAATGTTAACTTTATCCACAAAGTATGTATATTGTATATGTTTTATTCAAAGCGAGGTAATTTAAGCATATTTATGCCCTTACAGTGGCCTTTTGAAAAGTCCGTCTGATTAGCAGTAATAAAGACTGAACTGAACAAGTAACAATCCTTCCCCCCCCCCCATAATAACCTCCTTTTTTCTACGTTCGTTGCCTTTCGACTGTTTGGTTTCTTTTTGACTTCATTAATTAATCAAGCTCCATAGCAAGGTTCTTTTATTATTAATATTTTTTTTTTTTTTGTTTTTTTGGGGGCATTTAGTTACAGCTTCTGTTGCGTTGCTGAAATGATTTGCAAGTCATATCTCATACAAAATAATGAATTTTAAAAGCTACTTCATTTTATAGAGCGACGAGTATACATATGTTTATGAAGAATGGAAACCCTTAAGGCATTAGGAGGAGGAACTCAATGTGTAATAATTTTATACTTTTTTTTTTGTTCAGGGGCAAAAGTTCCCTTTTTGTGTTATGTACACTACTTGTGATGTTGGGAATATGGAATTGTTTTGCTTCTTTATTTTGTTAGTGATGACGAGGATATGGATGATGAGTGATGATGTTTTGATGAATTACTTTAGTTTCAGTTTAAGCTTTTTTGTTTTGTTTCTGTTCTGTTTTATTTGTACAAATGTTTCTCTTTCTGACTTTGTTTATAACTGCTGTGTTAAAATGTAGGCATGGGGGGAGGGGGGGTTGCAATTTTGAAATAGAAAGCAAAAGATGTGTAATGTTTGAATGTCGCTTTTAATAATAGTAATGGAGATACGTAATGTACATTTCAGTTCTGACAAAAGAAAATTTTAAACCAAAATTGCAATACTTATATTTTCTTTACTCCAGGGAAAGCTTCTGTCTTTTTTGAAACACTTCTTTACAATTACAATACGCATACTAATACGAATACGAATACGAATACGAATACGAATACGAATACGAATACGAATACGAATACGAATACGAATACGAATACGAATACGAATACGAATACGAATACGAATACGAATACGAATACGAATACGAATACGAATACGAATACGAATACGAATACGAATACGAATACGAATACGAATACGAATACGAATACGAATACGAATACGAATACGAATACGAATACGAATACGAATACGAATACGAATACGAATACGAATACGAATACGAATACGAATACGAATACGAATACGAATACGAATACGAATACGAATACGAATACGAATACGAATACGAATACGAATACGAATACGAATACGAATACGAATACGAATACGAATACGAATACGAATACGAATACGAATACGAATACGAATACGAATACGAATACGAATACAAATACAAATACGAATACGAATACGAATACGAATACGAATACGAATACGAATACGAATACGAATACGAATACGAATACGAATACGAATACGAATACGAATACGAATACGAATACGAATACGAATACGAATACGAATACGAATACGAATGCAAATAATCCGTTCGTAGTGGAAAATCTCATACAATTTTGTATTACGAACGGATTTCATAATACAGTTTTTCGGGATTCGTAAACAATTCCGATTACGATGGAATTCATGATATGGCTGAATAGTACAAACACGAATATGAATATGAATACAATTGTTAATTGCTTTACTTATGTCTTCGAAATCATTCAAAAAAATACTAAGTATATATTTTCTTTTTATTTTCAGGGCCGTCACAGATCCAAGAGATGGACGACGAGTTGCACTTAAAAAATTACCAAACGTTTTCCAATCGTTGGTATCATCAAAAAGAGTTTTCAGAGAACTGAAAATGCTTTGTTTTTTTAAACATGAAAATGTAAGTATATTTGATTCTTTTTTTTGTTTTCTTTTAACACGAAACACTTGAAAATTTATCAAATCCTTTCGTGTTGGGTGTGTTTTGTTCATACTGTTTTCTATGAAGTAACAAATTTCTACTGTCTTTTGTTTTTTAAGTGTTCCTTAGAGTGTCTTAAAAATTATTTAAATAGAAATGTACCTATACAACAAATTTTAAACAACTACATTTTGTACAAAAAGAAGAAGTATATAGTTTTCATTTCTCCCAACGACCACATTTATGTGTATACAAACTTTTGAATCAATTTTTTGATGAAAGCTACACAGCAGATATGCTATACATTTCATTAAAAAGGCATCTTTTCATATTCTATTTGATAGTTTAGAGTGACGGGGGCTTTCAGCTACAATATTATATATGAACATACTGGTAGGGTACGAGAATACCTATCAAACATTAGAAAAACTTTACACTAAACTACATATGTATGTATATGTATGTATATGTATGTATATGACTGGATCTGATAGGGGCTTCACTTTAATACATTTTAACTTCAAAACTTTTTCATGTGTGTAATTAAATGATAATAATAAAATATACAAAGTTATATTATGTAAGTGTGGTATATGGGTGTGCTTGGCGGTAAAGGATTTTATGGTTTTGGATATTTTGTGTTAAAACTTTTATCTGTCAAAACTTTCAAAATATAGTTATAGTAATCATAATACTGTTAAGAAAGATATACATATGTTTGCATATTAAAGGAATTTCTATAGTAGCTAGTATTTTTTTTTGTATTATCATAGTCAATAGTAAAAAGAGAGAACTTTAAATGTAAAAAAACAACAACAACAACAATATAAAGGAAATGTTATAAATCCGTTGAATTTTGTGACATTGTTAAATAAAATCTCAGAGTTTATGAACATCTCGTTAAGATATCTAGCCCATAAAACAGATGTTATAAAAAGACTTTCAAATATTAAAAGAAATTAATAGGGGCACATAAACCCCCTAAATAGTTTTCGATAAATATCTCCTAAACAGTTGCGTTAAGTAATAAAGTCGCAATAGTTTATTTGTAGCTTAGAACATTTCCTAAAGAAAAGATCTTAAAACATTTTGTCAAAAACTCAAGGTGTGTTAAGATAATAGGGTTACAAATTTCATTGAAAAATACACACATTCATAAATTTATTTGCATGTTCAGAATAAACCAGCAACCAAATTTGAATACAAATTAATAATTAATAACCTGAATGACCTTTTAATTTACATATGCATGTATGCGAAAAAGCGAACAAAACTTTAAGTCACATAATCTGCACAAAAGTATATAATTAAATTTACCTTACTTACATACCTACCAATATTACGTTTATTTATTTTTTGTATTGTAAGACATTAATTTCTCCTTTTATTTGATCGAATATAAATTAAGTTAAATACCAACCAGTTTTTTTTTATATACATATAAAATACCTACATAAGTAATTTAATGCGAATTCCATTCAATAAATTCTCAGAATTCCAATATTTCACATTGAATCTGAATCCAAAACAAAAAAGAAGTCGTTTGTTACCAAAAACAAAACCATTACCATAACTGAACTCCTACTCTTTTTTAAAATCAACGTGTATCTTGTGATACATCACAATGCACTGACCTCTAAAATGAAAATTCATCACATTTATCAGAGAATCCAAAAAAGTATCCCCCAAAAACGACAACAAGTCGTTTATGTTTGTAAATTTATTTTCCAATAAAAATGATCAAAATTTCAAAAAACCAAAAACCAAAACCAACAAACTCATTGAACGTGCCTAAAATCTTAAAATTTCATGAACTCACCTCGAGAGACATAACCGAAAAACAAAAACTCAAACTCAGGTAGGACATCGCGTCGTCGACTTCTACCTCGCGTCCGTCGTCTTCGTCGTCGTTAGCAACGTTTTTTGATTTATATATATTTTTGTTGTTGTTTAAATAAAGAAAGAAGAGGGCGTGTACCCACCGCCGCCGCCGCCGCCGCTGGCTGCCGCTGCACTGCCGCCAAAATAAATAAAATCAATGAACTTTTAAATCCAAAAGTCATTGCTCACAAGTGCACCCAGAGTCAGAATTTATATAGGTAGCAGCAGGTTTAAGAAATGGTCGCGCAGAAAATGATAAATTTCAGGAAAGAATTTCAAAGTTATTGCACCCCCACGACCAACCGTGTTTCTGTTTTTTCGATAACGATTACGTCTTTCATCAGGAAAACTGTAATTCCCTATATTATCCTCCTACCCACTTATCACCCTCCTCTGTATGTCTTTATGGACTCCTCAATAAGTTCTTCATCGACCCGCGTCTCGTCTTCGTCGAGTCGTCAGTTGGTCTTGGATTTTGTATCTTTTTTGTTCATATAAAAATAAATAAACATTCCATCAACAAAATCCATTAAACTCTTTTCTACTTCGACTTGGCTGGCTAGTGGTGATGAGGGGAGACGACTGCTGCCGGCCGCATATAATAACTCCAAGGCATCAGGAAGCCATGGACTATAGAAAGAGGGAGAGTACAATAAAAAAAAAACAAGAAATACAAAATTCAACACCAGTATCGCCATAAGGCAGCGCGAACAACGAGCGTGTAGAAAAGTTTTATATTTTTATTTTTATTTAACAAAATACAAAAGTTCCCATGCAAGTTCGCTCATTCGCTCGCTTTGTGCCTTGCCTGGGGTCAGGAAGACCGAATACTGAAGAAGTGAAGACCGAACACCGAAGAACCCCACCACGAGGAGAAGTAACTCTGGAAGTGGATGCCAATGAATGGCAGATCTTAGACTGTAAATTATTTCTATATGCAGCAATGCAGAGCTGCAATAAATGTTTGCAGTGTGTTCTTATGAGAGATGCGTATTGCGTAAGTTAGGAAGGTACTATACTAAAGTGCAGAAAAAACTGCCCGAGACGGATTTTTATTAAAAACAATTACTTAATGTGCAGCAGGCTCAAAAGTCCAAGTTACTATATTTATTGACTATAGCAGATCCACTATAAACGCAAGCCCAATAATGCAAAAAGAATTCCACTCAAGAGTTTATTATAACTAAAGGGTGTTCTTTTAGAGGTATAGAATTTTTAAATGGGATACCACAAAGATTTTTAACTTCCCATAGGAAGTTATTGGAATCGGCCCGATTTGTCGAATTGAAAATTTTGACGACGTTCGCGACGTTTTTTTCGTCGTCCACAGCTCAAGAACCAGTAGAGATATCGACTTCAAAAACCAAAATATCTCACGAACCAATAACGCTAGAAACTTGAATTAAATTTTATATTATAGATTGTAAAGCGATACCAGTCAAATATATTTTTGGAAAAAAATTCCAAATTGCAATTCTGATGTGCAACTGAGTGGACGTGTTTGATTAAGTGGCAATAATCTGAATAGTTTCAAACGTTTATTTTAACGTACCAAGGTTTTACTCCACAAAATAAAAAAACTATTTTAAACACTTTACCCGTTAAACATTATAAAATTTGATTATAAAATTTGATTAAATCAAAATTGCAAGTACTCTAAATTAATTTAAAAGTTCGATTTATATTGCACAAATTTGATTTTGCACATGGTGGAAAATATTATCTCTTAAATTAAAGTGCGATTTACTCTTTATCAAAAATTAACTCACACTCACGTAAATTTAACAAAAAGTGTACATGACTGGTAAAAGGCAGAGAAAACAGCTCTCACAATCCCCTGGTCAGCAGCAGCCACCATCTCCAGAACCTAAACAGGCAAAAAACACATACACTACATCAAACACCGACATGTCACACGAAGAAGCTCTTCGTAAGCAAAGTGAGTACATCATATCACTTCTTTCGTCAAAAATACAAAAATTCGAAGAGAGAATAACGGCGAAAATTGACACCGACATATCCAAACTAAAGATTTCTATTGATGACGTTAATAATCGTATTAAAACTATTGAAACCAAGTTAACCGAAATTGACGTCATCAAAGAAGAAAACAATTCACTTAAAGCACAACTGAAACAGCATGATGATGCTCTTCGAAAAATCAACACACGCATTGAAAGAAATGAAGAAATGAACCTTTATAAACAAACAGAGAGTGATGCTCTGGTTCATGGTCTTCCATTACTGCAAAATGAAGATTTAAAATTAAGTTTCAATCACTTGTGCAAAACTTTAGAAATAAAGCCACTCATTATTCGAGACATTTTCCGAATTAAAACAAATAAATCTGCTTTGAATCCACCCGTCATAATTAAATTTCTCTCACCGCGCGACAAAAGCACCTTACTACGATCGATATCCTACTACCGCACTAAATCAAAAAAAGCACTCACTCTTCGAGACTTTGGACATACTTCTGACAATGTTGTATATATACATGAATGTCTTACGCAACGGAATCGATCTCTTCTGCAAAGTGCAATCAAAATGAAGAATGAAGGGCAACTGTTCTCAGCCTTTACAATGCGTGGGTTTGTTTACGTTAAAAAGAACCGCAATGATAAAGCTATTTTTGTGGAGAACAACGATATTCTAATTGATTTTGCCACCAAATCATCAATGAGAACTGAAACAGCTGATTAAAGAATAGACTTGAAGAAGAGAAAAAAGTAAACAACTATTTTTTTTTTTTTTCTTGAACTATCTTATGTTATTATAAATATTTGGATTTTTCGCTCTTATTATTAGGAATTTTCTTTTTTATTATTTTTTATAGTACCTAAGTAATAACAAATTGAATAAAAAATGAATATTAATATAGAAAAATATAAATTTGTCTTTGTCATTGTCGTTATCACTGTCATCGTAATCGTCGTCCTTCTATATTTGAAATTCTTTCATAATATGGTCGTGCAGCTTCTTAACTTATTTCGCTGGACTAGTTTGGGTCCTTGTTGCTTATATATCTATATTAATGATTGATTCTAATAACCATAACAGAAATTCGGTTTTCGAGGGTTCACATGATTCTACGCGTTCTTTGGTTCGAATTTTAGGTGCGCAGCACACTGGCTTGAGAGTTTGCCATATTAATGCTCAGAGTTTAGGTCCCAAGCTGGATGAGTTTCGTTATTTGTTTGAACATTCAAACATTGATGTAGTCTGCGTCTGTGAAACTTGGTTTTCTACAGATTCCGTTTGTTGCATTGAAGGGTTTAACGTCTTTCGTTGCGATAGGGTTGGTCGTGTGGGTGGTGGTGTGGCGATTTTTACTCGCAGTGGCTTGAGCTGCAGGATAATTCGAAAGTCTCAGCCAGGAAGTGGTGTCGAATATATATTTGTCGAGGTAAAATGTAACGACAACAAAATATTGCTAGGTTCAGTTTATCGTCCAAATCGCAATATCGATTTAACACCGTTGTTCGCAATATTAGATGAGTTATCTTTTGTGTCACCTTTTATCATTGTTGCGGGTGATTTTAATCATAATGTTCTAAGAAGCCCTGAACTTGTAGATAGAATGAGATCTTTTAATCTATTTCCTACTAATGTTTCAACCCCAACTCACTTTACCAGGGAGAGTAGTACATTACTCGATATGTTTTTTGTAAGTCATTTACAAAAAGTTCTTCTTTATGACCAAATTTCCACTCCCTGTTTCTCTCATCATGATCTAATTTTCCTTACTTTTCAATGTTCACCCCTGACATCTTCATCTACCTTCAGCTTTCGTGATTTTAAAAATGTCAACAGGCAGCAGTTGGAAGTTGATTTGAATTCACTTGATTTTCATCAAATATATCTTATGCCATCTGTTGATGACCAGGTTTCATTTTTACAAAATAATATAAACCATCTCTATAACTTACATGTTCCTCTAGTTACAAGACAATCTCGTTTTAAAGCTCATCCTTGGTTTAATAACCATATTAGGTCGCTTGTAACAGAACGTAATCGTGCATATAAGCGCTGGAAGACTTTCAGGATTGACGAATTGTATAGTGAATACAAATCTTTGAGAAATAGAGTAGTCTTTTTAATTCGTGAAGCTAAACAACGATTTTATGCTCCTAAGCTTGACCCTTCCCTTGCTAAACAAAAACTATGGAAGAATCTGAAAGAGATAGGTGTAGGTAAAAAAATTAACAACAAAATCGTTTCTATCGATTGTGATGAGCTTAACAAAAATTTTGTTACTCTTAATTCCTCTTTTTCTGAATCCCAAAGTATTGAAACACAATCACAAGAAGATATTTTAAATGGCCATCTGTCTACAGGTGGTTTCTGTTTCTCACCTGTTAATGAGGTTGATGTTTTAGAAAGTGTTCTTTCTGTAAGATCCAACTCTGTTGGAATTGATGGTATCCATCCGGTGTTTTTAAAAGCTATACTGCCTTATGTTCTCAAATACATTACTTATACATTCAATACTATTTTTATGACAAGCACATTCCCCTCTGCTTGGAAGCAAGCCAAGGTTATTCCTATACCTAAAAATCGCGATGCAGATGATTTCCGACCCATAGCCATATTATCATTTCTTTCTAAAGTTTTGGAAAGACTAATGAATCATCAAATCCGGACTTTTATAAACAGAAATAAATTACTATGTATCAACCAATCAGGATTCCGGCCTAAACATAGTTGTACTACTGCCTTAATTGACGTAACAGAAAATATAAGAAATGTTTTGGATGATGGAAAAATAACTGTACTTACACTTTTGGATTTCTCTAAGGCTTTTGATACCGTCAATCGCCATATACTTTGTAAAAAGCTTAAAGATCAATTTCATTTCTCAACCCCTTCAGTAAAACTGATTCTTTCCTACTTAACCAGTAGATCTCAAGCAGTTTTTGCTAACAACTCTATGTCATGTTTTCTTCCTTTGCAGAGAGGTGTCCCTCAGGGTTCTATTTTGGGCCCTTTGCTGTTCTCCATGTATATCAATGATCTACCATCTTGCCCATTGAGTTCATCTGTACACATGTATGCAGATGATGTTCAATTGTATAATAGTTTTCCACTTGGTATGCTCGAGAACGGTGTGCATGATGTTAATGAGGATTTGAAAGAAATCGTTATCTGGTCCCGTAAAAATGATCTTTGTTTGAATCCTAAGAAATCAAAGTGCTTAGTAATTTCCAGGACTGTAATCGACACTTCATATTTCCCTGACATCTATTTAAATAATACAGTTATTGAATTTGTTGATACTGCGAAAAACCTTGGTCTCACGTTTAATAAAACGCTCAGTTGGAATAACCATATTAGAATTTCGATAGGGAAAGTTTATGGAAGTCTTCGAATGCTTTGGGCATCTCATCATATAACCCCATTAAAAACCCGACTAATATTGGCTAAAACCCTGATAATACCACAAATGCTTTACTGTTGTGAGATTTTTAGCAATTGTGATTATGAACACAAACGGAAACTTAATGTTGCCTACAATAGTACTGCGCGTTATGTTTTTGGTGTAAGAAGATATGATCACATCTCTAATTTCTCTAAATCAATGTATGGTATTACCCTAGATAATTTATTTAAACTTAGAACACTAACCTTGCTTCACAATATTCTGCAAACCCATCAGCCGGAATACCTTTACAATAAAATTAACCATACACGATCTGTAAGATCTTGCAATCTCATACCAATACGCTGCTCATTTTTAGTGTCTGAACGCCAGTTTTATGTGTATGCCACTCGATTATGGAATTCCCTCCCTCAATCTTTAAAAATAATAAGCAGCTCGACCCTGTTTTGTAGGATGCTCAAAGAATTTTTCTCCTAATTATTTCGTGGATGTTGATAGTGATGATGACAATCAAATATATTTTTTTTTTCTTTTGTTTTGAATAAAATTTTCTTTTTAAGGATAAACTCATTTTTGTTTATATAAATAATTTTCGTTTATATAATTTTTTTTAATTTTAAAATTTCAATTTATATTTAACATTAAGAGAGCGAATGAATTAGCTTTTTCAATTTTCTATTGTATCTTAAAACCCCATTAGAAAAGCACAATGAATGTACAAATAGTATTACTATACTGATGTTTTACTCTAATTTATAAGGTATTGTATCTTACTGAGTAAATTTATGCAAATAAAAATAAATGAAATGAAAATGAAAATGAAAAAAATTCCATTAATATTTTTTTTATAAATCAAAAAAAACTGAAAAAAAAAATATTTGTTGCCTCAAAATTTTATGAACAAAAATGATTTTATCTTCAAAACAATTTTGTCCAACGAAGAATAACGTTTTTAACATCTGGTAAAATTTTGAGAAAAATCGAATCGACAGTTTTTTTTACAAAAAATAAAAACCTAAAAAAAGCATTACTAAAAGTTCGTAAAAATTGATTTTCGACTGAAATATATTTTCAAAAATTTGAGATTATAGCTTCCAACTAATTTTATAAAAAATATTGTTTTCAACATTAGGAAAAGTTTTAAGAAAAATCGAATTGACAGTTTTTGTACAAAAAATAAAAACCTAAAAAAAAATTAACAAAAGTTGGTAAAAATGTATTTTCGACTTCAATATCTTTTCACAACTTTGAAATATTGGCTTTAAACTAATTTTATCTCTAAAAAAATATTGTTTTCAATGTTTAGTAAAATTTTTAGAAAAAGCGAATTAATAGTTTACACATTGATTTTCGACTCAAATATCTTTTCAAAAATTTGAGATATAGGCTTCAAATTAATTTTATTTTATAAAAAATATTGTTTTCAACATTCTATAAAATTTTGAGAAAATTCGAATTGACAGTTTTTTTTACAAAAAATAAAAACCTAAAAGGAGCATTACTAAAAGTTGGTAAACATTAATTTTCGACTCAAATACCATTACAAAAAATTAAAATCTCACAGAAAATATTGTTTTTCACATTCAGTAAATTTTTTATAAAAATCCAACAGTCCATTTTTTCGTAAAAAAATAAAATCTACAAAAAATAGTTCGCAAATTTGATAAAAATTGATGTTTGGTTCTCGATATCTCGTGAACAATAAAAGATATTGGCTTCAAATTAATCTCATTCATCTAATTTGTATTTGTTTATATAAGAAATACATTTTTTTTAGAAATCCTACTAAAATTGTTAAAAATTGGTTTTCGACTAAAAATCTCGTTAACAAAAATAGATTTCTAAATCAAACTATTTCATTATATGCAAAATATTGTTGGTAATTTTTAAGAATAATGCAAGTGACAACCTTTTTACGAAAACACGAAAACCTACAAACTTTTAAGCAAGACAAATTGACAGACGGGATGGGAAGTTATCAGTGTGGGTCGCATCCCAGCCTCTTTTTTTAAATTGACATAAAATGTACTTTTTTTGAAAGAAAATCTTCTGGCATTATGTTTTGATTTTGGTAAATCGTTTCGGGGTTATCAGTGTAGACTAGTGACCACACATGTCTCCACAGAAAATTTTTAAGTGGCGTTGAATAGCAACACATTGGGGCCAATTTACGGTTTTTTAACCAAAAACTATGCGGTTACCAAAACGTTTCGTTTACTAAAACAATAGTAGCACGAGCCGTGCAACATGTTGCGCCGCCGCCGCTGTCACCTTTTTAAAAATTTAGCTCCTGCACATCCTGGATTAATAAATTTTAAAATTAGGTGGCGCAACAGTCTTTTGAGAACCAGGGCCTAGTGACTTACAACTCTTAACCATTCATGTTTGCGAGTACTATTGTCATGGATAGAGAGGACCTACAGTTTTACGCCGAATCCGAACGGCTAATTTGAGAAAGTACTTTTTATGACAAAAATTACTCTTGGAGGAATTTTCAATTCAAGAAGCAGTACCCTTGAAAAAACTGTAGGTGATGGGAATTGAACCCAAGACCCCTCGCATTACATCCCTACGATTGTTCAATTGATGAACGAAAACGTCAGTAATAATGGGCCTATAGCGGTCACCATTTTTTTAAAAAAAGGACCGACCAATTATTCCACCAACTCTTAAAGCACATCAAAAAATCGATTTCTGTAGATGGAACAATATTTCAATATATACTTAAAAACTCACTCACAAAATGGCCGCCAGTTAAAATAGCTTTGTCAACTTAGAGTTGAACTATTGTCATTTTCATATCCAAAGTGACTTAATTCTTATTCAAAGTTTTCTAGATGTGTGCAATTATTGTCACTGTTTTAAATGCAAACAACTTCGAACCTTTGACTCCAGTGTGACCATGATCAAGTCAATATTCATTTAAAAATTTACCAATTAGGTTTATTTCAAAGAATAAGTCCTCATGGCTTTCAGATCTGTTTTACATGAGGTGCCGCAGGGATAGGTTCTTGGTCCAATACTTTTTGTTCACATACCATAAATTCCAAAAGAAATAATATAATGTGATATGTTTAATTTGCCACTGAGTGTAAAGTTTCAAAATATACATTAAGATACGTATCTCTCGCTATAACCTACATTATAGTTTACTCGTATATCTAGCAGTGCTTAGTGTATATAGAATAAAATATTTAGTTCTGCAACTAGTATTTATGCAAAATGCACAAATTAAGTGCATATAGATTGAAAGATACTTTTGTATCTATTTAATCTACATACATTCTAGTGTACGAGTCTATATGGATCGAAGGGTAAAAAATTCCGCAATTTACATTAAAATTAATTTCAATAGAAATGCGATAGAAGATTTTTTGTGTCGGTCTGAAACAAACAAGCACATCAGCAGTGCCATCACAAGCGTTTCATGAGTCCGTGCGTCGCGTCGGTCGAATCGATGAAGCATTTTACGTTTACATCGACCTGTCATTGAATTTTTATATCTATATTCTATTCCTTCGTATAGGGAATGAATGACCAGAACCACATATTGTTGGATAAACGTTGTTGCGATGTGGGGACGCGTGAATAAGCTTCTGCTTTGCGTTGTTTGTGATTTGCATATTGATGCGATTTTGGTGTTAATTCTTCTTTTTTTTTTCGTTGTGAATTAAATCTTATTTTTTATTTCATTGATCTCGTCTCGATTCAACGCTCCATTGTGGCTTTGTGTGTACACATTCAACTCATATATGCCACAGCAAGCATTAGAGTCGCATAGAGATAGACGCTTCCGTCAATTCAATTCATACCTTTTATGTTTGATGCTCTTGAATTTTTGACTAGAGATAGATATATATGTACGTACGTATTACGTGCGGTATTTATCAGGATATCAAATTATTGATGTTATTTTTTAATCAGAGACTTTTGATTTGATTGCAAATGGTTAAGTTGTAGCGGCAGCAGCGGCATCATCATCAACAGCGCACGTGGACTTTATCCACAATATACATATTTATCTATCTATCATCATTTATTTGGAAAAGCTTTTGTTGATTTTTAGTTAAAAACGTTTTCAGAAGTGTATAGAAGGTACCTATCTGCATATATGACTATAGTATAGATTTAAGGTAATAATGGATACCGCACACGAAACAATAAGGATGACGATGCATCCAATAAGGGGTAAGGATGGGATGAGGTTGATGGTTAAATGTTGACCGTGTGGTAAATTCCGAAATTGGAATTAATTGCTCAGTTCAGAAATGGAAATAACAATATGTATGTTCAACTGAATTTGTATATTTTATGTATACCGTCGTCGTCGTCTGTTTTTTTTTTTTTGAAAATCATTATTGATTAAAACGCACACGTGAAAATGTTTATATTGAACAATGATCACTGATTTGAAGGGGTTATAAAAGTTCAAATAGCATAGTAGTACCCGTGGCATGATGGTTAGTGCATTGGACTAACCATCATCCTCTCCCGAAAAAGGGGAAAGGACAACTCCAACCCGTCAAATCTTCGGTCGATAAGTCTTCTTCCGAGCATCAGCAAAGTTTTCGAAAAGATCATCAATAGGGCTCTGACTAAGTGGGCTGCGGACAAAAAAATAATTCCGGATATAAACAGTTCGGGTTCAAGACGGGTCATGACACAATTCATGCTGCGTCTAAACTCGTTTCTGATATCCAATGGAATAAGTCAAAACAACAATTCACAGGTGCTGTTCTCAGGTTCTGGTTGATTTGGAAAAGGCCTTTGACACCGTATGGTTAGAGGGTCTCTACATAAAACTGAGCAGGCTTTCCATAAGCAAGCCATTGTTGTATATACTTTATGATATGCTTAACGGTAGAAAGTTTGTTGTCAAAAGTGGCAATGTAACTTCTACCACAACATTCTTAATCAAAAATGGTCTTCAACAGTTAGCGCTGAATTCGCCGATTCTCTTCAGCATTTACACCAGCGATCTGATAGGTAGTCTTACAAAGGCAATTGCGTACGCCGACGATCTAATTGCGTACAGAACGGCCCGAAAGGTTGAGGTTATTAGAATTCTCTTGCAGCGTGATTTCGACAAGATTCAGCGATATTGCGACGACTGGAAACTGAAAATAAATTTCCAGAAGTCGGAGACAATTCAGTTCCGGACTCCGTTGGCTAGGGCCACGAGGGATACGTGCAAGAATTGGCGCAAGATGGTTATCGTTGATCTTCACGGGCAGCCATTAGCGAGCAAAAGTGTAGTGAAGTACCTCGGTATCTGGTTAGATCAGTATTTATATTTCGACAGACATATAAATGCTGCTCTGACCAGGGCCAGAGAAGCTTTCGGTCTGAAGAAACGGCTGTTTTTTAGCAGTCGGCTTGACCCCAGAGTGAAGGTAATTTGCTACATGGCCCTCATACGGCCGATGATCGTTTATGGTTGTCCTGTGTGGTTCAACGTTGCCCCTTCCCAGATGGAGAAGTTTCGGGTGTTCGAGCGGCAGTGTTTACGACGCTGTACCGGCTTATATCGAACAGCCGAATCTTCTTACGTGCATTACTATTCCAACGAGGTCCTATACAACGGGGCTCGAATCAACAGAATTGACAATTTCGTGATAAAACTCGTTCGAGGTCACATTGCAAGAGCTATGTCTTCGACAAACAATTTAATTTTCGGGGCGTTCTATCCGAACGACGAGTATTTTGAAAGTGCACGCTTGAGCGGCTTCATTCCACCAGAGGCATTCCTCTTTTTAGATAGATGCGGTCTGATACAGGATAGATTGGCAGTTCCGTTAATCTACCACGTCAGACGACGAACCGTGGATAGGCGACTCCTGTACAATCGGGACGTCATGGCACAAGGCGGAGGAGAGCTCCTTCGGTTCAGTAGGGCTGTGTCCGAAAGGGACCGAACTGATAGGGTGAAGCAGGAGAGCCAGTTTTGGTGGCTTCAATCGGCACTTGTTAGTGAGTAGTCGGGATGGGGTTTAAAGCCTTGGCCGGCTTACATACTTGTTTTATAGTTTTAGGGTTTAGTTTTAAGTAGAATAGGCATGGTGGCACAAAAAAAACATACAAAAAAAAAATACAAAAAAGAAAAATACAAAAAATTACAAAAAAAAACACAAAAAAAAAATAAAAAAAAACATGGAATAATCAAAAAAAAAAATAAAAAAAAAAAAAATATGAAAAACAAAAAACGTTAGATAGTTAGATTTGCTGCCGTGGTTGTTCTAGTTTTAAGTAGTTTATAGGTAGAATAGGTAGTTTTAGTTAGCTTTAAGTTTTATATTAAGGACCTTATTTTAAGTAGTTTTTAAGTAAAAATAAAAAAGGATATTGACATTAGTTTTTTCTAAATTTTCTAATGAATACAAAAATAAATAAAATGAATTGAAGTTAAATAGATCTTAGGGCCGAAAGGCATTAGAATTAAGTATTATTGTTTAACTTAGAGTGTCCGTATGGGAACAGTAAGTTAGTTGTAAGTTATGGTTAATTAGGCTAGTTTTATGAATTTTTGTCTAGGTTTAAGATAGGTTTAAGATTGAATTAATAAAAATGAATTTAAAAAAAAAAAAAGAGTTGGACTGTCATGCCAAAGGTCTTGGGTTCGATCCCTGCCTGTGCCACCTAAAGTTTTTTTTCACGGGTACTGACTCTTGTGAGGAATTGACAAATTCTCCAAGAGTAATTCTTATCATGAAAAAGTACTTTCTCAAATTAGCCGTTCGGATTCGGCATATAAACTGTAGGTCCCTTCCATCCCTTCCCATCGTACACAGGAATGGTTAAGAGTTGTAAGTCACTAGGCCCTGGTTCTCGACGGACTGTTGCGCCACCTAATTTATTTATTTTTTAGCATCAAAAAAGCTATGTATACTTTGTTGCAAAATGTTCCATATTTTTGTTGCTTCTTTTGAAATATCTGAGGACAAAATCGATTAAAAAATCCTTCTGTTCAATTTCATCATCGGCATCAACTTCAGTTACAAAATAAAATTAAATTTTTAATCAAATCGAGAATAAGTTTAAAATTTTCCTCAAAACTATCCAATTATCCATGTTGTAATGTTTATGTGGGAATACTGAGAAAAGTCAATTTTATTGTTATTGAATTTTGCATTCTATGAACTGTACGTATACATACATACATATGTAGGTATCTGCATTTGATATTGATACTGGATCTCTTTGAAAATTCTAGAACGCTGGAGTTGGTATAGAGATGGAAATCATATCAACTAAAAAACACCCTCATCCCTACACTATACAATATTCATGGTGTATATATACCACACACATCTAATGAATATCCTTATTGGCACTCATATTAAAGCAATTATAAGGAATTTATTTCATTTACAATATATATGTATGTACATATGTATATTTTCCTCTTTTGTTCCATATTATATGTTTTTGGCTTCCTCTTGTATTAGTTTCAATTTTCAAGTTCAATAAAATTCTAAGAATATTATTATCCTTTTCAAACTGATAATCTTTTCCTTCAAAACCCACCCCCTCTCTCCACCCCTGACAAAAGAATCCTTAAAACAATTAAATGAAGAAAATTCTACAATTCTATTTCTCATATTGAATAGTTGTTGGTTTTGTTTGTGATGCTTTAAGCTTTAAGGAAAATTTTTTGAATGAACAATTTTGAAGTTTTGGTATTGTGGCTTTTCTTAGCATACAAAGAATTCTGTTTCCATTGATGATGGTGTTTTTGATTTTAACTTGGAAAAACTTTGATACACGTAAACAATTTGATTGGTTATGAAGTGACCTACATATATGTATGTTATGTCATATATACACATGCAGAATCAATTGTTTACACAACACTTATGAAATACAAGGTTTATATGCTATGCACCTACGTAATTGATGATTTCAATGTGAGATATTATAGGTATATTGAGTTACGTATATTAGCCTTAGGAAACCTTTTATATGTACGTCAATGACTTTAAGTCACTTAACTTATTTAGATTGTTATTATGTGATGAAGAAGAACACAAAAGCAAACATAAAATCCTGAAATAATTTTCAAAAGAAGAGGAATTATTATGATCTCCCTTTGGGCTGATTGTGACTTTACGTAATTGAATAAAATAAAGTTTGAATTTTCAAGAAATCTCATGTTTTGTGCATTTCGAGAATAATTTCATTTCTAAGTAATGTAGCTATCTATAATTTGTATAACATAAAGGGTTTTCGAAAATTAGCACAACATTTAAATTTGTTGTCATTTGTATTTTTAAATATTGACAACACTAAAAAATATAGTTTTACTGCTGATAATTTAATGTTGGTATAAAATAAATCTTAAGATTATAAATGGTTTTTAAAAAAGAGGTTTCACTTTTCGGTTATCAATTTTAAAGCTAACATTTCAGTAAATATTGACAAAAACTCTGGTTTGTCGTTGATTTCAAAAACGATATTACAAAGTATTTTGCATAGAGACTAAGGTTAGTAAATACAAGAACTATGGTAGTTGTAACTAGAGGGTTCTAGAACACCGGTACCACTGGGGTTCTGATCTATGCTAAATACCGGTATTATTTGGGGTTCTGATCTATTCTAAATACCGGTATTATTTTTTGGTTCTAGACCATGTTTAGCAAACGTTTTTGCGTTTTAACGTGAACGTAAATTTTATGTTTTAACGCGAATTTTACGTTTTGCGTTTTAACGTGAACGTGAATTTTACGTTCTAACGTTTGCTAAGCATGGTCTATAACCCAAAAATAATACCCGTATTTAGAATAGATCATAACCCCAAATAATACCGGTATTTAGCATAGATCAGAACCCAAATAATACCGGTAATTAGAATAGATCAGAACCCCGGTGATACCGGTGTTCTAGAACCCTCTATTTAGAACTACTAAATCTAACCGGTCAATCATCAGTAATGGCGTATTTTTGCTGATTGTGTCTGATTGTGAAAATAATTATCTTCAGTGATAAGGCCCATTTTCATATTGAAAGCTATGTATATTAATAAGTGGATATGTTGGATTAAAGGCTCGGAAAATCCAAGAGTTATTTTTAAATCAATCCTCAAGTATTAGTGTTTGATATGGTTTTTGGGATGGTTTTCGGGTATGATTTCAACTTACTTATTCAAAAATAAAGTTTTTGCAATGTTTTTTTTATGACTGGAATTGTAAAGTTTAAGTTTCTTGATCTCGTTATTTCTCGAAGAGGTGGCCACCACCGAAATCTTGTGATTTAACATCTTTAGACTTATTTTATTTAATCAAAAATCAAAAAAGAGGCTGGGATGCGACCCACACTGATAACTTCCCTTCCCGTCTGTCGATTAGTCTTGCCAGGTTAGTAGGTTTTCGTGTTTTGTTGAAAAAGTTGTTAGTTGAATTATTCTAAAAAATAAAGTGCACGACTGGGTCGCACGAACTTGCTCCTGTATGCAAAGAGTCTGTTTAAAAAAGTATCTATATAATATTTAAAAATATACCTGTAAAAAAAGTTTGTCTTCAAAGATATATATACCATTTGATTTGTCGAAAAAAACTCCATTTTTCAATTTTTTGGGAGGGGGTTACATTTAATACAGTTAAAATAATTTTAAAAAAACTAATTTAAGATTCAAAATTTTACCTGAAAAATAAGTTTGTCTTCAAAAATTTAAATGCCATTTTATAAATCAAAAAACCCTTGATTTTTCAAATTTTTTTTTTGAAAATCGTTAGAGCGGTTTTTTTTAAAATTAATTTTTTATATATAAAATTTTTCAATTTTGTTCTAAAAATATTTTTGGTATGCAGTTGTTTAGTGATTGTAAATATACGCTCTACATTTCAATTTCGTAAAAAAATGTTCACCCGTTTTTGAGATATAGAATTTTGAAAAAAAAAATTTCAATATTTTTTTAAAAATCCAAACAATAAACAATTGCACTTTTGATAATCAAATATTGTTAAGGCAATATAAGAGCTTGTTCAGAAAAAAAATTATTGAAATCGGTTCAAAAGTTGCTGAGAAAATTAAAAAACAAAAAAACGGTTCTATGAGCGGTACCTTTCCTGAGCAATACAAAAATATGTTTTTCTTATTAAAAGAAGTCAAGTTAAAAAATAAAATTTTAGAGAAAATTTAAAAAAAATCTATCGGTTTGTTTTTGAGAAAATTCGAATTTTCGTTTTTTGACCAAAAAAATTGTATGGGGGCCACTGTTAGTTTTGATCTTAAAAAAAAAATGAAAAAAACGCCTAACGCAAATCTGCTCAAAACCTTAACTTCCAAGTTTGAACTCAATCGACCCAATGGTTTAGGCTGTACGAGCGTGGACAGACAGACAAAATTGACCGGACGGAATCGCGGGACCCACTTTTTTCGACTTCTCTACCATCGTAATATCATGTTTGATTAAAATCTCGAGTTCGAAATTTTGCACGAATGCAAAACTTGCCATATATAGTTCCTATATGTCGCAAGTAAAAATTAAAAATTACCAACAATATTTTCCATATGCTGAAATAGTTTGATTTCAAAATAAATTTTTGTTAAAGAGATTTTTAGTCTAAACCAATTTTTACCAATTTTAGTAGCATTTCTTAAAAGTTTTTATTTCTTTTATATACATACATACTATATATACAAACAAAAATGTCGAACACAATATTTTTTGGGAGAAAAAATTTGTTTAAAGCCATTATTTTGAATTTTTAAAAAGATATTTGAGTCGAAAGTAAGTTTTTACCAAGTTTTAGTATTGTTTTTTCTTAAGGTTTTCATTATTTGTAAGAAAACTGTCAATTCGACTTTTCTCAAAATTGTTGAAAACAATATTTTTTGTAAAATAAAATTAATTTAAAGCCAATATCTCAATGATTTGAAAAGATATTTCAATTTTTCCCAACTTTTAGTAATGTTTTTTTAGGTTTTTATTTTTTGTAAAAACAACTGTCAATTCAATTTTTCTCAAAACTTTACCAATTGTTGAAAACAATATTTGCTATAAGATAAAATTAGTTGGAAACCATAATCTCAAATTTTTGAAAAGATATTTGAGTCGAAAATCAATTTTTACAAACTTTGAGTAATTTTTTTTAGGTTTTTATTTTTTATAAAAAAAACTGTCAATTCGATTTTTTCAAAATTTTACCAAATGTTAAAAACGTTATCTTTTGTTGCACAAAATTATTTTGGAGATAAAATCCTTTTTTGTTCGTAAAGTTTTCGAGGTGACAAATATTTTTTTTTCTAATCTAAAAATCTTTTATTTTGACTCTAGGGACCTTGAAACGTCGAGAAATGTCAAAATTTTCAATTCGACAAATCGGACTGATTACAATTACTTCCTATGGGAAGTTAACAAAAGATGAAGTCCATGCCAATGCTTAACAATTCATACCTTACAAATAGAATTCGTGCAGTTATTGAGTACAAACGGTCGTAAATGTGCAAATTGACCATGAACAATTTCTTGGATATCATTTTGCTTATATCATTTTCCATTATTAATACTTTTCTCTTTATAATGATATCAATATTCATTGATTCCTTTTAAGAAATATTTTGAATTCTAAGGCTTACCTACAATTTGCGACTCAGTGGCATATGTACATATGCGACGTGTTTAGTGTCCCCTATTTCTTTTTGAATTTCAGTCCTGTCCCGAAATTCGAAAACTAAAAAAAATCTTAATCCCTAAACACAAATTCTCATAATATCAGAAAATCTTAATCTTGAAAACCCAAACAATTTGTATTTATTTGTTTACATAAATTTGCGCAAATTCTTTCTTTTAATGGTTAAATCAAAAATCTAATGTCATAAGCAAATAAACCAACTTATTCATGACTTAATCAATTTCCACTGTACTTTTATAAAAGGATAAGAGTTCTTCTATTTGGTGTATGCATAGCGTATTTTCTTGTTTAGCAAATTTTTCCATTTGATCATTTTATTGATGTGAGTCGATGGTGTGCTTTAACGAGTATTTGGCACCATATGATGCCAATTGTACCTAAATATCCATGCATATAAGGTTTACTTGAACAAAAACCTTCCAACTGAATATAATAACCCTTAACTCACAGGCGATAGACATTTAAAGCTAAATATAGTGTTGCAGTATGTATAACCAACTACCTTCTAACCACTGCACCGCCATCCAGCATCAGCATACAATATCGTCTCGTCTGTCGTGTGTATAGGGGGCCCCTGCTGGATAATAGTTGTTAACTCCTTGTTCTTCAATAACAATAGATTTTTTTAAATGGTCCAGACCATCAGCCTTGGGAAAAAAAGCTTCTATAAATCACTGTTAATTGCTCTTTCCAATATAAAGCTGATGGAGTCAGAATACAAGAGAGAAAGAGAGCTGTTGGAGGAGGAATGAATATGCTTTGTATACCTATTCGAGAGGGCTTGAGATACCATACAGAGACTTGTTTTTTTTTTTGTTCAAAACTATTTTTTCTCACCTCACTCTAGCCTGATACACGTTTATTGCTGTTGTTGCAATATGAACAACAAAAAACATTCACTTACTATCTTAGCTATATACGAGTATATGTACATATAATCAACTTTTAAAAACGGGCCATACACAAAGGATATTCACACTATAGCCGCTCAACCATGTCAATATGAAAATTACGCACCAGATTCCTTTGTTCCAATGTGTATGAATGTGTCTTTGTTTAGCAGACATTAATTCACATGCAACAGGCAGTAAGAAATATTGAACAAAAAAGCAACACCAGATATAGACACACAAAGCTAAAGACAGAAGGTCAGCATCAGTTGAAATTCAAATAATACACAAAGATGCAAATGCTCATAAAAGTACCTATCTTATAGGATTAAAAAAGATACAAAATGTTACTAAGTCTTAAAAAGCTCATGCCACATTTTAACAGCTGTGTGACGTTGTTGTCTGCTTGCAAGTACCTAAATTATTGTTTTTTTTTCTGAAAATTCGCATTTCCTTGCGCAATGATTGAAATTGTGTTGAATTGAAAAAAAAAGCTGAGAAGCCAAATCAAGTCCGTATATGTTGAAGTAAATTGGGGGGATTCCAAAATGCAGATTCTAATGATTTCTCAGATTCTAATTTTAAATTGCATTCATCAGGTAGACACGACGAATTCATTACAAAAATAGTAAAACACACTGTTTTAACAAGTTTAGAAATTGTACTTTAAAAAAAAAAACACCCTGGTAAAAAAGTGTATCAATTCTATTTTATTTATAAATTCAGAACTAAGAAATTGTACACTCTTTCAAAACAAGAAATGTTAAATAATATTCTCTGCCTAACTCAATTTTTTGCTAATTAGTTTATTCGATCTTATATTTACTATGAATAACTCTGTAATACACTCGTTCACTCCTTCTCGCTCGTTCACTCACTCCGTCACTTGTTCACTCACTCCGTCACTCGTTCATTCTCTACGTCACTCACTCTGTCACTTGTTCATTCTCTACGTCACTCACTTCGTCACTTGTTCACTCGTTGACTCACTCCGTCAATAATTGTTCACTCGTTCACTCACTCCCTAACTCTTTCACTAACTCTCTCACTTGTTCACCCATTCTTTCACTCGTTCACCCACTTCGTCACTCGTTTAATCCCGCACACGTTCATTCACACCCTCACTCGTTCACTCACGCCCTTACTCGTTCACACACTCCCTAACTCGTTCACTCACTCCCTCGTCCACTCCCGATATTTTAGACACTTCCTCACTCGTTTACTCACTCATTAATTCAGTAATTCTCTCACTCAGCCTTCACTCGATCCCTTAATCGTTCACTTACTTCGTCACTCGTTCACTTACTTCGTCACTCGTTCACTCACTCCCTCACTCGTTCACCCTCTCCCTCACTCGATCACTCCCGCAATCGTTCATTCACACTCTCACTCGTTCACTCACTCCCTCACTCGTTCATTCACACCCTCACTCGTTCAATCACTCCCTCACTCGTTCATTCACACTCTCACTCCCTCGTTCACTCCTAATATTTTAGACACTTCCTCACTCATTCATTCAGTAATTCTCTCACGCAACCTTCACATCTTTCTTTTCGAGAGGCTACAGCTACAAATTTTCCGACTACCGCCCTGAACCAACAACAGAAAAATCATTTTTCTTATGGTGATGTCCTTCATGCAGCTGCGTTTTATTTTTTTGTACCTTCTTTGCACTCAGTCCCCTTGGAGCATTGGTCGTGCAACTGCACAAAACAATACGAAACAAAAATTCCCTCAGTTCCGCCGCGCAACCCCACATAGAAAAGTGTGTGCGGAAAATTGCGACGATGAAAAACCTTCGTTAAATACTAAATGTATACGCATAGACCTACTCAACTCATGCCTTATTGTACATTTATCTGAAAAATCGTTTTTGCTCATGAGTTCATTGCGACCCGAACGCGACCAACCAGCCGTGTTACCTTAATCGGTGTAGTAAGTTATGTAGCGCGAGCATAAATGTGACGGCACCGGCATGCACCGATCAAGAAAAATGAAAGCGAACGCATTTTATCAGCACACCACGGCTTGGCGGCGGCGCGCGGCGTCTTTATAGTGGGTTTGATGATGGTCGCTTAGATGTTGTCTTATTCTAGATGGTAGCTTATAATGGCGCTTTCTTTAGGAGCATCAGTAGCTATCAGACCAAGTATAGTTAGGCAGGTAGAGGCAAAGGTAAAGTAAGGTAAGGTAAAGTGTGAGGAAGCAAAGTTGTGACGTTAATGCGATTGTAATTGCGTTTTTTTTAAACGTTATTTTTTGTCTTCTTGTCGTCATTGTAGCCCTTAAACTTTTTTAATGTGTATTTTTGTTTGGGTTTTTATCCTCCTGTTTTTTTTCTTGGAAGTGTCGCCGTTTGTCTTTTGGAGGAAGGTATTGTATATGTTTATATTTGTGCTTATACACGAATAAAAACAGAGACAAGAAGCACTCCATAAAAATTTATTCAACAGTGGCAATGGCAATGGTGCCGCGGCCGGCATCGGCGGCGGTGATGGTGGTGGCGGCGCTAATGGCATCGCTTACCAATGAGGTGCAAAGTATTCTAATAATTAATGGCCCCCAGGATAGAACACAAATTATGATGCTACTACATACCTTAACTCTGTCGATCATTATCTTTTCTCTTTGATGGCGATGGAAATGGTGATGGTGATGGTGATGGTGATGACATGAGATGCAAAGGCATCTCAACCCAACAACGACCGAAGATGACGACGACTACGACGACGTCATCATCATTAATGATGATGCGAGAGGATGGAATATTTCTTCTTAAATGGTCATCCCCATCATCATCGTCATCGTCATCATAGCAAAGACAGGAAGCAACATTTAATTATACATATCTTCATGTATAGATGAAGGAATTGTATATATACTTGCCTAACTTTGTGTTTTGAAAATACTCGTATTAAGAAAAATTACAAACATTTTCCGGAATAATTTTTTGAATAAGAGGCCGGCAGTGATGAAGGCATCTTGAGCATTAAGAAAAGTCCAACAACTTTTTAGGTACTATGGATTTTTTTTAATAACTGCGGCGCAAGAACTAAGACTCAAGTCACCTTTGAAAAATGCGTTTAGGCTAGTTTCAAGAATGTTGGATTTTTGTTGAAGTTTCTAAAATAATTAATGTTCAAATGCTATTAATAACTATAAAGAATTCTTCAGCTTTATGAATTTTGTGGCCATTTGTGCAATAGAAATCCTAATCCTAAATAGATGAAGAACAAGATAAATAGAAGAATCGATCTACTGAATAAATCTAAGCGAAGGTTTTTTATACAGGGTTATCCATTTTGCGGTTTCAAAAGTAAATGTAAATAAAACACATATAAAATATTTTTCTTCATGTTTTTTTTTTTTTATTATAAATTTTCAACGTTGACATTATGTGTGAAACACTACATCATTTATATGACCACCACGCGAATTGTTGCAAGCATCGATTTTTTTGAGTTAATTTTCGACCACTTTTTGACACATATTGGGCGGTATCTCACTCATAACTTGTCACTCATAAGTGAGTCAAGAGTTAAAGGTTTATCTGCATAAATACGGTCTTTTGAAATCGCCACGACGAGAAATTACGCGGCCAGGAAATGTCTCTTGAAATAAGGCCATATTCGCTTGAGTTATGTGGCATGTGGCACCGTCTTGTTAAAACCACATGTTCTCCAAGTCGTATTCTTCAATAGTAGGCAAAAGAAAGTCGGTTATCATATGACCATAATGCTCCTAATTGACGGTGATAGTCGTTCCATCGTCGTTTTCGAAGAAGTAAGGTCCAATCACGTCTCCGGACCAAAAAACGCACCAAACAGTGACTTTTTGTGGATGTAATGGCCTCTCTTTAATTACTTGATAATTCTCAGAACACCAAATATGACAATTTTGTGTATTAACGTCGCTAAAGAAAATTTTGTTCGAAAAATCGCCGTTCACTGCTTGTTGTTCAAGTACCCATTCGACGTATCTACGACATTGGTAATGGTCAGCTGGCTTCAGTTGTTGTGTGAGCTAGACTTTATATGGATGTAGGTGTAGATTCAAATTCAAAATAGGCCAGTATGTGCCGTAAGACAGTCCAAATTCCTGAGAACGACGAGGAATCCACACATTCTGGTCTTCGGTAACACATTCACTTACAGCAGCGATATTTTCAGTGGTACGAGCAATACGATGATGCACAGGCCTTACAATATCTGTAATTAATCCAGTCTATTCAAATTCCTTCACAATTTTGCCAATTGCTTGCGTAGTTGGACGATTATGTAAACTAAAAATTCTCAACGGATTTCTCCCAAAAATTCAATTCACAATTGAAAATGAGCTCAACAAAACAATATCGTTCTTAGATGTAAAAATCTTCCGTGAAGAAAGTCGTTTGCTTATCGACTGGTATCAGAAACCAACAGCGTCTATAAGAATAGTTAATTTCCGATCAAACCAAGCAAGGCACATAGTCATCAATACTGCTTCCAACCTCGTGAATAAAATTTTTAAAATAAGTGATTTACGATTCCACGTCGTCGCCGCCGCGCCGCGCCGCTCCGACAAGAAAAAAGTCATCAAAATCTTAAGTGATAATGGTTATCCTTCTACCATAATTCAAAGTCTTCTTTTAAAGCATAAAATGCAAATTCCACGCGAAAATAATGATGAACTAATTAGAACGTACCACAAAAGTATAGTTTACGTTCTAACTTTATCCGACAACTTAAAAAAATTCATTCCAAAAAATTGGCAAAGATTCGCCTTGCTTTCAAATCAAACAAAATACTTGACCAATGTTTTACTTAAGTCAAGACGAAACCTGATAAGGACAAACAAACACATGTGGTCTACAAAATTAACTGCAACGGCAAATCAATTGAACCATGCAATCTGTGTTATATTTTGACCACAAAACAACTTCTTAGACAACGCATCTCTAATCATAAATCCGACATAAAATACAAAATTCTGAAGAGACAGCCCTGGCCAGTCATAGCATTGAAAACGGTCATTCTCCAAACTTTGAAGGCGTGGAAGTTCTGCATTCAGAGAAACATGTACAACAATGATTTAGTTTGACAGATGTCGAATTCCAGTCCTTTACTTTTCAAACCGCAAAATGGATAACCCTGTATTTTAGGACACCCTTTATTATTTCAGAAAATGATTTAATTGCTGAAAATATGAAAATCCAAAACAACTTTTTTTTTCAATGGGATTGAAAATTGTAAAAAAAAAAGTACGTAGGTATACACTCCATTGCTCCACTCTTATTTTTGTTTTCAATACAAATACATTTAATGAGGAGGATCGAAAAATTCTCATACTTTTTAATCATGGTTTGTGATTTTGCTGTGCTATGTTGGGCAATTTTATAACCTCTTAAAACTTCAAAGCTACTCGTATCTGGTCTAGTTATCGTCTAGTTATTATTAGATCCCCCGCAGACTAAAGTCTTTTTATCGGCCGATAGTTTGGTGGGCTTCTTAATGAGTATGGAGAGGAATGCATATGCGCACACTACAGCGATTCAGTATCGGCCGATAAAAAAGTTTGATGGGCTACCCGATTACATTCAAACTTATCTGTCGGCCAACTATCGGCCGACTGTTTAATCAGTATTGGCGCATACACGCCTGCGCATACATGACGATTGTTTAGTCGGCCGATAGTTCAGTTCGCTTCGTGATTTGGCGTCGTGTGCGTGTATGTTGAATATGGCGTCGCCCAAATCACAATTGTTGATTCGAGAATAGTCGGCCGCCTGTTGGATAGTCTGCGCCCTGTTCACCAACCAAACTGTTTAGTTGGCTCGGTGTGCGCACTTTCAGCACAACTCGATCACACTATCGGCCGATAAAAAGTCTGCAGTCTGCGGGGGCTCTTAAAGAAATTTTAGATTTCTTCCAAATTAAACTACTCAAAACAAAATAGGGTCAACAAAGTTTTTTGGCTTTCGTCTGAAAAAGATTAGTGTTTAAATTTTTGTTTTTGGTTATTATGTTTCAGTTAGGTATTAAATAATAGTGTACACACTTTTAACACGGACAAAAATTCTCTATTCAAGTTACAATGAAAAAAAAAAACATTTTTATAGGAAAATTTACAAAAAATAAAAAAAAAAAACTTTACATATCACTATTTTTTGTTATGATTTCTGGTCTATTTCTTTTGCTTAGCAGCAAGTAGGTCCTCCTTTATTATGTTTGCAAACTGTATAAGCCTATCTGGTACGCTTTCAATCAGATGCCTTACATTTTGTTTGGGTATACGCTCCCAACAGGCTTTTAACTCGTTTATGAGCTCCTGTGCAGTGTTGACACTGCTGTGGCTTTCTTTGATGCTTCTTTTTAACTGATCACATAAATGCTCGATGGGATTGAGGTTTGGGCTCTTTGTTGGCCATGTCAAAAGTGTAGTATTGGCGTCAGAAAGAGCTGCTTGCGTGTTACTGATGGTCATATGCGGGCGAGCATTGTCTTGAATAAAAACAAACCCATCGCCAAATCTTTGTGAAAATGGGATCACAACAGGTCATATTACCATTTCAATGTAACTGGTGGCGGTAACGGTGCCCTCATCCAGGATAATCAGCTCTGTTCTGCTTAGCAAACTTATTCCAGTCCATACGATAATCCTGGGCCCCCAAATCGGTCATTCCGTAAATGCTAAAACGTTCACCTGCCCTTCTTCACACTCGTACTCGCTTATCATTACTCAAAAAATTGATTTTGCATTAGTCTGCAAAGAGTACAGACCTGCAGTTGTCCAAGGTTCAATTTAATTTCTCACGGCCGGGCGTACCTTAATCGCGCTGCCCGATGGGCCAGTGTAAGTTTGGGCTGAATAGCACACGCTCTGGAACGTTGAACATCTTAGTGGGGTCGATTGCAAATGGTTTGAGTTTCTAAAGCCAGGGCGGTTAGGGTACGCTTCCGAAATGACCGGCAGTTATTCGAATGTACTGGTCTTCTTGCTAAGTTGTGGCCCGAATTCTTCCTGATCCTGGTCTCTTTGATACACTCACGGTTTCCTGGACGCGTTCCCATACGTTTCAGATAGCTCACCGCGACACACCCACCGATTGATTTGCAACAGCCCTTTGAATCACGTTTAATCACGAAGAAATAAAGAACAACAATTAATTAAAGAAACACTTACCAACAACACTAGAATCGGACTAAGAAAACATATGCAATAATTTTTGCATTGATCGTTTTTTCGAGCGATCGGCTTTTTTGCGTATTAACTTGGAGGTAACGGTAAAATTGCAATTGTTATTCAAAGAATCGATGTGGATTTATAGACATGAAAACTTTTCAATAAAATGCTGGGCTTCGGCAATTTTCACCAATTAAGTATTTTTTAGGCAAAATACAAAATAAATCTTGGGTGGGCCCTATTTTGTTTTGAGTAGTTTACTTGATAAAATTTTCTTTAAAAAAGTTTAGAAAGTAATTTTGATGTTTTTTTTTTATCTAAAATAATAATCTTCGTAGAAAAAAAAATTGTTCAGTTCAATTCTTCCATAGACCATAGTCCATAGTTCTTCTTACAAAAAAACTTAGCTTGGAAGCCGTTTCCACAATCCTCAATACTTTTAAAGTACAGACAACACGAGTATATGAACAAAAATCAATATTAAATAATTTTTTCTTCTTCTTCATCTTTATCTGTTCTATAAAGGTAAACCGCAATGATAGAAAAAAACAACCATTATATATATCGAACTTTTCCAAGTAGAAAAGATACCTAAAAGGACATACAGAATATTTCTTTTTTCTTCCCAATGACTATCTTATATAAAACTCTAGAATTCTATATGATTCTATATAGGGCAAAGTTTTTTCCTATATACATAAAAAAAATGCTGAATATAACTTGTTTTTTTCCCATGAAGGATGTTAAAGATACTTAAGATAGAAAAGTTATCCACTTTCTAAACCTAGATATATTGGTTTATCAAAAGGCAGAGATGTATTTTGTTATTGTTTTTGTATATAATACTCTTGTAGTTTTACACAACTGGGATTATAATATTATATTATTTGTTTTTCTTTTACTCATGTACATTGTTTACCATCATAAACAATATTATCCACAGGATATACAATATACATATGTTTGTAGATAAATAAAATAGAAAAACAAAAAATCTTGTCATTTTATTTTTAGAATTGAATCATCCAATTTATTGCCATTTATCGCGAATGTTTGACGAGATTTTGTTTTTCTTTTTGTTTTTGTTCTCGATAGAAAAAAATGAATTCTTCCCTAAATAGAATAACAATATCTATCCTAAAGCTGCAAACAGTATCCTTTAGAGCCATTTATAAGAGAGATAGAAAAACAGACACAAATCCACATGAATATTTGTAGATACAAATTTGAACTGCGGATTCTAGTGAAGCATAAATTTTCTATCTTTTTTTTTTTAATTTTGTATTTTTCTGTTATATGTTTGCTTGAATTTTACTATCCAAATGTTTTTTAATCGATTTTAATACTTTTTTGTTTATTTTTAAGTTTATTTTTTATTAGGTTGCCTGAAGTGCGCACTTATAGACCAATTAAATGAAACACTATAAAATAAGGATGCTTTTTCCGTATGCACTAAAATATATCTAGTATATGTACTTCAGAATACTATTTATATGAAAATTTGTATATGCAGAGAATAGAGTATCCAGATGTATAGTATATAAAATAGATAAAAATGGATTAGGTGTTGATTTGATTGTGTTGCAGGATTTAATCGTAATCCTGTTGCGGATAACAAGGATTGCTGCAAGTACTCTGTTTTGTACAGAACGAGTGGTAGATAAGTGCGGTGGAATGTAGAGTGCTCGACATTCTCTCTACAGAATTTTGTAAATATTTGTTTTATTTAAATTTTTATGTTTTTTAATGTTTGTTTTTTTTTTTTGGGTTCAAAAACAGAACGTATTAACGTACCGTGGCAGAGATTTATTTTGTATTTGTCGTTTTGGGATTTTTTCGCTGTTTAATTTTTAATTTTGGTTAAACTTTCTGTGGGAATTTAAGGAAGGAAATAATGTTTAGATAGATAAATGGTCGTTAAAAAGGACATATAAATATTCTAAAGAGATTTATGTGAACACATTAAATTAGGACATTTACATTTTTTGGAATACGAATTCTACGTTTTTCGTTGTATTCTTTAACAACATATTGAATTTATTTTTTATTGCATTTTCACTCAAACTCAAACAAAAGATTTGAAATAAAAAGAAGAATACAAAATATTATACAAAATTTCATCACATATTCTTAGAAACAATTATTTCAATAATCGTGCGCAATCAAACTCCACATTGAAGTGTTTGTACTTATTCAGTTACTTGTAGGCATTTTGAAACGATTTAACTGAAATTCAACTTCAAGAGATTTTCATAAATTATTTGTTAATATTAGAAGAATTTCGAGTGACTTTTAGGTTTAGTGAAATAAGTTGAAAATCCTGTTTTTCCATCATTGGGAATTTCATTGAAACGAGGTATATTTTTAATTGAAGACATAAATTAAATTTTAACTAGACCCTTTATTTTTGAATCTTTTCGTTGTATTGTGTTTTTGTATAGGCTTGAGAACTTAAAGTAATCATACAAGATAGAAATATTGTAATCATACAAGACAGAAAATCAAGGAATGAAATGTTGGTTATTTTATTTTAGTAGATAATTTCATGGCATCTGTTTTTAGTTTCCCATAGGAAGTTATTGTAATCGGTTCGATTTGAATTAAAATTCTTGACATTTCTCGACGTTTCAAGGCCCCTAGAATTTAAATCAAAGATTTCTAGTAAAATATCTATCTGTGCGTGTGTACATACATACATTCGGGATACCATTTTTCGTTGTCCATATCTCAGGCCCTAGTTCACACAGGACTGTAGCGCCATCTTAAGTAATATCTCAAAAAGCCGTAGTGATATTGACTTCAAATACATTTTGTTTTTTACAAATTATAACATTAAAAGATGCAGAAATGACTTTAAAAAATTAAGTGAGTGTTTTTTTTTTTACTATAGCAATTTAAAATAAAAGTGAAAATTATGGTTGACCCAAAATATTTCACGAACTAATAGAGTGACTTAAGTTAAATTTTCAGCCTTATTACGGTTGTCAAAGATCAATTAATTGACAATTGAAACATTTTGTCAATTAATGGATAAATTGGTATTATGAACGCGAGTTGATCATTTTTGATCCATTGTGAACAAAGATCAAAAATCTATTGTGAATAGTGCAAATGTTAGTATGTTTGGGATAGATTGTTGTCTTTTCTTTGGTTTTAACTTGTCGTTGATATCTAAAAATACATTAAGGAAGGCTTCTTTCGAAAGTCTAAAGTTTTGAATGATTTACAATGTAACTAAAAAAGATCTTTTATCTACTATGTTCAGCCAAATCCATGGGATTTGAAGCATCGCGTAGTTTTCTTCGAATCTTTGCTTGCTCCAAAGTATTTTCTTCTTCAATTTCATTTTCACCGAAAAATAGTTTAATAGTAGACATGCTTTTGGCTTTCGCGATCCGTAAAATATTTTATCAACAAGGAATTTGTGATTGACTGAAAATTTGATAATCAACAAATATTTTGACAACCATAATACCAAGACTGTCAATTTGAATCATTCACAATAGATCTAATTTCTGAAGAGCGTTCACAGTTTATCAAAAAATTTGATTGCTGACAACGATAATACCAATTCATCAATTTCATTGAAAAATGTCAACTAGCGTATTGATAATTGACAACCGTAATAGGGCTGTTTATATTATATAATTTGATGTGTAACTAAAGGGTGGTTATATTTTAAGAGCCAATTTTGATTTTGAATAAAACGGAAATTATTTACGAAATTATTGTCATTTCTTTTTGTTATGATAATATTGGAATGGTAAATCAATTTTGTATGTTGGAAACTAAATATCGACCAAATGGCCGCCGCGACCTCGGCGGGACACCTCCATCCAATGGTCCAAATTTTCGATGGCTTACACCTTTTCTTTCAAATAACCCCAAAAGAAAAGAAGTCTAACGGTGTCAAATCTTGATATTGGCGGCTAATTAACATCGCCACCACGTGATCGCGTGGAATTTAATGCTTCGAAAACTCAATGCTGTCTTGTATCGTTAAAGCGAGATATACCCCCTTTGCCATTATCCATGGATGGCACTTGCATCAATGAGACTGAATACCTCGATATTATCGGTATGTGTGTCACCAACCACCTCTTGTGGAATGATCACATACGCGATGTCGCCAAAAATGCCGCAAGGTGTTTGGGTTTCCTTAGGCGATGCAAGAAATTTTTCACCCCTTCTGATATGGCTGTTATCTACAAGACTTATATACGTCCAAAGCTTGAGTATAACTCCCATCTCTGAGCTGGTGCTCCTGCAACTTACTTAAGCCTCTTGGACAGTAATGAACGTAGAGCATTTAGATTGATTGGTAATAATACATTAATAGGATCATTTACGTCGCTCGAACATCGTCATAAAGTTTCCTGTCTCACCCTCTTTTACGGTTATTTTAACGGTTTATGCTCTAGTGAAATAGCCAGCTGCATTCCTCCCCTTAAACAGTTCAACCGTAATACTCGCGCTTCTAGGAATGCTCATCAGTAGGGCAACCAAAAATATGTCCTAAAAAACTAGTTTTAAGCGCTTATAATATACCCTTAAAAATCAAATATATGCCCTCAAAATATGCTCAATAAATGTAAAAGATGTTTATAAGAAGCGTTATTTGCTTTAGGAAATTAATTAATAAGAACAATACCAATCAAAAAGAGAAAAATCAAAACTCTTCTTCTTTACTCCAACTTTTTGAAGATAAATAAAAAATCAAAAAAATTTGTTTAGTCACAAATAGTTCAACTTCGCACACATATATTATTTAAGAAAGAAAAAAAAAAAACAAAAGTTAACAAAGCAAATTCATTTTTGAATAAAAGAAATTTTTTAATGCCAGCGATCAATAAGAAAATTTATTGCAAATTTTTGTTGCAGTAAATAACTAACAAACATTTCACTCAAATTTTTGAAAAGGAAGCTTTGTCTATTTGATCGAAAAACACTTTTATACATGGAAAAGCTCCGTTCAACGTCAACAGAAGTGATCGGAGCGTATTTGAATGCTAAAACTTCAGCAATTGTATAGTCTTCAACTGCTATGGATTTCTCTCCTGGCAATGCCATTGCAATTATTTTTAGTTTTTCAAAGCCAGCATTTTTTCCATTACATTTTCTATTTTTTTCTTCACTGATTTCGCAGCCTTGCTGTTAATACTTTAGATTGTCTTCACTGCATCACTTATAATTTGTGTGCTGGAATTGAGCGATAAACCACGTGATTCAAGTTTTGAAATTGATGTCAAAAAAAATTAATCCGCTTTCAATTCTGTTTTTTTTAAGAACATCTTTACAAATTTTACTGATGCAACTTCCTCGTTGTCAAAAGCATCAAAATCCGAACAATCTTTTCAAAATGCTTGGCGTAGTAATTCACCGCTTCGAGCAATGTCCCCCATCGCGTTATGATTGGTTGTGGAGGAAGTTCCAGTCCAGGTTCTATGTCTATAAAAGTTTTCACTCTGGATGGAGCTTTAATTTTTTTCTGAATTTTTGTTTCGTCTTTTTGTTCTTATGCCTTTACAAAAAAAAGTAAAAATATGCAATAATATGCCTTTTGAAAGCAAAAATGCAAAAATATGTATTTTCAGTGAAATATGCAAAAATATGCCCTAACAGATGACGTTTAAAAGACGAAGATTTCAATGAAACGCATTTCTATCACAGTCTCGCTTTAATAGTGATGTTAACTAAAAATATGTTCGAACATATTTTTGGTTGCCCTACTCATCAGTATACCCTCGAGCCCAACTTCGGTCGTACCGTCAAGTACAGAGATTCGTTCTTTAGCCGTACTACTCGAATGTGGAATTCCTTACCACACTCTGTCTTTGTCAGCCATTGCAATATTTGGGAATTCAAAACCAATGTGCACCGACACCTCCTTTTAACCCCTCTCTCCCTTTCCTAGTGCTCACTGTGTCTTTACGTAATAACGGTAGTTATATTCCCTTAAGTGTGCGCTTATTATAAAAAAAAAAAATTGTTTCGTTAGCTGTGTGGCAAATGGCACTGTACTGTTGAAACCACATGCCGTCCACATCCATATCTTCCAAATCGGGCCATAATAAGTTCGTTATCATGTCACGATACCTAACATTATTCACAGTAACTGCCTGACCGGCTTCATTTTGGAAAAAGTAAGGTCCGATGATGCCGGCAACCCATAATCCGCACCCAACAGTCATTCTTTTTGGATTTATTGGTTTTTCGACAGTCACTTTTGGATTATCATTCGACCAAATGAGGCAATTCAGCTTAATGACGAATCCAAAATGACGAGGTAAAAATGTGTCTCATCAATGAAGATGAATTTCTTCGATATTTTATCATCCACTCTTGATATTTTTTGCCACCATTCTGACCATCGACGAAGCTTGAAATGGTCAAGAGGCTTTGGCTCTTGAGGCAATAGCACCTTGTAAGCGTGTAAATGCAAAGCTTTATGCATATGATTCATCAACGACGAGCGTGAGAGGTGCAATTGTTGGTCCCGACGACGAGTTGAGGTGGATAGCTCTTCAGCCGCAATATCGCGAATAGCAGCAATATTTTCTGCAGTAGAGCATTCACTTGCGTTTTCACATCTCCTACAGACTTGGTTTGCTCGAACTTGATTTGAACTCCTATTTTCATAATATGCCTGAATAACTTTAACGCGATGCGTCTTTCAATGGATCGAATTGAGTTCGTCTAAAATTGAGAAATGTCAAATGAAATGCAGAAAACAAACAAACAACAAAAACACCCAATATAACTTTTAAGAAAAAATGTTCTATGAATTTCGCTAACAGATTTTTTTGTTTTCAAATTAAATTTCCAGAATTTCAAAGTTTTATTCTGGCGCTAAACGATTCGTAATGAATTGTCAAACCTTACTGGACAGAAATGTCAAAACAGTTTGACATTCTCAACTGTCAAATCATAGACAACTATTATCAAAATGATCGCATGCATCTAATAAAATCCCCTATAATACCTGTTTTTTTTTTCAATTGTTTCTTTTATTTATCTTAAAATGTTGTCAGTCATTTTGGACCGTGTTCTATAAAACGTAAATTTGGAGGTTAAGCATGTGCACTCAAATTGTCCAATCACATCACATTTTATGCCCCTCTCTATATAATTTACCTAATCATCAACTTGTCTCCGTGGTCACATCATAAAGTTAGTTACCTAACAATTTCAAGCCATCAAAATCCATCATTGTCATTCCACATCGGTGCGTTGCGAACACAAAACACTTCATGCTTTAGAGCAAACTAATGTCATCTCTATTATCATCCTTACTTAAACTTATGATGTAAATGCGAAATTTTGCTATAGAAAAAACCCCTATTCCCCCATCGTCACATCCCACCGACTGCACTGACTTGTGGTAACTCAAAAAGAAAATATTGTGACTTGAGTGACGTTCTGCTTCATCTTCATCTTCGCTTTCGTCGTCGTTGTTTTCGTATGTTCTTCGATTTTTTGTTTGCTCCCGTTTCATGTAATAAGAAATGCGCGTAAGGGTAAGCGTAAGCGTAAGAGAGGTTGCGCCTTAATTACTTTTGAATCATAATTAAGTTCCAACAGCCTTTTTACTCAATTAACTCATCTTAATGGTCCATCATCCCATAGCTAAGATGTCTCTCTATTGCTATCTCTATCTCTCTCACACTTGTTGGTGGTGGGATGGTACATACATACATATATATTTCTAGCTACAACTTCTAATAATCTTTTTTTTGTTGTTGTTGTTGTTCTGCTTTGCCGCCAATCACTTGGGGTCTTAAGTTGAAGGATTTTTTGTTTTTGTAGTCATGTCTCTCGCTTTTCCGTCTTCCGAGCTTCCTATTAATAGAAGGTATAGGTATTCCTATAACGTCTGTTTTTTTTTTGTTGCTGTTGTTAAGTTGCCTTTGTCGGAATTCTTCGGTAATTAAAAGCATGGCTTCAGTTTAATGGAGGGTGGCAGTAGCACAGCAATGGCATCATTCCTTGATGATTTCCCTCATTAAATAAAGAAAAAGGTAAACTGAATGAAGGAAGAAGGAATAGGTATAAAGGTAAGGTACTGATACCCTCGCGGGCTTAAACCTTCTTTTGTTTTATATGTTATGTACCTTTATATAAAGATTCAAGAATGGTTCGTTCATAGATAAAACAAACAACTTGTGTTCTTGGTAAATTTTCAACAACAAAAAATAGAAATAAAAATAAACTGAAACAATCTTTACAAAAATTTTCACCTTTGTCATCAACAAAAATATAATTTTTCGTTTTCTTTTTTTTTTACTTACAGGTACTCTCAGCATTGGACATATTACAACCACCTCATTTGGATTTCTTCCAGGAAATGTATCCTTTTTCAAAAATAAAAAAATAAGAATATTACCATTAGTGGGTATAAGACCCTAAAGACACATAAAAAAACGGCGTAGAAGGGTATAATTACACGTTGATGGTTGAGAGATTTCGTTTACCGAAATATCTTTTTAAGAAATTTAAAATTAGAAAAGAAGATAAAATTCGAGAAAGTAGTTCCTGGTTTGGGTGGACGAGTTTTGAATCTGGCTTTTTTTTTCAGTAAACATAAAGAAAGAACTGATACTTTGACCTTTCAAATTTGGTTGACTTCTTTCGCCAAATTATATTGACTAAAATGTCCTTGAACCCAATTGTTAAAATGTATTTGTTGCAAAACCCTTGAAATTATAATAGATTCTATTATAAAGGTTTTCCAAAAAATTAAGCCTAAAAATGGCCAATGGAGGTTTCCAAAGTGTTGACAACCCGAAATATGTCAACATCTGTCAATTTGGTACCCGTGGCATGATAGTTAGTGCTTCAATTCCTGCCTGTGACACCTAAGGTTTTTTTTCACGAGTACTGCCTCCAGCGAGGAATTGACAAATCCTCCAAGGCTAAAAGTGCTTTCTCAAATTAGTGGTTCGGATTTGGCTTAAGACAGTAGGTCTCCTTCATCCCTGACAACATTACTCGCGAACAGGAATAGTTGAGAGTTGTAATTCACTAGACCCTAATTCTCAACGGACTTTTGCGCCACTTAATTTAATTTAATTATAATAGAACTTTGAAATGGAATTTTAAATAAATGGCTTCTGGCTTGTTCTAATCTTTTGGTCCAATTTTCGATGACATTTTACGACATTTGGGACCATATGTTGACAATAACGCGGTGAATGTTGTCCTCCAAGTGGTGAATCGGCGTAGGCTAGTGACTTCACATATCCCTACAGAAAATAATCAAGCAGCTTTAAATTGCACGATCTTGTAGACCAATTCGCGGGTCTGTAATGTGAAACTATGCGGCTACCAAGCGTTTCCTTCAATAAATCAATTGTGGCACGATCTTTGTGATGTTAAGCCGCCACCGTCTTTTTTAAACCACAACTCTTGTAAATCATAAGTGTTTCATTAACGAACGAAAAAGTCAGGGCTCTTTATCTGCATCGTGGTCAGCATCGTTAAAATAGTGTTACCAACTTATAAAGGGTTTTTTCAATAAGGACGGGTAGATGTCGTGGCGTTGTCTGTGTGGCACGTTGCGTCGCCGCCCCGCCCGCCGTCCTGCTGGAACCACATGTCGTCTAGGTCCATATGGTTCAATTTGAGCCATAAGAAATTAGTTATCATCTTTATGTAGCGCTCGCTGTTGACGGTGACCGTCCCACTTACGTCGTTTTCAAAAAACTACGGACCAATTACGCCGCCGTCCCAAAATCTACACCAAACGGTAACTTTTTGAGGATGTTCACCTGGTGAACTTCGCGTGGGTTGGTGTCGTCGCATATACGGCAATTTTGCTGTTAACACAGCCATTCATCCAAAAATGCGCCCCGTCAATAAAGATGATTTTCCGGCCAAAATAAGGGTCCTCTTCGAAGCCCAGTCAGCGAACAAACGGGGTTGTCTATGGTCATGAACTTTGAGCTACTAAGCCAGTTGGATCTTGTACGGGTAAAGTCTGCGAAAGGCCGAGTTATTGTGCACGGCGAGGAATAGACTTCGGGTTCTGCTGTACACTTTGAAGGACCGCGGCGATGTTCTCGACCGATCTTGCGTACGGCGTTGAACGTACTGGTGTTGGCTGATTGTTTACTGAACCGGTCGGCCACTAAACGTTGAAGAGTCGACTGTGAAGGGCCACCACGTCTACCGTAAAATAAGCGCAATGCCCGCAACATTTGCGTTAACGAATACTCATTTTGATAACAAAGTTTCAATCGTGTAACTTGCCATGATGATTTGGCATACACAACTGAGTAATAAACAAAAGATTTGACAGATGTCACCAAAACAAAATGGCCTCCCCGGGGTGCCAAACTCTACCCGCGCCAATTTAAAACCCTATAGTTATATACCTTTGAAAAAAAAACACCCATTCTAAGTCAAATATCCGCCAGTTAAAACGATTATAAAAAAAAGTTCAAGAAGTTTCTAATAGTAAAACAAAGATTTTTCAATTCAGTCTGAACTAAAAATGCAAATATTTAACATTTTCGAAATAACTTATGTATTTATAAATATTTTTTGCGTAGAATGAAATCATCTCAAAATAAGCCAGCATAGATGCTTACTGTTCACAGTACATGTAGTAACTTTCACTTTCCCCGAGAACACTTAAAATCTTTAATTTAATAATAAAAACTCTAGTTATAGCACATAGTTGATGAGTAGTCAAGTTCTTTATCTCATTTTAATTGAAAAACTTCATCCGCAAGTGGCGGTATACTCTACTTACCCCCATTCTCTCAAAATTATGTATGTACATTGTACATGTGTATTGTGTATAGGAAAACCATCATCTATGTTCATCAAAAACGTTAACCCATTATCAAATCCATTTAAAAGTTTTCATATTGTTTTTGTAGTTGAGTGGAAAGGGGATGGGAGGAGGTAAAAATTAAGGTTTTAGAACCTAACAAAAGTTATTGAATTCGAATAGCAATGTCATCAACATCATCATCATCATCATTCATCAGCATCACTAACATTGCATAGTCAATATTGACGTCAAAAAATGATAATCAAATCTATACACACCCAAACACAAAAGTAAAATAGAGTTTTTGTTTTTATTCTGTAGTATTTTTTTAATCCAGTATCGGCCTGGAGGTATTCAAAGGAGAGGTATCTTTTTAATAGAAGCTTACTATTTTGTATGTACAATGATATACTCCTATATAAAATTAAAAATATTCAATTGATATTCATATCTGAATCGAAAAGTTAATTAAAAAAAGGGAAATTTATACTTATTGGATGGTGTTGATTGATTATGAAATGGAGTACATGCTCAGAGTAGATGCTCAATTTAAAAAGCTTAACCATTTACCTTCTACGAAATCTTACTCACACGACCTATTTGTACTTATTTGATGGTATAAAGTTTTTGCTTTGAGTAGATGCTCATTTAAAAAGTAAAACTATAGTATTTTATCTTTTTCAAGGTTGTAGATTATAATTCAGAGTATGTGCTTCGAGCAAATGCTCTTTATGAAAAGATGACCAATATATTTTAAAATGATAGTCTTGTCTGAAAGATACATATATCACCTTTTTTTCTACTTTCTTTTGGAAATAAGCAAATGCTTAGGATGTGCACTTGCTTTATAAAATAAAGCATATTCAAAGTTTGCTCATACAACCTATGTATTTGCACTAATTCAATAATGTGTCTATTACAAAATAAAATACGTGCTCAACGTAAATATTCCTTACAAAAAATTTAGTTTTTATTTTAAAAAAATATAGTTAGAGTTTCTTGTCTAAGCATTTTCTTTTCTTCTCCATTTTAATAACAAAATTTAAAATTTACGAATAAATATATTTTCCTTAACCAATAAATCCTCTCAGATATGTGATAACTGAACTCCTACAGTCAGATCTACACAAGATCATCGTATCGCCACAACACCTCTTAGCCGATCACATAAAAGTATTTTTGTATCAGATATTGCGTGGCCTAAAATATCTCCATTCGGCCCGCATTCTTCACAGAGACATTAAACCAGGCAATTTGCTTGTAAATAGCAATTGTGTCTTGAAGATATGTGATTTTGGTTTAGCTCGAGTCGAAGAACCAGATCAATCGAAACACATGACTCAAGAAGTTGTCACACAATATTATCGTGCTCCAGAAATTTTAATGGGTGCCCGTCATTATTCGGCAGCTGTTGATGTCTGGTCGGTTGGTTGTATTTTTGGTGAGCTATTGGGTCGTCGTATATTGTTTCAGGCACAAAATCCTGTGCAACAATTGGAGCTCATAACCGAACTGCTGGGTACACCATCGATGGAAGATATGCGACATGCGTGTGAAGGTGCCAGAACGCATATGTTGCGACGAGCTCCAAAGGCTCCATCGTTTTCGGCTTTGTATACGCTAGGTTCACATGCGACACACGAAGCTGTGCATTTACTTTGTCAGATGTTGGTATTTGATCCTGTAAGTATACATATACATAATTATATAAATTGATGTTTTGAGGTATAAATGTTTCATTTTTGATTTTACAGGACAAGAGAATATCAGTGACAGATGCTTTGGGTCATTCATATCTGGACGAAGGACGTCTAAGATATCATTCGTGTATGTGTAAATGTTGTTTTAATACTTCATCTGGTATGCGACAGTACACTGGAGATTTTGAACCATCAGCTGGACAGTCATTCGATGATCTTTGGGAGAGGAAATTAACGTCTGTGCAACAAGTTAAAGGTATTTTTAGTGAAAGCTGAATTAGGAGGAATTGTTTACAAAACTATTAAAAATGTAAGTCATTGGCTCGTATTCATAGATCTACAGTTTAAGGCTTGTTGATTAAATAAACACAAGCTCTTATTCATAGTCAATTTTCCTGATGTGTTTAGTAAAACTCCAGTTTAAGGTTGTATTCTACTACAATTATGCTTCAAATGACAGGTCAAAGCAAAAAAATACTGTTATATTTTCAAACTCGTTATTTTGTGCTGTCATTAAAAAAAAAACAAAACAACAACGTTCAATATAATATTTTAGATGAACAACAAGGAAAATATAAAACACGAACGACAGGAAAACGTATCGCAGTCAGAGAAAGAACTTTTCTATCGAAAATTGACAAAAAGAAGAGCTACACCAGCAAATTTACTTTACGTACAATTTATTTGATATGACATTTGGCTGTGATAATAATTACTTAAACACAGCATTTCCTATGTTTATAGTTAAACCACAGGTTTAGCTCTAAACTTAGGTTTAAATTTATTTATAAATAGCCTAAACTCTGCACTTGCTTAGTAACAACTTAGCAAGAGTTTAGCAAACATCTATGAATATGCCCCATTAAGTTTATGAATTCAAATTGTTGAAGCTATTACCAAAAAAAAAATACCTTTAAAATGTGTTCTGTATTCTTAATCTTGGTGTTAGTCATGTTTCCAAATTACTTCTTTAAATTTTAAATTAAAAAAAAAAACACATTCAAACCCAAAACTGACACTTAAATGCTTTATTTTCCTAAGCAAAGTAGTAATACTCTTGGAAATAGGTCTAAAGTCTCAATTTTCATTCATTGAACTTAAGCATTTCCTGTTTTTTGTTTTACCAAAAACAAGACACATAATTAGCACGTTTTAAAATTTATTTTCTTGGAGTTCAATGTGGGCAACGTTTATCAAAAATTTGGAACAAAAATGTCAGGTCTATGATATAATTTGTATTTCTATAATTTTCATCTTATGTAAACTTTAACATATCATCTTCAATGGCCCAACATATTTCTAAAATTATTATAAATGTTAGGGCCTTTCGAAAAGTGCCTTATCTTTAATGGTCTATATTATCAAGAATTTAGTTTCTTTTAATAAAAAAAACTAATTTGTCGTCATAATCACTCATTGTTACCGTAAGTTAGTGATGGAGTTAAATCTTGAAGAAAGAAAAAAGTAATTTCAAAAATGTCCACAATCTCAGAAATAGAAACCAACTTTTTCATAAATTTCTTATTTTTGAGGTCAAAACTCTGAAAATAGAATTTTAAATAATCGATTCCTCAATAACTCTCTATTACAATTCAAAGAGGAAGAAACAAATAAAAAGCTAATTTTAATTCTGTGTTCAGAATTTTGTTCTTATATTATTCTTCTCAAATCGATTACTGCCAGAAAACTATCAAATACTTCAAAAACAATTTTGAAATATGCCTATTAGTATTATAGTACTTAAAAGCTCGTTTGTTATTTATTATTTTGAGCGCTTTAGATTTATTCTATAAGCTAAAAAAAATACATAAAATACAAATTATTATAAAGCTGTACTTTTTTAGCGGGAAATATTGAAATTGAATATTCATCTTAATCAGAAAAACTCATTCTGGTGATCCTTTGAAACTGAAATATCCTTAATTATTTATTCAATTCCCACGACTTTGCAAATATAATGTAGAAAGACATATTTTACTGGCCTTATTCGCGAGAAAATAAATATTGAAAAATAGAATTCGAATAGAATAGAATATTGAAACAAAATGTAAATCGCTAGACCAAATTAATCCCCATAAACGAGTCAATTTGAGTATTTCTTTTGAAATCCTTTTTGTTCTATCCTGTTTATTATGTTTGAATTCTCTGAAATCAAGTATTTCATGTTAGATTCAGACACATTTTTGTATTGTATGTTATCAACAATAGATTTCTCTCAACCAAGCATTGAAATACATCTCTTTGTATATTTCAGTATATTATGTAGTTCTTGGAAAGTAATATTTTTCAAAAGCTTCTTGTTTAACAAAAATCAATGAGTGCTAAAGAGAAATAAAAGAAGTTTTGTTCCTTTGACTGAAACATATGTAAATGAATGTTTTGTAAACAATTTCTTTTCAAAATACTTTCACTTGTTATATTATTTCAAATTTTTCTATACTCACATTTTCAAATAATTCAATTTTTATTCATTTTCACAGAGGAAATGCACAAATTCATAGCGGAGCAACTACAAACCGGACGTGTTCCACTTTGTATTAATCCTCAAAGTGCTGCATTCAAAAGTTTTGCAAGGTAAGTTGTTCAATTTTTGTTGTTGTATCTTTTTTTTTGTCTCTTACTTTAATATTCACTGCACATTCCTTCTATCTTAAAATTTATACTTTCTCTTTACTATTTTACTCCTTTTGAACAACAAAAAAAAAAATCTATTTGTCTATCTATCATTTTTCTTTCTTATGACAAAAAAAAATGTTTTAAAATACTTATGTGCTGTGTTTTCTTGCAAACAAATTTTTCAAAAATATAAAATTGGTTTATTTCGATATTATGTTGGGTACATTTTTGATACATGTAATATTTTCTGTTTTTTTTCGTAATACTTTATTTTTATATTTTATCTTGAAAATTTCTTCTTAATATATACAAAATTTTATATATAAAATCATTTATTAAAAATAAAAAACAAACTTATATTACAACTTAAATAGCCAATGAGATAATCTACTAGTACCACTGCTGCTGTTGATGTTGATGCTGAAATTTGAATTGTTTAATTAATACAAAAATAAATAAATTAAACAAAAAAACTTACATGAATGTCTATAGTCAACGTAAAATATTACAAACAAAACTAAAATAAATACATAAATATTCAAATAATGAAAAATAAAAATACAAATAAATTTTATACTGCACAATATATTTAAACATAAATCAAATATATATATATATATATATATGAATATAAATGTCCTGCTGCCATCTTTAAATTGCAAATTTCTACCAATGGTTATCAACAGTCAAGTTCAGTCTAATTAAAATTAATTAAACAAAATAAAATTACTCTATCTATGTATCTCTGTCACGATCGAATCATCGATATATATAAATTATTTCATCCTCACGCGCAATCAATGGGCATTCAGATTAAAAACAGAAATAGGTGTGTAGACATATTATATTATATTTTTTGTTTTTCTTAAATTAATGTATTTTTTTTTACAAACTTTTTTATTTGAAATTTTATTATTGTTGCCATTCTAATGTTTTTCGTTTTTGTTTATGTTAACATCGCAAAAAAAAATAGTAAAAATAAAATAAAATAAAAAAAGCACAAACAACAAAAAATAAATAATATATTTATCAACTTATTTTACCCCCCCCCCCTCCATATTTCTCACTCACTTAACTTGGTGTTGAATTAATAAAATAATCAAAAAATAATACACATATAATTATAATCAAAAATATATAATGTGTGCATGTAATACATTTAAAAAAAAAAGAACAATATGTAACATAATAATTTTCTTTATTTTTTCTTATATTTATATATATGTCTATACAGTGAAAAATAATATTTAGCATATTACATATATGTGTTTAATATAATTTGTTGCTTTTTATAAAATATTATTAAAAAAACGTCAATATAATGATTATTTTTTAAATAAGTTACAAATATTAAATAAGGGTAAAGGCCAAAAAAGTGACCATGAAAAACTGCGTTTTAAACATACACTTAACTCAGTTCAGAACCTTTTTCACCTCTATTTCGAAATATAGTAATATGTTTGAAAAATCCTAATTTCATAGAATTTTTTAAGTTTATGTAAAATTTTTTGCAAAATTAATTTATTTCAAAAAGTTAGAGGCCTTAAAATAATGTATTTAAATCCAAGGACCTACATAGATTCCTTCATCTTATGTTTACTTTTAGACGGATATTTTTTACATCCGGCGGCGGCGGGGGCGGGGTAATTTTTGTAAATTTTAGATTTAAATAAGTTTCAAAATATTCACAATTATTAACTAAACTCTTTCTTCATGAGCATACTTGCAAGAGTATAACTTTTAAATTTGGAGTAAAATTGAAATATTGAGTTTTAAAACTGGACTGAAAATCAGAAAACTTAAATTTCTGTCTTCAGCCAGGCGCTCAATCTTAGAATATAGAATCTTTTGTTGAATACCTTTGCATACAGAACAAGGCAAAGTAAAATACTTCCTGATTAAAAGCAATTCTAGAATGTAATTATAAAACTGTTCCAGGTCAATAAAACTATCCAGAAATATATTCTAGAATTGTTTGTGTACATATATTGAGTAGTAGGTTGGTAGGTAGTTATGTATGAAGATAAAGTCTAAGGGCTACAGGGAAATAGCAGGATTTCTGAAAGTTTTTTTTAATTTTGTTTTGTAAAAAGATGAGATTATATAACCACATTTCAGAATATTGAATCTGTTGGAAAAAGATTTGTGTAATTTATATTCACCTACAAATCAAAAGCAGACATTTAATTGAAATGTCCTTTTTATTAGATATCTTGATAAATATTCTTGTTTTTGTTTCTTTCTACATTTTTATTCCACATAGAACTGTGTTATGATTAGTTTGTTTTATTCTCACGATATTCATTATAGAAATTTATTATATTCCAATAGCACCACACCCCTCAAAATAACTATTTTTTGTGTTACCCCTTTCCACCCACCCTCTGTGTTTTGTAAACCACATTAATAAGTATAAAATATAATTTTTTATATTGTACATACAAATTTTACTAACAAACTTTTAATCGGCGTGTTTAAATTTTCCATAAATAACAATTAAATAAAAACTACATAAATAATTTTGTTTTTGTTCTTCCCAAAACCAACAAACAACAACAAAAATGTACTAAAAATTACAAAATATTAAATAAATTTGGATTATTTGATAAATACACTCAAAAAATAAAATAAAAAAGGATTACAAAAAAATAATGAAAGCAGCAGTGATTTTTAGTAGATGTCTCCAAAACTCAAAAAAAAAGAAAAATAAAACAAAATTTTAACCTTTGACCAAATAAAAACATTTTTAAAATTATTATTTTGTTTTTAATTTTTATTTTCTGTGTATTTCTTTGTATTGTTTTCTTTCCCTGGTTATTATATTGATTGTTTAATGTTTCAAAAAAAATATATGTTTGCTTCTTTAGTACAAAATGTTTGCTGTAGTGTTGTAAATAATAATGATCATAATTTTAGTTTTTTTTTTTTTTATTTTCAATGGTTTTGTATTTTGGTTTTTATGGTGTGCTGTTTTTAATTTTTTGTTTTTAATGTTAAAATATTTTTTCTTTTGATAATTAACTAACGATTTCAACATCAAAATATACTTAAACCAAATTTATAGAAGATTTTTGAATTTTAGATTATAACACAAGTAAATTGTGCATAATAAATTAACTAAAGGAAATATATATATATATACAACAAAACATCAACAATAACAGTAATTTTTGTGTTTCATTAAACAGTCAATAAAAAATAAACATTACACATTCTACATTTTTATAAAGAACGTTTTGTTCAAAATTATTCTAATATTTCTATTTTTTTTTTCTCTTAAAAAACAAATATTTTTGCAGAAAATTACTAAGAACTGTTAAATGTTTTAAAAAAACTTCTTCCGCTTCTGCCGATACTGCTTGTAGCGCAAACATAAACATAAATAATAAAAATTTTAAAAAATCATGCTTTGGGTTAAGAAAAAAAACACTCACATCTCATTCAATTAAGAAGGCTACACTACAAATTGTTCTAAAACCTATTGTTTTCTTATTTGCTGCTTAAAAAAAATATACCAAAACAAAAATAAGAACTAACAATGGTTGTGGTTTCCCAAAGAAATAATAAAGTTAACATTTCTGTATAGATAATAAGGAATATAGAGCTTGAACCAAAATCGAAAAAATAAAAATAAATAATTGATGTGCCATTTTAACATAAGTTTGCACACACACACAAACAAAAAAAAAAACTACTATCATTAATAAGGTTAGTGTTTTGTTTTTTTTTTTTAATTTTTTGGTTTGTTTAATTTAATTCATAAAATTAACAATTGCACCTTGAAAAAGTTCAGTCGTTAACATACGGACGAGGTTTGAGTTTATTTTGTTGTACATATGAATTGAAATTAGTTGATTCAAAAAAAAAAGTATTGGTGGTGGTTTTAGAATTTTAAAATGTATGAAGAATGTTTTCGTATCAGTTTTTTTTTTAAATGGAGGAGAAAAAAATTAGAAATACTGGATCGTCAATTTAGTCAAAATTTTGAATGCTTTAAAAGCAGCGTTATTTTTGAAACAAACATGCCACTGTTTCACACTTATCATCTTCAGAGATAAAAAGGATTGAAGCTACATTGAAAAACTTTCGATGAAAAAAAAAAATAAAATAAGCATTTCGGCAAAATTTAAATCTGAAAAATATTTAAAACAAAAGAAAATCCTAAAAACTAAGAAAATATTCTATAATTTAGTTTACTGATTCCTTTAAAAGAATTCAAAATTAATCGATGTACCATTTCTACTTTTGCTTTATTTATGATTTTAACTTAAATTAACTTTTAACTTTATACATTAAAGAAGAACGTTTTTTTTTATTGGAGACTAAAATTAGCTAAAATTGTACCCGAGACTAGTTTTTGTAGAAAACACTTTCCTGGAGACTCAAGTTACATTTCTTAGTATATTTGAAATAATAACAACTTCTTTAACTTTGTTACTTTTATTTAAATTTTTACTTAAACAGACTTCACAAAAGTTTTCAAGTAATTTTTGTTTAGTATGGTATCGATTTCGATATGCCATGAACATTTTATAACAAAAAAATGGGCGTGGCAAAAACTTGAAAGATCATTCTCCATATGAACAAGGCGAACTAGAATTTGTATTTTCAAATTTTTAGTTCAATGACATTGGTTATAAATTTTGGACTATCCTGAGACTTAAAAAAAGAAATACAAATATTAAATAAATATATAAAAAGTAGGCGTGCCAGTAGGTGGATTTTACTTTAAGTGTTTTTTTTTTCTTTTACATTATTATTATTATCATTTGAGCTTTTCTATAAAAAGGTTTATGGTGTTAAAATATTCTGCATGACTATTTGTTGTTAGTTAGTATAAATGTATTCAAACCGTTTATTTTGTTGTTTGTGCTTTTTACAAATTAAAAAAAAGAATATAATTAAACAATAAACATTTAAGAAAACTTTATTTTCATCAAAACTAATCTCTAACTTTTCTATTTAATTTTTATTTTTTGTTAAACAGTTCCACCGTCGCCCATCCTTCAGAACTGCCTCCATCGCCACATCAATGGGAATGACGGCAAAATGAGGCGATAGCTGCCTAAAATAAATTACTTTCTGCCAAAATAAAATATTATTTTAATTCTTAACTTTAACATTAATAATAACAAAGAAAACAAAAAATCAACAATTTAAACAAAACAAAAACAAAACAATTCATCGTTATTAAGTTAATATATCAAGAAACAAAAAATTGATAAATAATTTAAAACAAATTAATTGGACAACTTTAAAAAATGAAAAATAAAATTAAGTGAAATAAAGAAAAATCATTCCACCATGGTATCGAAAGAGAAAACTACTACTCACAACACACTAGTCGCTAAAAAATATATAAAGCAGAAGTTAAGTTATATAAGAATGACAACAAATAAGGAACAAACAAAAGAAAATTAAAACTTACCACTAAATGGAGAAGCACAACAACAACAACAAAACACTCACCCTCGATCGATCATCTCGTAATTTGTTTGCCAAATTTACCTCAAAAAACAAAAAAACAAAAATAAAAATAAATTTTAATAATTTGTTGAAACAATTAAAAAATAAAAGAAAAAACAAAAAACAAAAAAAAAACTTAATTTTTAAAGGACTAATAAACAAGTAATCAATTTTTAAACAAAACCAAAACAAAATAAAACATATGTATGTCGTCGTCTTTGTATAATAAAAACAAATCACTAAGAAAAACTTTTAATAACATTATAATGTCCTATCTATATATAAATATATATATTTAATTTTGTTTTCTTATCGAAAAAAATAATGTATAACTTGAAGAATTAATTTCTTATACAAAAACAAAAACTATAAATAAAATGTAGTAATAGTGGAACAAAAAAATAAAAATTAACATGTTAATTCTTCGTTATTGTGAGGTGTCAGTATAATAATAATAAATTAGTAACACATTTGTAACTATTAAACATTAAAAAAATACACACACAAAAAAAAGAAGTTTTAAATTAAGACAATTAAAAAAGATAACACATTTTTGGCGAGAATTTAAAAAAGAGTAATTTTCAATTAAAACATGTATTGTATAAAAAAAAAACAACAACAAAATTATTTACTATGATTTGAAAAAAAAAAAACAAAAAGAAAACATTACTTATCTATGGACTGATTTCGATTTAGTTTTAAATTTAAATTAAAAAAATTTAAACAAAACTTATGTATGTAATAACAAAACATAAGATAGAAAATATCTTAACCGAAAGAAAAATGAAAATTCAAAGAAAAGAAAAAGAAAACACAATCTACGATGTGTATTTATATATATTTTTTTATTATATAAATGAATCGTATATTTTTTACGTATTTTCTTTTATTTATGTTAATTTTATTATAAAAACAAAATGCAATTTACTTTTGATTTTGAGGGAACCATTATAAGTTTAATATTCTACAAAAATTTAACTATGTAAAACTTATTGTTTTGTAATCAAAGAAAATTAATATTAAGGAGAAAAAACAATAATTAATAAAAGTTGTCCTTATATACAAAAACAAATAATTTATTTTGCGTCTGCAAATTTTATTGAAGAATTGAAACACAAAAAAAGACCTTAAGGAAGTATCATGTTCAGGCGATTCAAAAGTGTTTAAAGAATTTATGGAAATTGTTGTAATTCGAGGTCAAAACTATTAACTTCCCAATTGTTCATTTTCAATAAAACTTCCTTAACTTGATAAGCTTCAACAAATTAAGTATCAAGGGCCTTGATGCGTTATTCAACAACTTAGTTCGGATTTATTAAAACTATTATTTTATAGAAGACAATGAATCTACAATTTCAACCTCGTGGCAAGTGAAATTGAACGAAAAGCAAAACTATTAAAATTTCCTTCATTTTAAATTGCTCAGTAGGATCATTTCCGTTTAATTTGTGTCAAAAATGATTTGTATTTAAATAAAATGTCAGTCTTACATCCGGAATTTTTTACTTTTTTCAGACGCTACGAAAATTAAATCGTATTCTGATTAAATTTCAAACTAACTAAGGTCAACCCATTTTTCCAACTCTAAAATATGGAATTTAATTTCTTAATACTTTTCTCTTTCAACTTTTAAATTTAAAAAAAAATATATTTCTGGTTCCTCTTTAAATTGCATTATAGATATATTTAGTTAAATTTAATATTTTCATTTTTATCATAAAAAATTTGAAAACATAAAAGAACTGTACATTATTACGTAATCGTACTAAACAAAGTGGACACACTGCCCCAGTGAAAAATTATTTTTTAAGTAAACAAAATTTACATTTTTTTCTTACTTTTGAAGAAAATAAACGAAAAGAAGAATTACATTTTTTTTTGATTTTATATTCTTTAAAAAACAAATTGTCATCTAATTTTGAATAGCACAAGCATTACAAAAAATTTAAACATTTGTAGATTTTTAAAAGAGCTTGAACAAAATTTAAGCAAAAATTCAAAAAAAAAGAAAAGAAAAATCAATTAAACTATTTTTAAGACTGAATTTTAATTGTTTGTGTTGGTTTTATTATTATTATTTTATTTTATTTCTTTTTATTTTTTAGTCATGATTTTGAATTTAAGAACGAAAAAATTAAATGAAAGGATTAGTGTCTCTAAATATCTTAACAAAAAAGAAAAATACCGAGACGATTGAAAAGAATAGTAATTTGTGGGTATAAAATGTTTATAATAATTATACCAATAAATTAATGTAAAAGAAAACAAAACTACAATTTGACATATAAATTTATAACATAATAATAATAATTAATTGATTATTACTTGTACCTAAATATAGTGTGTCTTAAATGATAATATTTAAATGCTTACATACAACACAAAAATAAGAAAAACAAAAACAATAAAATATAATTTTCTTTTTTCTTACATTGCTAAAAAAATCACTTCTTGTTGGTAGAAGTTTTTTTTTTGTAAAATTGTTTTTCTATTTTATTTTTTTCCAATTAAAATTTCACAAAAAATTCATTGTTTTATTTTAATTTTCTTCTTATATTTAGATAGTACAAAATTTCGACTCTTAGTGTTTATTTTATAACTTTCAATTTATCTTTAATGACAAATATGCAAGCAAGAAAAAAAAAATAATAAAAAATATATCAGAACTGAATGTAACTTAACATTTTTAATTTAAAACAAAACAAAAATAAATTTAAAAAAATCTTCACCAAATCATCATTCTCATTGTACACTCGACATTAATATTAATCTCAATACTTTATGTGTAAATATAGCAATTAATAAATAAATGTATTCATACTCATAATTTTTGAATAAAAATTTAATAAAATAATAACAACAACTTAACAGAGATATGTAAGCAAAAAAGAAAAACAAAACAAAAAACCGTTAATTTCCATTTGAATTATTTAATTAATATCAAAACAATGTATAACTCAATGCCTCAGATTTATTTAAAAGAAAACAAACAAACAAAAAACACTGTAATAATATATATATTTATTTAAATAACATATTTAGCTAATACAGAAAATTTTACTTCTGAAAATTAAACATTTTTTTTTGTTCTTAATCAATTAATAATTTGAAAAATAAACTACATAAATACATACAATCGTAAAACAAACAAACAAAACACTTTTTATCAATCTTTCATATCGATCTCATTACATGTGCTCTGTTTGGGAAATTTTTTCACTTTCAATTGTATTTTATTTTTTAACTAAAAAAAAAAAACAAAAAGTAAAAACTTTGTTGGATCAAAATTATATTATGTAAATATATATAAAACAAGCAAAGAAAATGTCATTTAAATAAATTAAATACTTTCTTTAAGTGATGCAAATTTCTTACAGAGCCATTATAAAATATTATTTTAAGTTTAAATTTCATTTTTTTTTCTAATATCAATTAATTTTTATAATGCTCTTAACTTAATGCTTATATAAGTCATAAATATTTTTTGTATATAGTCTGTGTAAAAAAACAAACATTATTAACTAAAAACAAAAGAAACAAATAAAAATCTAGCTTCACACACAACCAACAATTTATATATGATATGATATATATATTAAATGTTTAACAAACAAATTAATTCAATTTAAGTATCATTGGTCATTTATATACATACTTATATATAATCATCAAACTGAAATCAATAAACATACATACATTTACCTAAACACATAAATATAACAAACAAAAACAAATGAATACAACAAATATTTTTATATATTTTACCTAATTTCTTTTGTGAATTTTTTCTTTAAACAAAAAATCCATAATATTGAAATTTATTATATAAAATAGTTTTTAATTATTATTATTATAAATCATAAACAATTTGACAAACAAAAAAAAATCATCGCATTTCACATTTTAGTGTTAATATACATAATATTTGATTTTTCTTAATAATTAAGTTGATCTTTTGAATTAATTTTTATTCGTCTTCGTCTTTGTCTTCTTCTTCTTATATAACAATGTTTAGATTTTAAGTTTATTAATTATTTTTTTTTTTCAAAATAAAAACAAAATTGTAGATAAATAATAATCAAACAAAGTAAAATAAAACAGAAAAAAAAAATAAAACAAATCAATTATATTTTCTAAAAAGTAAATAAATGTGTGTTTTAATTTTCGTTTCGTTGTGCTTGTGGTTTTCGTTAAGTTCTTTCGTTTGTTTTTTTGGATATAGTTTAGTTTTCTTTTTTTGTTCTTAAGCAATTAAAAAACAAAAATACATGTTTTTTGAATTATTTTATGTACAAAAATCATTTTGTAGATTTTAAGATGTACATTTGGAGGATTATCGTCGCCATTTCATCCAGCAATTGCATTTAAATAAAAACAAAATGAGACATTTAGTATGTGTCGTTTTCTAGGACAAATTTATTCGAAAAGAAAATAATTGACAAAATATAGGTTATTGATGTTTTGTTATAATTAAATCAAGTAGTTCTGTCGCCGTCGAATCCTTTTCAAATAATTCCTTAGTCCATTATAGGGTATATTTAATTCGTGAATAAGAGTTTGAATATATGTATGTGTAGGTAAATATTTTTCTTGAGAGTCTATTTTGAGATCATTTTTGTTCATAAACATTTTAGAATAATTATTTTTTTTAACAAAAAGGACATGTTAATTGTGCTGTGTGAGAACTACTTGCCATTGCGAAACTTACTACTTCTGAAAATAATTATAACCAAATCGGTTCGTAAATGAAATTTCTTTGACGTTAGACAAAAATCCTAAATTAGAAAATGACCACGATGGTTAGCAGTTGAGCTAGAGTTAAGGCGTTGGTATTAAATGGAAGAGAATATAAAATTGATTTTAACCAAATTTAAAACCTTAAATTAAATTTCTACTTTTTTAATCAAAGATTTAAAATTAATTTTAAAAATAAGAACATAAACAGACTAAGTACTTGTTTTGTTCGAAATTCATAAAAGTTTCTGATAAGCTTGGAATTTTTGAAAGGGTTATACATATGCTTAAAATTTACATCAGCAGTTCGTAGTTGTTTAAAAAGTTTTATTGACTTGAAAAAACTAGTCAACCATGAGTAGATTTATATGAACCGGAAGAATGAGAGAAGTTCCGTTGCATTATATTATTTTTATTTCTATATTCATGTTAAGTACATAAAACAGGGTTGAACTTTAAGGCCTTAAAAATAGTACACTGGGGCGTATACAAACGGGTGTCTTCACAAACGCAGAAAATCTGCGCTAGTACAATCGCATTTATTTTCTAATGAATTTGTGAACGCACTCCCAATGCAGAATGTCTGCAGTAAACAAAAAGGTCTGACTTAGTCCGATTTATATGTAAACAGAGTTCATAAACGTCAGAGAAAAATGGCTGCCAAACAAATTTAGTTGAACTTGATTTTTGATTTGCTTACCGAAAAAGAAAACAATAATTTAAATTATTTTTATCAAAAAATTAACAAAATATTTGCCATTACTTACATTCTTTACGAGTCAGTGCCGCTTCGTCCTTCTTTTTGTTGTAAAAATTATATTAATAATTCCCGCTCTTTCTGCAGCCAAACAAATTCAGCTGCACAATCTGCCCGACGCTGACGACAGTCTGACTTTTATGAACGGTAGGTACTGCAGTTCGACTAGGTTAGTTCGATCGAAAATCTGACTTTATAAATGCAGGTAACGCAGTTTTTAATTAGTCTGACGTTTATGAATACACCCACCATTTCTTAATTATTTTTTAATCTCTTGAGAAACTGTCCTCTAAATTGATTGTTTACTTTGTTAGGATGACTACAAATACGCAGTTCAAGATTGAAGGCCTTCAATATTGTAGTTTTACCACTGAGACATTTCTTAAACGATTTTGAAAAAAAAAAAAAAAGAATTGTGGTTGACCAATGGCTTGTCTTTTAAATTGGGAATGTTTAAAAGTTCAGTAAATTGCTTTTGGATGTTTGCAGTATGAGCTGCATTTTAAGAATTAAAACAAAAATAAAAAACTCAACAGATTTTCAATGGTCACTATAAAAATACACAAGAAACATGACTTCCGTATGTGTGATCTGAAAAAAGTACAGAAAGAAATATTAAATGAAATTAATTTAATTTATTTTTTGATTTCAAAAACAAAAGAACGGTAAGTAAAATAATAAAGAAATAACTTTAATTTTTGTGTAAGTCACGTAGTTTAAATTTTTCATATATTTTGAATAAAAATAAATCATTATATTTTATATTCAATTTTTATTAAAACTTCAATTATTATTATCTTACATTTTTAATTATCTATAGTTAAACCAACAAGAATTAAAAAAAAACTTTAACTGTAAATACAAAAATATTAAATTAAAATAATTTTAAAAAAATAACTGATGGCTGTTTCAAATTATAGAATAATAATTGTAAAAGCATTCATGACTGTTTGTTTTAAATAAATGGATATCTCTCAACAATATAAAATTAATGTCTTTTACATAAATCCATAAGTAAAATCTTTTTTTTTAATTTAAAGGATTATTTTTTTTAATGAAAACTTTAAAAATAAAATTGTGTAATAATCATTTTCTAGAACTTATAGAAAAATATTTATTACCTAAACATAAAAACCATTTAAACATCACTAATATATATGTACATTCTCACGCTTTATCGCAACTTACTTTGATGTATAAATATTATAACGGAACTTTCAAGTCTATACAAACGAAAACAAAAAAATGAAAAAGGTCAAATATATACAAATGTCCGCAAAATAATCTCAAATCACCATTTAAAAAAAAACAAGAAGCTTTTAACAATAAATTATAAAACTTTTCCATATTTAAATATTTGTATTATATAAATTACATATACTTAATTATATGGTGTGCAAAAACAAAAATAAAAAAAATGTAAATTAAATGTTAAACATGTATTTATTATTATTATAATTATAGGATGATGTACTATAAACAAATTAAGAATTATAATTGACAATATTAAGTATAAATTTATATTTATTTTTGTTTATTTTCTTAAACTTATATTATTATTAACAATCATTCATTAATTTTCTTAAAATATATATTATTCTACCTAATAAATGTAATAAACAAACAAAAATAAGAACTTTTGTACTCAGGATAATAGTTATTAAAAAACCAAAATAAACAACAAGAACAAAAAAAAATAAATTGTAAAAGAAAAATAATTAATTTTTAACAATGCAACAAAATAAACAGGAATAAGAAACAAAACAAAACAAAAAAGAAAAAAAAAAACGATACAAAAATCTATTTTATGGTTCTAATATATTATTATTAATATTTATGGTTTGTTTTAATAAATTTTAGTAAACAAAAAAGGCAACACAAAAGCATACAAAACACACACAAATAGACAAAGCAAAGTAAAAACAAAAGGCTGTTGATATAATTATACCAAAATAATAAGAAAGTTTAAATTAAAAACATATTTAAATACATGAAATTATAAAATTACATTTTGATGTTGTGTTTTAGACTTACATATAGAAAAGAAAAGAATTATTATTGGTGTTCTTAATAAAAAATAAAAAATCATAAATAAATTTTTAATAAAACCTATAAATGATAACAAATTGTATTGGAAAGTCTTTTTTGTATGTAGTTCTATGTATTCCAAAATGTAATACTCCATTTTAAAAATAAAACTACTATATAATCAATGAATGAAAATTAAAAACATAAAAACAAAATCATAATAATACAATAAGAAATACTATTAAGAATATTGACCATGAACATGATAATACTCAATAAATATTCGCAATTCCATTTATAAAAATATATTTGCACTTTATAAAAAAAAATATAGGATATAAAATTCTATAAATAATTTATTTTCCCTTTTTTCAAATAATTGATTTTGAGTTTTGTTTGTGAGTTAAAAATAAAAAAAAAAAACAATAATTGTTTTGAGACGAAAAATCTGTGAATATTAAAAATTAAAAAACAAAAATTCAGAAAACAATTAAAAATGAAAGACAAATTTGATGTAACTTAATAAATTAGCTAACCTTATATATTCGTATATGTGTGCAATATATTTGAAAACAAAAAAATATGTTTCAGAATAGTTTTATTTTATAAATTTTGTTTGTAGAACCAAGAAAAGAAAAATTAAAACAAATTTTGTTTCCATACGTAAATTAAAACCAAATCAGTTAAAACAAAATCAAATTGTTGTATAAATAAATGTAAATATTTGTAAATTTGAAGCAATTATATTTGTAATAAATATGCTTTCATTTGAATATAGTTCTTTGAAGAAAAAAAATGATTTAGTCTTTTCTTCAATGTTTACCATTGTTTGGATACCATTTTAATAGCTTTTTAACCTTAACCCAAAAAATGGTTTACATTTCTCCTATCATTCAAATTTGATTTTAAATCGCAAGTAACCCCATGGAACGCGAAAAATCAGTTTCTGACAGATTCTAATCAAATTTGATTTAAATAATTGGCAGAAAAAAAAAAAACACAACAAAAAACATTGAACTAAAATCAGTTTTATTAAAAATACCATTTTCTTAGAATTCAACAACAAAAACCACAAGAAATCGACATTGATAACAAATAAATTATTAAATTTTATGATGCCAAATTTCGTAGCAAAAGAAAGTATGAACCACTAGTTCGAATTATCTGAAATCAAATACAAATATACGTATTTATATGTTATTTATCAATTTCAGGATTTCTCTTACATTTAATAAAGTTGTTAAGGACATCGTGGAAAACCAAGAAGCTCTCATAATAATGGTCCTATTCGATCTCATTATAATCATTCGAATAAGTTGTTTAAATTCAATCGATTCGTTATACCAATTACATTCATACCAAGCGTTTGAAATTCCATCGCTCTAGAAATATATTTCAAAATATTTAAGTCAATAATATGAATGTTGCTCGGTGTATTTAATGGAGTTTTCCATGGGTAAAATAAATCAATTTATGCTTGATCTAGATCAGGCAAAACACAAATTTCCTCTGTTTTTGTATTCTATGGAGCAAGATAAATTGATTTATTTTTGATTTAAGATCAAATCTGCAGATCTGGATTTGTCAGCAGATTTACACCTTATGCACCAATACTTATGCAATGTAACAATGAAGTTACACCAACACAATGACAAATAAAACAAAAAAAACAATTCCAATCGTGTTCCATGCGCCACCAAAAAAAAATCAATTTTTGAAGGAAATATGAATTTAGCCATGGGAATAAAATAATTCATCATTTTAATTATGCCTAAATGACAATGACACCTGTCAAAATGGCATGCATCGTTCGTTTAACCAATCTCCCTTTCAAAATGTTGTCCAAATTTTAACTAACACAAAAAAATTTGGGATCAAAATTGTGCGGAAATTATTTACGGTTTTTGAATACGAGCTTTCATATTGTATTTCGGACATTTGAAAAGTAAAAACTGTGCCATAACTAAAAACTTAACGAAACACACTTCATGAACGAATTGAATTGAAATATTTTTAATTCACTATAAAATAGTAAAAGTTTTAGCAGTAACAGTTCCTAGTTTGGAAGAAGGGTTAATAATTGGGCTATGAGAGTTTTTCTTTAGGCAACGTAAAAGCGAAAGATTATGGCAATGCTCTATAATCGATTTTAAAGATTGTACAGTTATCGAGGACATTGGTCTTGTTAAATTTAATAATAAGGATATGGTGCTGCAACGACAGCCGTCGATTTTTTTTCACAATGGGACATAACTCTCCCCAATGGACTAGTGCAGGCTGCTAATCCATGTAATCTCAGCATAGTTAGCGCGATCTTCAAGAAAGGAGACCCTCTGAACTGCCCCAACTACAGATGCATCAGTCTCCTAAACCTCGCGCATAATATCATTTTTGCCATTTTATGTGAACGTCTAAAGCCTTTCATCAACAACCTGATTGGTTCGTACCGCGTATGACAGCCCTATTAACTTATAGCTGTAAATTATGCATTTTGTTTTTTTTTTTATTGGTTGTCAAAGCATAAACGTCAAAGTTCAACCAAAAAAAGTCCATATATTTTCAGGACTCTTTTCACGACTTCTTTCCCCCTACGTTTTTACACCCCTCACCCGATCTGTCAAAAAGACGAAAGAGGAAACAACCGAAAAAACATCTCGTGTAATCGGGCACAATGTTTTGTTTTGGCATCCCTGTCAAACCAAAAAAAGTCCATAAATTTTCAGGACTCTTTTCACGACTTCTTTCCCCCTACGTTTTTACACCCCTTACCCGATCTGTCAAAAAGACGAAAGAGGAAACAACCGAAAAAACATCTCGTGTAATCGGGCACAATGTTTTGTTTTGGCATCCCTGTCAAACTTGTCGGTTTGTGCAGAATGACGATGGAGAATGCACGCTGCCCTATAAAGGTCGAAAAAGACCTTGATGTCATACAAATTTTTAGACAAGGTGGTGCACTGTCATACGACTTTTTCAACATTATTGTGGAAAGAATTGTCTAAAACTCAATCGTCAACACATAAGGCACAATCTTCCAAAGGTCCATCCATTTCCTCGGATACGCTGATGACATTGGTATAATTGGAAAATCAAAGCGTGAAGTCAGTAGTGTGTTTTTGAGCATTGCGACGGAAGTGGAAAAGAAGTATTTAGTCCTCAATAAAGGCAAGACCAAGCATATGCTGTCATCAAAAAAGGAAATTGAACGAAGGACGTCTATAACTTTGAGGTAATTAAGAACTTTGTCTATCTAGGCACTAGGAAATCAAACGATGAACCTTGTCAAAGAAGCGTGAGAGCGTCTTAGGATGATTCGAGAGAAAAATTCTTCGGATGATTTTTTGTCCAATCTGCATAGAAGGGGCGTGGAAGAAAATAATAAGAATAAAGGTCTAACGACTATTCGGTCGTGTAGAGCGAATAGACATTGGGCAGGTTCAGACGACATAAGGGACTTGAAAGTAAGGCAAGTTTCTAGTATCTGATTGGCCAGCTGCCAAAAAACTCCCCTCCAATTAAGGCAACTTTAATGGAAAGTTGACTGGAAAGTAAGTCAAGAAAAATCTCCCTAACTATCAAGTCAAGTCTACTTCTGTCAAAATGACAGTCGATCATGGTGTTTTCATACATTTGAGAGCTGAACTTTATTACTCAATCATTTATTTATTTTCTGTACAACTTCATTTAATATTTTTTGTAAAAGGGATCCTTGTCAATTTGGAAAATAAATAAGTAATATTTCCTTACAATACAAAATACAGATCGTGATGGACTTGTAGCTTGCCTGAGGAGTGTTTTGTAGACAATTATGTTTTTGGTAGTTTTTGTACTATGAACTTAAAGTAGAGGTTTGTGAAGTAAAGTTCTGAATTTGAAATTCATGACACTTGAAAAACTAACTAGTTGCCTTGGTCAGAATTTACGTTCAAAGAATGAAGTTGACTGCAAATGAAGTCCCTTATGTCTGAACCTGTCCATTAACGCTCTAGGTCTTCCAATCTTCAAATCCAATCTCGAGAAACGTCACAGTTGAGGAAGACCGCGACTCAAGTGACGCACGCAGGTGGAAGAGGAACTCAATCAACTTGGCGTGCAAAACTGGAGCTTGGAGCTAGGGTCCAAGCTTTTTTGTATGACATTTGTTATACAATTGTTTCATACATTTTTCCTTTGGATTCGTAGGTGAAAGTTTAGGAACGCAATGAACACTTTTGCTGAGTTATACTATAAAATGCCGCTGAGCCACAGAAATTTGATGAAAAAAAAGCTCAAATTTAACGAGTATCTTACACGAGAAAACTTAAAATGCAGCGGCCGAATATTTAATATATTAATACTTAGGGCTCAAATTTTCTTGGAATTGTTTATTTTTTTAGATTTTGAAAAAATTTCCACCATGGGACCTACCAAAACAAATACTCACCAAAATAATTTTATAATTTTTGGCATTTATGATTTGGATATAAAAATACAAAAACAAACAACTGACGTTTCAACACCTTAAAATTACATTACTGTACCAGATAACTAACGAAATGTCAAAAGTTATTGTATCTATTATTATGAATTTGACAGATCTGTCAAAGTTAAGCCTGAAATTTACTAAGTTTGTTAGACACATAAATATTCAATTGAAAATATCTTATTTAGGGTTACTGAACATGCATTTATATACACTCGCAACTGAAAAACTTTACCCTAAGACTGTCTTCATTCAATCATAACAGACATTTCAGGAATTGTCAAACTATATGTCATAGAAACTCACCTCACTTATGATCGCTTGTCCATTCAAACAATAAATAACAACTTCATAACCAGCTGCTGAAATATACAAAACCATCCGAATAAATACAATATAATCAGTTTCCTAGAAGAAAAAAAAGATAAAGTCATTAATTTTAAACCGTGCAAAATTAAATTTAAACAAAGTTAAAGGTATACCAATCCTACGGTTCCTTGAAACATTACGACTCCCAAAATAATCAAACTCAAAAGGAACTGTGCCAAAGTTAAATGAAGATATAAACTATTGACTTCAGTACAATATCTAAAAACAAAAAACAAATTGTATTTGTTATTCATATCCAACAAAAATAACATGTTTTTAAAATTGTTTACCGGTAAGTTATTTCATATTGCCGAATACATTGAAGTAAATAGTCAAGACGTAAAACCTTGGGAACTTTTGGAGAAGTTGTTAGGGGAATTGCTTTTTTGAGGATTTTTATTAATGCTGCGCCATGAAGAGCTAAGTATATGAAAATTCCATCAAAACTTAAAGCAACTGGAAACAAATTTAAGAAAATATATTTGACCTTTATTTATTTTACAAAAACTCACCAGATGGAGCTATTGAAGCTCCCGACAGCGTTAACAAAACCAAAATTGGAAAATGTGGAAATTGATTTAATTTATCTTCCCAGAAAGGAAAAAGTGTAGAAAAGGCTACAAAAAAATTCCAAGAACAGAAATAATTATTTTTTCCACGTTGGGCGCCAATTAACGTTGTGTATTTGTAAATTTATTTTAAAACTCACGAACAACATTTGTATAGTTAGCTGTCCCAACAGCATGATTATAAATATTTGTTCCCATATTTACAACAAAGTAATATGAGAATATCATAACACAAGCCCACATATAAAAATAGAATTGTATTTTTCCGAACTTCCAAGATGCATTGAGAATTTTAATTGCATCTTTTCGTAATTCCTTATTGTATGGTGTTTCTATGAGAAATAAAGAGAATCAATTATATATTTTAATCAAATATCAATTTAATTAAAAACATCTAATTACCCATTGACAAAAGTTCAAATCGATTGACCAATTCGTGTGTTTCGACTTTGTTTAGTAATATAAAAAAGCGTCGTTGAAAAACTGCCATGTAACTTAGTTTTAAAAAAGAAATTGAAATTTGGAAGAAAAGACAAATGCTCTGAAATGAAAGATAAGAAGTTTTAAAAAAGTTTCAAATAATAATTTCGATAATTTTCAATAAAACCTCTGACATAAGAGAAATATTTCCAAAATTTCTAATCATAGCTTGAACATGTCCATATAAAGTGAAGATGCTAGTTACCAGTAGATAGATCGAGATTCTGTCGAATGAAAAATTCCTTAGTTAAAACTTTTTAAAACTTCAAATTCATTAATACTTATTTAAGTGCTAAAAGTTGTCCTTTTGGAAAACTTTGTTTTATTCATAATAAGTTCTACTTACATCCTTAAATTATCCTTAAATCTCGATGGAGCCGTTACATTAATTCCCAACGAATAAGTTACGTTTATTAAATACAAAAGACGTTGTTTATTTTTTTCTTTTAAAGTTTTAAAATCTTCGAGAGGCATTTTATAAAAATGTTACTTTCTATTCAAAGAACTTATTAAAAGTAAGACTATGGAGCTTAAGTCCTTTTATATAAATTAAATAATTATTGGGCATATTAGAATACACCTACCTTCTAATAAAGCTTATATAATTATCACATTTACAAAAAAAGGATACCCCTGCATGGCTAGCCAATAACATGTAATTAAATAACACGACACCATAATCCGTACATTTATAAGAGGGATGGGAAATATGGAACAATCATTATTTCGTCACAATGTGTTTTAAATAAAAGGGTTGTAGTCTTTTAAAAACTCTATATTTTATGTAGGTATATAATATTCGGTCTAAGCCAGATAAAAAGTCAGAAACTAAAAATTACCAATTAATATTCATCACCGTTAATTTTGTATTTTAGCTGAAAGATTGCCCAATTTATAGATTTTTGCATGGCCAATTTAAGTTGTTTTGCAATTTGATCGATGCAACATAGCATAAGAAATTAAATCATGTTCATCGATGATGAAACGTCAAAAATAAACGTCAAATCAAACAGTGCTATTTAAAATTAAACCAAATTGGACACTTTGAATGTCGATAGCATGGATGTCAGAGTCTGGAAATTTTAAATGGAGATTGTTTAAAATTTAAATAAATAATGAAAAGAAAGAACATTACACAAAAAAAAGAAAAACATTCAGAAAATTCAATAAATTCCTCTTTCACATGAGAAAACTAATTCGTCGTGAGAAGAGCATGATATTTATAACGTAAGTGAATGAAACTACTAATCTCCCTTTAAACCCTTTGAAGAATGTTGCCAAAATAATGGTGAAATTCCAAAAAAACCTTCACTATGTTGTTTACTAAAATATCTTGCAAAAAGTCATTTATTTAGTGGTTTCAAGTTAGGTACATTTGACACCTGTCAAACTCAGGTGTCTTAATTTACGTTACATTAGTTAAGTGCTTTCCATTTTCGATAAATTGATCGCTTTACAATTTAATACGGCGTTCAGTTAGGTTACGTTAGGTTAAAGTGTCTGTCCGTTAAGGAATAGAACACACTTATGTAGGCCAGTTTAATTGCCCATTGTGATACCACATGAATCTTGAGGCTTTCTCCTAAGCTCAATAAAATCAGTTTGAGTCCCTTACGAAATGTGAGAGGCTGATTATGCTTATATGATTTAGATCGATTAGATCGTTATAGAAGAATTCTCCAAGGTAATTCTTGCGTTTTTGAGGTAGAGCAGGGCATGTATAGAGAAGGTGAAGAACTGTTTCCTCATCTTCTTCGTCCATACAGCTTCTGCAAAAGTCATTTGAGAATACGCCTAGCCGCGTGGCGTACTTTACTATTAGACAGTGCCCGGTTATGACAAAGATTATCGAGCTTATATGCGATCTGCTTAGAGAGAGCAAGCATCTTAATCGTTTTAAATCTAGTGTAGGCCAGATGTAGACTACCTGGTGTTTGCCTTCTTCATAGCGTCTTGCATTAGCAATAGTTTACATGCTGGCATACCAAGCATTTGCCAATCGTGGTAGAATGGGTTGTACTGTACCGTTCCTGGTGAGTTCATCTGCCTTAAAGTTGCCTGGAATGTCTCTATGGCCCGGCACGGAGCAAAGGTGAATATTACACTGTTGTGCCATCTCCATTAGAGATGATCGACAGTTATGGACTGTTTGTAGAGACAGAGTCCAGAGATTTGATAGCGACCTGACTATCTGAGAAAATACGGATATCAGATGTTGATATCACGTTTTCTTTAAACCAGGACAAGACCTCTTTTATCCCCGAAAGTCCCGCCTGGAAAACGCTACAATGATTGGGAAGGTGGAATGAGGGACTGAATTTCAGTCGTTCAGAGTATACACCTCCACCAACCCCTTCTTTTGTTTTTGATCCATCTGTATAAAAGTGAACTGACTCGTCTTCCAGGAATGCCCCAATCTCCCAGAAAGACCTGGAAGGTATAGAAATCTGGAAGTTTCTGTCGAATTGCAGTGGGGGGATGGTGTAGTCTGTGTGCTTTGGAATTGATTCTAAATACCTAAGAATTACGGAGTGGCCAGGCCAATCTTGTTGTTAATCAACTGCGACGAAGCTTTGAGGCTTTTTGTTTGCTAATCATACCGCGTTAAAATTACAAAAACATAATTGAAAAATGATGTTCAAGCGTGTGAACTGTTGGTGCATAATCGACTGAATTGCGTCATCGATAGAATAGTGATGAAATTTGAAGTTACTGATTTCGATAATATTGCAACCGTAAATGCAAATGTTTCTGGTGATCGGAATTAATCGATTTCCCGTTCCCGAAAGTGTCATACACCTCCTTTTTGGCCATCGATTGAAAATCATGACTTGAACGATATCATATATTACTCCAACAAAAATGAGTAACAAGCCACACAACATGACCAATTTCCTATAGTTGAACAATTTCTCGTTTTGATGACGTTAACAATTAGTCAGAAAGACCATGTGATTTAACAGTGTTAGATTTTTTCCTTGGGGCTAGGCAAACGACCTTAATTACGAACCTTAGATGCTTAAAAAACATACCTGAGATATCTACCACCCAAAATGTGCGAAAAGTGTTTAAAAATTACTTTAATAGAATCTTAACGACGACGCCATACATTAACGTACTAGATATGGACTGTTAGTCGATATATAATCTCATGAAAATACAAAACTCTCCTTAAAAGCTAGTCCACCTCTTTAGCTATGCTTGCCTTCTTGTAGACTTGGCTGAAAAATATTCTCATCACTTTGCAAAAGGTCACTTCCACCAACAAATGAAACAAATATATTTAGTTTTCAACGCCATCTGTTGTTTCTCTGATTCGAAAAGCTCTTTTTGTTAAAGAAACTAAGAACATCTTTTATTATAAAATTTGACAAAATAAACGAAGTATAGAAAGTTTCTTCATATTTTTAAATATTTCCTGTGATTTCGTTGCAAAATTGATTTTAAGTGAATAAAAAACAATTAGAAACAATTTTAATTGAATATTTAACTTTAAATAAAATAAAAGAGTAAAAGAACACTAATGCAAACGTAGGACAATTTTTTCAATCCCGGAACGCTCATTCTTATTAAATATTCTTCTATTACATTTTTCTTTGTTTGAAGTTCCATATCAGAGCTCCTCAAACCCAAATGACACTATGACAGCTGTCAGAAAATTTTGCAAAGTAAACAAAAATATCACATAAAATTTTTGTTTTCCTCAATTTTTCGCAAAATAAAAATTGTTATTTTAATATTTAAATAGAAATAAGTTTAAATAAAAAAGGCAAATCAATCAAAATGATGAACAAAGATGTTGAACTTACCCACAAGCTAAGAAAAAGTAAGAATAAACAAACGCAATCAAATGAAACTTACAATTTTTATTTTCCTTCTAATTTGATTCTACAGCTTCTGAAAAAATATCTGAAAACATTCATATTGTCGCCAATGATCCATCGTTGGCATTCTTTCGGATTCAAGAACATGTCCGTAAGGTTCTACCACCCATCATCGAGAAAAGAGCAGAAGTTATTCAATTGCAAAACGATTTACAAGGTCATTGCTATGACATGGAATATGCAGTGAGGTAAGAAGTTCTGGACATAGTTTACTCTTGGAATGTTCTCATAATTTTTCGTGTTTGTATTTTAAGTGCTGTTGAAGGAATCGATAAATCCGATGCAATATTTAAGAATATCCAAGACATGCTGAAAACATCGATATTCCTTAAACAACAACTCAAATACGAGGAGACCAAAAGTCGAACCAAACGAGAATCAAGTCAGAATTCGGTTTACAAAAGATTTTCGGCTCACTTGACTTTAGATCTTAACGACTTGCCTGATTTCTCGGGAGTCATGAGAGAAACTACAAATAGAGTTGAGAATATGATGTCGAATAGATCGAGTGCTCCGGTAGACACTAATCCAATGGAACTGCAAAGATCTCACACCACGCTCCATTGACGCACTATTGCGGTATAGAAATAATAAGTGACATACATATGTAGCTAGTCGTTAATAATTTTATTGAAAATTTTAAGTTTTTTTGTTTTGTTATTTTTTAAGAATAAAAAAAGCCACTTCTTGAAAGTGTAAGTGGGAATTTAGTTTACTTAAATGTTCACCACTGTAGATTCATTAAACCGGCGGCGCAGAGCAGTGACGTAAAAAATGTGATATTTCTCAAGAAACAAAGTTTAAACTAAGTCCAAATCATTCTTTGGTTTTTGGTCTGTAAATGGTTAGATCAATTTTATATCTTTTCAAGATAAATTTGACATGTTTAAATGGTAAAAAGTATAATAAAAGTCCTAGAACCTCGTCTCTGCCAAAAACAAGAACAAAATCAAGGTTGAATAGTTAAATTTTGTGATTTTCAAAGGAACATTTAATTGAAGGAAACTTTGATACTAAGATCGAGTAGGTACAATAAAAATTATTTTTTTTATTTTGAAAACAACAAACAGAAATAATACAAGAAGTTTATTCTTAACGTCGCATACATCTCATTCCACCACCGCAACTAGAATGGCGGGAGTGTCCGTGGGCTCTGCAACATTCGTCCTTCTCAGGGTTGCTACGTCTGCAAACTTGGTCACACGGCGGGACACGAACTGTGGAGGCTTCAGTTTCGGCAACAATCACTGCCAATGCCAGGAACAAAATGAAGAAGGTGGTTTTGTTGAAAGCAGCCATTTCTTAAATGTTTGTAATGAATTGAGCTCTTTTTCAAAGGAACACTCTTGAAGAGATCTTTTGTGGGTTTGTAAAGATTCAAGAGACCGCACTTCCTATTTATTCATTCCTGTTTGAAAACGAACACAGTGAAGTTATATTCCTGCAAGGGATTTTCCAATGTATCGTTAAATCATTGTTATCAATTATTGTGAATTTAATTGTGGTAAAGAAGTGCAAAGAGATGCTCTGAAATTAATTTAACTTGTTTTTAATAAATTAATTTGTATATTATTAGGGTCAAAGATTAAAGAAATATTGATAACAATTTTTGCTCAAAGCGACATCGTGCAGCTGAACAATCGAATGGGTTTTCCAAGAAAAAAATATAATAAGCGTGTTCTTATGAAGCTTTTAAAGTCTTTCGTATTTACAACTGATAACTGATGCGTGGGAAAATCCCTCGTAGTGATTTTGATTCACTACGCTTATTCTTGATTTGTATAAAAAGCGAGAGTATCTACTTGAATCTTTACAAAACAATTATTGATCTCCTCAAGAGTGATACTTTAATTCTTCTAAGCTCACAAACAAAATATTTGAAATGGCTGCTTTCAACAAAACCACCTTCTTCCTATTGTTCCTGGCATTGGCAGTGATTGTTGCTGAAACTGAAGCATCCAACGTTCGTGTCCCACCGTGTGATCAAGTTTGCAGTCGTAGCAATCCTGAGAAGGACGAATGTTGCAGAGCCCATGGACACGCCCGTCATTCTAGTTGCGGTCGTGGAATGAGATGTGTTAGACGTTAAAATTGTACATTTGTAGATTTACTTTCTTTTTAACTTTTTGTTTGTAAAAATAATTATTAATTTAATAAAAATATTGCTCTACTCTGTATACTTTAAAAAGTTATTTGTTTCTTGTTTGTCGCAACGATGCTTAAGTTTGAGAGGTTTTGAAGGATGATTAACACCCAACATTTCTTCAATATTTTTTTTTAAATCAAACCAAAAATTGTAGGAAAAAATACAAAAAATTATAAATTGTATTTATGAAAAATTGTCATTTAAATTGTATTGAAATCCGAGGACTCATTTTTTGGCCCTGAAACTATACTAATGCGACACATAGGAACATTCGCAAAAATTTCGAAACCGAGATTTCAATCAAACACGATTTTACGATGTGGAAAGAGTGGATCCGGCGATCCCGTCCGTCTATCTGTCCTCACATCCATCTACAGCTTAAACCATTGGATCGATTGACTTTAAACTTGGAAAGTAAGGTTTTAAGCAGTGGAAACTGGATCGTCAAATACGTTAAACTCGCCGTCACATACGCGACACATGTCTTCAATATTTTTACTATTTACTTTTTAAGAAAACAATTTCAAAAAACTGTGTTTAGTTTTCAAAATCAACTAGACCGAACTAATACAATTTTTACGACAAAAGAACTGATTAAAAATTTATTTCAGTTAAGAACCTATGTATACATATGTATGTATGTGTACGGAAATACAAAAACTTAATTTCTTAATTTATTCAAAAAGGACAATATCTGACCATTGGAATCTCAAGAAATGATTTCTTATAATCCCAAAGGATTCACTACATTTTTAGGTTCCCATAAAAAGTCCGATTTGTCGAAACGAAAATTTTAATATTTCTCGACGTTTCAAGGTCCTAACTTTAGATCAAAGGTTTTTAGAGAGACGTTTGTGTTGTACGTTTGGGAACCATCAAAGAAAGTTATCAACTTTAAATAATTTATGTTTGGCAGAAAATAATATCGGTATGTGTAGAAAGGTATCCCGGTCCAAGCCAAAACAAGGAAGTACTGTGAGAAGTTTCGACGTAAGACGGCTACAATCGCAAGAGACTGCCATAGTGCCATGTCCTTTTCCAACCGAGTCTCTAGTAACCTCTTAAGGAGTCCTATGCTACCTGCCTTAAGCATTGAAAACCAGTGGCAACATTACCTTGCAGCCATCAGAAATGCCGCCTCTGAAGTGCTAGGTTTCACACGTCCACAACAGCGAAACCCCTGGTTTGACGACGAATGCCGGCAAGCGCACGCAGCGAAACAAGGAGCATTCAAAACGGCGCTACACAGAAGGACCAGAGCTGCTCGCGAGCTGTACGAGCAGAAGAGGAGAGAGGAACACCGGCTTCTTAGATGGAAAAAAATAGAGCACGAGAAGCGCGCGATCGAGGAGATACAGGGATGTCACAACAGGAATGAGAAAAAGGTAAAAAAAACCTCCCAAGGGTACCAGCCACGAACCGAAGCCTGTAAAGACGATCAGGGGAACATCGTAGTAGAACCGCAGTCTATGTTGAGAATATGGAAAGACCACTTCTCCAAATTATATAACGGCGATGACGAACCGAATTCCGCTGTAAGGGAGATAGAACCACTCAACCTAGGCGACGCAGATCAACAATTCCGCCTACCAGACCTAGACGAAGTGAAGATAGCTATTTCTAAACTGAAGTCAAACAAAGCTGCTGGAGCTAACGGCATAGCTGCCGAACTATTCAAAGCAGCAGGCGATGACTTGGTAGGGAGCATGCACCAACTCATCTGCAAAATATGGTCGGAAGAAAGCATGCCCGATGAGTGGAATCTCAGCATAGTTTGCCCGGTACATAAAAAAGGAGACCCTTTAAATTGCGCCAACTACAGAGGGATCAGTCTCCTTAACATTGCATATAAGATCCTTTCTGCCGTATTATGTGAACGTCTCAAGCCGCTCGTCAACAACCTGATAGGTCCTTATCAGTGTGGCTTCAGACCAGGAAAGTCCACTATCGACCAAATATTCACACTACGGCAGATCTTGGAAAAAACCCAGGAGCTTCAAATCGATACCCACCATCTCTTTATCGATTTTAAAGCCGCGTATGACAGCATCCATAGGGAAGAGCTCTACAGAGCAATGTCTAGTTTTAGCATCCCTGTCAAACTTATCAGTTTGTGCAGAATGACGATGGAGAATGCACGCTGCTCCATTAAGCCTAGTACATACTTCCTCGTGAAGTGAACGTTCGCCAGTGGAGAAAGTGAACTTTTGAAATTGCTCACTGGTACACACTTGTGAATACACGTTGTGAACATTTGTATTCTATTTCATATAAATGCATTTTAACTTTTTTTTTAAAACCACACGCAAAGCAGCCACAAACTTTAAATGGGGAATCAGTATCAGTATTCAGTACAAATTGAAAACTGTCCTTTTTTTTGTAACCAAATGTCAAAGCTTCACCAACAGTTCCCGTACATTTTGCACGTGAATTGCCAGTGAACGAAAACTCTCCACTTTGTTCTCCACTCAGCTTCACGAGCACGTTCACGGGTGAACCAAAAACCGAAATTTGTATGGGTTCACGATATGGTTCACAAGTATGTACTAGGCTTTAAGGTCGGAAAAGATCTCACCGATGCATTTGATGTCAAAAAAGGTTTTAGACAAGGCGATGCACTGTCATGCGACTTCTTCAACATCGTTCTGGAAAGAATTGTGCAAAACTTAACCGTCAACACTAGAGGCACAATCTTCCAAAGGTCCATCCAATTACTCGGATACGCAGATGATATTAACATAATTGGAAGATCGAAGCGTGATGTCAGTGGAGCGTTTTTGAGCATTGCGACGGAAGCGAAGAATATGGGTTTAGTGGTCAATGAGGGCAAGACCAAGTATATACCTACTGTCATCAAAAAAGGACATTGAACAACGACGTCTTGGACAAAACGTCACCATGGACAGCTATAACTTCGAGGTAGTTAAGGACTTTCTCTACCTAGGCACCGCTATAAACACAGACAACGACACCAGCGCTGAAATCAAACGAAGAATAACTCTTGCAAATCGCTGCTTCTTTGGACTTAGAAGGCAATTGAGAAGTAAAGTCCTCTCTCGAGCATCTAAAATCACCACCTATAAGACACTCATCATCCCGGTTCTCATTTATGGCGCTGAGGTCTGGACCCTGTCAAAGAAAGATGAGAGCGTCTTATGATGCTTCGAGAGAAAAATTCTTCGGGTGATTTTTGGTCTCGTACGTATAGATGGAGAATGGTGGAGAAGATATAACGACGAACTGTACGGGCTGTACATGGACACTGACCTAGTTAGCAGAATTAAAGTCCAACGGCTTAGATGGCTGGGTCATGTAGAGCGAATGGATATCAACGCTCCAGCCCGGAAGGTCTTCGAATCCAATCCCGAGGGACGGCGCAGTAGAGGAAGACCGCGACTCAGGTGGCGCACTCAGGTGGGTGAAGACCTCAACCAACTTGGCGTGCAAAACTGGAGACAGCTAGCTAGGGACCGAGCTGGCTGGAGACGCATGTTGGTTGAGGCCCAGGTCCGCCCCGGACTGTAGCGCCACCTTAAGTAAGTAAGTAAGTATGTGTAGAAAGGTCTTTCAAAAATTAGGATGGTTTTTTCCTTTACTTTACAATTTGATTAAATTTATTAAAAAAATTGAAGCGACATCATTGGTAAGTTTTCGAACTTAAAAGAAATAATAGAAACATTTTAAAGTTTTAAAAATTCGTCAAAGTGAAAAATTCAGAGTGAAATTATATTCATAATTTAGCTCCCATTTTACTAGGCTGTTAATTTACTAGATTTTAAAATAAAATTGGAAGTCTGATACTCACAACGTTTTTGTTATGACAATTTGAAGAAAATTTTACATAGAAGCAATTTTCTTGAAGAATAATAATTGTGGTTAACATTAAATCGATTTGTTAAAATTTATATATTTTTTTTGTAAAACAAAGTTTTAGATTTTTAATACTTGTGTTGCAATTCGTTTTGTTTCTATATATTTTTTAAGCATCTTCATCTACACTTCTACACTAATATTATAAAGAGGAAAGATTTGTATTTTTGTATTTTTGTATGTAACGAATAAACTCAAAAAGTACTCTACCGATTTTAATAATTCTTTTTTCATTAGAAAGCTACATTATCACTGAAAGTAACAAAGTCTATATATAATACTAGATTACTATGAATATCTTTAGAAATTCCTATTAAAACCAACAGAAGGTGTACAAAAATTAGCCATAAAATGTCTTTCATCGCATACGCTGCGAAGAGTATTAATGATAGGACAAAAAAATGTTTTCTAATTTATTGATTCATAGTTGTTTTAATTAGCATGCTTATAACTTAAATATCTGTACCTATTTATGTCTACCCGTGCGAAGCCGGGACGGGCCACTAGTATATTATATAATGAGACGTAATACCAAATTAATATAATTTTGAAAAAAAAAATTAGCGGCTGTTTTTTTTTAAATCAACAAAATTGTAAAAAAAATATTTTTCACCTCGAATATTTAACGAACAAAACTAACTCTACCTCCAAAATAAATTCATGCAACGAAGAGTAACGTTTTTGACATCTGATAAAATTTTGACAAACATCGAAGTAATATTTTTTAACAAAAAATAATATCAAACTAGACAGAAACATTACTAAGAGTTCGTAACTAGTTCGTTGATTTTCGATTCGCATAACTTGGCAAAACTTAAAAATATTGCCTTCACACTAAATTTATCTTAAAAGAAATCCAACAGTTAGATTTTTCATAAAACTTAAAATTTGCAAAAAATTTGTAAAAATTGATGCACGATTCTCCATCTCCATATCTCATGAACAAATTGAGGCATTGACTTCAAAATGATTTTATTCTGTACCAAATTTCTTATTAAAGTAAGATTATGGTATTAGAAAAATCTGTTCTACATTTTTTTTTTTTAATAAAAACTTTTAAAAAATGCAACTAAAATTGGTTATAGACAAAAAATTTCGTTAGCAAAAACTGATTTTGAAATCAAACTTAGTTTATCTTATGCAAAATATTGTTGCTTATTTCCACTTAAAATTGTCAAAAGTGAGTTTAGTCAGCTGTTTTGACTAAAACATTTTGAAAATATTCAAATGACCAACTTAGTGCACAAAATTGATCCGACATACCATTTAAAACATTTTTCTTAAGAAGAATAAGTCTACGCGGGTTAACAAATTTTAAAATTATAAAAATAATTTACCTCCATTCAAAACATACCTGAGATAACTTATTATTATTGCACACTTTTTATTTTCTGAAAAATATATATATTTATTTATTGAACTTTGTCAACAAAGATCTGCAAGTAGATTATGGGTGTTGTAAAGTCTTAATTTTATATTATTTACGAACAATACATTTATATATTCTTAAAAAAAGAATTAAGTTTTATTTGTATTGTTTAACCTTGCTATATTTGCATTGCCTTCATTTAAAATGTACATTAATTTGTATAAATATCAGAAGCAGAAGCTGAAAATATCACAGATCAGCGTTTAACTTCAATCAGCAAAAGTTATCCAATCAATCAACCACAATTTTATAAAAAAAAATGGCAGCTTTCAAGAAATCCACGATCCTTGTTGTAATGTTCCTTGCATGCATTATGTTCATGGCAACAGGAACCGAAGCCCGTAGAGTCCGTGTGCCACAGTGTGACGAAGTCTGTGGCCGTATTCAACGTGAGAGGAATGCATGTTGCAGGGCTAATGGAAACTCTTTTGCTGTCAGTTGCGCCCGTGGACGGATGGTATGCGAAAGTGGATAGAAATCTTGAGCATTCACAAAAAGGCAGACAATTTTTGAACACAAAATCAAAAACAAAATATTACGATTAAAAATAAAAATCATTTTTTACAATATTTAAAAGCTTTTACTTATTATTTTTGTATATTGATTAAGGATTTTATTAAGCTGATTTTGGTACAAAATAAGCACTGCATGTTTTAATTTGAATTTTGTTAATTATGCCTTTTTTAAGAATTGACAAAGGTAAAAACAAATATTTGTAGGCTTACACTGGTAACATTTATTATTAGGTTATTTTTCTGAAAATAATGTTTAAAAACCTGAAAGGGTTTTTAAGGTTTCATAAATTGGACTTAATTCTCAGCAATTGGTCATATTGAACTTTGAGAAATTAAATAAATTATTTCGAGAAATAAAATCAACTTCTTTTTACTAAAGTGAAAGTACCCAGCATAACGATGAGTATAAAAAGTGAAGTGTATGTGGGGGCCCCTTTCAACCCCACTTTAAGTTTTTCACCTTGTTTACGTCTTATAAGACCAACTGCTGAAAATTAGTTTGTTTGCATTGCTTAAAAATAAAATAAATCCAATTTTTGAATGTTTCTTTAAATTGACCTAATTTCTCGGCTCTAACGTATTTTTGTATGTATGTCTTTTTTGTAAAAAAATCAAACATTTCAATTTTATAAAAGTTTTGGTACCTATTTTGTGCTAGCTTTATTGTGCATGAAATAAATTTACTAAGAGTTTTTAGTCTAATACTAGCTGACCCGACAAACGTTGTGTTGTCATATAAATAATTTCTAGAGAATATTTTGCTAGAAATAAATAACTTATTGTAAGTGTGTAAGGATGTGGTATATAAGTGGGAGAGGTATAGAGCACTGTAAAAGGTGATAAAATATTAAAATAAAAAATCACTAAACAAATTTTTTTAATTTATTAAAATTAATTCTTTAAAATTATATACATATCGCTAATTATGACTGTACTACAAAAGAACAATATCAATCCCTTAATGCAACCTTAAGTGAACAATATTTTGTGTGATCCAATCTTTCGCCAATACAAACAAACTGAATAATTGTCCGTGTGAAAAACATGAAGTGCTCAAATGTAAGCAGCAGACAATCATCATTTGGCCTTGAGACTTATTGATAGTTATTGCAAATGCCAATAATTGGAAATTGAAGGCATTTGAATTGAATTGGCACATCTGTGGGCATAAAAGGGATTCGCGGTGATAATATATTTTCACCTCGGAATTTGCCATTTAGAATTATGGCTTGGAAAACATTTTATAATTACTAATCGCGTGCCGTTGCACAACCCTGGTGGGTTCAAATGACGAACAAAAATTACCGGAGATCCAACCTTCAGTTGTAAATTTTGCGGTGGCATGCCTGGTAAATCTAATGAGTTCAAAAACTCAGCTAGATAATTTACAGCTTCGGTAGCATCACAAATTGTATCAATAGATTTGTATGATCCCAAGTCTCCTGGTAACAAATGTTGTATCTTGAGATTTAATTCGTTGACATCCACATTATTTGCTGCTAAAATTGTTCTTTCTGAGGGCCACTCATGATTTATATATTTTCTCTGTAGGTACATCGGGAAATATCTGGTCAATGAGAGCATCTTGTGAATCAATAATCGTGCAGAAATCGACCTTTAATTTTATGCATCCAGTTTCATCTGTAGTAACTTTTCCGTCGCCTATATCTATCAACAGTTGTTTTTAGAATGTTTCAGTGGATTTATCTTAAAGCATTTGAACACTCATATTTACTTTCAGTTGCGATGATTTTAAGCACGCGTTGATCTCATCAGCGTTGAACGCGGAATAACGGAAAGTCTTTGTCTAGAATCACCTGAAAGTAGTTACAGAGTGCCGCCAAATAGGCTGTCGTTGTTTTTTATATCTTTTAATGTCCTGTTCAACGTCTCAAGCGAATGTTTGTGTGTCATAGTGCATTCATCCCAGATGATAATTTTACACTGTTTTAGCAAAAATTAGCGAAATAAGGAATGTTTTGCCAGTTCCACCTGGTACATAAAAAAAGAATCCACCTTGTCTTGCCAAAACTGCGAGCATGATGTGGTCATAAATGGTTCTTTGTTCTTCATTCATAAGTGGAACATTGCGAGCAACAATAGCTGCCATTTCTACAGTATTGTATTATAGTTCACGATTCAATTCAGTGTCTATTAAATCAGATGCATTTCGATTTGGTGAATGCATACCGAAATGACTGAGTGGTAAGTTGGCAATGATAATGCAAAGATCCTCAATAGCAATCAATGCTTCATTGTACATAGCGTCACTGAATACTATCGTAAGATCGTTGCACCGTGTACGATGTTGATGCAATTAAACCATAACACTTAGGAATATACAAAATATATAAAAATATATGCAAAATTTCATTAAAATTGGTAAAGCCGTTTCGGAAGAGTATGGCAACTAACACTGTGACAGGAATATTTTATATATTAGATTTTTCAATTTTGTTCAAAAAATATTTTTGGTATGCAGTTGTTTAGTGATTGTAAATATACGTTCTTCATTTAAATTTCGTAAAAAAATGTTGACCTGTCTTTGCGGATAAACAAATTTTAATTTTATAAAAATAATTTACCTCCATTCAAAACATACCTGAGAGAACTTATTATTATTGCACACTTTTTATTTTCTGAAAAATATTTATATTTATTTATTGAACTTTGTCAACAAAGATCTGCAAGTAGATTATGGGTGTTGTAAAGTCTTAATTTTATATTATTTACGAACAATACGTTTATATATTCTTAAAGAAAGAATTAAGTTTTATTTTTATTGTTTAACCTTGCTATATTTGCATTGCCTTCATTTAAAATGTACATTAATTTGTATAAATATCAGAAGCAGAAGCTGAAAATATCACAGATCAGCGTTTAACTTCAATCAGCAAAAGTTATCCAATCAATCAACCACAATTTTATAAAAAAAAATGGCAGCTTTCAAGAAATCCACGATCCTTGTTGTAATGTTCCTTGCATGCATTATGTTCATGGCAACAGGAACCGAAGCCCGTAGAGTCCGTGTGCCACAGTGTGACGAAGTCTGTGGCCGTATTCAACGTGAGAGGAATGCATGTTGCAGGGCTAATGGAAACTCTTTTGCTGTCAGTTGCGCCCGTGGACGGATGGTATGCGAAAGTGGATAGAAATCTTGAGCATTCACAAAAAGGCAGACAATTTTTGAACACAAAATCAAAAACAAAATATTACGATTAAAAATAAAAATCATTTTTTACAATATTTAAAAGCTTTTACTTATTATTTTTGTATATTGATTAAGGATTTTATTAAGCTGATTTTGGTACAAAATAAGCACTGCATGTTTTAATTTGAATTTTGTTAATTATGCCTTTTTTAAGAATTGACAAAGGTAAAAACAAATATTTGTAGGCTTACACTGGTAACATTTTAAACTTACAAGCATTTTAAGTCTTAGGTTATTTTTCTGAAAATAATGTTTAAAAACCTGAAAGGGTTTTTAAGGTTTCATAAATTGGACTTAATTCTCAGCAATTGGTCATATTGAACTTTGAGAAATTAAATAAATTATTTCGAGAAATAAAATCAACTTCTTTTTACTAAAGTGAAAGTACCCAGCATAACGATGAGTATAAAAAGTGAAGTGTATGTGGGGGCCCCTTTCAACCCCACTTTAAGTTTTTCACCTTGTTTACGTCTTATAAGACCAACTGCTGAAAATTAGTTTGTTTGCATTGCTTAAAAATAAAATAAATCCAATTTTTGAATGTTTCTTTAAATTGACCTAATTTCTCGGCTCTAACGTATTTTTGTATGTATGTCTTTTTTGTAAAAAAATCAAACATTTCAATTTTATAAAAGTTTTGGTACCTATTTTGTGCTAGCTTTATTGTGCATGAAATAAATTTACTAAGAGTTTTTAGTCTAATACTAGCTGACCCGACAAACGTTGTGTTGTCATATAAATAATTTCTAGAGAATATTTTGCTAGAAATAAATAACTTATTGTAAGTGTGTAAGGATGTGGTATATAAGTGGGAGAGGTATAGAGCACTGTAAAAGGTGATAAAATATTAAAATAAAAAATCACTAAACAAATTTTTTTAATTTATTAAAATTAATTCTTTAAAATTATATACATATCGCTAATTATGACTGTACTACAAAAGAACAATATCAATCCCTTAATGCAACCTTAAGTGAACAATATTTTGTGTGATCCAATCTTTCGCCAATACAAACAAACTGAATAATTGTCCGTGTGAAAAACATGAAGTGCTCAAATGTAAGCAGCAGACAATCATCATTTGGCCTTGAGACTTATTGATAGTTATTGCAAATGCCAATAATTGGAAATTGAAGGCATTTGAATTGAATTGGCACATCTGTGGGCATAAAAGGGATTCGCGGTGATAATATATTTTCACCTCGGAATTTGCCATTTAGAATTATGGCTTGGAAAACATTTTATAATTACTAATCGCGTGCCGTTGCACAACCCTGGTGGGTTCAAATGACGAACAAAAATTACCGGAGATCCAACCTTCAGTTGTAAATTTTGCGGTGGCATGCCTGGTAAATCTAATGAGTTCAAAAACTCAGCTAGATAATTTACAGCTTCGGTAGCATCACAAATTGTATCAATAGATTTGTATGATCCCAAGTCTCCTGGTAACAAATGTTGTATCTTGAGATTTAATTCGTTGACATCCACATTATTTGCTGCTAAAATTGTTCTTTCTGAGGGCCACTCATGATTTATATATTTTCTCTGTAGGTACATCGGGAAATATCTGGTCAATGAGAGCATCTTGTGAATCAATAATCGTGCAGAAATCGACCTTTAATTTTATGCATCCAGTTTCATCTGTAGTAACTTTTCCGTCGCCTATATCTATCAACAGTTGTTTTTAGAATGTTTCAGTGGATTTATCTTAAAGCATTTGAACACTCATATTTACTTTCAGTTGCGATGATTTTAAGCACGCGTTGATCTCATCAGCGTTGAACGCGGAATAACGGAAAGTCTTTGTCTAGAATCACCTGAAAGTAGTTACAGAGTGCCGCCAAATAAGCTGTCGTTGTTTTTTATATCTTTTAATGTCCTGTTCAACGTCTCAAGCGAATGTTTGTGTGTCATAGTGCATTCATCCCAGATGATAATTTTACACTGTTTTAGCAAAAATTAGCGAAATAAGGAATGTTTTGCCAGTTCCACCTGGTACATAAAAAAAGAATCCACCTTGTCTTGCCAAAACTGCGAGCATGATGTGGTCATAAATGGTTCTTTGTTCTTCATTCATAAGTGGAACATTGCGAGCAACAATAGCTGCCATTTCTACAGTATTGTATTATAGTTCACGATTCAATTCAGTGTCTATTAAATCAGATGCATTTCGATTTGGTGAATGCATACCGAAATGACTGAGTGGTAAGTTGGCAATGATAATGCAAAGATCCTCAATAGCAATCAATGCTTCATTGTACATAGCGTCACTGAATACTATCGTAAGATCGTTGCACCGTGTACGATGTTGATGCAATTAAACCATAACACTTAGGAATATACAAAATATATAAAAATATATGCAAAATTTCATTAAAATTGGTAAAGCCGTTTCGGAAGAGTATGGCAACTAACACTGTGACAGGAATATTTTATATATTAGATTTTTCAATTTTGTTCAAAAAATATTTTTGGTATGCAGTTGTTTAGTGATTGTAAATATACGTTCTTCATTTAAATTTCGTAAAAAAATGTTGACCTGTCTTTGCGGATAAACAAATTTTAATTTTATAAAAATAATTTACCTCCATTCAAAACATACCTGAGAGAACTTATTATTATTGCACACTTTTTATTTTCTGAAAAATATTTATATTTATTTATTGAACTTTGTCAACAAAGATCTGCAAGTAGATTATGGGTGTTGTAAAGTCTTAATTTTATATTATTTACGAACAATACGTTTATATATTCTTAAAGAAAGAATTAAGTTTTATTTTTATTGTTTAACCTTGCTATATTTGCATTGCCTTCATTTAAAATGTACATTAATTTGTATAAATATCAGAAGCAGAAGCTGAAAATATCACAGATCAGCGTTTAACTTCAATCAGCAAAAGTTATCCAATCAATCAACCACAATTTTATAAAAAAAAATGGCAGCTTTCAAGAAATCCACGATCCTTGTTGTAATGTTCCTTGCATGCATTATGTTCATGGCAACAGGAACCGAAGCCCGTAGAGTCCGTGTGCCACAGTGTGACGAAGTCTGTGGCCGTATTCAACGTGAGAGGAATGCATGTTGCAGGGCTAATGGAAACTCTTTTGCTGTCAGTTGCGCCCGTGGACGGATGGTATGCGAAAGTGGATAGAAATCTTGAGCATTCACAAAAAGGCAGACAATTTTTGAACACAAAATCAAAAACAAAATATTACGATTAAAAATAAAAATCATTTTTTACAATATTTAAAAGCTTTTACTTATTATTTTTGTATATTGATTAAGGATTTTATTAAGCTGATTTTGGTACAAAATAAGCACTGCATGTTTTAATTTGAATTTTGTTAATTATGCCTTTTTTAAGAATTGACAAAGGTAAAAACAAATATTTGTAGGCTTACACTGGTAACATTTTAAACTTACAAGCATTTTAAGTCTTAGGTTATTTTTCTGAAAATAATGTTTAAAAACCTGAAAGGGTTTTTAAGGTTTCATAAATTGGACTTAATTCTCAGCAATTGGTCATATTGAACTTTGAGAAATTAAATAAATTATTTCGAGAAATAAAATCAACTTCTTTTTACTAAAGTGAAAGTACCCAGCATAACGATGAGTATAAAAAGTGAAGTGTATGTGGGGGCCCCTTTCAACCCCACTTTAAGTTTTTCACCTTGTTTACGTCTTATAAGACCAACTGCTGAAAATTAGTTTGTTTGCATTGCTTAAAAATAAAATAAATCCAATTTTTGAATGTTTCTTTAAATTGACCTAATTTCTCGGCTCTAACGTATTTTTGTATGTATGTCTTTTTTGTAAAAAAATCAAACATTTCAATTTTATAAAAGTTTTGGTACCTATTTTGTGCTAGCTTTATTGTGCATGAAATAAATTTACTAAGAGTTTTTAGTCTAATACTAGCTGACCCGACAAACGTTGTGTTGTCATATAAATAATTTCTAGAGAATATTTTGCTAGAAATAAATAACTTATTGTAAGTGTGTAAGGATGTGGTATATAAGTGGGAGAGGTATAGAGCACTGTAAAAGGTGATAAAATATTAAAATAAAAAATCACTAAACAAATTTTTTTAATTTATTAAAATTAATTCTTTAAAATTATATACATATCGCTAATTATGACTGTACTACAAAAGAACAATATCAATCCCTTAATGCAACCTTAAGTGAACAATATTTTGTGTGATCCAATCTTTCGCCAATACAAACAAACTGAATAATTGTCCGTGTGAAAAACATGAAGTGCTCAAATGTAAGCAGCAGACAATCATCATTTGGCCTTGAGACTTATTGATAGTTATTGCAAATGCCAATAATTGGAAATTGAAGGCATTTGAATTGAATTGGCACATCTGTGGGCATAAAAGGGATTCGCGGTGATAATATATTTTCACCTCGGAATTTGCCATTTAGAATTATGGCTTGGAAAACATTTTATAATTACTAATCGCGTGCCGTTGCACAACCCTGGTGGGTTCAAATGACGAACAAAAATTACCGGAGATCCAACCTTCAGTTGTAAATTTTGCGGTGGCATGCCTGGTAAATCTAATGAGTTCAAAAACTCAGCTAGATAATTTACAGCTTCGGTAGCATCACAAATTGTATCAATAGATTTGTATGATCCCAAGTCTCCTGGTAACAAATGTTGTATCTTGAGATTTAATTCGTTGACATCCACATTATTTGCTGCTAAAATTGTTCTTTCTGAGGGCCACTCATGATTTATATATTTTCTCTGTAGGTACATCGGGAAATATCTGGTCAATGAGAGCATCTTGTGAATCAATAATCGTGCAGAAATCGACCTTTAATTTTATGCATCCAGTTTCATCTGTAGTAACTTTTCCGTCGCCTATATCTATCAACAGTTGTTTTTAGAATGTTTCAGTGGATTTATCTTAAAGCATTTGAACACTCATATTTACTTTCAGTTGCGATGATTTTAAGCACGCGTTGATCTCATCAGCGTTGAACGCGGAATAACGGAAAGTCTTTGTCTAGAATCACCTGAAAGTAGTTACAGAGTGCCGCCAAATAAGCTGTCGTTGTTTTTTATATCTTTTAATGTCCTGTTCAACGTCTCAAGCGAATGTTTGTGTGTCATAGTGCATTCATCCCAGATGATAATTTTACACTGTTTTAGCAAAAATTAGCGAAATAAGGAATGTTTTGCCAGTTCCACCTGGTACATAAAAAAAGAATCCACCTTGTCTTGCCAAAACTGCGAGCATGATGTGGTCATAAATGGTTCTTTGTTCTTCATTCATAAGTGGAACATTGCGAGCAACAATAGCTGCCATTTCTACAGTATTGTATTATAGTTCACGATTCAATTCAGTGTCTATTAAATCAGATGCATTTCGATTTGGTGAATGCATACCGAAATGACTGAGTGGTAAGTTGGCAATGATAATGCAAAGATCCTCAATAGCAATCAATGCTTCATTGTACATAGCGTCACTGAATACTATCGTAAGATCGTTGCACCGTGTACGATGTTGATGCAATTAAACCATAACACTTAGGAATATACAAAATATATAAAAATATATGCAAAATTTCATTAAAATTGGTAAAGCCGTTTCGGAAGAGTATGGCAACTAACACTGTGACAGGAATATTTTATATATTAGATTTTTCAATTTTGTTCAAAAAATATTTTTGGTATGCAGTTGTTTAGTGATTGTAAATATACGTTCTTCATTTAAATTTCGTAAAAAAATGTTGACCTGTCTTTGCGGATAAACAAATTTTAATTTTATAAAAATAATTTACCTCCATTCAAAACATACCTGAGAGAACTTATTATTATTGCACACTTTTTATTTTCTGAAAAATATTTATATTTATTTATTGAACTTTGTCAACAAAGATCTGCAAGTAGATTATGGGTGTTGTAAAGTCTTAATTTTATATTATTTACGAACAATACGTTTATATATTCTTAAAGAAAGAATTAAGTTTTATTTTTATTGTTTAACCTTGCTATATTTGCATTGCCTTCATTTAAAATGTACATTAATTTGTATAAATATCAGAAGCAGAAGCTGAAAATATCACAGATCAGCGTTTAACTTCAATCAGCAAAAGTTATCCAATCAATCAACCACAATTTTATAAAAAAAAATGGCAGCTTTCAAGAAATCCACGATCCTTGTTGTAATGTTCCTTGCATGCATTATGTTGATGGCAACAGGAACCGAAGCCCGTAGAGTCCGTGTGCCACAGTGTGACGAAGTCTGTGGCCGTATTCAACGTGAGAGGAATGCATGTTGCAGGGCTAATGGAAACTCTTTTGCTGTCAGTTGCGCCCGTGGACGGATGGTATGCGAAAGTGGATAGAAATCTTGAGCATTCACAAAAAGGCAGACAATTTTTGAACACAAAATAATAACTGAAAATTTAACGATTGAAAATAAAAATATTTTGGACATTATTTAAAAGATTGTATTTTATTTTTTTATTTCATACATTGAGAATTTCACTGAATTCTTGTTTTAATACTGAGCAGTTTTTTTCAATTATATGCCATCTCACTTGTTAGGAACTTAATAATATCTATGTTATAATAAATTTATATACATAGCTCATAAGACGTAATTTTGGTACCTAAATAGACAAACTGTTTTTTTTTTTTTTTTTAATAAAAAGTTTATTTTGCCATCTTTATGCATTGTCTACTAAAAAAGTTCATAACGAATTTCAGTAGACCTTCACTAGTTACTTCGTATTCAAAAATATTCTTTACATGTTATATTTTTTTGAAATGAGCAAATTCGAAATTGCCATAGAATAACTAATATTTAAAGTTTTAGCTAATTTGTTCAGAAACATTCGAAACCATAAATAAACTATACATTTAATAGTTTTACAATAATTTTGGGGAAAAATTGTTTTCGAATTTAATAAGTTGTTAGCTAGTTGTCTATTTAAGTCCTATTAAATTCTGTCTTAAAGTCATAATATTTTTGTGTTTATTTCTAATACGCAATCCTTTCTCTTAGAAGATTGAAATAATATCCAAAAGGGATCTTGCAAAATAGAGATTAGAAAAAATATAATAATTAAAAAAATCAGTCCCAATCACTTTAGTTAAATAGAAGCATGGCCGTCGAGAGGAATTCCGGGCCGGGACGGAAAAATCTCATGCCTACTGATATGGTATGTTCTAATTTCAATTACGTATAGCGAAATTGGTTGGAATTAACGAAAATAATCATTTTTTGTTTGCAAAGTGAATCGAAAAAAGTGTTAATCATCAAATCAATCTTACGGGTATCGTCCAGTTTAGTTAAAATGGAGGATGGATAGAAAATAATTCTAAATGCGATTAGATCAGAATTGAAATTTGTCTTTAAAAAAAAAACTAAGTATTTTAAAAGTTTAACATTAAATACTCTTTATTGTTTTTCTTTATTAAAATATTATTACAATGTTTTATTAGAGTTAGTTTGCATTCAATGAAATATTTTCTTTTTTTTAAACGAGCTTTCTGAGCAGAAAAACAACTTATTATTGCATCGAAATATAATTTCCTTGCCAAAGGTGCTTCGATGCATAGTGTAGCAAGTCTGGACACACGATATATGTGATGAGCACGAACGATGAAACTTCTTTGTTCTGGCAAAGACGCTAAATGAACGTTCGGCACTAGCTACGGTTACAGGTATGGTGGAACACACACGGAGAGCAACACAAATGTTGGAGAAAATCGTCTCCAAGTTCTGGGAATAAATAGCATCGAGCAAACTCAATGGCGGAAGTTCTGCTTTAAAATTGGCTTCATAAATGTGTTTCAGATGAATTATTTCTTCTTTCAACTCTTGGGACACATGCGAGTTATACTTTTGGATGAACCTTGTAGCGGAGTTTTTATTCTCACGTTCGTCCATTATTGAAAACTGTCATAAAAATGAAAATGTAACATTAAAATTTTTCATCGTATCGAACCGACGAGAAATTCCAAATATAATTGAATCAACTATGACGTAAAAGGTGTTTCTCTTGAAATTTATTTCTTCGTCTGTTTCAATTTGCTTTCCAGCTCCTCGGTTTTCTTCAAAATGTCTCTTTTGCCTTTTTCGGTTCGATGGGAACGATTCTGGAACATCCCCCAATCCAGTAGCAACTGCTTTGCTTTCAGATAAAAATTGATCTCATCCGTTTTGAATAATGTTCAAATGAAGATCAAGTTGTCGAGATCTCGAATTTCAACGTCAATAGTACTGTTTCTGGCTCGAAGAAGGAAACTTCCTTTATTTATAGCGCTAAGAACCTTGCACCAAATCAAAGACATCAGGACGCATTCAAATTTGTGCATATATTTTAAAACACCATTTACATCTCTTCGAGCTTCAGCAGTTATATTAATATCACTTAAGGCTTCTAATGATGTTCTAAGGTTTTTCAGATGATTTGCAAATGGTTTCACTGCCTCAATTCTAGCTGACCATCTTGTATCGGAGAGTTTGTAAAGGGATCCGGGCAAATTTGTCTTAAGAATTTCCCAACGTTGAGCACTGCTGCTAAACAAGTTGAAACACTTTTGAACAACACCAAAAAATGTGATTGCCGCAGTACAACGCTGCACATGGTGAATACACGGCATTCGGAGTTTTGTTTAAAATATGACTGTGCACCATTATACTGTCCTTTCATATTGCTTCCATTGACTGTTGTGCACAACAGTCTTCTAAAGGGATTCCGTTCTTTGCAAATGTTTCGCAGATCAAATCAGCTATTGCGGTGCCAGTTTTTTTGTTGCAATCGACAAATTCCAAAAACCGTTCTTCGATGGTGAACACATTTTCTTCAAAGCACATATGTATATCGCAAAATAAATGTGTTTTGTTCCACATGACTTGAATCGGGTGTTACATCGACAATTATAGCTAATTATTTGGCGTTTTCTTTCTCCTTAAAAATAGCTGAATTCACATGTTGGGCACAAATTTTAATGAACTCATTTTGAATGTCAACAGGAAGGTAGTGGACTTGCAAACGTTCTTGTTGTGAAATTCTTACTTTTTCCAAGTGCTCCTGACGTAAGGGGTCATAATGACTAATTAATTCCAAAATGCCCAAAACATGTCCATTATTTGGCTCTCCAATAAGATTGATATCGCCTCGTAGTCCTAGTCCCCTTTCGCCAAGGAAGAAAATGGTGTCCAATATTCTATACAGAATTCCTTGCTATTTTTGTATGGCTGGTTTAATATACACACTTTGAAGTGATTTGATATCCTTCAAAACTTCAGTAAACAATTTATTCAAAATATTAATTAATTAATATTACGGCAACCACAATTGAAAAACGTTTGCGTATGATTTTCCGGTCCCCCGAAACCGAAACAAAAATAGAAGAAAAGAAACTTTATAAAAACAGAAACCGAAATAAATATTTGTGTTTTGTTTTAAGGGCCCAGCAGACCCTTATTTTGATTTTTAAAATTTTCAAAATAAAATAAATTTGAAATTTACGTTACATTAAGTAAGAAAAGCGAAACAATTTATTATAACTTTTTTTCAATAGTTCAGAATTGCCCAATTTTGTATTAAATATAAACAAAAATGTACGCCAATAATAATCAGGGGCCCAGATTGGCAAGCTTGTGACTGAAAGATTTATAGATAACATGCAAACAGGGGCCCGATTGCGAAAGCATGAATGATTTTAAATTTTCGGGCCCCTAAAAATAAGTTTGAATAGGTATGTTGATGATGAATTTAGACTACCTATATTGAAAAAAAAAACACTCTCCTCATTGCTTTCAATTTTACGGGCCCCTAAAAAATCCAGGGCCCGGGGGGTTTCCCCCCTTTCCCCACCCCCTCTCGACGGGGCTGCATATGTGAGGAAGGACGATTCCAATCATCATTACAATCATGAATTGTATGCAATCTACATTAAGCTGATATTGTGGTGCCAAAAATTAAGCTTGGTAGACTCCTGTGGGCTGGAAAAAACCAGCTCTGAAAGTCCTTTGTAGTACATTTTATGGTAGGCGAAAGCGTGGCAGACCATACTTAGGCTGGAGAGATAGCGTTTTCAAATAATTCTAACTTTTAGAAAATTCAGAGCAATTTCGATGAAAAATTTCAACTTTACTTCAAACTGAATTTCAACTATTCGGATAGATTATTATTATAACAATATATTGCATACAATTAAAAAGATATCTTAGAATGGAATTAACATACAAATTTAAACAAACGGTTTTGATAAACTTTTTCAATAGTTTTAAATTACAAATATGGTTAACTATGAACTAACAAAATTTAATGCATTCGGTTTTTCTTACGAGATTTAGGAAGATATTTTCAAAATATCGTCACAATTTTCCTCGATTAGGTTCAAATATTGCTTTGCGGACTGAAAATTATTTTTTTTTTTAAAGAAATGCAGAAAAAGGAATTGGCTCACTTTTTGGACCCAAAAAATATGTTTGCCTTTTATTTCCAAAATTGTTTTTGAGGTTTTTGAGATATTTGAGTTTAAAATAAATTTAGATTAATGCATAATCTGCGCAAAAATTCAGAATACAAAATACTTCTTTCCTCCTTTAAACACTTCAGCATTAAAAAACCAAGAGTTGAGACTACAATAAGCATTATATATATGAACATATGTTGCAGAAGACGATATTATGCATAAGAATTAAAAATATATGTTTTTTAACAAGATATGCTTATTATTTTATTTTTATTAATGCATAATTAAGAAGTGAAATAATGTAAGTGTTTGCATCAATTTAAATACCTTAAACAAAATTTCATATTGATTTTTTGAATTCTTATATGATATTGGTTTTTGAAAACTTAATATATAATAACTATTTTGAATTTAACAAGATTAGGAAAATACAAATATCATCCTACGTGCGTCCCATCAAACGATTTAAGCAGTTAAACCAAATTAAATGCTTCATATAATACGTGACAACCAACTTCAAATCTATCATATTTCAAAAACTCAACCCATACAAAAATATTTGTAATCCAAAAAAAAAATTTACAAAATATCTTTTTAAAATATCATCAAGAAAATCAAAAGATCAATTCAGTGTGTTGCACAGAAACTTCATTTAAAATATTTGTGTTAAGAGGACTCCAGATTACACGAGTATACAAATTTTACATTTTACCTCCATTCAAAATATAATCACCTCTTTATTTTATCAATGAAAAAGAATGTTTTCTTTATTGAGCTTTTGTAAACAGAGATCTTCAAGTGGAGTTTGTTTGCAAACCTTATATTATTTACGAACAATAAATATGTATTGTCTTAAAGAAAAAGTTAAATATTCTTATTGTCTCACCTTGCCCTCTTTTTACTACCTTCATTTAAAATTTACATTCATTCATATAAATACCAGAAGTAGCTGCTGAAAATATCACAGATCAACGTTTAACTTCATTCAGCTAAAGTTATCCAATCAATCAACCACAATTTTATAAAAAATGGCAGCTTTCAAGAAATCCACCATCCTTGTTGTAATGTTCCTTGCATGCATTATGTTCATGGCAACAGGAACCGAAGCCCGTAGAGTCCGTGTGCCACAGTGTGACGAAGTCTGTGGCCGTATTCAACGTGAGAGGAATGCATGTTGCAGGGCTAATGGAAACTCTTTTGCTGTCAGTTGCGCCCGTGGACGGATGGTATGCGAAAGTGGATAGAAATCTTGAGCATTCACAAAAAGGCAGACAATTTTTGAACACAAAATCATAAACAAAATATAACGATTAAAAATAAAAATAATTTTTTTCAATATTTAAAAACTTTTACTTAATATTTTTGTGTATTGATTGAGGATTTTATTAAGCTGCATAATATATAAGTTACCAAAAAAGCCTTAATTTGTAGGACTTGAATTTGGTACAAAATAAGCACTGCGTGTTTTATTTTGAATTTTGTTAATTATGCCTTTTTTAAAAATTGACAAACGTAAAAACAAATATTTTTAGCCTAACACTGGTAATATTTTAATGTTACAAGTATTTTAAGTTTTAGCTAATTTTTTTGAAGATAATGTTCATAACCTGAAAGGATTTTTTAAGTTCCATGAAATAAAAGCAACTTTCATTTATTGGACTTAATTTTCAGCAATTAGTCATATTCCAGAAATTGAATACATATTTTCGAGAAAAAAAAAACAGCTTATGTTTACCAAAGTGAAAGTACCCAGCATAACGATGAGTATAAACAGTGAAATGGGTGTGGGGCCCCTTTCAACCCCCATTTAAATTAATTTGTTTAAGTGTAATAAGATCAACTGGTGAAAATTAGGTTTATTGCACTGTTTAAAAGTAAAATAAGTCTAATTTAAAAAATTTGCTTTCTTTAACTTTTCTTAATTTCCCGGCGCCGATTTTGACAAATACACTGTCTAGTGTCTATGTCTTGTTATTCATAATGAAGGCACTTCAAAGCGGATTGCATTTATAATCAAGATGAAACACCAAAAGTTGTCAAAATAAGCAATATTGTTATAAATTAGGCTTGGACAACAACCGCGAAAATAGTATTTTCCCTAGCGACATAATAGGAACTACATATGTACATATATTGTAAACATTGAATTCGTACAAAAGATAATAATCAAACATGGCATTAAGATTATACAGAAGTCGAAAAAATGGGTTTGGTCTTGCCTCGCCCCTAAAACCCAATTCATAGAGTCGATTGCGTTCAAACTTGGAAGTTAAGGTTTAAAGCAGATTCGAGTTATACATTTTTTTGTATTGTTTTTGGACCCACAATCCAAATTGATAACTCGAATTTTGATAACAAATGCGCCGATTTCAAAAAACAAAATTGAAAAAATTTTTGTATTCATACAAAATTGATTTAAAAAAATCCGCTTTGACGATTTTCAGAAAATAACCAATAAACTACTGTTTTTTGAGATATGAAATGGCATTTAAATTTTTGAAGATAATTTATGTTGCAGGTATATTTTGAAATCTTAGAATATTATTTCTATTTTAAATATTTTTGTTTGAAATTTGTTGACTAGCCATAAAAACCATTAATGGTTTCTTCTTCTATAGTTCTTATATATGAGACTTTAAATTATATATACACTCCCATTCAAATAAATACGCAAACAAATTATTGAAAATATACTTTTAACATTTTTTTCCAAGTATTTAGGGTTATGTTATTAAAATTATAATTAAAATATAAGTGTACTATTTTGACCAGACTCGTCTGAAGCTATAAACTAGCTATAAAAACAAATATTACGTAATTACTGTTGGTAATAATTTTTGAAAACCTTGCTTATATAAAACGTCGTACTGGTTTGAATTCATATTTTTAATACAAAATCTAATCAATCTTTCTTTCCAAAAAATTGAAGTACATTATTTATGTGGTTTAGATCGTAATTTTTGGCTCCCAATAATTCAAAACACCTATTTGACGAAAAGTCATAAAAAACATTCGAATGGATGATGTGTCACACCTACGTTTATATTTTTTTACCGTAGATCAAGAAACTTTATTAATATTACCATCATATTTTTGGCAATCTGCCGTCATCTGCCGTTTCGATAATTTTAACTTTTAAATCAGCACATCAAAACAATACAAGCAAATACATATAGAATTTTAAGATGATCTTATTTCTTCTTCCACAAATGTTTAAACAATCAATAAAAAAGCTCATGATTTCATGAACAATGAGCAGACATACAGTGCAACTACTTACTAAGATATGCAGTAGTAAAAAAATGATTACTAAAATTACATGACTTTTAAGAGAATTTAAATATTATAATTTTAGCTAGAAAAAACAAAAAATAACAACAATTTTATTGTTTTATTGCCCTGCGCCACTTTGAACGTAAATCAATATTCCATCAATGTTTGACCCTAATAAAATATAAATTAATTTATTAAATAACAAACCACAATACAACAATATAATGGAGTGATGCAACTTCTTCATCAGAATTCAGATGGAAATTCACATCTGATAATAACTATGCGTGGGGAAATACCTATGGTTTCAATCTTATCTCCCTACGTATGACTTTGATTTGTATAAAAGCAAGTGCATCTATTCGAATCTTTACAAAACAACATTTGAGCTAATCAAGAGTGTGTCTTCAAAAGTAACAATAATTTTCTAAAATGGCTGCTTTCAACAAAACCACCTTCTTCCTTTTGTTCCTGGCATTGGCAGTGATTGTTGCTGAAACTGAGGCGTCCAACGTTCGTGTCCCACCATGCGATCAAGTTTGCAGACGTAGCAATCCTGAGAAGGACGAGTGCTGCCGAGCTCATGGACACGCTCGTCATTCAAGCTGCGGTGGCGGAATGAGATGTGTTAGACGTTAATATTGTAAAAAGAAACCATTTGTTAATGTGTTTGTTTTCACATTATGTAGATTGTATTAATAAAATAAAAGTATTGAACTGCGAAATATTAATGAACTTATTTATTTTTTATCCTTTACGATATGCTTCCGTGAAAACTAGACCGTAATTGAAAACGTTTAACTAGTTGTACATATATGTGTACCACACATGTCTTCAATATTTTAACTATGTACTTACTTTTGCGAAAACAATTTCAAAAATCTGTGTATAGTTTTCAAAACAACCAAACCGAACTAACACAATTTTTACGAACGATTAACTGATTTAAAACTTATTTCAATTAAGAATACAAAAACTTAATTTTTTAATTTATTCAAAAAGGACAATATCTAACCATTCTACGATCCCTAAGTACATTTTTAGCTTCCCATACAAAGCCCTATTTGTCGAATTGAAAATGTTTAACTTTTCTCGACGTTTCAAGGTCCTAGAATCTAGATCAAAGGTTTTCAGAGAGATGTGTATGTGTGCGTGTGTACGTACGTTTGGAAATCATCAGAAATAAGTATCGACTTTAAATGAATTATGTTTGGCAGAAAATAACATAAATAAAATAAATAAACAATATCTCCATATTAATCCTATGTATCAGAGAACATTATTCTTGATAATTAAAAAAATACAGAAAGGCAATTGAAAATTTTTCCAAAAAACATAAAAATTGATTTTCAAATCAAATATCTTTAGAACAAAAACAAATATTGACTATAAATTGATTTCATTTTAAACATTTTGTTGTTTAGAATTTTCTTAAAAAAACTAAAGTTCTACTAAAAATTAAGCTTACAAAAATAATACAATTTTTAAGGGTATTATTAGGAACTTTTCGAGCTTAAAAAAATAGAAGAAAAGTGTTATTGTTTTAAAAATTCGTCAATGCGGAAACTTCAGAGAAAAAATGTATTTACAATTTAACGCCCATTCAACGAGGCTCTTAACTCACTAGATTTTATAATACATTTGGAAGTCTGATACTCACAAATCACGTAAGGCTTTTTAAGAAAATTTTGAAGACCAAAAATAACAATTACCCCCATACAAATTATTTGATCCAAATCGAAAATTCGAATTTTCTCACAAATATAAATTTTTTCTCACAAATACATATACATATACAAATACAATACATTTTTTCAAAATTCCATATCTAAAAGCGGGTCAACATTTTTAAACGAAATTCAAATGTAAATTAAGCATAACTGAATAACGGCATACCAGAAATATTGAAATTTGTTGGCCCGTCATAAAAACTAAAAATGGGTACTTCTTCTATAGTTCTTACATGAAACTTTAAATTTTAAATACACTCTGCTTCAACTGAATGCGCACAAACGTATTGAAAATACTTTTTACATTCTTTCCAAATATTGAGGGTTTTTGTGCAATCTATTAATGCCAACTAATCCCGATGTTAAGAAAAAATTTCAAAAAAATATAAGTATTAAAATTATAACTAAAATATAAATATACAATTTTTGATCAAACTCTTCGGAAACAGGATCAAGTTAGTGTAACCCAGTTGTGTATTTTATTTTAGCGTATGGCTTCGGGGTATACAAAAAAATATTACAAAGTTACTGTTGGTAGCAATTTTTTGAAAAGTTGACTATATAAAACTTCGTACTGGTTTTAATTCATGTTTTCAATACAAAATGTAACAATTTTTACAAAAAATTGATGTATTTAATTTGTTTACTTCAGATCGTTATTTTTTAATCCAACAGTTCAAAACACTTATTCGACGAAAAGTCCTAAAAATCATTCGAATAGATTATGTATTAATCCGACATTAGTGACATTTTTATTTTTTTTACGGAAGACTTAAGAATCTGTATTTTCATTATATTTTTCACAACTTCGCTGTTTCGACAATTTTAACTTTAAAATCAACCCATCGAAACAAGCCAAGCAAAGACATAAAATTTCAAAATGATATTTAATCTTCTTCCAAAAATATCTAATGCTAAGGCTAATGAGCAATGAGCAGACCTCTAATACCTTATTCCAAACAGTGCAGCTACTAATATATGTAGTAGTAAAATGTGTACTCTTTATATAAATTTTATGAAAATTTTGATATTATTATTTTAGCTCGAAAAATATAACGATTTTATTGTTTTATTACCTGGTGCCACTTTGACGTTAATATTAATTAATATTCCATCAATGTTTGACCCTAATAAAATATAAATTAATTTCTTAAATAACAAACCACATTATAACAATATAATGGAGTGATGCAACTTCTTCATCAGAATTCAGATGGAAATTCACATCTGATAATAACTATGCGTGGGGAAATACCTATGGTTTCAATCTTATTTCCCTACGTATGACTTTGATTTGTATAAAAGCAAGTGCATCTATTCGAATCTTTACAAAACAACATTTGAGCTTACCAAGAGTGTGTCTTCAAAAGTAACAATAATTTTCTAAAATGGGTGCTTTCAACAAAACTACCTTCTTCCTTTTGTTCCTGGCATTGGCAGTGATTGTTGCTGAAACTGAGGCGTCCAACGTTCGTGTTCCACCATGCGATCAAGTTTGCAGACGAAGCAATCCTGAGAAGGATGAGTGCTGCCGAGCTCATGGACACGCTCGTCATTCTAGCTGCGGTGGCGGAATGAGATGTGTTAGACGTTAATATTGTACATATATCCATATACCTAATTAGATATTATTTTGCTTGTTGTTTGTAAACTTTTTTTTATAAAATAAAAGTTGTAATTTAAAGAATTGAGTTATTATTTAATTTTTCAGTGAGAAATTAACTGAAACAATACTTGTATGGCATTCCTATAAAAGGTATCCTGGTATCTTTTAAAAGAATATACAAAATGAATAAGATTCAGATTTATATACAAATATTGAATTAAAAATTAAATTTATAGCCCATATTTTTGAATTTATTTTTAACTAGCAACACTAAAATTTAACGAGTTTCGAGTTTTAAGTTTTTCAAGAATTTGTTTTAGATGTCAAAATTTTGAAAAACTTATCGTACGAAATCATTTTATATTATTACTTGCGACATATAGGAACTATATGGCAAGTTTTGCATTCGTGCAAAATTTTGTCTGTCTGTCCACGCTCCTACAGCCTAACCCATTGGGTCGATTGAGTTCTAACTTGGAAGTTAAGGTTTTGAGCAGATTCGCGTTAGGCGTTTTTTTCATTTTTTTTTAAGATCAAAGCTAACAGTGGCCCCCATACAATTTTTTTGGTCAAAAAACGATAATTCGAATTTTCTCAAAAACAAACCGATAGATTTTTTTTTAATTTTCTCTAAAATTTTATTTTTTAACTTGGCTTCTTTTAATAAGAAAAACATATTTTTGTATTGCTCAGGAAAGGTACCGCTCATAGAACCGTTATTTGGTTTTTTAATTTTCTCAGCAACTTATGTACTGATTTCAATAATTTTTTTTGTGAATAAGCTCTTATATTGCTTTAACAATATTTGATTATCAAAAGTGCAATTTTTTTTGTTTTGATTTTTAAAAAAATATTGAAATTTTTTTTTTCAAAATTCTATATCTCAAAAACGGGTTAATATTTTTTTACGAAATTCAAATGTAGAGCCTATATTTACAATCACTAAACAACTGCATACCAACAATATTTTTAGAACAAAATTGAAAAATTTTACATATAAAAAATTAATTTAAAAAAAAACCGCTCTAACGATTTTCGAAAAAAAATTTTGAAGAATCAAGGACTTTTTTATTTATAAAATGGCATTTTAATTTTTGAAGACAAACTTATTTTTCAGGTAAAATTTTGAATCTTAAATTAGTTTTTTTTTTAAATTATTTTAACTGTATTGAATGTAACCCCCTCCCAAAAAAATTTAAAAATGGAGGTTTTTTCGACAAATCAAATGGCATTTATATCTTTGAAGACAAACTTATTTTACAGGTATATTTTTAAATCTTATATACATAGATACTTTTTTAAACAGACTCTTTGAATACAGGAGCAAGTTCGTGCGACCCAGTAGTGCATTTTATTTTTTCTTTGAAACTAGTTTTAAGGAAATTGAATAATATGATTATAAAGGTTTCTTAAATCAAATTCTTATAAAACAGTTTACTCTGCTAACTTTCTTTAGTAAAAATGAAGTTTAAAATTTGATGCAAAAATAAGAAAATGAAAATTGTAAGCAAATCGTAGGAGTAATTTTTGAGGAAGTAACAATATTTTTAAGCAGAAAATTGCCCAATATTATAATGGCATAATGGAATCAGCGTTACCACTTCTCAGAAAAAAGTGGAAGTTGATTTTAGGAAAAAAGCGAAGTAGATTGAGAAGAATAGAAGTAGATTTCAAAAATGACCTTTTTCATATTATTCTACACATTTTTAGATTACATTATTTCAATGAAAAAAATAAGAAAAAAATAGAATTATTTAAGCTTCCATATTATATAATTCAATATGTTAATGTAACATTTCTTAAATTAATTCTTGGTTGTTGGCATCGAAAACGCAAAGATTGGGCCTATTTTGGTCAAATGAAATGACTTAAGGATGTTTTGATTGCAAAGGACGAGTTCTACAAGAAATAGTTATTGTAATCATAATACAATTTCACTATATCAACAAACCTTTAATCTTTTTTTTATAACAACTAGAAAATATCTATTTATATTGAAAACAAAAAATCAAATCCAAAAAAACACTAGAGCACAACTGAACACAAATAACAATAACAAACAGAAAAGAAATAAAATGCAAGACTGGTTCGCATGAACTCGCTCATGTATTAAAAAAAATCTGTTTAAAACTATTTCCTGTATTTTAAGATTTAAAATGTACATGCAAAAAAAGTTTTTTTTTTCAAACATTTAAATGCCATTTGATTTCTCAAAAAAACTTTTATTTTTTTTAATTTTTATTTGAAAATCGTTTTTAAATTTTAATTTAAAAATATTTTTGGTATGAAGTTTTGAACTTATTATTAGACGTCTTGCATTTCACTTTTGTAAAAAATTATGACCCATTTTCAAGATATCAAATTTCGAAAAAAAATTAATATTTTCTTTTTAAATTAAAAACAGAAACAATGGCATTTTTGGTCATCAAATATTATTGAGACAGTATAAGAGCTTTTGAAGAACAAAAAAATAGTTAAGTTCTTGAAAAAACTTAAAAACAAAATAACAGTTCTATGGGGGTACCCTTCTGGAGCAATACAAAAATATTTTTTATATTGAAAGAAGCCAAACTAAGAACAAACATTTTAGCAAAAATTAAAAAAAAAACAAATATATCGGTTTGTTTTTGAGAAAATTTGAATTATCGATTTTTGACCGTACACATTTGTATTGGGACTACTGATATTTTTAGTTTAAAAAAAAAAAACAGGAAAGACATACAGACCAACTGACGAAATCGGGGGACACGATTTTTTCGAAGGTTAAATTAGAATACATACATTAGATAAAACGGAACCTCACCGCAAATGCAAACACTCAAGCGATTTTTAATTCTTAACAAAATTTTGAGACTAGATACAAGAGTGATAAGGAAAAAAAGGACTAGATTCAGTTTTTTTTTTATTAAGTAGAAACATAGACCTTAAAATTGAAGCAGATTTCAATATTTTGATGATGGTGCGAAGTAGGAAGTAGATTTTAAATTTATTTGAAAAAAAGAAGTTCAATTGAAGTAAAGTGGTAACGCTGAATGGGATTATCCCTATTAGTCGGTTCGTTACCTCGACGAGGCTGGTGACAGCGAAAAATTGCTTTTAGTGTAGGCGGAATGCAGTCAATTATATGACAAATGTGATGGAACGTCGTTTTTAAATTTTCGTTTTGCATCTCCGGTACCCCAAAAATAATAGCGTCGGCTCCAATCTCCCGTCCGTCGTTCAAACGCATCGCATCTTCTTTGCAGTTCAAACATTTCTCCTTCAAGTTCACGTGTCTTAACAATTTGTGTCTCAATCGATGACAAAGCTTGAAGAGATTCCTCTGTCTCTTTAATCTTAATCTCTGCTTTCTTTTGTCGTGCTTCTAACTTTTTAAGAGTAGCCTCAACGTCGTGTGTGTGCGTGGTTAAACGGTCTTCAATAAGTGATATTCGTTTTATAATATCATCACGCAAAAAATTTATTTCAATAGTGATTTGGTTAGTAATTTTTTGGGTAAACAAAGAAAATCTTTCTTCCAAATCAGAAAGTAGGACATCAGGAACAGATTTAGAAGAAACTGAAGTGTTGCATCTGTTGCCTTCTTTTCCGACAGGTGTATTTGTCTGCTAAGGTGTATGTGCGGATTCTTTGTTTACGCCGCGTATCCCTCTTACTCCTCCTGCTGCTGGTGTAGGCGTTGACTGCTTCTCTTTGTCTGTGGATCGCGTTTTTGCCGCCATCGACCTCATATTATATTTTATTTAACAAATATCAAGCAATTAAATCAATAAGCCGATGAGACAGAAGAAAATGTCGCGCAATGGAACAAAATTACAGATTTCAATCATTTTTTTTTGAACACGCTCTTGTATTGTATAATTAATATTTAATAACCAGAAATGTCTATTTTTTTTTCAAAACTCGATATCTTTAAAACGTGTGAACATTATATAACGAAATTTAAAGGACTAAATAACTGCATACCTAACCTTTTAAAAAAACAAAATTAATTTAAAAACAGCTTTCGATACCAAATTTAATAATTTAAGGTTTTTCTGTTTTAAAGGTATATTTTTAAATCTTAAAATATAAGTCTTATTATTAAACAGATTCATTCGACCTCATGCGATCCAGTCGTGGATTTATTTATTAATGATTTTAAATGTTGTTTCTTCAGTTTTCGCAAGAATTTCAAAGATTCAGACTTGTTGCCTAACAGAAAAATAAATTTAGATTTAGAAATTAAAATAATTGAGTTTTTGGTGCTCAATATTATTTGCATGAATATTAAATCCCTTTTTTAATTTCAGTCAAATATTTCTGATGAATATAGGTATCGTCATGAGGATTGATGATAGTTAGTAGTGTACTGATATCTATGATTAAAATAAAGAAACTTGGGGAAACATTCTTCCAAGGACAGGTACCAATGGATAGAGGCTTTATTATTAGGTGGCTCAACAGTCATTAGAGAACTAGGGACTAGTGACTTACAACTCTCAACCATTCCTGTGTGCGAGTAATGTTGTCAGGGATAGAGAGGACCTACAGTTTTAAGCCAAATCCGAACGGCTAATTTGAGAAAGCACTTTTCATGGCAAGAATTACTCTTGGAAGATTTGTCAATTCCTCACAAGAGGCAGTACCCGTGAAAAAACTTTAGATGACAGGGGCTTAGAAACAGATATGTTTGCAAAATTCACTCCATTCGACTTTCCAAATAATGTAAAACGATGAAATCATATCAAGAATATTCCAAATATTAGCTACCAAAGTAATACGCCACGTTTTGGTTCAAAAACAATTTCTAAAGAAAACTCCAAACAAAATCTTTTATTTTTGATTGTTGGTTTCTTGGGAATTGTTGAACGTCTTCTTGATTCAAAATTAAGCTCGATCCAAAAATCTGACAATTAGCAAGCAATAATCTTAAAAACGATTTAAAAAATTTGTTACATTTTTTGAAGATGATATTTTTAGAATAAATAAAATGTTTCAATGCATTTTTCCTAAACACATTTTCGCTGATTCTGAAAAAAAAACATTATTAATTTTTGTACGTCAAAACATTGAGCATATTCTACCTTCCAGTTTTCACTGAAGCATCGTTGAGAGAAAAAATAAAGAATTTTTTAAGGATAAAGAATATTTTTATTTTTTAATTATGTTTACAAACAATACACTAAACAACAGACACAATATTAACGTCTAACACATCTCATTCCGCCACCGCAGCTTGAATGACGGGCGTGTCCATGAGCTCGGCAGCACTCGTCCTTCTCAGGATTGCTTCGTCTGCAAACTTGATCGCATGGTGGGACACGAACGTTGGACGCCTCAGTTTCAGCAACAATCACTGCCAATGCCAGGAACAAAAGGAAGAAGGTAGTTTTGTTGAAAGCAGCCATTTTAGAAAATTATTGTTACTTTTGAAGACACACTCTTGATTAGCTCAAATGTTGTTTTGTAAAGATTCGAATAGATGCACTTGCTTTTATACAAATCAAAATCGTACGTAGGGAGATGAGATTGAAACCATAGGTATTTCCCCACGCATAGTTATTATCAGATGTGAATTTAAATCTGAATTCTGATGAAGAAGTTGCATCACTCCATTTTATTGTTGTATTGTGGTTTGTTATTTAATAAATTAATTTATATTTTATTAGGGTCAAACATTGATGGAATACTGATTAATATTTAAGTTTGAAGTAACGTAGTTCAATAAAACAATTAAATTGTTTTATTTTTGAGCTAAAATAATAACATTTAAAATTCTCTTAAAAGTCATATATGTATGTAAGTTAAGAAAAATGTTACTATTAAATATCTTAGTAGTTGCACTGTTTGGAATAAAGCTCATTGCTCATTAGCTTTTTTATTGCGGTTATTAAAATATTTTTCGAAGAAGAAAAAAATATCTTCTTGAAATTCTATGTGTTTGCTTGGCTTGTTTTAATGGGTTGATTTTAAAGTTAAAATTGTAGAAACAGCGAATTTGTCAAAAATATAATGAAAATAAAGATTCTTGAGTCTTGCATAAAAAAATGAAAATGTCACTTATGACGGATTTACACATCATCATTCGAATTTTTTTTTAGGAATTTTCGTCAAATAAGTGTTTTGAATTATTGTGAGTCAAAAATTACGATCTAAACCACATAAATATAATGTATGTACTTCAATTTTTTTGGAAAGAAAGATTGATTAGATTTTGTATTAAAAATATGAATTCACACCAGTACGACGTTTTATAGATTCAACGTTTTCAAAAATTATTCCCAACACTAACTTTATAATATATTGTGTATATCTAGCTTATAGATTCAGGCGAAACTAAATTTTCATGAAATATAATGTACATCTGGGTCGCAACAACTTGATCCTGTATCCAAAGAGTCTGTTAAAAAAATAATTTACTTATATTTTGCAAAATAAGATGCCAGACACAAACAGCAAAAGTTGCGTACGAATTAATTATTTACAAAATACATAGCTCTAATAAGTCGCGAGGAAAAATACTATTTTCGCGGTTGTTCGAATTTCTAAGCCTAATTTATAACAAATCTCTTAGACAACTTTTGGTGTTTCAATTTGTTGACTGACCTTATTTTATTAAAAAAAAACGTTGTGAAAACTTTTGTTTTTGAATGTACTAACTAAAATTTCACAAAGAAGTTTGTTTTAATTCTTGAGCTTTTCAAGCGAAATTTCGTGTACAAAAATACTTATTTCACTGTTGTCCAAAAATTTAATAAATTTTAAGTTAATTTTTATGTTGATAAGGAAAAGGTTAATTTCTTTTCGAAACTGCCATATTCTATTTTGGCATTCAAACTGACGCTCGTGATTCGTTATAGAGACATAGAAATCTGGACTATTTGAAAGTGTCTTGAAATTATATGTCTGATTACCAATTGTATGCTAAATCCAATGAGTTTTCAACTTTGCTAGCTAAAAGTTTCCTCTTTTTTTTCCTATCGACGAAATTAAGAAATTGTAATATTGTTTCGTTGATATTTTCTTATTTGAATGTGAGACAAATTATAATGAATTTTAATCTAAAGATATCTTCAATATGCAATTTCGAAAATCCGAAAAGGTAGTTATATTTTTCGGACCGTACGGCAGCTTCAATCAGAGAAAATTTTAAAAATAATGCAAGATGACCGATCTTGCTACGATCACTGTAGATGTGAGGACAGACAGACGAACGGGATTGCCGGATCCACTTTTTTCGACATCGTTAGTCATGTTTGATTAAAACCTCGGGTTCGAAATTTGTTCAAATGTTCCTATAATTCGCATTAGTATAGTAGCTGCACCAAAAATTAGTCCTCGGATTTTGATAAAATTTAAATCACAATTTTTCATAAAATCTTACAATTTATAATTTTTTGTATTTTTTCTACAATTTTTGGTTTGATTTTAAAAAATATTGAAGAATTGTTGGGTGTTATTCATTCTTCAAAACCTCTCAAAATCAAGCATCGTTAAGACAAAAAAGAAACAAATAACTTATTAAATTATACAAAGTAGAGCAATATTTTTATTAAATTAAAAATTTTTACAAACAAAAAGTTAAACAGAAAGTAGATCTATAATTGTAGAATTTTAACGTCTAACACATCTCATTCCACCACCACAACTAGAATGGCGGGAGTGTCCGTGGGCTCTGCAGCATTCGTCCTTCTCAGGATTGGTACGTCTGCAAACTTGATCACATGGTGGGACAAGGACGGTGGATGCTTCAGTTTCAGCAACAATCACAGCCAATGCCAGGAACAAAAGGAAGAAGGTAGTTTTGTTGAAAGCAGCCATTTTAGAAATTGTTTTTTAAATTATTGAAGAAACACTCTTGACGAGATGAAATGTTGTTTTGTAAAGATTCAAGCCAAGGCACTTGGTTTATATACAAATTAAAATTGACCGCGACGAGGGAATTTCCCACGCATCATTGTAATCAGTTGTGAATTTCCTACAAATTAAAAAGCTGTACAATTATCAATAACATGTTGTTTTGATAGGTTTTTTTAATTTTTGTTTTAAGGTCAAAGTTTGACGGAATATTGATAAGGATTTAAGTTAAGGGCGTGGTAGTCCAATAAAATAATAAAATAGAATTTTGAAGAGGAAACAACTAAATTGATGCTATTTATTTAAAGCTTTTCAAAGAACTTAAGATCGCTTACTAATTTTAATAAAGTATTAGAATTCTTTACTTCGACATATCGTGAAGTTTGTTTATTTGCTATACTCGTGTATTTCTTTTTAACTTAGTATCTAGTTTGTGCCTTCGATTTTCTAAAAGTTGAAAATAGAATTATTTGGGTCATTTAATTTGGTTACAATGAAGCAGTGCCCCGCTATATGAGTAGGTAGACTACGTTTTAGTGAAACCAAATATTTTTGAGTTTGAAAAAGTTCATACGATATGCAAGTGCTTCTCATGTATTGTAATTGGTTTGATTTGTCGAATTGAAAATGTTGGCATTTCTCGGCGTTTCAAGTTTATAAGATTTAAGTCAATGATTACAACGTCTATAGTTTCAGGACAATTGTTCTGATGGTAAGTGCGTAGAATTGTCATGCAAGAGGTCTTGGGTTGAATCCCTGCCTGTATCATCTAAAGGTTTTTTCATGGGTACTGCCTCGTGCAAGGAATTGACAAATCCTACAAGAGTAATTCTCGTTATGAAAAGTGCTTTCTCAAATAAGCTGTTGGGATTTGGCATAGGAACTGTAGGTTTCCTTCATCGCTGAATTCTCTTCGGTTTCATCCAGAATCTGTACAAATGCCAGGAACAAAAGGAAGAAGGTGGTTTTGTTGAAAACAGCCGTTTTAGAAAATTTGGATTGGAACTATTGAAGAAACACTCTTAAAGACATCAAATGTGGTTTTATGAAGATTTTAATAGTTGGCTTTTTACAAAATGTTTGAATCGTCAAAAAGAAGGTATAAACAAATTTCCAGTTTACTATCTCTCATTCCGAGATTGACCCTTTCGACTTATTTCAATGGATTAAACGTACGTTATTTTTACGAGGAACTTAGGCGGAGATACTATTCAATTCACAGAAAAAATATTGAATGTAAATCATACATTTTTGATATATTTCTTTCAAGTTTCAACAAACTTACTGGAGAAGAAAATTAGGATTTTATTTTTGGTTTGTCTTCGTTTGGAACGTTCACCACTTTTTTAAAGCAAATATTTTTAAGTTCCCGAAAATCAAATATTTGTTTGGATGAATTGAAAATAGTTCAACAAATCAAGGGTTTCACCTCGGAATGAGAGATGGTAAGCTTGAAATTTGTTTATGTTTTTGTTTTACTTACTTACTTAAGGTGGCGCTACAGTCCTGTGTGAACTAGGGCCTCACCCAACAAACTTCTCCATCTAGCTCGGTCCCTAGCTAGATGTCTCCAGTTTCGCGCTCCGAGTTGGGTGAGGTCACCTTCCACTTGTGCGCGCCACCTGATTCGCGGTCTTCCTCTACTGCGCTGTCCTGTAGGTGTGGACTCGAAGACTTTCCGGGCCGGAGCATTGGTTTCCATGCGCTCTACGTGACCCAGCCATCTTAGTCGTTGGACTTTTACCCTTCTGGCTAAGTCTACGTCGCTGTACAGCCCGTACAGTTCGTCGTTCCATCTTCTCCTCCACTCCCCTTCAATGCATACGGGACCGTAGATCACCCGAAGAATCTTTCTCTCGAAACGACCCAAGGTGCTTTCATCCGCTTTTGTCATGGTCCATGCTTCTGCACCGTATAGCAGGACGGGGATGATTAGGGTCTTATATAGCGACACTTTGGTCTTTCGAGAGAGGATTTTACCACTCAATTGCTTTCTTAACCCAAAGAAACAGCGGTTAGCAAGAGTTATTCTTCGTTTGATCTCAGCGCTGGTGTTGTTGTCTGCGTTTACAGCGGAGCCTAGGTAGACGAAGTCCTTGACTACCTCAAAGTTACGTCCAAGACGTCGGTGTTGTAGGTCCTTTCTTGATGACAGCATGTACTTTGTTTTGCCCTCATTAACCGTTAAACCCATTTTTGCCGCCTCTGCCTCAATACTCACAAAAGCCCCATTGACATCACGCTGAGTTCTTCCGATTATGTCAATGTCATCAGCATATGCAAGTAATTGGACAGACTTTTGGAAGATAGTGCCTCTAGTGTTGACGTGTGAGCTTTGCACTATTCTTTCAAGTACGATGATAAAAAAATCACATGACAGCGCATCACCTTGTCTAAAACCTTTTTTGACATCGAAAGGTTCTGTTAAGTTGTTTCCAACCTTTATGGAGCAGCGTGAATTCTCCATGGTCATCCTGCACAAACGGACGAGTTTGGCAGGGATGCCAAAACTAGACATGGCTCTATACAGTTCGTCCCTGTAGATACTGTCATATGCGGCCTTGAAATCGATGAAAAGATGGTGGGTGTCGATTTGGTGTTCTTGGGTTTTTGTTTTTGTTTTAGTGTTCTTAAAATTATGTAAAAAGTCTCCTAAAATCATGAGTGCGACGCGCAGGTTATATGGACCTCCAAAAGTCGCGAATCCGATTTTTCGTGATTATCTCTGTTTCTATATGTTCAATGGTGTTAACAAAACAAAATTGTCAAGCATCCAATTTGATAAAAATGTTTTTCTGAATCATTTTTTCATACGTTCAACTATTTCTCAGCAAGCTTTTGAAAAGAAATTAATAGTGAACAAAAAGTGGGCATGACTTAGAACCCCAGTATTAGGACTATAGCTCTCATTACTAAATGAATTACCTTAAATGATGATTTGTAATTAAAAGATTACGTGTGATCCACGATGTGTTTGTAGAAAAAAGTGGTTGCAATGGACATTAGTTTTTCAGGAATTCAGTTCTGAGCACTTAACCATTCTTAATTTTGAAAATAGAATGATGATGCGATGCTGTACTTTTCGGTGGAAGATTAGACAAATAGTTAAGAGCTTAGGCATTTCAAAGAAAAAAATATTTGTTGTTCATAAACTTTCAGTTTTTTGAGCGTATGAAAAAATTGTTGATACAAAATTTTTAGTAAGTTTCATGCTTGACAATTTTGGTTAAGTTGTTAACACCATTGGATCTAAAGAAAAGGAGATAATCATGAAAAAGCGGTTTTCACCACTTTTGTCAGACTATAACTTACGACACGGACAAGAGATTTTATGAGACACAACGTTATACGAACGCCAAACTAAAAAGTAATTGTTTTCCTTATACTTAAAACGACAGACATCAATAAACAGGAACATTAACTTTAACATAGTGTTTATCGCTGCTTCAAATGAAAATGAAGTAACCAAGGATCAAAGTCTTCGAACACAGTGTCAAAATTTTGCTGATCACTATTTTAAAGAGAAAAAAGCATTCAAATTTAATTTTGAAATTCAATGTTTTGAAAACTTTTTTATTTCATTCTTTAGGAGTAAGATTTATTGAAGGAGAAAACGAGCACCTCAAACACAAATTTTCCTAAATCGTTTCCAAATTATTATGCAATACAAAATTGTTATCTTTTTTTTTATATAATTTTCACAAACAAAAAGTCAAATAGAATTTTAACGCCTAACACATCTCATTCCACCACCGCAGCTAGAATGACGAGCGTGTCCATGGGCTCTGCAACATTCGTCCTTCTCAGGATTGCTACGACTGCAAACTTGATCGCATGGTGGGACACGAACGTTGGATGCTTCAGTTTCAGCAACAATCACTGCCAATGCCAGGAACAAAAGGAAGAAGGTTGTTTTGTTGAAAGCAGCCATTTTCAAAAACAATTTAATTTGATAAAAATATTATTTGGGAAACACTCTTGTTGAGATGAAATAATGGTTTGTAAAGATTCAAATAACTGACCTAGCTTTTTATACTTTTCGAAATCTCATGAAGTGAAGTTAAAAACGTCTACAAGGGATTTTCCAACGCATCATTGATTGCACTGCACTGTTATCTGTTTCGAATTTCCATGTGATAGAGAAGTGCAAAGAGATGCACTTAATAATATTATTTACTTGTTTTTTATTATATAATTTTTATTTTATTCGAGGTCAGAGATTGACGAAATATTATGCAGATTAAAATTTACGTTTTTTGAATAAAATAATAAAATGGGTTTTTGTTAGAGAGAGAGAGAGAGAGAGTAATGTGCTCTATGAAGATTTCAAAGTCAATGAGTTATTTATCAGGCTTCAAGTCTTTGCTGGTAGTAATATTTCTTGTAACATCAAAGTTTTAAGATTGTTTTCAACAGAGTTTGTGAGCTTATTGTTGACAAAAGATACTTCAAATATTAAACGGACTGTGTTCTCGCGATTTTTTTTTTTTTTTTTTTTTTTTTTTTTTTTTTGTAAATTTAATATTTACAAAGTTCTTTTTTGACAATTTTTTTAAATTGGTATCTGAGTAAGAACAACAGTTAACATATTTTTTTGAGACTATAAAATAAAGAATTTTATTTAATTCTTACCTGTTTTCTGTCGAGACATATTCAAGAATTTCAATATCACTATATTAGTATTTTTGGTAGAACTTTGGATTTAGTAAGAAACAACAATATTTATATGGGATGAAACAGCTTTGAATTCAGTTTCTTTTTTCGTTCTCAAAATATTTAAGTCGAAATTCAATTTTTAGTTCGTTTTACCATTTCTTTTAGGTTTTGATTTTACTATAAATTGGATTTTTCTAAAAGTCTTACAAAATTTATATAATAAAGAAAAAGTTAAAACCAATTTAGAAGATTTTTCTTTGTAGGTATTTAAGCTGCCGGTTGAACTAAAAAAAAAGTTTACTAAATGGTATCAATAAAATTTAATATTAAATGAATAAAGTTTGAAGTAAATATGTTTCTTTTTCATCAAGATATTTGAGTCGAATATCAATATTTAACATTTTTTAGTTGTATTTTTGTCGGTTTAGCTTGTTTGTAAAATTTTATTGCCAATTCGATTTTTCTACAAAATAAACTAAAATGTTAACAACAACATTCGGCATAAGATATAATAAATTTAATTTGAATATCTTTTTTGTTCGAGGTTCAGTGTTTTTTCGATAAAAAAAGGCCGTTTTTTTTTTCAATTTTATACAAATTTGACAAACTTCACAATATGTATTATAAAATTGATTTGAAGTCGTCAGAATTATTGGTTTGTGAGATATTTGGCGTTAACCCAATTTGTATTTTAAATAAAATGCAACTTGCTCCTATATCAAAAGAATTGTGTTTAAAAATAGTACCTACTTATATTTTAATATTTGAAAATATACCTGCAAACAATGCCATTTAATTCCTCAGAAAAGCTTAATTTATTAATTTCTTAAAAATCGTTAAAGGGTATTTTTAACTTCCCATAGGAAGTTATTGTAATGGGTCCGATTTGTCCGTATATCCGTACGTCCGTACGTTCGCGACGTTTTTTTCGTCGTCCATAGCTCAAGAACCAGAAGAGATATTGACTTCAAATAAATTTTGTTATACAGATATTAATGCAGAAAGATGCAGAAAAGGCTCTCAAGAAAATTGCGTGGGTGGTTTTTTTTATCATAGCAGTTTAAAAAAAAAGGTGAACATTTTGGTTAACCCTAAATATCTCATGAACCAATGATGCTAGAGACTTGAATTAAATTTTATATTATATATTGTAACGTGATACAAAACAAAAACATTTTTGGAAAAAAAATCCAAGTAACAGTTTTTTTTATAAATCAAAAAAACCGAAAAAAAAATTCGTCACTTCGAAAATTTTACTACTAAAATATGATTTCATCTCCAAAACAATTTTGTGCAACGAAGAATGATGTTTTTGACATCTGATAAAATTTTGAGAAAAATCTCATTGAAAGTTTTTTTACAAAAAATAAAAACCTACAAAAAAATTAATAAAACTTGGTAAAAATTGACTTCCGACTCAAATATCTTTTCAAGACTTTGAGATATTGGCTTCCAACAAAATTGTTGTCAACATTCAGTCAAATTTTGAAGAAAATTGAATTGACAGTTTTTTTACAAAAAAATTAAAAACCTAAAAAAAAATTAACAAAAGTTGGTAAAAATTGATTTTCGACTTAAATATCTTTTCCAAAATTTGAGATTATGGTTTCCAACTAATTTTACCTTATAAGAAATATTGTTTTCAACATTAGGACAAATTTTGAGAAAAATCGAATTGACAGTTTTTTTTACAAAAAATAAAAACCTAAAAAAAAATGTATAAAAGTTGGTAACAATTGATTTTCGACTCAAATATCTTTTCAAAACTTTGAGATATTGGCTTTAAACTACTTTTATCTTTCAAAATATATTGTTTTCAATATTCAGTAAAATTTTGAAAAAAATTGAATAGATAGTTTTTTTATAAAAAAATTAAAAACCTAAAAAAATTAACAAAAAAAATTGTTCTTCGACGTAAATATCTTTTCAAAACTTTGAGACATTGGCTTCAAACTAATTTTATCTTATAAGAAATATTGTTTTCAACATTCGATAAAATTTTGAGAAAAATCGAATTGACAGGTTTTTTTTACAAAAAAATAAAAACCTAAAAAAAACAATACTAAAACTTGGTAAAAATTTACTTTCGACTCAAATAGCTTTTCAAAAATTAAAAATATTGGCTTCAAACTTATTTTATTTCACAGAAAATATTATTTTCGATATTCAATAAAATAAAATCTACAAAAAATAGTACGCAAATTTGGTAAACATTTATACATATAGACAGACTTTTAAGCAAGACAATTCGGCAGACGGGATGGGAAGTTATCAGTGTGGGTCGCATCCCAACCTATTTTTTTATATTGTTTTTATTTGCTTTTAAAAATAAGCTTTACTACTAAAGGAATTTTGTTTATGCGTATGAAAAAGTGTCTTTAGGATACGAAATTAAATAACTCATTTCAATTTTTTAAGACATAATACATTTTATTTTATCAAAATTATTTACAATCTCGAAACTTTAAATAATATCTTCTTAAAGGTAGTTATGTACAATATTAACGTCTAACACATCTCATTCCACCACCGCAACTAGAATGACGAGCGTGTCCATGGGCCCTACAACATGCGTCCTTCTCACGATTGATGCGTCCGCAAACTTGATCACATGGTGGGACACGAACATTGGACGCTTCAGTTTCAGCAACAATCACTGCCAATGCCAGGAATAAAAGGAAGAACGTTGTCTTGTTGAAAGCAGCCATTTTGGTATTTTAAGAAAAAATCAAAGAGATGGTAGGTATACAATCTTGAAGAGCTCAAAGGTAGTTTTGTGAAGATTCAAAATGTTGTACATGGTATTTATACTCAAAGTGTGTGTTACTAAAAATACATTTTTCAGGCAGACTGACCAAAAATGTATTTCCCCATGCAAAACAATGTAAAAAGCGGTATGGTCTTCTTTTCCGGGAAACAAATTGAAAAGACGAAATTATCCAAAACCCAACTCTTGACCTGTTTTCTTTGTAAAAACGTAAATAACTGAGGAGTACCTAATGATTTAGATACACACAGGTACTTTTTGTTTAACAGGTCAATTAAAGTTCGATAACACTAAAAGCGTACACTGATCAATATGCACTTACAGACTAAGTGTAATCTGATAACGAATTAGCTATTTATGTTAAAATGTCATAAGTCGAAATTAATTAATTGATTTATCAGGATCTAACTTAGAAACTTAAACAAAAGAAAATAGGTTTCGGTTACTTCTTAAAACCATATTGTTCTTATTTTTAAATAACAATAATTAGAATTTCTTGGATAATGATCCGTAAGTCTGAAACAATTGATTCAAAAACCTTGAGTTTTTCTCCTAAGTGATTTAGCAAAAAATTACTTACTACCTAGAATACTGATTATTATTAATGAGCTGATTTGATGAATTTTTGAATGATGTCTGTTAGGTATATTAAGTTATAGCTTAGGGCCCATTTTGTTTAGTAACATTTTTTTTTGTCAATCTTATGGTGGAAATTTATTCGAAATTTCATTTCATTTTTCTTTCAATTTCTATAGCAGTGTTTATTGCTGTTTATCCTTAACTCTTACCAACAGGGTAGTACTGTCTGCTAGTTTTGAAGATATAATTCGTTGAAATTTACGATATTGTCTAAAATTTGTATCGAAAATGTATGATTATTCAATGCTACTCAAACTTCACCGACGAATATCTCAAAAACTATACATTTTAACGGTAGTAAATTGACATTTCTGTAGCTATGGCATTCTTGATGCAGTATCTGTGGCGTAATGGTTATATAGTGAGTGCATAGGACTGTCATGCCAGATGTCTTGGGTCCAATCAGCCTCTTGGGAGGAATTGTCAAATCCTCCAAAAGTAATTATTGTCATGAAAAGTATTATCTAAAATAAGCTGAACGGATTCGGCATACAAACTGTGGGTTCCTTCCATTCCTAACATGACTCGCACACAGGAATGGTTGAGAGGTGTAGGTCGCTAAGCCCTGGTTTTCTACGGATTGTTGCGCCACTTAATTTATTTATTATATGGCATTCTTGATGTTCTTTTTTATTTTCTCTAAAAAATTAAAAGCCAATCGTAATAACCAATAATATGTAATAATTTGTAGACTAGTATGTAAAAAGTAAATCTAAAACTTCTTCAAATTTGACGAAAACCACCATTTCACACGTTCAAGCGTATTAATTTTTTGTGTCAGTCCATCATCATATTTTGCACATACAAATAATTTTTGACGACTTGCACGCCTTTAAGTTCAAGTAACAAGGCACTCTTTCTCTAATCTCTATCTATAAAGTCCAGAATACCTAATGCCCAAAAACAACACAAACTCTTTAAGTCAAAAATACTTTCCACAGAAGAAAAAAAAACAAGAACTTAAACTGATATCAAATTACCCATTGAACCTGACACGTTCATCATTATTTCCGGTGTTATCCTTCGAACACTCCCTTTTTCATGCTTGGATAAATTCCTACAAAATAATTTGATTGAGATTGAGTTCGAAAAACGATGGGGATGAGGATGAGGATGAAGTTTATTTAGCCGGACTCCATGGCCCGGTGAAGACTAAGAGTATATAATACAGCATCACCGCCCATCTCTTTAGAACTTTATTTTCACTGAATATAGAACCTAACCGCAATCGCCATTCATCCGGTTATACAGTTTAAGCACTTTATATAAATGTACTTGAACTCAAAATAACCACGAACGACATTCACCTTGCTCTATCGTTCGTCTATAAAACCATCACAATTTACCATCATTCAACATTCAGCTACTTTAAAGATGTCCCACTTAAATCGACAACAATGACCAAAAATGAAATATACTTCAATTCGTCTTCCTGGGTATTTGGAAAGAGTCCTGTAAAGTGAGTGAAGGTATACCTACCTACTCGTAGTCGTACGGGAATGAGATTGAAGTTTGTAGAATTCCTATAGGTTTCAAACAAAAAAAAATAATATAAACTTTCAAGTTCAAGTCTGTAATGTACTGAAAGAAGGATAATAGGAAGGTATTATAGGCACTTAAAGGAAAAAAGAATCTGCTCAAGCTCAATCCTTGACTTCGATTTTGCAAAGGGGGAAGACAAATCTTCTTTACTGTATTTTTCTATTGCATTATTTTATTTACATACACTGTACAAAATAAGTTTGAATTCTAAGTCACAAAATTTTAATGAACTTATTGTTGAGGGTTTTGTATTTTTCTAGCTATCAATTTTCTAAATATTTCATAATAACCCTTAATTAAAAATGGTGCATTTGAACAAGTCTAAGAAGTGACAGTTCGTGAGAAAAACACATATGTCAGAAATTCAGTTGTAAACATTTTTTATTAGAATACGTCAAAATTATCGACTTTGACATTGTTGATTTTAAAAGTTGTTTTTTCTATGTTAAGAAAAGATCAATATTGACGATTTCTATTTTATAATATTATGACCTTCAGTTTGACAACATTTAAAAATCAGAAGCAAACATGAATGATATGACAAAAACAAAATCAATCTTAAAACAGTTATCCAGCTTGAGCGAAAATAATCAATTTTTAGATTGGAATCGATCTCAAATATTTATGCACAAGTATCATTTTTAAAAAGTCTATAATTTTATTTCATTTTGACGTTTTCAACTCATAAACGTAGCTTTAATATAAGTAGCTATTTTTATTCAAAAATTGTTTGTTTTTTACTCTAATCTGTCAAAACACATAATTCTATTTTTCCGATTAGCATAATTTAACATTAGAAGATTGAAAAAAAATATTTCAGTGTTATCTCTCAAGACACCAAATTTTCACAATTGTTGAAAAAAAGTTGATTTTTTTTATCAGAAAATAATATTTTCAGATTTTGATTCCTTGGAAAAAACTTCTTTTATTTTAACTAATAGTCCTTAGCAACATGATTTTTGACAGCTAAACAAGTTTTAAGTTTACATTTACGAAGAATATGAATGAATAAAAATCAATCTGAAGTCAAAGGAAATTCATTTTTAGATTGAAATTTAAATTGATTAATCGAAAACGTCATCTAATTGTTAATATGTGTTTCATTAAAAAGACAAAAAGTTAAATATTAGACGGAGTTTTTTCTTATCTCGCTCCCACTTGTTTATTTAAAAGAGATTAAGAAGTATGACAGACATCTTTAGATTTTGCAAAATGTGATTGGGAGCGAAGATAAAATTATGAAACGTCAAAATGAGTGAAATGTGAACACCGCTTTATGGACTTTTTGATTTGTGTCACAGTGATAGTTCATATTTTGAAAATAAAATTAATGATAGATATTTTTTAAAATAGTCAGACAAAGATGAAGAATGTTAAGTTCGATCAAAAACAACTCTAAACAAGTGTTAAGATCAAGCTGTGAAAATAGCTTGCTCGAAGCCATCCACAATTTCTTTACAATTATGACATGTATTTTTTTTTCAGTGTAGAATAAACGCAACCAAACCTGACATTTTAATAAGGATTTCCATCCTGTCAGGGATGTGTTCGGTTCGTCGAAGGAAGTTCAAATCATTGAATTCTTTTCGCCACCGCTATCTGAATACAAAATGAAGCCTCCTTGGCTTTCAGAACGAAGTAAGAAGCACGAAGCACGATTCCGATGATGCCGTTCGTCGGTCGTCCGCGTCCTGCTTCTTGCCTTGCTTTCTACTTCTGAATGCGTCGGAAATCCATAAACAGAATCACAACTATACCAACGACAACGACGACTTAGACGAAGACGATGACGATGACTACATATGCACCACCACCACGACCCACCAATCCTCCCCGTCTCCTTCACCACCACCACGAACACCACCAGTAGCACCACCTAATTTCCCATTCAGATCAGACAAGTATTATTTTCTTTTCTTTGAGAATTCCTTGCGTAGCTGAACTATTGTTTATGGTGTTAGCTTGGCTCTGGAATCCTAGAAACAGGACGAAGAAAAAATAATATAGCACGATGTTCGGTATGCTGTAAACGCTGACATGCTTCACATTCTCCATCTTGTTGCTGAGATTCTTGTATACTTATATTTCTAGGCAATGTAGGCAACCCATGTGGTTCTTGTTCTATGTCGTTGTCGTCGTCGTCGTCATTGGGAGAGGGGACGGGATGTCCTGAAGGAAAGGAGTAATTTATGTGGAATAAGTTCACCTCCTGATGATGGTCCTGTTGTTGTTCTGCTATGCCGAATGCTGCATGCCGCCGCCTCTCGCCTTGATAGCTGGCTATAAAGTGGGTGGCCAATATTTTAACTAAGCCCGCATGTGGGTAGCTATTAGAGATATGTGGTTTCTGACTGCGACATGGATAGAGTGGGAGTACGAGGGATCAAATCAGGAAGTATAGAAGAGAGTGGTAAAGGTAGTGGTTCTGGTTCTGGTTAGTCGTCTTTTGTCGTTGCGCTGTTGTGATGTCCTGTGGGATTAGTAGTGCGGTTGTGTACTTTATTACAACAATAATTATATTAATTATTGCACATGTGCCAACACCTGCTATGTGGCAATGCCATCACTAATATATATAGGAGCAAATACTTCCCTGTCCTTTCGACTTCTGTTTTGATTTGCAGGAAGAGAGAGAGAGAGGCTGTGCGATATTACGAATTCCGCTCAAGGGTAATTCCACCTTGAATGCCTTGTTAGCGTCATATTGAAGCTCTAGCATAATGGAGCTTCCTTTTTTGTGCCGCATATATATATGTATGTACATATTATATGGGAATACTTTTACGGTGATTTACTCACGACTTCGGTCGCTCCGGGAGAAGTTTTCAAAATTTTTTTTTCTATCCTTAATGAACATGAAAAACACATAAAACACGCCCACACACAGAGTTGCATGAAACACTGTCATCACAAACACCTTCCGGATGATGGGCGAAAGTTAAGCTTGGATGAAGTTTCCGCTCGGAGTACTTCCATATGAATAGTATTATGAATCTATGAACAACACCAAATGGCTAGAAAGATGTGCAGATGCTATATGCTCTGCTCTGACATTCCCTCGCTTCGGTACATAAGAAAATTAGAGATATGTACCACCTACTAACATTTATGTTTTTAACAAAAGAAATTAAGATGAATAATCTATGAATATAGTTTTCAAAAGTGAAAAGGACGACAGGAGAATACGACAACAAGGACGATGACAACTACGACTATACGACACAAAAACGCTCGCACCATCTTAAACGATGATTACGTATACGTGGACATCAACGTCAACGTCAACGTCGTCGTCCTAGTCGACGAGGACGTGGTCTACATGTTTAAGACGGTTTCTCTGACTTAATAGTCGCCCTCGTCATCTTCATCATCAAAAACTTGAAAACTTCATAAAAGTTAGTATATTTTGTTGTTGCTTCAATTGAAGTTGTTCTTTCGATTGAGAAGATAAAAATATACATTTGAAAAGAATTTACATACGTATTTAATTTTCATTGCATACAAAAATGTTGATGTGATGAAATTCTGAAAATGGTAAATCTAAACTTTTTAGATCAGCATCACTGGTTTTGGCATCGAAAAAAGGAGTTTCATTTTGAAATGTTAGTCTCATTTAAACGGCCAAACTGCATTATGCGATTACGTGCTTAAAATGTCTTCGATGTTTTCTTTTAATTTCCTTAAAACTGTCTTAAGTTCATTTGTCGGTTTTTGCACGAAGAAACTGGAGTTTTGAAAAATGCATTAGAGTATGTATTAAGTCACCTTTCATACGAGGAAATTGATGATGAAGATTTTACCAGAAACTTTAAGTTTGTGAATGAAAACGACAGGAGGAGGAGGAAGGGAACGAGATTTTAAAAGATTCATCTTACTTTTCAAATAAGAAAAAAAAATCGTTGAAAATCAAGAAATGATTTAGGTGACAACTGAAACGTCAAATAAGTTGTCAGAAACTAGTTTTCTAAGGAAAATGCGAAAGATGTCACCACGGGCAAAAAGTTGAAAGGTTTAATCTCTTCTAGAAAACTATTAGAAAATGTGGGACATTTTGTTTTGTAAGTTAAACAATCAAAAAAAAATCCATCTAAAGTAAATTATTGAAAAACATCAAAGAATCTCCAGCAGCTTGTTTTTATTTAAAAGACATTTTACAGGACGACGCACATGACGAGTCTATGCATAAAAGCGTCATGAATACCCTTAATATGTTTAGATTTTTGACACAGTGCAAGTTTTAGGAAAATAAAAAAGTATTTAAAGGGAGATGATACACCATTACACTTACAATTTTGAATAACAAATTATAGTGTAAAACAAATTTAGATAAAGCACTTCACATTCTTGATGCGTGGCTGAAAAAAAAAACTCTATACATTACAGTAAGTTCTAAATTGAGCTCAAGAAATAAATTGATGGACATTCTAGAAAAATCCAGTACTACGGCTATGGTTGATCATTAATAGTTTTCCTCAAATTAAGGAAAACACGTAGAAGTTTGAGGTCAAATTCAATGTTTTCACAGAGACATTGTTTTTGTGTTAAGAAATTGTTAATAAATCGTTTCTATGTCTGGCATATCTAACATGTCATATCTAACATTCAGCCACAAATGTCTTCTTGTTTTATGTCTTCTATAATTTCAGTTAATTTTATCTTATTTCGACTTAAGTTAAGCTAAAGTAAAAACAAATCACATTTGTGTTTTTATTTAACTTCCATTCATTTTGAAACACAAATTTAAGAAAATGTGTCTTCTTCTTCTCTTTGTTATTGCTTAAGAATTAATTAAGCACTTCAAAGTCTAATTTTAAAGTAAAAATTATTCTGATAAAAATAATCCGATATTGAGACCATCTATAATGTTTCCACCATCAATAAACACATTGACTCCCAGAGAGCAGAGGCTCGGCTTCATAAAAACCACAGAAAGATAATAAACTTAATAATGACTTCTTAAATAAATAAACAAACAATCGTTTATTATTTTATTGTATTTATTTTCAAGTAAGGTAAATACCATTTCTGTGAATTGATTGCGTTTAACATATCTAAATTTAGCTCATTGAAGTTTTATTTTTCAATAAAAAAAAAAAAACAGATATAAAATTCATATGAAATATAAGTAGCAACAATAAGATAAACATACAAAGTGTGACACTCATTAGCAATTGTTATCTCAAACATGTTTTGAAAACGCAAAATCAATATGAATTACTAACAAAGTGATTCCCCCAGGTTAAGGTGTGCAAGAATGTTTTTATTTTTCTTTGCTTCTTATTTTAAGACTATAAATATTAAGTTCAGTGCTGTCGTCATTAAAAAGCAATTTTATGATAAAATAATAATCTAAGATAAATTAATTTCGTCAAAAAAATAAGAAGAATTAAATAGAGTATAACCTTAATTGCTTGTTATGTTAAAAAGCAAAATATTTTTTAAAGAATTTAAACTAAATCCACCAAAATATAGCTTGCAACAAAAAATGAAACTAATGGTTTGCAAAAGAAAAATTCGTATTATTCATACAGCATATCTTAATTTTTAACAAATATTTTTTCTAAGCCTTTCCTAATTGGGTAAACAAATATCATTAGAAAAAATGATGGATATTTTTTTTATTAATTTATTAAAAAGTAATTACTGTTCAATTCCATTATGAAAAATGATTTATTCAGGTCAATAAGTTATTCAATTTCTTGTCAAAAAGTACTCATACGCCTTGTGCCATTTAAAAATATAGTAATTTTTTTTAGAGTAAGTCCATGCTATGTATTGAACATGTTCAATAATATAACATTGGTTAGCAAGGTTTTCATTTCGGCAATAAAATTGCACGTTTAGGTTTTGATAGCTTTAATTCAAATTCGACTTCAAAATTAATATATCACGTCATTTTTTTGAGATATTACTTTTTAAAATTCGAAAAAACAAGTACATACGAGGTGTTTTCAAAAAGTACCCGGAATTTTCGTTTTTTTAAAAAAATATTTATTTATTCGTTTATATCGATATGGTCCCCTTTAAAGTAGTCCCTCCAGATATAATACACTTATGCCAGCGTTTTTTCCAATCTTCGAAGCACTGTTGATATTCACTTTTTAATATGTCCTTGTCCTCATCGATTTTGCCTTTATTTCTTCAATCGAGGAAAAACGCCGTCCTTTCATGGGTCTCTTCAACTTTGAAAACAGAAAAAAGTCACACGGAGCCATATCTGGTGAATATGGAGGTTGGGGCATGACTACGGTATTGTTTTTGGCCAAAAACTTACGAACAAGCAATGACGAGTGAGCAGGTGCGTTATCGTGGTGCAAAAGCCATAAATTGTTTTTCCATAAATCCGAGCGTTTTTTCCGGATTGCTTCATGCAAACGTCGCATAACTTCAAGGTAATAATCCTTATTAACCATACGACCTTGTGGTAAGAACTCTTGATGCACTATGCCATTATAATCGAAGAAAACAGTAAACAAAACCTTCACATTTGATCGAACTTGACGTGCTTTTTCGCTCTTGGTGACGTTGGATGCTTCCAGGTGGACGATTGTGCTTTGATTTCAACATAATTACCGTACACCCATGTTTCATCACCAGTTATGACCCTTTCAAACAAACTTGGACCATCGTTGACGTCATTTAACAGCTCCTGAGCGATGTTCATGCGATTGTTTTTTGGTCAAAATTCAGCAGTTTCAGTAAAAATCGCCGAGCTCATAAAAACATGTCGAACCTTAGCAACTACCACAGCCAAAGTAAACAGTGAATAAAGCTGAAAATTGCATCATACTTTAGGGGCATGTATACCAACACAATAAAAAAATGTAGACCTTCGGACTCTCCAGACCCGAGAAATTTAAAAATTCCGGGTACTTTTTGAACACACCTCGTATGTATATAATAGAGCAAAAGCCCGGGCCGGCCAGACATATCTTTTATCATAAAAGCTGAAAGTTTGTTTATGTGTGCCTCTAGTACAGGTAAGAACGATCCCCACCCATGATACCTGGGTAGTGGTTCCTTTGGCAAGTAAGAGGTAGCAAAGGGGCATACAATTCCATCTTACTCTCGTTATTCTATAAATCTCAATATTTGTATATTTTATTCGTAACAACATCAAAAATCGCTTTACTCATTGCCTGACACTTAGTATCCCTAAACTATAATATTTTTTAATACAATTTACGTTACGTTTCCTTAGCAGCCAGACATTTCCGAGGATTCTATCATCCTGCCAGACACATTGAATTGAGCAGAAGTTGCTTGTATTGGTTTTATGTAAAAAAATATTGCAATTCTAATCAAATTTAAAGCTTGGTTGATTATTAGTTGCAGCAGTGCAAATAAACGCTACCATAACAAGTTCAACCAAAAAGCAATATTTAAATCAATTTTGATTATACATAATACATATTTTTGACCATAGAAATATATTTGTCCAATAAAAGAATTCATTTTAAATATTCCACTAGGAATTGTCACTTTGAAATTCACTTCAAAAATGGTGAAAACTTTGAGGTCACATAAAACTAAACTATTTGTCAATAAAAGGTTTCATTTTGTTAAGTCCACTTTTAAGGCAGTTGTCATTTTGAAGCTGAAATCTTTTGACATTTTACATGAAAATTCTAGGCCTATACTGAAAACGAAATGATGCACTGGAATTGGTAATCATTACTACAAAAATTATTAAAACTTTGAAATCACACAAAATTTATTTGTTTTCCAATAGTTGTTTAGGAAAATAATTGTTTAGGCAAATGTCGCTTTCAAATTGTCATCTTTTGATATTTGACCAGTAAAAACTACTTCATTTCAAAAAATAGAACTACAAACTCTCTATAACCGGATTGAAATTGTTAAATTCTACTACAAAAACTGTAAAAATTTTGAAATCACTTTAAATTTATTGTTTTCCAATAAAAGGTTTCATTTAATAATTAAAACTACGCCATTTTTAAAATTTGAACTCTACACTGTGTCCCAACAGTAGCCGTGAAAGCCCTTTTGCTGATATGGTCTTCCATTGTCAATGGCAAACCTTTAATTTTTCAATTAAATAAATATTCAATGGTACTCATTTATTTGCAATACCAAAATGAAACCTCGTATTGGAAAATATCGTCTAAGAAAAACTGTCACTTCCGTCAGCCACAACACCAGCTTCATACGACTTATTTATGTGATTTAATACTATTCAGTCTAAATTATAACTCAATTAAAATGCAACTTCCAAAATTTATTAACACTTAAAACAAAACTAACAGGAAAACAATTAATTTCTAAGAAAATAAAAATAAAATTACAATAATTAAATAAAAAATTAAAAAAATTACAATTCATCAAAAGTCAAAACCTTTGTTTTTTCTGTATGATGACTTGAATCTATATAAATTGTATTTAACCTTTAAACGCGTGACGTGGGGCATAATTTTTTCACATGATAAAACTTTTAATGAATATTGTTTTAAAAAATTTTTATCCGGACTGTAATAATTATTGTATTTAATAGAATTTCTTGATAAATTAGAAAAAAAGATCACGAGACAATTTTAAATAAACAACAGTTGATGTGCAGTAAAAGATCGCAATATCTGGCATAATGATAGAACCCTCAAAAATGTCTGGCTGGAACCATACTAAGTGTCTGGCAATGAGTAAGGTGAATTGTGATGTTGTTACGAATGAAATATAAAAAAAATTGAGTTTTATAGAATAACGAGAGTAAGATGGAATTTTATGCATCTTTGCTACATGTTTCCTGCCAAAGGAACCACTACCTAGGTATCATGGGTGGGGATCGTTCTTACTTGTACTACAGGCACACATAGACAAACTTTCAGCTCTTATGATAAAAGGTATGTCTGGCCGGCCCGTTTTGACAAGAAAAAGTCAGAACAGTTTGAATGTTAGTTATGTTTTTGTAACGAATCTTTTATTTGTCTAAGAGCTGAGGGCTAATTTTTGGCGTAAAATTAAACTAGTTGATATTAAAGATGTAGATTGGCTTAGTAAAGGTGATAACAGTAACGTTCGTCTGCCGGCGTTTCGAATGCGACCAATCTCAAGAGGTTTCCAAAAAGTCCAAAAACGCCAACGACGTCTACCGGGAAAATGCGGCCACTTAGATATCTTTCATGTACGTACACATTTGCAACAATATTTTAGATCAGTGAGCCGTAAGAGTCATGGTGCAATGCATTTAAAGGTTTCCCTCCTTTTTTTTTATTTTCGGAAAAGCTGAACTATTGATGAACTTTTTTTTCAGAAACGCAGCCACTATGCACCGGTAGACGAAGACAACTTTAATGTCAAGTGGTTCCCTTTCAAGCCAAAGATTAGCCCTAAGTTTTCGGTCTATATCTACATAATCCTATTATATCTAGTTTTTGAAATTTATCAAAAAATATAAAAATAATGTTGAAAACGAGTATTTATAAAACTTGACCAAATATTTAAAATTAAAGCTTGGATTCGAAATCAATACTCAAAAATTAAGTCCAAAACGTGTTCTTGAAAACTATTTGATTCTAAGAAACAAATTGAAAGTTTTATCAAAACGTCATATAGAGTCAAATAAAGACTCATAAGGAATAAGATTTCCAGGACCTAACCTAACAAAATTTCGTGAAATTTTTGTTCAAACTAATTACCCCAAGGAATTATATCAATAAGGAATTTTAATAAGAAATTCAAATTTATTATTGATTTCTATAGATTTCAAAGCATTTTAAATTCAGAAACCTTACCATGATTTCGAAGCTGCTACTGTAAAGTACTAACAAATGGATTCAAGACTTGGGTGTGATTAGCAAAATTGTTGTCCCTTTATGTGCGGAAGAATGATTCAAGAGAAGTTACAATCATGAACTGTAAGCAATCTACCTGAGAGTATAGATATCGTGACAAAAATTAGGCTTAACAGACTTCGTTGGCCTGAATTAGCCCGGGAAGTTTCTGTAGTACATTCTGTGGAAGGCGACAGCGTGGAAAACCATTTTTACGTTTAAGAGATTGTGCAGACCTGGACACCAAGGCCTTGAGGTGCATAACTAGATGACATTAGCTCGAGATCGAAACAAATGGAGAGACTTGTTTAATGTGCACAGAACGGTATCACGATTATCGAGCCAATAAATAAATTAGGTGGCGCAACAGTCCGTAGAGAACTGCGGAATCAAATCCGAACGGATAATTTGAGAAAGCACTTTTCATGACGAGAATTACTCTTGGAGGATCTGTCATTTCCTCGCAAGAGGCAGTATCCGTGAAAAAAAACCTTAAGTGGCTTAGGCAGGGATTGGACCTAAAATGTCTACCATAATAGTGCTACGCACTAATCATAACGTTACGGTTATTACTATCGAGCAAATAAGGACGATAAATACATAATTTCCAAATAAACATTACAAAAATGTACAATCTATAAAACTGCAAAAACCTTATAACATGTTAATATTTTGCAGAAACAAAACAATTACAAGAACGGACTTTGAAATTAAATTGGTTAACAAGTTCATTCAAATTTAAAAATTCATCAATATTGAACTCTTTTTGCGTTCTTTCTTCCAAATCTCAAAAATTATTTGATGTAACAAAACAACATAATTATCTCTTAAATATTAAAAATAAAAATACTACACGAGCTAATGATGGTTAACGTCTGGGATCAGCACGTGGGTTACCTCGGGGTCTTAGACCATGAGACACGCAATTTAAAAGTTATAAAGAAGATACTTTAATTACATCAAGTGCGCCGCTTTCGCTTCAGAAATCAGAATTCCAATAACAATAAACAACATTTTTGATAACCCAAATTTTTAACCTTAAGAATTTGACAATTTTTACGCATGTGTACGATTACAATTTAATTGAGACATAAATAAACAAATTGTGATACACACTTCCAGTCACGATTGTATTGTTGTTTTTTTTTGTTTTGTTTTTGGGTATCTGCATACGCTTTCCAAATTAGGGATTTCCCACCAAAATTTTGATTTCATTTAAGAATAAATAATGTTTCGATGGTCGTATAAATAGTGGACATTATTCTTTTGAAGACCACAAATCAAAATTCAATCTCTTCAGGAGTACTTCTTTCAATTATAATACAAAATATAAGCTTAAATACAAAATTAGAAACAATGGCTGGTTTTAGCAAGACAACTGTATTCTTTCTAATTATTGCTTGTGCAATGTTATTACCCACCGAAGCTGTCAACAATTGGGTTCGTATACCAGCATGTGATAAAGTTTGCAGCCGTAGCAATGCCGAAAAGGACGAATGTTGCCGAGCTCACGGACAAGCCTTCCACGCAACTTGTAATCGCGGAATGAATTGTTATCGACGATAAAGGAAAAATTTAAAAAAAAATCTTTTAAAAAATGTTGTTTGTGTTTTTTAATATTTCTTACCCAAATATTTAAAAGACTTTAGTGACCAAAACTTTTTACGGAATTTTTTCGATTTCAAAATTTGTGTTTTCTAAGTTAATTTCAAATTTTGTAAATTTCGAAATTTCGCAGGTGGAAAAAATTTCGAAATAAATTTTATTTCCGATGCACCACCTAAATATTTAATAAAAATAGAAAAAAAAATATCTTCACAATTTCAAAATCAACTAAACCTAGGCATCTAGAATTGTTCTAAATTTATCAATGCACTTCTTAGGAAATTGTTGTACTTGTTAATTGGTTGCATATATTTGATATTGTTCTTAAAATTAACTAAGTTTGAGAGGTAATCTCTTGTAAGACCTTTTGTAAGAGTTTTGATTTTTTGTTAAAATAAATTTTGTTTTTAATTGACATACACAAATAAGAAAACAAAATAAAATTAAATGTTCTTTTAAATGTTCATCAATAGTCTTTCACATTTTCCAATACCAAATCCTGTGTTGAATATTTCTCTGTTGTTCTATGATTTCCTTGTGAGTCTTAAATATAGGTTTAAGATAAATAATGGTTTTAAAAACGTTTGAAATTCTTAAGGACTTAATACACACACTAAATTTAAAAACCACACAAACTGTCAGAACCGAACACCATAAGCGATGACTATGCAACAAAATTAAAAGGAAAAGCTTTATATAAAGGGTCGATTGAAACCTTATATCCTGATTTTTACACGAGTAAAACAAAAATAAATAATAAATTATGATAACAAAACAAACAAAAATGCACCACACTAATCACTTAATAATTGAATAATGAATACCTACGCTGACATTTAATGTAATATGTATTAACTATTATGTAATACCCTCTTTGAAAACGGAATTGATTAAGCAATCATGTAACGAAAAACGTGTACCAAAAATTCGCACAATTTATAATAAATAAAACAATCAGATTAGTAAGCAAAGGATTTTGCTTTGATTCAGAAAGAATTTAAATTTGGTCACAGAAATATTTATCATGTTATGACAATCAAATGCTAAGACATGTCGCCAGGTTATTAGGTTTTAGTTGAGTCAATGATATCCTTATTGTTTGAAAATATAATTAAACAAACATAAATATAGATAGATGGATCCTTATTTACGTATTTAATATTACATTTGGTAAGCTAACTCATAGTTTATATACAAAAATTGCATATATTATAAAGGGTGATTAAAATTTAAAGGCCGATGTTTAATGTAAACCACACCTAAACATCAAGTTTTTTTCTGCAACTCATTCGACATTTCTCAATTTCAGATTAACTCAATTTGAACCATGTAAAGATTCACATTCTAACAAAGCGTAAAAGTTAGTCAGACTTATTATGAAAATAGGCTTTCAAATTCAAAATGCATATCGTGCACTTCCTGATTTTTGTCGGTCAATTTAATCGTTGAAATGTTCGTACAATTGGAAAAATCGAAAATTTAGACAAATCGGGTCTGTAGGAGATGTGAAAACACCAGTGCATGCTCGTACAGAAAAATTGTTTGCTGTTCGCGATAGTGTGGCTAAAGAGCCGTCCACCTCAGCTCATCGTCGCGATCGTGCCCAACAATTGCACCTCTCACGCTCGTCGTTGATGAACATTATGGATAAAGACTTACATTTAAACGCTTACAAGGTGAAATTGACTTAAGAACTAAAGCCTCTTGACCATTTCAAGCTTCGTTAGTGGTCAGAATGGTGACAAGAAGTGGAAACAGTGATGATCAGATAATCAATTTTTGAAGAAAATCATTTTCAGTGAGGCACAGTTTCACCTGAGTGGATTCATCAATAAGCAGAATTGCCACATTTGGGCGAATAATCCAAGATTGATTGTTGAAAAAATAATTTACTAACAAAGAGTTGACTGTTTGGGGTGGTTTATAGGCTGGCGGCATTATCGAGCCGTATATTTTCGAAAATGAGGCCGGTAAGGCAGTTACTGTGAATGATGCTCGCTATCGTGGAATGATAACGAACTTTTGGAAGATATGGATATGGATATAGTAATATGTGGTTTCAACAGGACGGTGCCACTTGCTACACAGATAATTAAACCATTGTTCTTTTGCGTGAGGTTTAATTTTAAAAAGCCCATCATTTAGACAGTGGTACCGAAATTAGATTTTGAAAAAATAATTTTTCTAAAATTATTTCGACATAAAACAAATCAAATAGTAGTCTCAAAATCTAAAAAAAAATGTCATGCGACCCACAATGAAGACAGTTTGTCGATACTTCTAAAAGTTTAAAAAAAATATTAGTAACAACATTTATTTATAATATTCTTCTTTTTTCTCAAGATACTTGAGTCGAAAACCATTTTGTATCAGTTTCTAATTGTTTTTGTGGGTTTTTGTAAAAAGTTGTCAAATGGATTTTTTTAAGAAGTAAACTAAAATTTTTTAGTAGCATTTTTTGAAGATTTGTATTTTTTAGGAACAAAAAATGCCGATAGGATTTTACTAAAAAAAATGGGGCGTGTTCATAGAGAATTACTAAAGTCGTGATTTCTGGATCTATAGTTTAAGGCTTGTTGATTGAATAAACACAGCTCTTAATAAATTATAGTCAATTTTCCTGCTGTCTTTAGTAAGGTTTAAAGTTGTATTCTACTACAATCGTACTTCAAATGACAGGTTAAAGGAAAAGAATACTGTTATGTTTTCAAACTTGTTATTTTGTGCTTTCATTCCTCGAATTGGTTGTCGAAAAAAGTAAGTAAAACAAAACTATTTAATAAAAAATAAAAAAAAAAAACTAATAACGTTCTATAATATTTTCGATGAACAACAAGGAAAATATATAAAGCAAACGGCAGCAAAACTGGACGCAGTCAGAGAAGGAACTTTTGCGAGAGCTGATTCGCCGACACATAAACATTGTGGACGATAAAAGAAATGATATTAAAATGATAACAAAAAAGAAAGCATCTTGGTCCGTTATCGACATCAATATGAGGGCCGCTGGCTATAACAGACCAGTACAAAAAAATTGAAGGAGCAGTGGCATCGGATGAAAGTTGCAGCCAGAAGAAGCAATGCTGGAATGAAGAAGGCTCTGAAAGCCACTGGGAATGTAATTGAAGTTCCAGAACCACCCGAGGATGTTTTAATAGTGCAAGACATGGTAAGGGAAGATTTTAAGGAGGACTCAACACGGAGGCTTGCTAGATCGAATTTCTAGATGAAAGTGTGCTGTTTATAGAAAATGAACCACCCCCCATAGACGAAGACCGCTTTTCGGCATCTATGAAAGAAAAGCCCCTTGATGTTCCCAACAAACCTAATCCTACTCCGATTGACCAATTTAGACGATTGCCAAACAAAAAAAAGAGGCTGGGATGCGACCCACACTGATAACTTCCCATCCCGTCTGTCGATTTGTCTTGCTTAAAAGTTTTTCTATATGTATCAATTTTAACCAAATTTGCGTACTATTTTTTGTAGATTTTATTTTTTTATGAAAAAACGGACTGTTGGATTTTTATACAAAATTAATGAATATCGAAAACAATATTTTCTGTGAAATAAAATAAGTTTGAAGCCAATATTTTTAATTTTTCAAAAGCTATTTGAGTCGAAAATCAATTTTTACCAAGTTTTAGTATTGTTTTTTTTTTTAAGTTTTTATGTTTTGTAAAAAAAAACTGTCAATTCGATTTTTCTCAAAATTTGATTGAATGTTGAAAACAATATTTGTTATAAGTTAAAATTAGCAAGAAGCCATTATCTCAAATTTTTGAAAAGATAAATCAATTTAACAACTTTTGTTAAATTTTTTCTCGGTTTTTAATTTTTTGTAAAAAAAATGTGAATTCGATTTTTTCAAAATTTTATTAAATTTCAACAACAAAAGAAAGACGAAAGTAGTTTAAAGCCAATATCTCCAAGTTTTGAAAAGATATTTGAGTCGAAAGTCAATTTTTACCAACTTTTATTAATTTTTTTTTTGGGTTTTTATTTTTTGTAAAAAAAACTGTCTATTTGATTTTTCTCAACATTTTTCAGAATGTTGAAAACAATATTTCTTATAAGTTAAAATAAGTTTGAAGCCTTAATCTCAAGTTTTTGAAAAGATATTTGAGTCGAAATTCAATTTTTACCAACTTTGAGTAATGTTTTTTTAGGTTTTTATTTTTTATAAAAAAAAACTTTCAATTAGATTTTTCTCAAAATTTTATCAGATGTCAAAAACATTATTATTCGGTGCCCAAAATTGTTTTGGAGATGAAATCATATTTAAGTCGTAAAATTTTCGAGGTGACAAATTTTTTTTTTCAGTTGTTTTTTTAATAAAAAAACCGTTAATTTGATTTTTTTTTTTAAATATAATTGTTTTGTATCACGCTACAATATATAATATAAAATTTAATTCAAGTCTCTAGCGTTTTTGGTTCGTAAGTTATTTAGGGTTAACCAAAATTTTAACTTTTTTTTCAAACTGCTATGGTAAAAAAACCACCCACGCAATTTTCCTGAAAGCCCTTTCTACATCTTTCTGCATTATTATCTGTATAACAAAATTTATTTTAAGTCGATATCTCTACTGGTTCTTGAGCTATGGACTTAGAAAAAAACGTGACGGACGTACGGACGTATACGGACATACGGACGTACGGACGTACGGACGTACGAACGTACGTGCACACGCCACGCACGCACAGACATCTTTCTAAAAATCTTTTATTTCGACTCTATAGGGACCTTGAAACGTCGAGAAATGTCAAAATTTTCAATTTGACAAATCGGACCCATTACAATAATTCCTATAGGAAGTTAATAAAATACAGAAATTTATAATTTTTAAAATAATGATTCAGTATGGCACTGGAACATATTATGTACATAATTGAAAATTAAGTAAATAATACCATTTTCTATTCAGAAAATGTGTGCAATCTATAGTGACAATCATTTCCGGAAATGCAGCTATGTATTTGGAAAAAATCTGATTTTGTCTTCTGAAGTTCCTGACTCGTTGATGGGAATTTTGCAAAGTTTGGCAACCGTTGTGCCAGTTTTCTTGCAATCTTAATGCTGTTAAAACTTGAAGACTGTCAGAAACGGGTAATTTTTGATTGCAAAATATTCGAGCTGACTAATAATTTTGTTTTATTTTTTTTACGACAGAAAGTTTGTAACATTTTCACACACATTGCATCATAAAACTCATATTCCAATTAAAAATAACAAAACGGTGCAGCTGTTACTTCACGGCCACGCATATCCATACTGTTTTAAAAATACATATCGCAGAATTCTCGTAGTCGAAATTTGTAAGTGATAATACTTTTATAAGGTTTTTCTGAAATTACGAACTCGACTTGTTAAAAAGATTAACACTTTCCCTAGAAACTAAATTAACGGTATTAATTAATTTCATGGAACACTTTCAAAATTATGCACTTTCTAAATTTTCGAAGACAAAGAAAAACTTAAGAGGAAAATTTATCTCGATAGCCTTCTTTGTGTTAATAATGAAAAATAATATCACAAAATCTATTTTTTGCCATTTTATACAAACATTGATCTTTTCCGAAAGTATTTTGCAGTGAACTTACGTTCTTCTTCACGATTGGTTCTTCGATATGAGTTTTTGCGTAGGTGGCGCCAAAAACTACCAATTTTATGTAACTCGTATAGAAATTCAAAAATTTTCGAAAGTTTTATTCAATCCTTCAAAATTAAGTCATTTATTAACACAAAGGAAATTGAGTTCCCTTTAAATTCCCAACGAACTTTAATGTCCGTTCTACATATTCGTCATTCGTATCTATCTACTATATAAAAAGATACAACCATATGTATGTATATATACTCAAAGCATATAAACATACTGACAGACAGACCTATATTTATTATTTAATCCTGCAACAAATTCCGAGTTGTTCCATTTATGTATACAAATATGTATGTATGTACATATTTGTCGAGGAATTTTATGTGATCCCTTTATACCGCCCCACCGACCAGCGACGGACGGACGGACAGATAGACAGACGGACGACCGTTCTGCCATATCGGTGCAATAGAGCAAACTCACAATCGTGTACCAGAGAGTATTTAGCCATAAATCCAAACTACGAATGCAGATTACCAATTTCAACTGAATACCTCCACTCCTCCCTCCTGTTACCACCATCCCACCTACCGCCAGCATTTTACGTTTGTCTCCATATACTATAAAGTGGAATGTGGGAATGCTCTTGTCATGCACAATTCACTAATAACAGGCTGACACACAAGTGCATCTCATCATACACACTCCCTTGCCCCCACCTCCTTCTCCACATCCACCCCTTCCACCACCGTCAACGACGATGACAACGCCTCGCCTCGCCTCGTGTTATAGTTCTTCTCTCTGATTTGTATGTACAGACATGGTTTGTTGCAGGCTTGCCAGATTTCCCATTGGGCTATTTATTTATCGGAAATTGAGGTATATTTTTCCAAAATTTAAATAGTATGACAGTCCAATCAATACCTCAACTTTTTTGTATTAATTGAAAATATGCAATTTTCCGTTGTTTTTTAAAAACTAATAAATTCTAATTGAAGCTTCCAGATTTTTAAAAAAATTTAAATTGGGCTATTATTTGGGCTACTTTTTAGATTTTGGGCTGTATATGTTTTTAAATTGAGATATCGAGCTAATTGGGGACATTACAAGTAAATATGGGCGATATTTTGAACTTTAAGTATCAAAATATTTTGTAAAAAAACAATATTTTCCTCATGGCGATAATTCAAAAGCAGAAAACTTTTAAAGCAAAGAGTTTTTGAGATAAGATACTTCATCTTTTTGGCCATCTGTCACTTTTGAAGCCGTCATTTGATAACGTTTGACAACTAAAAACAGAGTCGTTACTAAAAATGAAACGATACAAGCTTTAATAGCACTTTGAAATATTTCAATACAAAAATGGTGCTCATTTTTGGATCATCGTGTAAATCCTTCTTGGCCAATAATTTTGAAATTGGTAGACAAATTTGAGCTGTCGGGGTCAAGTTAGTGATGTCGAAATCGAGTGTAAACAGTTGCACTTGCAGTCCGTAGTGTTGACGAAAGCCGTGCTTTGTCGATTTCTCGTTGATTCTGGCATTCGTATTAAGACACAGTTTTTAGGCGTTTTCAAGTTCATTTATAAGAAGAACTCAAGCTATTTGATAAGCAGCCACGTGCTTGTCAATTCGTCACTGATTGGTTAATTAAAATGTTACAAAATGATCCGTAGTTTTATAGACGAAATAATCTTCAGTAAAGATTTGTATGTAGACAACGAATTTTTTTTTTCATAACATTGGAACGTTACGTGCAACACAAGCAACAAAACAATTTCTTGAAAAGGTGAACTCAATTTGAAACAGAGATCTTATGATTAACCCATTTAGACTTTTTATACATGCGACATAAAGGACCAATATGTCGATTGAATTCAAATTTGGCATCAGGGGTTTTATAAAAATTTGTATATAAGACCAAAAATAATTGTAGTCCCCATACACATTTTTTGGTGAAGATGACAAACGGCCTGAGAGATTTTGATCGTTTATATTTATATTTTCCCAAAAGGGTACCCCAAAAAACTTTAATTTTTGTTTCCAAATTCGATATATGTATCAAAAATGAGTTAACATTTTTTAACGAAGTACAAATATAAAAAGTACATTTACAAGCATTAAAAAACTGCATACCAAACATTTTTCAAAGAAATATTGAAAAAATGTATGTATAGGGTTTTGCAATAAGGGCGGGTAGATGATGAAAATGTCAATCATGGCGTTTGCTGTGTGGCACATATCTCCGTTCTGCTGGAACCACATGTCGTTTAGGTCCATATGGTTCAATTTAAACCATAAAAAATTAGTTATCATCGTTATATAGCGCTCGCTGTTGACGGTGAGCGCCTCACTAACTTCGTTTCCAAGAAAAAGTACGGACAAATTAAGCCGCCGTCGTCTCAAAATCGACACCAAACGGTAACTTTTTGAGGATGCATTATCACCTGGTGAACCTCGCGTGGGTTGGTGTCGTTCCATACAATTTTGCTTGTTAGCACAGTCATTCATCCAAAAATACGCCTCGTCACTAAAGACTTTTTTCGGCCAAAATTGGGTCATCTTCCAAACGATTCGAAGCCCAGTCAGCGAACAAACGGCGTTGTTTATGGTCTTGAACTTTGAGCTCCTGGGTCAGTTGGATCTTGTACGGGTGTAGGCCCAAGTCCCGATGCAAAATTCGTGAAGTTGAAGTCTGCGAAAGGCCGAGTTCTTGTGAGGAATAGACTGCCTCGGGTTCTTTTGTACACTTTCACGGACCGCGGCGATGTTCTCGGCCGATCTTGCATACACGTCTACCGTAAAATGGGCACAATGCGCGCAACGTTTGCTTAACGAACACTCATTTTGATAATAAAGTTTTATCATATGAACGTGCTGTTCAATCGTGTAACTTGCCATGATGATTCGGCATGAGCAACTGAATTATAAACAAAAGATTTGACAGATGTCACCAAAATAAAATGGCTGCCACGGGGCGCCAAAATCTACCCGCGCCAATTTTAAAACGAAATTAACTCAAACAGAACCGCTCTATAGCGATTTTCGAAAAAAAAAAAATGAATAAATTAAATTTTATTTGAACTTATTTTGTAGGTATATTTGCGTGTAACCTCGTTGTGAAATTTTATTCATTTATCAACTGTCTTCGAACAAATCCTATAAATCGATTACTTTTAGAGCTTTTAGGGCTAAACATATTAGAGTTTGGGTTATTAAACTAGCTCACGACATGGCAACACTGGTCGTTTGGTTGGTTTACTGAAGTACGTAGGAATCTATACTGCGTGCATACTCGTACATATATATTAAGCTCGATGAACACATTTCACTTCGTTTGATGCCATGTAATTGCCCAATTAAATTAAACAGACATGCAATGAATCGATATATGTACACAATGTACATAAGTATGTAATCGAATTGTATGTGTGTATTTATGTAAACGCTAAATTTGCACCAAAGGACATCGCATCGCATCATCATCTAGGACCAGCATCATCCAGGACACCGCCATTCCTGATACTGATGCTGAATTCTTCTTAATTTTTTTTTTGCTTTACAAGAAAACGCAAAAATAAACATAACACACCCAAAGCCCCAAACCATCCTTCCAACCTTAATCCAATATTCGATTGGGGGTAATACATCATATCCGGCTTGCCGGATGTTGGGTTTCATCTTGATGTCTTTTTTTTTTTTCGTTGGTGTGGTTCTATGTGTGTTCTTTGCGTTGCATCATCATCAGCATTGTGGGATACTCCTTCCTCCGCACCACAGCACACCACACGGCACCAAAAACTGGCATAGCCAATGTCCCACAACAATAGAAGGATAATTTTGTCACCTGATTTTGGTCCTGCCCGGCTCAGCAGAGCACAGCAAAGCACAGCACTTACCCAAAAAGGTGTTTGTGACGATGATGACGCTGCTGTCGTTGGCGATGATGGATGAATTCACTCAAAAAGGAATAACCATATACATATCTACCTATGTATGTATGTATGTATACGAAACGAATGCCATCGCCATAACGATCCCAGAGTGGCTACATACATCGCACTCGAACAGCATTGCATAGTTTTGGGAAAGGCGATATATGTACTCGTACTATGATGATTTGAAGAAGGGTGAAATTTGAGGGTGGGGGAGGTGTTAAAATGGGAGTTAGTGGTGGACACAATACAAAAAACAAAAACTCCCTGTGCTCGACTGACCATTAATGGAGCATATGTGATTATAGTTTGAGTGAAAGAATCAATATTGACCTACATGCGTAAATCCAGCAATTTCCCAGGAATTTCTGGACCGAGCTCAGTGCTCCTCTCCACTCCACTCGGCTTGGCTCGGCTCGCACATACAAAAGTTATGTTATGATACGCATTGGGCAAATACATGGCACGGTCAGCATGGTCCAGTGGAACGGTGGGCAAAGGACCAACTCTACCATCAACACCACCACCACTCCACAAACAACAACATAATGGCCGTAGAAGAATATACGCGCCTATGCGGCCACAATGGTCGAGTCCAGTTGAATTGGCTGGTAGTGGTGGTGGTGGTGCTGGTGTTCTGTATAGCGACGAAATTGCCTACCGACCAATTCGGCGGCGGTAGCGGTGGTCCTTTGCCTTGCTTTTCTTTCCTTTCCTTTCGTTTCGTTTACGCTGCTGCTGCTGCAACTACTCTTCCTCTTCCTGCATCTCCCAAAACTCCTTTGTGTATGCAATTTATACACAATTCGTTTGCTTTTAAATATCTTGTGTGTTATAAGAGGGGCGTTGGCTGAATGCATTTTAACTTCAGCCGAGTCGAGTTGAGTCGAACCGAGCCTAGCCCAGGCCGGTACAATTCTCCCCCTGAGTAAATGCTTCACAGATAGTAAAACTTCCAACATGCATTGCATATGTTCAGGCTATGGCTATGGTTATGGCGCATTTTATAGGCAGGCATCAGCATCGCATCAGTGTGTGCAGACCGGATGTGAGGATTTGGATGTTCTCTCTTTCTCTCGGCATTTATTTTCTACCCCTACCTACCATTCGACCCTTATGCAATATTCATTTTCATCGTTTGTCCGAGCTCCAAATGCAAATGCAATTGTTTTTGTTGTTTCTGCTGCTGCTGCTGCTGGTGGTGCGTTTGTTGATATGCGATGCACTGCATGTACACAATAATTGGGGCTGCGGGTGGCGGCAATGGGGGCTGGTGGCGGTTGATGTGTTGAAATTCCCACCACCTACATATACACGCAAATGCGAGCCGAGTGTAAATCGCCATCGATAACTACCATTAGTGTTTTACATGTGTTTGCCATTTGAATTATTTTCATGGTACGCACAAAAATTCGATTCGATTTTTGATGCATCATTTTGTGCGGTGTCTAAACAAGGGTTGTTCCAACAGTTTTTTTTTTTTTTCTTTTGGCATACGCCGCGTGGTACGAGTAGGTTTCAAATTTGTTGTTTGGTGGTCAGACACAGGATATTTTCGCTATTTTACGATGTGTCGATAAGAGTCCTTGAATATGGGGAGTATCGGTATAAGTCGTCCTTTTTTTGGTGGGAGGGATGGGGGTAGAAGTAGGGGTAGGAGTGTCATGTTTGGGAGGCACGTGTGCTGCTGCTACACATTATTTGCATCACAGAACATTCTGATGATCTATATATTCACATCCATTTACCTTCTACTCATATAACTACCCCCGAAATGTTGGCAATTGTTTTTGTTTTTGTTTTCTGGTTTATTTGGGGAAAGGACGTCATCAGCAATGATATGGCAAAAATAGGTCATATGGGAATTAATAATTGTTTGTTTTTTTATTTTATGTTTTTTAATTCTGTTGTGTATATTCTTTGTTGAAGTTAAATTTTGTATACATACTTTGTATGTGTGTTGGTAAAAAAGTGATGTGCCTACAACTGAATATGTATATGCATTTTTTGGCGTTCCAGGTGCATTGTGTTTGTTCATTATTAATTATAAACATGGTCGTCTTTTTTGCGCATTATTTTAAATTATGAGTAAAGTATATATGTATGTATGCATTTATGTGGGTGGAGTATATGTACATTGTCCACCTTTATTTGTATTGCTTAAACATGATGTCAATTTAAATATCAAAGGCCGTATTTTCAATTAACTTTAAAATCTGCTGAAAATTTAAAGTTTTCTTTAAATCAGTTTGACTAACTTTAATAAAAATGTCCATTCTAGTTGATAATTTGACTGCTACAAATCTATTTAAATTTCTGAAAATATCATCAGAACTAGACCTATAAGATAATCTGCACTCTAAATACAAAACATCAGCAAAAGGCAACTGCGCAACAAACGTTTCTCATAGATTTACCGCCCAGTTTCAAATTTTCTTTAAAATTCAGAGTTCAAATTTTTGACAAAAAGAGATTTATTGTTGTAAAAAGAGAAATACATTTTCATAACAACAACAATGTAAAACAATATCACCCAAATGTCTGCCAAACTTCTACGGTTGCAGCCACATATCGTATCCATGACCAATGACATTTCGAACATTTGCAGCTGTATGCCTTCAATAACTTCACGTTTTGCCATTTTAAAGTCTTTAAGCGAATGTGGAGTATTGGCATTGACATAATCTTTCACGTGGAATCAAAAAAAGAAGTCTAAAGGTGTTAATCGCAGTATAACTATCGGTCGCCAATTATCATCACTGTAGAAGATTTGTTGATGAAAGTCTGGAGCATTTTGTAGCATTTCAAGGACGGATTAAAGGCGAAGATACGGGGTTGCTGGTAATTATCAGCTTGAGTTCTTATCTTGGCTGAAGCTTAAAAGTCTTAAGATGTAAAACTTTATGCAAAATACGGTGCTGTGTTGTTTGACCAACGAGAAATCAACAAAATTGAGTTTCATCAACACTGCGGGATCTACCACAACTTTTTATTTAAAGTATTTAGAAAAAAAAAACTAATGATAGAGGAACTTTTTTGAAGTATGTAAAAATGTACATAATTAAATTGTATTACCAAAAACTATTGTGGAAAAATTACTCACCAAAGTAGCCTTAAATCAATGGTTTGTTTTCATTAGTAACCAGAGTTTTTAGAGGAATAGAACCTTAAGTTGGTGAAACTATTTTAATTTTTGGCTATTTTGTCATCTGTCAAGTTATTAACTTCCCATAGGAAGTTATTGTAATGGGTCCGATTTGTCTAATTGAAAATTTTGACATTTCTCGACGTTTCAAAGCCCCTAGAGTCGAAATAAAAGATTTTTAAAAGGATGTCTGTGAGTGCGTGTGTACGTACATACGTCCGTATGTCCGTACGTCCGTACGTTCGCGACGTCTTTTTCGTCGTCCATAGCTCAAGAACCAGAAGAGATATCGACTTCAAATAAATTTTGTTATACAGATAATAAGGCAGAAAGATGCAGAAAATTGCGTGAGTGGTTTTTTACCATAGCAGTTTTAAATAAAAGGTGAAAATTTTGGTTAACCCTAAATATCTCATGAACCATTGACGTTAGAGACTTGAATTAAATTTTATATTATATATTGTAACGTGATACAAAACGAATTTATTTTTGGAAAAAAATCCAATCAACGGTTTTTTTTATAAATCAAAAAAACTGAAAAAAAAATGTGTCACCTCGAAAATTTTACGACCAAAATATGATTTCATCTCCAAAACAATTTTGTGCAACGAAGAATAATGTTTTTGACATCTAATAAAATTTTGAGAAAAATCTAATTGACAGTTTTTTTTATAAAAAAATAAAACCTAAAAAAAAATTCCTCAAAGTTGGTAAAAATTGGATTTCGACTCAAATATCTTTTCAAAAATTTGAGATATAATCTGCAAATTAATTTTATTTTATAACAGGTTTTGTTTTCAACATTCTGAAAAATGTTGAGAAAAATCGAATCGAATTGACAGTTTTTTTTACAAAAAATAAAACCCTAAGCAAAAAATTAATAAAACTTGGTAAAAATTGACTTTCGATCTTTTCAAAAATTTGAGATTATGGCGTCCAACTAATTTTAACTTATAAGAAATATTGTTTTCAACATTAGGAAAAATTTTGAGAAAAATCGAATTGACAGTTTTTTTTACAAAAAATAAAAACCTAAAAAAAAAATGTATAAAAGTTGGTAACAATTGATTTTCGACTCAAATATCTTTTTAAAACTTTGAGATATTGGCTTTAAAATACTTTTATCTTTCAAAATGTATTGTTGTAAACATTCAGTAAAATTTTGAAAAAATTAAAAACCAAAAAAAAAAACAATATTTAAACTTGGTAAAAATTTACTTTTGACTCAAATAGCTTTTCAAAAATTAAAAATATTGGTTTCAAACTTATTTTATTTCACTGAAAATATTATTTTCGATATTCAATAAAATAAAATCTATAAAAAATAGTACGCAAATTTGGTAAAAATTGATACATATAGCATTTGTTGATTTAAGCAAGACAAATCGACAGACGGGATGGGAAGTTATCAGGGTGGGTCGCATCCCAGCCTCTTTTTTATTTTAAGTTTAGATTGGAATTTTAACATATTAAATAAAATATAAAAAAGAAAAAAGAAAATAAATTAGGTGCCACAGCAGTCCATTGAGAACTAGGGCCTAGTGACTTACAACTCTCAACCATTCCTGTGTGTGAGTGATGTTGTTTTAGTTTTAATCCGTATCCGAACGGTTAATTTATGAAAGCACTTTTCATGCCAAGAATTACTCTTGAAAAACTTGTCAATTCCTCGCAAGATGCAGTACCCGTGAACTTTACAGTGCACAGGTAGGGATTGCACCCAAGACCTCTGGCATGACAGTCCTACGCACTAACCATCATTCAAAGGCTACTTCATTTGCGGAAAAAAATAATGATAATAATGATAAAAATGTTTTTGAATTCTGTGACAACGTACATACATACATATGTAATTAAATTGTATAATTAAAATTATAGTGAAAATTACTAATACGCCAGAGTATCCTGAAATTAATAGTTTGCTTTTATTTATAGTTACGCCTGAAAATTGAGCAATGCTTTCAAATTGCACAAGTTTATTGTAAAAATCATTGTATTAATTTTTTTCAATTTTAAATGCATAGAGCTTTAGGGCAATGATTACCGACTTTTTTGTTCACCAATTGAATAACCATGATGTGCAGAAGTTTGCATCGCGTTGTGCAAAATGTCACACACCTCGTGCTACATTTGATTAATTGTCTATAAACCACATTGTTCAACGTTACGTTACGTGAATTATCTTCCAAGATCGTGCGAATTAAAGCGACTTGAATATTTTTTGAAGAGTATATACAATATACATTCGTTAGTTTAAGCCGATAAGCCCGAAACGATTGACTATTTGGAGTTCACCAATCGCCGTGTTATTGCTAATAAAGAGCTACAAATGTTGGGAAAAGTCATTGATAATTGGACTTCCAGATTAGATTACATATGTATGTACATACGAGGCAGCTGTTGGGGCCATATGCCAGAAATTGAATAGAGAATAAAATCGTATTTGTTTTATTTAATTTCAAAGTTCTGTATCCCTAAAAAAAAACACTATTTATATAAAATTTTTCAACTTTTTTGTTAATAAATATTTCCGGTTTGTAGTTAAGTTATTTAGTACGTGTGAAAAAAAAAACATTTTAAATTCACATTTCATTAAAAATTCTTTACCCACTTTTGGGACATCTAGTTTTGAAAAATTTTAAAATTGTAAAAAATTAATATATGTACATATTAGACATCTTTGATTACCAAATATTATTTAAACAATATAAGAGCTATTTATTCAGAAATAAATTATTGAAATCGGTTCTTTAGTTTCTGAGAAAATTAGAAAAGGGGAGGGCCCCCTTTTTTCAAATTTTTACCCATTTTAGTAGCATTTTTTGAAGGTTTTTATTTTTAATATAAACAAATACAAATTGGATGAACGAAATTAATTTGAAGTCAATATCTTCTATTATTCACAAGATATCGAGACCGAACATCAATTTTTAACAATTTTGCGTAAATTTTTTTGACTGTTAGATTTTTATAAAAAAAATTACTAAATGTTGAAAACAATACTTTTCATAAAATAAAATTAATTTGAAGTCTATATCTCAAAGTTTTGAAAAGATATTTGAGTCAAAAATCAACTTTTACTAACTTTGAGTATTGTTTTTTTTTAGGTTTTTATTTTTTTGTAAAAAAACTGTCAACTCGATTTTTATCAAAATTTTACTGAATGTTGAAAACAATATGTCTTATAAGATAAAATAAAAAGGAAGCCATAATCTCAAATTTTTGATTGAAAAGTTATTTGAGTCGAAAATCAATTTTTACTAACTTTGAGTAATGTTTTTTTTAGGTTTTTATTTTTTATAAAAAAAACTGTCGATTCGATTTTTCTCAAAATTTTACCTGATATCAAAAACGGTATCCTTCGTTGGAAAAAATTGTTTTGAAGATAAAACCATTTTTTATTCCTAAAATTTTCAGGGTGACAACATTTTTTTTTCAGTTTTTTTTTGATTTATAAGAAAAAAGTTAAGTTTCCAAAAATATATTTGTTTGGTATCACGTTACAATATATTTAATAAAATTTAATTCAAGCCTCTAGCTTCATTGGCTCGTGAGATATTAATGGTTAGCCAAAATGTTCACCTTTTTTTAAACTGGTATGGTAAAAAAACCACTCACGCAATTTTCTTGAGAGCCCTTTCTGCATCTTTCTGCCTTATTATCTGTATAACAAAATTTATTAGAAGTCGATATCTCTACTGGTTCTTGATCTATGGACGACGAAAAAAACGTCGCAAACGTACGGATGTACGGACGTACGTAAACACGCACGCACAGACATCTCGCTAAATTCGTTTATTTCGACTCGAGGGACCTTGAAACGTCGATAAATGTCAAAATTTTCAATTCGGCAAATCGAACCCATTACAATAACTTCCTATGGGAAGTTAAATTTGGAGACAATTTTATGAAAATATACTATATCATTTTTAAAAAAATTTGAATTTTCAACTTTTGACCAAAAATTTTGGCCTTAAGAAAAATAAAAAAAAATTGGTCTTCAGAAAAATAAAAAAAAAATGTTTCGAAGTTTAAACTCAATGGACCCCATTGCTTAGGCTGAAGGGCGTAGATAGACAGGCAGAACGAGGGACAGAATTGTGGGGCCCACTTTTTTGGAATTCTCTATTATTGTAATCATCTTGTTTTATTCAAATTACTAGTCCGATATTTTTAATATATCAAAAGTAAGAACCTATTGTTGAATCTTTTGTTTATCCCTCCATGAAGTTAAACAATGTTTTTGTTGATTATAAAACATTTTTGTTTCAATGGGTTTTCAAATGTAGTGTCAAATGTTATAAAAACTTTATAAACATAAAAGTTCTAGTTTGTATAAAACCTGCTTCAAGCTTCATAAAAACACCATTCCATTAATAAAAAGTTTTCACTCCAGGTAGAAGGATTGAAGCATTTCTATTATTGATTTGATAAAAATGATTATCACACAATTCTTTAGTAATGTGTATTTAGAATTGAATAATAGTATACGTCACTTAGTGAGCGTAATTCAATCACCGTGGTATATCGAAATATGGTCCTCCCAATTGGTCAAGTAGATTGTGTAATTAAACACTCTTATTTTTTTAAAGAAAAAAAAACGTATGCTGACTGCATTTAAGGATTTAAAGTAATTTATTGTGCTTAAAATAATTCAGAATAGAAATTTGCGATTTAATTATTTAAGAGACACTAAAGTTAATCTACGAAAGTAATTCCATTCAGCGAAAGAAATAACTATTAAATCTATTTTGAAAAGAAAAAACAAAACAAAAAAGCCGATAAAAACTCAAACACTCATCTTCTTAACAAAAACTTCAAAACGAATAACAACATCCTAAACACACTTTATACCTACCGTGCGTCGTCCTTCATACATATCCATCTATACACATATCTATATCTATCTAATCGAAGAACTGACGGCAAAGTTCTTCTCACTTCCTGCGAACAAAAATAAAAAAAAAGCCCAACAGAATCCTGTCCCAGACAAGGATTAAAAACAAATTAACATTCCACGCAAATTTTGTTGCTGCTTACAGCCCTCCCATTCCTCCCCAGTGTGTTGATGTTTTGAGAAATTTCTTAAATTTATTCATCGCCTCACTCTAAGCACGAACCTAAAGCTACGAAGTAATTTGCTGATTTGCAGTTTGTTGTGAGTTTTTTGTTGTTGTTGTTGTTGTTTTTTTTATATATATTTTTAGTATTCACAGATTGCTGCTGTCGCACATCCTTCCGTTCAAGCGCTGCGCCCGCTGGTTGGTTGGGTGACAGGATAATTTAATCGTTATATTGTAAACAAATCTATGAGTAAACAGAGCACCAAGAGTGTTGAAAAACCCAGGAAATAAGAAGTACTTCCGGTAGAAGTGAGCATGAACTAACAAACGAAAATGACGACACGACGACGAGGATGACTACGATGTCTCGGCATCAACAGGATTTGCTGCAAAAAAAAACCAACAACAATGCATCCTTTCAATATAAGTGTTTGTGTGTAATAATATCGCGAGATGGTATTTGTGTGTGTGTGTGTGTGTGTTGAGGATTTCATAAGATTTAGTTTTTTGGTAAAATGATGTTTGGAATTTTCAAAATCAGTTTGAGTAATGGCTTATCCGCAAAAAGTTTCAACTTCAACACCACCACTAACATCGGTTGCAAGGATTTCGTAGGACGACTATGATTATGATGGCTATATACGATGAATGGCAAAGAGGCAAGTAGCACTTTGGTTCCTTTCATGCGATGCAATGTCTGATGTTTTCCTAGAATTTTGAAGTCTTAATATCACACACACACACAAAAATACAGGAGGGGTGTTGGGGTGTGTTAGTAGCAAAACAGACCCAAGAACAAATGCTGGTTACTTTTCTGTTCCATATTGTTGCTGTGTTGTGGACGTGCTTTGAATTTTCAAAAGTAAGTTAAGTTTTTTTTTTATTTTTCAATATAAAGTACGTACATATAAAATACATTTATCCTTGTGGGGTCAGTATGAGTTAAGTAGGGTTGAACATTTGCTGAATGTACGTTTTGAAAGTTTTGAAAATGATTTACGTTTTTTTTTTTAAACTTTTTTTTTTTATAGTTGATATGCAAAAAAGATTACCTAAATAATAAATATTGCACTTTTAGTGGAGATAGAAAAATATAATTCATTTTATGGTTTTATGAATTTTAAAAACTCTGAGATTTAAAATTTAAAGGTATGAAGAGGAGTGTTTAAGAAATGTTAGCTTAAGGGGAATTCAATTGGTTTTTATTTGACTTTTTGACACGAAACAAGTGAAAGTTTAGCCTTGTGATTGATATTTGTTATTATTTTTCGATATAATTTCTGGTTGTTTATAATGTACAGATAGAAAATAAATACAAAATGTCTATGTATTTATGTATTGGTCTTTGTATTCAAAACCTTAAAAATTGAACTTCATACTTTTTTAAGTGTGAAAAGTTGAGTTGTTTTAGAGATTTGTATAATTATTTTAAATCTGCAGTATGAGTTGGACTAGTCTTAAGACGTGTCTTATTGTTGTAGACCAGGAACTAAACTTCGAGTAAGTCTCACAGAAAAAGGTATATAGAAGAGTTTCAAGGTAAACGCAGTTTTATACAAATGTTTGTTGAAACACAATTGTTCAGCAATTTTTCTTTTCATGAAAAGTGCTTTCTTAAATTAGCCATTCGGATGCGGCTTAAACTGTAGGTCCCCTCCATCCCTGACAGCATTACTCTGACACATAAATGGTTGAGAGTTGTAAGTCACTAAGCCCTAGTTCCCAAAGGACTGTTGTGTCACCTAATTTATCTATTTTAAAAATAGTTCTCAAGAAAAAAAAAACACTCATACGCCTGGGTTGTCGGGAATTAATACATTAAAAATATACAGTAGAAATCTTAAAAGTTTCGAGATAGCATACTTGAAGGATATTAGCCGTGTTTTGAAAGAGTGAATATCCATGTTAGCAAAAATGTACACGCAAAACATCAAGAGTGAATAAATAAGTGTTTAAATAAAATTGGCTCTTAATTCGAGTTCAGAAAAATATTTGTTTCTGAAAGGTTGGTATTCGTCTGGGATGTGTTTTGAAGGGATTTTTTTTTTCTTAGAGATATGTATTATGTCAACACATTTGCTTCATGTCTATCTAAGTTATTTATATCTTATATAAGTAAAAGACGTACATAAGATCTCACATCTCAACGCACTAAAAATCGCTTGAAAAGTATGTTCTTTTTTCAATTAAGAATCCAATTTTTGTTTTGATTATTGTTTGTTTAGAAGAATTTCGATTTTATAGATTTTAAAAAGCACCTGAAAATAAATTTTTTAAAAGGTCAACAAATAGGGTATTTTCTATCCGTCAGGCGTCGAATACTCACTCTATGAGTTGATTAATCTAATGCTAAAAAGCAGGATCATCAACTCTAAGATGGGGGATTTTTGTACGAAAAGGTCTGTCATTAGAGGCACTCCGCAAGGTGGTGTTCTGTCCCCTCTCTTGTTTAACATAGTGGTTAACGAACTGCGTAGTGATTGCGTATGCCGATGATGTTGCTATCTCCGTCGCAGGAGAGCATCCTAATACACTGAGAGACCTCCTCCAAAACGTACTTAATATGGTCACTACATGGGCTGATCACATGCGGACTTAGTATTAATCCTCAAAAAACAGACCTCGTCCTTTTTACACGAAAATACAAGATCCCAGTAATTGTACTGCCTTCAATAAAAGGTGTACCACTAATTTTTACCAATGAAGCCAAATATCTTGGTCTGATATTAGACACAAAATTAAGTTGAAAACTTAATATTCAGGAAAGAGCTAAAAAAGATACAGTAGCTCTTTTCCTTTGCAAGAAAGCCATTGGAAGCAAATGGGGTTTTCAACCTCGCATAACCTATTGGCTATACACATCGGTCATCCGACCAATACTTATGTACGGGGTTGCAGTATGGGGAACTGCACTGGAGAAAGTCACATATTACGACAAACTCAGCAGAGTCCAACGCACTGCATGTCTCTGCATAAGCGGGGTATTGAGAAACACAACCCTCAGCAGCGTTAGACACTCTCCTCCATATGACACCCCTCTACATCTTCAGCAAACAAGTGGCAGCGAGTACAACTTTAAGACTCAACGTTTCATCTCAATGGACCAACAACAATGTGGGACACTCCATCATTTTGAACCTCTTTGGTTCTATACCAAAGTATACATAGACTACACTATTCCAAAACCCCAATTTGGAAAAAACTTCCAGGTATCCATTCCATCCAGAGATGAATGGGAAGACAAAAGACTCCTGGATGACAAAAGCATTCATTTTTATACAGATGGATCCAAGACAAATGAGGGAGTTGGTAGTGGTGTGTACTCAGAAAAGCTTAATCTAAGCATCTCATTCTGCCTCCCTAATTATTGTAGCGTCTTCCAAGCGGAAAATGTAGCGATCAAAGAGGTTCTCTCCTTGCTAAGAGAAAACGTTATATCAACTTCTAATATCCGCATCTTCTCTGACAGTCAGGCTGCTATTAAATCTCTTGACGGTGTCTTAACCAAATCTCAAACGGCCCTCGATTGTCGATCGTCTCTTATGGAGATGGCGCGCTATTTAACATTCACCTCTGTTGGGTGCCGGGCCACAGAGACATCACAGGAAATTGTAGAGCCGATGAACTCGCTAAAAATGGAACCGTCATACCTATTTCACCTGAAAGCGAGAAGATAGGTATACCGATAGCTATACATGTTAATTTATGCTAAAAGAAACACCTTTTGCGATAACAAACTCTAGGTGGCACAATTTACCAACATGCGCAGCCACAAAACTCATATGGCCTTCATTGGACCTAAAGAGCTCTAAAGACTTGCTATCTCAAAGCAGACTTCATATTAGCTCCCTAATAGGTGTCCTTACGGAACACTGTCTTATAGGCAGACACGCAATACGACTTGGTGTAGCCTCTAATGACTTCTGCAGGAGCTGTATGGACGAAGAAGAAGAGGAAACAATCTCTCACCTTCTCTGCACTTGCCCTGCTGCTCTTTCACTAAGACGCAAACTTCATCTGGGAGACTACTCTTTTGATAATCCCAGTGAACTAAGCTAAAAAGAATATCAAATATCTTCTTCGCTTTATAAAAGCTCAAAATGGTTCGACTAGTAAGAAGTAATTCTCTAGATTCATGTGGTATCACAACGGGCCTTTTCTTTTTGCCTAAGTGTGTGGATTCTGAATCCACAGCCACTTTAACCTAACCTAACCTAACCTATCCGTCAGGCCATAAACTGTCAAATTCTGTTGGAAGGTGGCTAAAATCTTGATGGATTAAAATTTGGGAATGGTTCAAAATACTGCTTTTCGAATTTCGGTACGGTAAGAATACTGTATAAACAAGGCACTGTATGTTAAAATACTGTCACAAAATACTGTATCCTTACAAAGTGTTTTCTTGATCTGTTTTTTAACTTTCTAAAAGAAAAAGCCACAACTTGATTAAAATAAGAAATAGTCAAAATATTGATATTTTAAAAACATTTTAGAAACACAAGGTATAATTGTAAATATTTCAAAAACTCTAAAAATATGTTATTATCTTACAGACATTTTTATAATACCTTATTTTCAAAAATATATTGTTTTAAAAATTCTGTCCCTCAAAATGCTGTAAATGAGTTAAAATGGAAAATTGTTTCGATAATAAAATAAAGTGCACGACTGGGTAGCACGAACTTGCTCCTGTATGCAAAGAGTCTGTTTAAAAAAGTATCTATATAATATTTAAAAATATACCTGTAAAATAAGTTTGTCTTCAAAGATATATATGCCATTTGATTTGTCGAAAAAACCTCCATTTTTCAATTTTTTGGGAGGGGGTTACATTTAATACAGTTAAAATAATTTAAAAAAAACTAATTTAAGATTCAAAATTTTACCTGAAAAATAAGTTTGTCTTCAAAAATTTAAATGCCATTTTATAAATCAAAAAACCCTTGATTTTTAAAATTTTTTTTTTTGAAAATCGTTAGAGCTGTTTTTTTTTTAAATTAGTTTTTTATATATAAATTTTTTCAATTTTGTTCTAAAAATATTTTTGGTATGCAGTTGTTTAGTGATTGTAAATATACGCTCTATATTTCAATTTCGTAAAAAAATGTTGACCCGTTTTTGAGATATAGAATTTTGAAAAAAAAAATTTCAATATTTTTTTAAAAATCCAAACAATAAAAAATTGCACTTTTGATAATCAAATATTGTTAAGGCAATATAAGAGCTCGTTCAGAAAAAAAAATTATTGAAATCGGTTCAAAAGTTGCTGAGAAAATTAAAAAACAAAAAAACGGTTCTATGAGCGGTACCTTTCCTGAGCAATACAAAAATATGTTTTTCTTATTAAAAAAAGCCAAGTTAAAAAATAAAATTTTAGAAAAAAAAAAAAAAAATCTATCGGTTTGTTTTTGAGAAAATTCGAATTTTCGTTTTTTGACCAAAAAAATTGTATGGGGGCCACTGTTAGTTTTGATCTTAAAAAAAAAAATTAAAAAAACGCCTAACGCAAATCTGCTCAAAACCTTAAATTCCAAGTTTGAACTCAATCGACCCAATGGTTTAGGCTGTAGGAGCGTGGACAGACAGACAAAATTGACCGGACGGAATCGCGGGACCCACTTTTTTCGACTTCTCTACCATCGTAATATCATGTTTGATTAAAATCCCGAGTTCGAAATTTTGCACGAATGCAAAACTTGCCATATAGTTCCTATACGTCGCAAGTAAAAAAGTTCACCCTTTTTAAATTACCAAAACGATTTTTCTTTGGCAGACTATTTACAGTATCTTGAAAAACAGAATTTTGACCACTCAAAATTTTGTTTTAAAGAATGTGTTTATAAAGAATATTTTGTAATACAGAATTTTGACTTACAGTATTTAAAATACAGTATTATGACTCTTGCAGTATTTCAACTCCAACCTTTAAAAATTGTCTAAAAAATTGAAAATTTGCGATTTTAAGGTTGTTTATAAGCATCTTTGAAGAAATAATCTTAATACGTCAACATAAGTTTAAAATCACTACAAAACTAATATCAGAGCAAAGATCAACGCATTGGCTATGTGCTTCAAGTCAAAGAGTCAAAAAGTGTGACTTTTATAATGACCGTAATGAACATCAACTATGTCCCGTCTTAATTTATAGTAAAAACATATTTTCGAAGGCACTCAATCACTTTTTTAATTCAAAATACAAAACTTAATATAAAAGTCACTATATTTTTTTTTAATGTTTTTATTGTTCAATTTTCTATAAAACCTATAAATATTTGTTTCATCAAATAAAACAAGCATTCAAAATTTTGAATAAATTAGAAACTAAGCATATCCAAAATACTGGATGAAAGTGTTAATATTGGATTATTTTTGACGTAAAAAAGTGCTTTACTCAATTTCCTATCTCTTTTTATATGTATATCAACTATTTTTCTATAAAACTGTCTAAAAATGATTTAAGCATATTTTATTTCTCTGAAATTATTTGTTTATTTGTTACTCAATATATTTGTATCCATCTTCGTTTGATGGCGTATTTAAAATAACTACTTTTCAAATTCTACATTTTCAAGCCATTAGCACCTATGTATAATTATATTTTTAATAGTCTACCGAAGAAATATTTTACGTATTTTAACTTAAAACCTCAAAACCCATCTCTTTTGTCTCAAAGTCTTTTGCGATTTTCATTTATTCGTGGCATCAATTTACTGTTACTAACTTGAATGTAAAAACCAAAGCTACAGCAAACAGCTTCACTGCAAGTCGACACTGATGAAAGTAAAATTATTTGAGTAGCATTAATTGCAAACGTTCAGGTACTTTCATCTAAAAACGCACTAAAGAAATACCTATTTACTCTCTCAAAACCGTATAAATCAATTATTCGTAGAGATACTTCCAACAATTTAAAAAAAATGGAACCTTAAATAGTTAAAACTTAAATGAAGACGAAGAACATTACACCATCATTTAGCATCAACCGACAAGCGAAAGAACGAAGACTCAAGAACTACAACTCTGCAGCTCTGGTTCTGGTTCTGGCTCTGGGTTTGTAGATTACTTTACCACTGGTGGCTGAAAGTACGAGACTTATTTGGTTTGGGGGTAACAACAACTCAGTCTCATCAGATCCAAAAATTAATTCCACCCTCGTTCTTAACTTTGATGGGAAACGGATTCAATTTATTTTTTTATCACAAGCAGAAAGATAAATATTTACCTTGCATCTCAGAATGGTTTGGAACCATCAGCCAGGCGACACATAGACGGATTGTTGGTGGTGGAAGCAACACAATCTAACCATGCTACATACCAACATCAGCAGGTTAAGGATCTCACAAGTTGTCTTATTCGATGCGATTAAATTTTACAGTGGATTCTATAAGACAGAAAAATTAAACGTCGGATTTTGATAAAATTTAGCTTAAATAGATTGTTCATTGCCCATGAGACCTTTTTTTCGATTCTTTAACTCTTAAATATTTATCTTAATAATTGTTGCACGGATTAATATAATTTTGGCTTTTGAATTTCTCAAAAACTTTTTACTGGTTTAAGTAAAATTTTTAAATTTGGATCGAGGTTGTCTTTCTCATGAATATTCTAAAAAATTAAAGCAAACACCATACTTTAATAATTTAGATTTTTAAATCTTATGAAATTCCATTTTCTAGACTTATTTCAGTGCAGAAGTATAGTAGAAATATGTACCAGACAAATTAATAAAGAAACGTTTTTGAAATTTGAGAAAAAAAAAGATACTGGGATGCGACCCACGCTCCCATTTGTGTCTTTTAAAGTGTTTGTTGTTTGCAATAAGTAAAAATATTATTTTAAGAATTTTGAAAAGTTTACAAGCAAAAATTGAAGCTTAAACTACTTTATTCGAGATATTATAAAACTTTCATGCCTGGAATCAAAAAAATATCAGGGAAAAATTCTTAAAAGTAAAGAAAAGTTGTTCGACGTACTAGATTGCGAAAAAGCCCGCAAAAAACATTCGGATGGTTAAAAGCTTTTAGAAATTTCAGCTGCCATTCCTTCAAAAAAATGTATATAGTAGCAAACGCAGAATTCAAAGAAATATGCAAGGAAAAAAAACAAAGTTTTATGAAACCGAGGCTCTTAAATTTACAAACTGCAAGGATTCCAAGGAATTCTGGATGGCGATGAACCAATTAATTGGAGCAAAACCAAAAATCAGTTTGAAACTAAATATCGATGTATTGCATAATCACTTCAAGTTACTTTTGAACCCAGAGAGTCTTACGCTTCCTATCTAATAAGCTAAACCTTTGTACTCGAATGATATTTTGGATAGTGTCATGACGAAGCTAAAACCGTATTAGTAAAATTGAAGGACGGAAAAGCTTCAGGACCTGATGGTATACCACTGGAATTCTTTAAATATGGAACAGAAAGGCTAACTTTAAATTTAAAATCGAATTTCATTACAATTTTGGATACAGGAATACTACCAGAACAGTTGAAAAATTCCTTAATTTTTCCCATACATAAGAAAAGCAATATTGATGATCCACCCAACTACCGTGGATATCCTTCCTCAACGCCACCTACAAGATATTCATTATTTTTAAAATTATTAAATAACCGATTGACCCGTTGGGTTTATGATAAGTTGCTTGGGGAATTTTAGACAGGTTTTAGAAGTGGCTACTCGACTATCGACAGTATTTTTGTACTGCAAAGCATAACCTCTATTGAACAAAAAAAGAAGCTCTACGTATTTTTCGTCGATTTCAAGGCAACTTTTGAAACCGTTGAAAGCCGATCACTATTCTTCAAGCTTTACAATTATGGGATGTTAGACAAATTTGGGCAGGTACTAGAAAGCATCTATGACAAAAATAAGGCAGTGGTATGGAATGGCGCCGAAAAGTCGGAGAGTTTCGAATTGAAGATGGGAGTCAAGAAAGGATGCAATTGCTGTTTACAGACTGTTTGTCATACTGTTTGCTTACTCGCCTGAAATCCTACAGTTCATGATTAACCGACTTAATGTGTATTGCTGGACATTGAATCTGAAAGTCAATTTGAGCAAATCCAAGGTGATGATATTCTGGAATGGTACTGTTAGAACAGCCAGAAATGAGAAATGGCACTATGACAGAGAACCAATCAAGATTGTTAAAGCCTACAAATATCTAGGATTTACCATAGCCAGCAATCTTAATATGGAAACACACCTTAAAGAAAAGCTGATTAAATCTAAAAGTGTAATATCCGCAACATGGAAGAAATGCTTCTCAAACCAGTCAATATCACATAGTGTTAAATATAAGGTCTTTGTTGCAATGGCCGAATCTATTACGATGTATGCAGCACAGGTATGAAAAGGGGAGAAGTTTGAAACGGTCGAAAAACTTCAGAGGTTCTTCATTAAAAGATGCTTTCGTTTACCATAAAATACCTCAAACTATATGATCTGGACTATCTGGACTATCTGCACAGGACTATCACCGCCCTTCATCAAAACTATTAAATGTCATGTTGATTATATCAAAAAAGTTTTTAATATGCCAGATGAATTCTGGCATTGAAATAAATTGAGAAGAAAAATCTGTGGTACAAAAAGCTAGAAGACCATGCTGCCTACTGAAGTACGGATTTTCGAATAGTTGATGAAAATGGTAAATACTGCGATGACGACCTCCGGAATCTTATTGCAAATTTAGATGAAAAACTGAGAGTCGACGCTATTAATGAAGCTACATCCTCGGTGTATAGATCAATATACAACCATCTTAATCACAATTTATGCGAACGTAACTACTTTCGAAACGAGAACAAACAGGCAATTTTCAAAATGAGAGGAGAAATGATAAGTCTTAATTATAAACAACATCGGGAGGATCTGCCTATCTACTGCAGCCTTTGTAACTTAAGAGTAAGGGAAGAGGTAATCCATTTCATAGGAAAGTGTTCAATTTTATGTGAAATACGCAGTAATTTGCTCGGCAGCAATGTGAAGTCACCAGAAGAAATAGACGCCCTCCTCAACTGTGAAGAAAACTTAAATCAATTATTTAATTATTTTCGAACTGCAATGTCTTAACGCAATTAAATTAGAAACGAATCCTTTTAAAACAGTCATTTATTTAATTTGTATTCTAAATACTAATTCAATCAAAAAAACTTCAATCAGACAAACGTTGTTAATTTTCAAACGGAAGTCAATCGGCACACGGCATAGCCAAGCCTTAACGATTTTACTAAATTCTTTTTTTAAACAATGTACATATGTATATAAACGAATGTTAATAAATCGATTTATCTATCCATCTATCTATCTATTGAGATATTTCAATTTTACCAAAAGTTAAGAAAACATCTACATATGTAAATTTGTATAATATTTTTAAAAACTTTACGAAAAAAACTATTTTCAGAAATATAAACAAGGTTTTATTTCATTAACAAGAATTCTTCTTTCTCTCAACTGATCAACTTATTTTCACCATACAAAAGATTCTTAAAAGAACAAAAACATAAAATAAAAGAATTAAAATAAAAGAAAATATTTCTAAAATAAATTATTCAATTTCTAGTGAAATGTATGAAAAAAGGTTGTTTTTCGATCATTCAATTGAGGACAAAATTTTATTTCGAATTAAAACTTAAATAATAAAAATAATTAGTATTTTTTCAAAATATTTAGTTTTTATTAAAATTTGTTTCATGAGTTCTCATACAAATTTGATTTTCTCGAAACAGAAGCGATTCTTATATTTTATTTACTCGTCCATAAGAGAGCGGTTTTTCTATTCAAATTGGATTCAAATCTTTTAGAAAGTGTTACAAAACAACCTTGTGCCAAATTTTTTATATATACCTGATTTATTGTATTCAACTTTCAGAACTTTTAATTTTGAACGAAAATCCGAAAAAAATTAGTAAAAAATGTTACTTAAATGTTTTCGTAGCTTCTTATTAAAAATTTGTGTCAACATCAGGCCAACATTTTTCCAAAATATATCTTTTAGCCAAGCAGACAAACTATTTAAAAACAGAATTTCAAAGAAAACAAAATTGTCAAAAAGCTTTCAAAATTCAAGTTTTTTTTTTCAAGTTTTTGCCAAACTAAGTTACAATGTACCCCACTGTCCAGGGTTACCTCTCCGCTCCTGCTATTGGTTTGTAATTGTGATGTGCCGCTGTCTGTATATGTAGCTTAAACATGTATTTCCTTCGTCTGATATGGTTGCAATTTTTGTCCTCCCTGTCTCCATCGTACACCGCTCGTCTTTGTCAAAACTGTGATGATATTTTTCGAAATGATTATCTCAAATTTGTTTGAATTACAGAACTGCTAACGAATTTCGCTTGAACAAGTTCACACGTTATATTAACTTTGAGTCTCTCTTTATTTTTTTTATTATTTATATGATGCAGATGATGTTGATGATGTTGATGTCAATGTGTGCGCCGAATGGTGGTAAGGATGATGGAGAGACGTTGAAGGAGTACTGTGATTCCGTATCGTCGCTTGCAACTTTTCAGCCATATCCAGGTACCACCTGCCTTTCTTTGCCTTTTTTGTGTTCTTATTTAAACAAAAGTACCGATCCCGGTTGTGATTACTACTATATGTGATGGAGGACAAACAAAACACTGAGAGAATCCTTTTTTACCTTAAAATGTTTAACCCCAAAAACTAGCACTTCTAGGTTGGAACTAAATTAAGTCGTTCTGTGAAGTACAGAGATTTGTTCTTTAGCCGAACTACGCGAATGTGGAATGCTTTACCACCCTCTGTATTTCCCTTGAATTAAAATGCTGCATTAGACAAGTTTCCGTTTTGAGCGGTTCCTCCTAGGATATGTGACCAAAGTATAAAGGATTCTGTTCCAAATTTCGCTCTTGTTTGTCTCAAAGTAAATCCTTTAGGGACCTCTTTTTTCATGATTTTAGTCTTACAAACATTTTTCCTGATATCCTTTTTGGTTTTTTTTTTATTTTTCGGAATTTTAAAAATTAATGAAATATAGTGTTGTCAAAATTTTCTCTAAGTGTAAATACGCGCTTCGTCGCGACAACGTTAGGTTTTTGAACCGAACCGAACTGAACGAAACCTCATTGCCTTGACAGCGACAACGACAGCGAGATGCGAAGAGATGCGAAACAGTTAAGAGTGGTTTTGGTCGGGTATAGTGTGTTTTGGTGGAATAGAAACTCTGGGAATCCTTAATCAAATTGACGGGAAATCCCGCAGTATGCATGAATATGTTTCCGAGTAACGCAAACAATGCTGGCGGCAAGATTTGTTTTGAGTGTTCAGTTTTGTTGGTTTCATGGTATCTGGTTAAGATAATAATACGGAAGAGAGCTCTTTCTGCCTATAAATATCCTTCTTGTTGTTGTTATTGGTATATGTATATTGTATACCTATACTCGTAGGTATAAAAGGGCATCCAGCTCCAGCAAGGATATAAACAGGATTCTGGGTTCTGATGGGACCGGGAACGGCATCGGGACCGGGATACCATCCAATCCATGAGAATGGGAAAGTTATCGTCCCATCGGCGATTGTATACGTTACATTTCGCTGAGTAGGCAATTAGATCAGACAAACATGTTAGGCGCGTCGATGTGAAGAAGACGACCTTGTTTGACATCATCAAGAGATTTTGAGAGATTCATTTCAAAAACGACACTTTACTCCTACTCCCCCTGGAACTATATTTTTGCCTTATCCAAAATGAAACCCAGGATGATGGAGTTTGGCTTGTATTTGGGATTGCTTTTATATGAGATGGTATCTTAATGATTGTGTGGTTGTTGGTATAATACTAAAGAAAGGAGGTGAGGGTTAGAAGAACGATTAATTCGAAATACATTGGGTTTTTAGGGTTGGGATGAGTATATCTACCTATAGTCCTATTTTGTAAGTAGGTATACCTATACATAAACACGGCCACATCAGAAGGATTTGTTTTTAACGTATTTAGTCGAATTTGCCGCAAGCTTAAGTGTGATTTATGATGTATTAAGTTAAAGGAAATTTATTACGTTGTGATGTTATTATAGACAAGCGAGGTGGTTTACTTTTTTTTTGGCACGTGGTTGTTTTCTTTCTTATGTTTTTATTTTTCAGATTTTTATTTTGAGGGAAATTTGAAAATGATGAAGATTTGAAAATTAAAAAGAAAAATGCGGTCTCATTTGTTTTTCTTCTTCATTTAATCAAAATTAATAGTCAAGGAAATTGTTGTTGGCAGTTCTTATTATTTCGAAATCTAATTTTGACGTCTATTACTGATCCCAAGTCAACGTTAAACGTTTGTACATTTTGTTGATATTTTCTAGATTAATGATAAACAACAGTTTTTAAATTAAGTGCCTTTCAATAAATTGCTGTGAATTAATAAAGTGTTGCTAATCATATTTTACAAAATTCTGTAGCCGAAATAGTAATTTTTAGTGTGTTTTTTAAAATGATTTCTTAGAAAATTCCTTTTTTAAACAGTTTCAGTTTTTGGGGTATTTTTTTTTTGAAAGCTATTTATATAATTATGTTAAAATTAGTTAAGAACCGAAAGTGGGAAACACATCTGTAATCTAGATGATTTTTCAAGTTATATTAAGCTTCCCATGGGAAGTTTTTGAAATTTGTCGACGATTCTTACGTTTGTGTATCAGTTGCATCGCTCGGTTTTACTTTGAGAATTGTTTTTATCGTCAGAAATATATATCTAAAACAAGTGAACTTCAAATTAAGGGGGTCGTCTATCTTCGCGCTCAAATTTCGGGCCTATTATTCAAGAATGGATTGCAAAAAAAACTACCCATGACATTTGAACAACATTTTTTTTTTATTTGATTAGTCAATTCTTGAACTTTAATGAAAAATAAAAAAAAAGTTTGATTTTTTTTAATAAAATTTACCCTTGACGCGTCGTTAAATGCAATACTGCCGGTGTGGCGAAGTAGAACGGCTGGCACGATATCTCAGCTTCAGAACCTTGAAACAACAAAAACATTTGTTTAACTTAATTTTTTAGAACGTTGATTGGGTCTAGACACAAGCTTTTTTGAATATTTGAAAATTTCACAAAATGGCAGCGATTTGAAAAAAATTTTCATTTTTGACCATTTTTTTTTCAATCTAAAAAAGACTGTAAAAAGCTTGGGTCTAGACCTAGCGAGATGTTTTGTGAATAAATAACGCTTTGCAGTTTTAGGATATCTTCTATAGTTTCGTCGAAATCGTGCCAACAAAAATGTAAGAATGTAAATAGGCAGGGCGAGGCCGAGGCTTGATATCTCGTAAACCAGCATGCTTTCGATGAGATCCTTCACAGAGCATGTTTTTAGTAACGTCTACATTAAAAATATGCACAAAATCGATTTTTTCAAACCGCGAAGGTTGCACGGCCACTTAATAATGTATGTCTTTCAAATAATTACATACAAATATTCACGAATGGATCAAATGACCTTTAATTTAAGATTATAAAAAATTATATTTTTTTAACAAATTCGATATCTCGAAAACGCTGTTGACCCGTTTTGTTTAAAAAATCAAATTTAAAATTTATATAAATATATTGTAAATAACTGTACCAAAAATATTTTTAAACAAAAATTTTAATTTACAATTAATTTAAAAAAAATAAACATTTTAAAGATTTTCAAAAAAATTCTAAAAAATTAATATTTTTTGAGAAATCAAATGGCACTTAAATTTTTGAAGACAAACGTATTTTGCAGGGATAAATTTGAATCTTTAATTACACGTACATTTTTTAAACAGACTCTTTGGAATCGTGCGATCCAGTCGTGCATATTTGTATGTAATTATTTGAAAGACATAATATTAAGGCGCCGTACACCTTCGTTAAAAAATATATTTTTTTAATAAAAGAAGCCAAATTAAAAAAAAAATTAGAGAAAATTAAAAAAAAATCTAGCGGCTTGTTTTTGAGAAAATTCGAATTTTCGATTTTTGACCAAAAAATTTGTATGGGGTTTACTGATATTTTTGAACTTTAAAAAAAAAAATTAAAAATGCATAACGCGAATCTCCTTAAAACCTTAATTTTGAAGTCCCAACTATTTTGACGGACGGAATCGGACGACCAGCTTTTTTCGACTTCTCTAACGTCGTATTTTCATGTTTTATTAAAATCTCAAGTTCGAAATTTGGTACGAATGCAAAAAGGGGTTAAATTTTGTCGACAACCGAAATCTAACGAGCTAATAACACTTTGGACTTTAATTTAATTTTGTTTCACATATTATGATGTCATATGCGATTGATATGAATTCAAGTACAACAATTTTTTTGTATGCATACAAAACTGAAACAATACATTAATTTGTTAACTTGAATATTTTACGAAGACAAAATTATATTACCCTAAAAATTATTGTGTACTCGAAAAAATTACGTTTTTGACATCTAGTAAGAAACCTTAAAAAATCCAATTGATACTTTAAAAAAAAATTAAAATCCTACCGTTAAATTATTAAATTAGTTTAACGCCTCCAATAATTCAATGTGTACTTTTTGAAGTTCTTTAAATGGATATTTATGTTTTACAAGAAACGTTATCTTGTAAAATTTTTAAGGAAGTGTGGGTTCGATTCCAGCAATTTTTTTGAAAAACGTACATAAAGAGGTTATTGGTTAAATTGAATGGAATGAAATACGTCTTAGGAATAATTCGTATCAATTCACTGTTTACCTATTTCATTAAGCTTTTTATAAATCTTCTTTATTTTTTGAGTATATTTCATTGACCTTATATTCCAAAAGTGCCTAAAAAAAAGTTTACCGGGTCAGCTAGTAAATGATAAATACTTAGTATTTATTAAACCCAATTTTAAATTTTATTTTTTGTTAAATTTTTAAAGCAGATGTTTAACAAATTGTATTCCTTTATTTATTTTGAATTGTTTTCGTTTTTCTTTATTGGTTCGTTACTACATAAGGTTTGTTTCAAAAATCTTATGAATGAAGTATGAATAAGGCTTCAAGCTCAAATCTGTATCAATTGTCTAAAATTGTTTATTTAAGTCTTAAAGAGTTGTGATATATTATCAAAAAGATTAAACGTAGGTAAAAACAGATGTTTACATTAATGGAAAAACCAAAGTTTAATTTATATTCAAATGGAAATGATTAAATTATATTCAATTCGATTGAAAAATTTCCAAATGAAATGTCAAAAAATATAATTGTCATGTCGTGCTGAAGTATTCAATTTTTTTGCAACGAAAATTTAGAAGTGAGCTAATTTTTGTTAATTATAAAATTGCAAGTTCTTAGATTTTGTAAAATAAATGTGTTATTTTGATAGGTTGTCCAGAACCATATGTTAGAAATAGAGGGGACCTACAGTTTTATGCCGAACACCTGACATCTAATATTATTTTTTTTTAAATGAAAATATGTTTTGTCAATTTCTTTAACCTAGACTATAAAATGAAATTCCCACTAAAAATAGAAGTCTTCCCAAGGGCGCCAAGGTTTGATTGAAAAGAATTCCCTAAAAAATAAAATGTAATATAATATGTTGATTTTATTGCTATGAATTGTTATGAATTTGACCTTAAAATACAAATAAGGAATGCAAAATTTAAATTTTGTTTTTCATTTAATTTTATTCTGTTTTTTTTAAGGAAATTTAAGTTTAAGGACATCAATCTTGACGACATCTCATAGCACCTTGATAGCAACTATGGTGTCGAGAATATCCGTAATGTCTGCAACATGCATCTTTTTCAAAGGCTTTTATAGAACATTGTTGATCGCATTGTGGAACACGAACTATCACTGCAGCCTGAGTTTCACCAACATTCACTACTCCTACTAATAAAACAAACAAAAGGAAGAAATTTATTTTATTCATTGTTATGTTTTATTAAATCAGATGATTAACTTTTTGATAAGTTGAAATTTTAATAATGAGAAGATTTCACTAAATACACTCACCTTTTATACGGTCTTATTAGTGCAATTCGGGAAAAATACATTTGAATTCATTGGAAACAGTTGTATAAATGTGAAATCTTAGGTATTGATTTTTAAACAGTAAAATATTTTTAAGGAGAACACAATGAATTTTTATTACAAAAGGTTTTAAAATGTATTGTAAAAAGTTGATATATAAATATAAATTCAACATTTACATATGTACAATTGAAAATAAAAACTGTTTGTTCTTCTTAAAAGTCTAGAAAAAGTGACCTAAATTTTGGCAAGAGAATACAAACGTTACTGCCTTTTTAAGTCATAAACACCCTACATCTAGTAATAACTTCTGTTTAAGGCAAGTAATTCAAAATGTCACTCTTCCTTGATTTATTATTACTTACATGCATTTTTTATACAATTTTTCTTGTTTTTTAATTACATAAAATTAATAAACATTATAGTTTTCTTATGAAAACTCTTTTAACCTCCCGCCGTTCATCGTTCATCGTTCATCGTTTAAAGTTAATACTTTATTTAGTTTAAATTTATTGGAAAGCCCCTTAGAATTACCTTTATTTGAATAACGTCAAAACTAATTGATATATTTTTACGGTCATAACTTTTTATTAATCGTAAATTTATCTTGAACGTGATACAAAATAAAAACCACACAATTAATAACAATAACTTAACACTGAATTTAATGTGAAGGTTGTCATTAAAAATATAATAAATATTTTTATGTTCTTAGAAAATTATATATTTTTTTGATATTAAATCGTTAGCATAAATTAAATCACAATTTTTAAATACCAGCTGAACCAACTAGCTTCGCTTGGTGAAAATAAAATTTAATTTATTTAAAAATTAACATGTGTATATTTTGCTTATGTATATTTATGCAATAACATTAGTAAATGGTTATTCAAATGGCATTCAATGAATTTGAACTTTAAGTGTCAAAATATTGTTTAAAAAATATTTTTTATGGCGATAATTACAAGCACATAATTTTAACAAAAAAGGGTTTTCTAATAAGAGATTTCATTTCAAATATCTCGCTTTTTGGCCATCTGTCACTTTTAGATTCGTCCTGTTATGACGTTTGACAATTAAAAACAGAGCAATTACTAAAAATAAAACTATATACGCTTCAATAACGCATTGAAATTGTTAAAATTCACTACAAAAATGGGGAACATTTTTTTATCGTCGTGAAAAGTCTTCTCGGAAGATTAAAGTGAAATTGGTGGAAAAATGTGAGGTGTTACAAGTTACAAGTTAGTTATGTGAAAAATTGAAATCATTTGTGGACAGCTGTATCTGCAGTGTTAACGAAAACTGTGCGGCATTCAACAAACTACGTAACAACGTTTTTTTTTATTAAGACTTAGGTCTTAAGGTTTTTAAAGTTCAAGTCGGTTGATTACCAGCCACGTGCGTCGTTTCGTCGCTGATTGGTTAAGGGGGTATTTTAGTGTAGAGACATGAATTTCGCCCGGTTTTTGAAGCGTTGTATAAAGGAAACAAAAAATATTTTTACTATAAATTATTGTATCATTTGTTTATTGATTTGTTGTTCATACATACAAAAATTAATAAAAAAAAAAATTAAAGTTACAAGCAGTCAAAGTGGGGGGTCTAAATAAAAGAGGGTGTCCTGGCGTGCATCCTACCAACCCTCCTGGTGATCTGAAAAACAAAAACCAGAAGGATTCTTAATTATTATAGATGTCGCTATTGTTTCACCCTTGGATAAGTTAAAAAAAAAAACTTTTTAACAAAATGGCAGCAGTTTGAGAATAAAAATGTTCTTGTTGCATATTTTTCAACAGTTCCGAATTTTTTAAAAATACTAAATGAGAAGTTATATTTTTGGGCAAGGACCACATGATAAAGAGATGTATAAAGAACATCCTCTCCAAATTTGAAGTAAGTCGGTCTATTAGAACTCGATATATCCTTACCGCCAGCTCGAAAAAAGTAGTTTCGAGAAAAACGCGTTCAGATTTTTGAGACAAGTTTTCGACAATTTTACTTATAGAATGATACAGAATACGTATGCGATTCCTGCTGACACGTTGTCAGAGCTAGCACTTCCACTCAGTATAAAGGTTGCCACAAAAGTAACTTAAAATGAAACTAAAAGGACAAAACAGTTTCTATGACCTTCAAAACCAGTTTCTATGACCTTCAATTAACTTGTGAAATAATAGGAATATTAAAAAATCCTTTTAAACGCATATTCTTGAATGTCTAAACTTTGGAAATATGAAAAAAAAATTTTTGATTTTTTCAAAATTCTACACTAGAATACCCCCTTAATTGAAATGCAACAAAATGATCCGGATTCTCTTAAAAAAATAATCTTCAACAAGGATATTGATGAAGACGACAAAGTTTAATTTCAATATCATTGTGACGTTACGTGCAGCACAAACAACAAAACATTTAAAATTTTGGATTTTTGTCATTCTGACCGTGTTATTTCTTGAAGAAGTAAACTCAATTGGCCATCGAGATCTTGTGATTTAACCATTTTGATATTTTACTTGCGCCATATAGAAACTACATGTATACATATGTATGTATGTATGTCTGTCTGCCCTTTCAACTACAGGTTAAACCATCGGGTAAATTGAGTTTAAACTTAGAAATTAAGCTAATTCGTCTTAGGAGCTTTTTTCAATTTTTTGTCTAAGACCAAAAATAGCAGTAGTCCCCATACAAAATTTTTTGTTTATATCTCGAAAACTCAAATTTTCTCAAAACCAGCTCCACTGATTTGTATTCAATTTTCCCTAAATTTTGTGCTCAGGAACTATTGAACCAATACAAATTTTTTTTTCTGAACAAAACTCTAATATTGTTTGAATAATATTTGATGATTAAAGATTACTAAAATTTTTGTTGGATTTTTAAAAAATATTACGTTTTTGTTTTTACAAAATTTGATACCTCCAAAATGGGTCAACATTTTGTAACGAAATTCAAAAAAGAAGCTTTGATGAGATTCACACTGATCATTTCCCATAAATGTCCGTGTGTTGATTTTCTAAAACGTTAACGAAATATTTATAACAAAATTTTGAGTGAGATGAAAAGCAATTAAAAGTCAATATCTTTCTTTGCTTTCACTTCAACCGAAAACTATTTCTTATCAGTCTTTTGTAGTTTTTGTAGGTTTTCGTGTTTTGTAAAAAAAAAATTGTCAATTGAATTTTTTTTTTTAATGATTAAAAGTTAATAATAATATTTTGCATATTATAAAATAAGTTTAATTTGAATATTTGTTTTTTTTTTGCTGACATTTTCAGTCCGAAAACCATTGTTATCAATTTTATCAGCATTTTTTTAAAAGTTTTCGTATCTTAAAAAAAATCGTTCGGATTTTTCTTAGTATATGTTCCGTTAATATAAAATTTTGTATGGAATGAAATAATTTTGAAGTCAATACTTTGATCTATTCTTAAGATATTCCAACCAAACATTAATTTTTACCAATTTGTCGAAGTCTTTTTGTATTTTTTTAAATTTCAAAAAAAAAATTAATGAATTTTAAAAAATTATATTTAGTTTGAGATAAAAGTAGTTTAAAGGCAATATCTTCTATTTTTGAAAAGATATTTGAATCGAAAATCAATTTTTACCAACATTAAGTAGTATTTCTAACTTCCCATAGGAAATTATTGTAATGGGCCCGATTTGTCAAATTTAAAATTTTGACATTTCTCGACGTTTCAAGGTCCCTAGAGTCGAAATAAAAGATTTTTAGAAAGATGTCTGTGCATGCGTGTGTATTCGCGACGTTTTTTCGTCGTCCATAGCTCAAGAACCAGAAGAGATATCGACTTCAAATAAATTTTGTTATACAGATAATAAGGCAGAAAGATGCAGAAAGGGCTCTCAAGAAAATTGTGTGGGCGGGTTTTTTTTTCATAGCAGATTAAAAAAAATGGTGAAAATTTTGTTTAACCCTAAATATCTTACGAACCAAAAACGCTAGAGACTTGAATTAAATTTTATATAATATATTGTAACGTGATACCAAAAAAGTATATTTTTTGAAAAAAATCCAATTAACGGTTTTTTTATAAATCACAAAAACTTAAAAAAAATGTTTGTCAAATCGAAAATTTTACGAATTCAAAATGATTTTATCACCGAAACAATTTTGTGCAAAGAAAAATAACGTTTTCAACATCTGGTAAAATTTTGAGAAAAATCGAATTGGCAGTTTTTTTATAAAAAATAAAGTGCACGACTGGGTCGCACGAACTTGCTCCTGAATGCAAAGAGTCTGTTTAAAAAAGTATCTATATAATATTTAAAAATATACCTGTAAAATAAGTTTGTCTTCAAAGATATATATGCAATTTGATTTGTCGAAAAAACCTCCATTTTTCAATTTTTTGGAAGGGGGTTACATTTAATACAGTTAAAATAATTTAAAAAAAACTAATTTAAGGTTCAAAATTTTAAATGAAAAATAAGTTTGTCTTCAAAAATTTAAATGCCATTTTATAAAACAAAAAACCCTTGATTTTTGAAATTTTTTTTTTGAAAATCGTTAGAGCGGTTTTTTTTTAAATTAATTTTTTATATATAAAATTTTTCAATTTTGTTCTAAAAATATTTTTGGTATGCAGTTGTTTAGTGATTGTAAATATACACTCTATATTACAATTTCGTAAAAAAATGTTCACCCGTTTTTGAGATATGGAATTTTGAAAAAAAAAATTTCAATATTTTTTTAAAAATCCAAAAAATAAAAAATTGCACTTTTGATAATCAAATATTGTTAAGGCAATATAAGAGCTCGTTCAGAAAAAAAATTATTGAAATCGGTTCAAAAGTTGCTGAGAAAATTAAAAAACAAAAAAACGGTTCTATGAGCGGTACCTTTCCTGAGCAATACAAAAATATGTTTTTCTTATTAAAAGAAGCCAAGTTAAAAAATAAAATTTTAGAGAAAATTTAAAAAAAAATCTATCGGTTTGTTTTTGAGAAAATTCGAATTTTCGTTTTTTGACCAAAAAAATTGTATGGGGGCCACTGTTAGTTTTGATCTTAAAAAAAAAAATGAAAAAAACGCCTAACACGAATCTGCTCAAAAGCTTAACTTCCAAGTTTGAACTCAATCGACCCAATGGTATAGGCTGTAGGAGCGTGGACAGACAGACAAAATTCTGCACGAATGCAAAACTTGCCATATAGTTCCTATATGTCGCAAGTAATAAAAACCTAAACAAACAAAATTAATAAAAGTTGGTAAAAATTGATTTTCGACTCAAATATCTTTTCAAAAATTTGAGATTATGGCTTTCAACTAATTTTTACTAATAAGAAATATTGTTTTCAACATTTTAAAAAATTTTGAGAAAAATCGAATTGACAGTTTTTTTTTACAAAAAATAAAAACCTAAACAAAAAAATTAATAAAAGTCGGTAAAAGTTGATTTTCGACTTAAATACCTTTTCAAAACTTTGAGGTATTGGCTTTAAACTACTTTTATTTTTTTTAAAATATTGTTGTCAACATTCAATAAAATTTTGAGGACAATCTAATTGACAGTTTTCTTATAAAAAATAAAAACCTAAAAAGAACATTACTCAAAGTTGATAAAAATTGAATTTCGACTCAAACACCTTCTCAAAAATTTAAGATTATGGCTTCCAACTTATTTTAACTTACAAGAAATATTGTTTTCAACATTTCGAAAAATGTTGAGAAAAATCGAATTGACAGTTTTTTTTACAAAAAATAAAAACCTTAACAAAAAAATTAATAAAAGTTGGTAAAAATTGATTTTCGACTCAAATATCTTTTCAAAACTTTGAGATATTGGCTTTAAACTAATTTTATCTCTTAAAAAATATTATTGTTAACTTTCAGTAAAATTTTGAGAGAAATCGAATTGACAGTTTTTTTACAAAAAATTAAAAACCTAAAAGAAAATTTAACAAAAGTTGGTAAAAATTGCTTTTCGACTCAAATATCTTTTCAAAAATTTGAGATTATGGCTTTCAAATAATTTTAACTTATAAGAAATATTGTTTTCAACGTTCTGAACAATGTTGAGAAAAATCGAATTGACAGTTTTTTTACAAAAAATAAAAACCTTAACAAAAAAATTAATAAAAGTTGGTAAAAATTGATTTTCGACTCAAATATCTTTCCAAAGCTTTAAAATACTTTTATCTTTTAAAAAATATTGTTTTCAACATTCTGAAAAATGTTGAGAAAAATCAAATTGACAGTTTTTTTACAAAAATTAAAAACCTAAAAGAAAATTTAACAAAAGTTGGTAAAAATTTACTTACGACTCAAATAGCTTTTCAAAAAGTAAAAATATTGTCTTCAAACTCTTTTTATTTCACAGAAAATATTGTTTTCGATATTCAGGAGTTTTTTTTTATAAAAATCCAACAGTTTTTTATAAAAAAATAAAATCTACAAAAAATAGTACGCAAATTTGGTAAAAATTGATGTTCGGTTCTTGATATCTCTCAAATTAATTTGATTCATCCAATTTGTAAAAATTTAAGAAATGCTACTTAAATTGGTAAAAATTTGTTTTCGACTAAAAATCTATTTAATAAAACTAGATTTTCAAACCAAACTATTTCTTTATATGAAAAATATTTTTGGTAATTTAAAAATTTTTAAGAATATTTCAACTAACAAATTTTTTAACCCAACACGAAAACCTACAAACTTTTAAGCCAGACAAATCGACAGACGGGATGGGAAGTTATCAGTGTGGGTCGCATCCCAGCCACTTTTTTTTAAAGTTTTTCTTTTTTGTAAAAAAAAACTTTTTCTTTGATTTTTCTCAAAATTTTACCAGACGTCAAATACGTTATTCGAGGTGACAAATATTTTGCTTCAGTTTCTTGATTTTAAAAATAACCGTATTTGTTTTTTTTTCCAAAATTATACTACTTCAATGGAAGTCGCTAGCATTATTGGTTCGATAGATTTTTGGCATCAGCCAAAATGTTCACTATTTGAGTGAACATTTTGGCTGATGCCAATAATGTTGATGTTATTATTTGTAAAACAAATTTAATTTCAATTCGATGTCTTTAGTGGTTCTTGAGATATGGACTACGAAAAATTGTATCCCGAACTAACTTACACACGCACAGTCGCACACAGAGATATCTGTCTAAGAATTTTAATTTAAATTCTAGAGATTTTAAAACCTCAACGAATTTAAAAATTTTAAATTTGAAAAATCGGAGCGATTACAATAACATAATAATATGGGAAGTGAATAAAATTTGAATTTTTGAAGATAAACTTATTGAACTGGTATGTTTGAACTAGTTTTAAACAGGCTCTTTGTATACATGAGCAAGTCTACCCGACCAAGTGCATTTTATTTTTGAGGGCACTTCAAATATGGTGATTATAACCGTTGCCGTGAAGACCATTTTGCAAATAAAGTTTTCCAATGTTTCCATCCATTATTATCTTTTAAAAAACAATTTTTTTTTTAAATATAAAAATTTATCATCTTATCGTAATTTCAACTTATAGAGATCAACCTTTAACTCCAATTTTATATCAAACATGTTTGCCTATATGGCTTTGAGAACAAACAGAATTATGCGATATTATAGGTGAAAGTGAAAACCTCCAGCCATTGCTGTCATTGTCTTTTATGTTGATGAAATTGATCACAGATACAATAATGTTTTTTTGATAAATTGCATTTACTAGACATTCTATCCTAGAATGGACTCATTCTCAAATCAGTTTGTTGATATTGTTAAACCTATCAAAGAACAGTTTCCAAGTTTAACACCATTTTAAATACAATTTTTGAAAATACATTTATATTACAAAAATGGCATATGTTTTGTTAAAAACAAAACAGTAGGTACTCAAGTTTTATTTGAAAACACAATTTATTTCTTAACTTTCCGTGTAATCACCTTATCTAACTTAACCTACCCCAATGTCAGCCTTCATTTTCGTGCTGACATTGAAAACACTGATTAAATCGTTTCTAATTGAACTTGTTCGCATTTAATTTAAATAATTATAATCTTTTGATTGAAATTTAATCACAAAACAACAAACAATTTTGTGATTTCCGAGAACTCTATGAAATTGTTTTGATTCGAACGATCTCTTGAGAAGGTATACTTATAAACGTTTCTAAATAAAACATTTTAATCAGTTGCTGGGAATTCCCAAACAGATTAATGTGCCTCTTTTCGTCATATTCAATTGAACATATTTGTATCGTTGCTTAGAGCTTTTAATGCATCATGGCACACTTTTAGCGGGTTTTCTGAGGAATCAAGAGATACATACATTCTTGCTGATACAGAAATATACGTAATTATTTAAACACACGTTTTGTTTTTGATTAATTACACCTTTTTCACATGAAATGTAGGAATATTTATCAAATTACACTTTAGACTTGTTTTGATTTTGTAAATTTGTGGTCAGCAGTAAGGTTTTTTTTTTTAAATAATAGATTTATAGGCATAAGAAGGAATTAATCATTGTTTTATATTTACAAAATTTGTATTGGGTTCGTTTATCAGTAAGGCATGAAGCTCTGGATGCTTTATAGAACATAGACATTTGTGTTAGAAATTTTGCGATTCAATGAATATTTCACGGAAGATTTAAAAATAAGCTTTCATTCGATGTAAGTGAAGCTGTCAAAGTTCTTGTCACTTTTTATACTTTGACAGAAAACTTGTTACGAAGGGCTTAACTCGCAAAACAGAATACTAATAGAACATTGATTACAACAGGTTTCTGACATTAGTGAACTCTTTTATTTTTTGACAGTTGACAATCTAGAAGAATAACTGTCATTTTATACAGTTCAAAAGACACGATCAATCAAAAGAAATAATGTATTTTGTTTTTGACAGTTGGGATATGAGAAGTGTGTATATAGCGGGCGATATTTTTAAGAGTTCAACATATTTTGAATCTTTTCTCTTACCAAACAAACCAATTATACGAAATATTACCTAACAATTAAGGTGTTATCAATAACAATTACATTCTATTTATAAATTTTAACTTTTTGCTGATTCTGCAACAAAATCGTATAAAAAGTCGATGCATATGCTTGATTTGAATCAATTAAAAATCTTATTTCAAAATAGAAACTTCATAGTAAAGATTTTTGAAAACTCACAAATAAAAAAAAAACATGACCGCTTTGAACAAAACTTGTACAATTCTTATTGTAATGATGATGGTTTGCGCTATGATGATTACCACCATTGAAGCTCAACGTAATACCGTTCGTGTTGCACCTTGTGATGAGGTTTGTTCACGTACCGATCGGGAGAAACACTCATGCTGTCAGGCTCATGGACGTCCTTATTATGCAAATTGTAATGGTGGAATGAGGTGCATTATTTGAATGGAATATTAGAAATAAAATAAAGAGATAAATAAAGAGTTTATTTTCATACACCAATTGAACATTTTTATTTCAAAAACCTCACTTAAACGTTTTAAAACGTTTTAATGATGCCCCAAGTCTTAACAAACTTCTTTAAAGTTATTTCAACTACTTAAACTCAACGGAAGCTGAAGTTACTTGGTACAAGGTGATTTATATGTTCTTATTTTTATACAAAAACAACCAAGGTCTGTAAATAGATACGAAACCCAACGAGACTTTCTTCGAGCCTTAGTTTGTTGTTCTTCTTTTGGAAAGCTAAATTTGTATCCCTAGTTTTCTTTTTTTTTAACTCATTGTGATTCTTTAGACAACAACTTTTGAATTTTAAGATTTTTTTTTTAATTCATCGAGATTGAAGCCAATGGAATTTGACAGTTCATGACTTTTTGTCCGCGTTAGCATTAGCATTATAGAGAGTTATAATCTGATCACAAAACTTTTGAGGTTACTTACCTCATGCAATACCTGGACTTCTAGAACAAGTAACTATTCTCTTGAAAGTTACATGAACTAGTCAAACACAATGTAGTAAATATCAGACAAAAATTGAGTTCTACAAAGTTCAAAAATCAAATTAAAAACTTCGGGATCAGACCAATTTAAAAATACAAATTTTGAATGAAATTTTAATAAAAAAACATTATTTATTTTCAATTTAGTAGTAATTTAGATAAAAGTGATCAGGTTTTTCCAAGCATGTTCTTCCTGTGTATTTCATTTCTATCCACTTTCACATACCATCCGTCCACGGGCGCAACTGACAGCAAAAGAGTTTCCATTAGCCCTGCAACATGCATTCCTCTCACGTTGAATACGGCCACAGACTTCGTCACACTGTGGCACACGGACTCTACGGGCTTCGGTTCCTGTTGCCATGAACATAATGGATGCAAGGAACATTACAACAAGGATTGTGGATTTCTTGAAAGCAGCCATTTTTTATAAAATTTGGGGTTGTTTGATTATATAACTTTAGCTGAATGAAGTTAAACGTTGATCTGTGATATTTTCAGCAGCTACTTCTGGTATTTATATGAATTAATGTAAATTTTAAATGAAGGTAGTAAAAAGAGGGCAAGGTGAGACAATAAGAATATTTAACTTTTTCTTTAAGACAATACATATTTATTGTTTGTAAATAATATAAGACATGCAAACAAACTCTACTTGAAGATCTCTGTTTACAAAAGCTCAATAAAGAAAACATACTTTTTCATTGATAAAATAAAGAGGTGATTATATTTTGAATGGAGGTAAAATGTAAAATTTTCCTACTCGTATGTAATCTGGGAGTCCTCTTAACACAAATATCTTAAATGAAATTTCTGTGCAACACACTGAATTGATATTTTAATTTTCTTGATGATATTTTAAAAAGATATTTTGTACATTTTTTTTGGATTACAAATATTTTTGTATGGGTTGAGTTTTTGAAATATGATAGATTTGAAGTTGGTTGTCACGTGTTATGAAGCATTTAATTTGGTTTAACTGCTTAAATCGTTTGTTGTGACTTGTTAAATTCAAAATAGTTTTAATATATTAAGTTTTCAAAAACCAATATCTTGTAAAAATTCAAAAAATGAGCATGAAATTTTGTTTAAGGTATTTAAATTGATGCAAACACTTACATATTTCACTTCTTAATAACAATAAACTAATAATAAGCATAACTTGTTAAAAAATATAAATTTTTAATTCTTATAGAGAAATACGTGAATCGACAATATCTTGAAACTCATAAAGACGTATAATATCGTCTTCTGCAACATATTTATGTATAATGCTTATTGTAGTCTCAACCCTTGTTTTTTAGTGCTGAAGTGTTAAAAGGAGGAAAGAAGTATTTTGTATTCTGAATTTTTGTACAGATTATGCATTAATCTAAATTTATTTTAAACTCAAATATCTCAAAAACCTCAAAAACAATTTTGGAAATAAAAAGGCAAACATATTTGTGAAACTTTTGGGTCCAAAAAGCGAGCCAATTCCTTTTTCTTCATTTCTTTAAAATAAAAATTATTTTTAGTCCGCAAAACAATATTTGAACCTAATCGAGGAAAATTGTGACGATATTTTAAAAATATCTTCCTAAATCTCGTAAGAAAAAACGAATGCATACAATTTTGTTAGTTCATAGTTAACCATATTTGTAATTTAAAACTATTGAAAAAGTTTATCAAAACCATTTGTTTAAATTTGTATGTTAATTCCATTCTAAGATATCTTTTTAATTGTATGCAATATATTGTAATAATAATAATACATAATCCGAATCGTTGAAATTCAGTTTGAAGTAAAGTTGAAATTTTTCCTCGAAATTGCTCTGACTTTTCTCAAAGTAAGAATTGTTTGAAAACCTTTTTAAAATTAAGTTTTGACTCTACGTCAACAATATTTTTAACGGAAGAACTTTTGTTATGAATTAAATATTAATTTCCTAGTGTCCTAGTCTACGCTATCTCTCCAGCGTAAGTATGGTCTGCCACGCTTTCGCCTACCATAAAATGTACTACAAAGGACTTTCAGAGCTGGTTTCTTCCAGCCCACCGGAGACTACCAAGCTTAATTTTTGGCACCACACTATCAGCTTCCTGTAGATTACATACAATTCATGAATGTAATGATGATTGGAATCGTCCTTCCTCACATATAGGGCCAACAAAACATATGGTTAGCCTTAGAATTATGTACAAGTACATTTGTACTTATTTTAAAACTTCTTTGTATTGATCTTGTCCCAAATTCAATAAAAACTAATTGATCTTATTCTGGAAAAAAATGTTTAAATGTCAATTCCCCTTACAGTTTTTGGAAACTGTCAGTTTTGTATAAAGGGAGTAAATAATGATTTGAAAAATTTCTTGAACACATCAAAGAATACTTTTTTAAAAGAATTGTTTTTATAATTCTAAGATTTGGTTGCTTCTTTATTTTATTGAATTAATTGTTGTGGTGTATTTAAAGCAAATTATGTCAAAAATCGATAACCATCCTGTGATCGATTATCTGGCAAGTTAAGGAGCGATTTTTGTAGATACAGTCAGTCCCCTAATTCAAGGCATTGATTATTGTGTACATAAGTAAAAAAGTTTTTTAAGTTTGTTTGAAATATGAATAAATTTAACTTATGAATATTTTTTGAATAAGGCAATTTTGTTCTATTTTTCTAACATGAACTTCTTTTTTTTAACTTAAGTGATTGGGACTGATTTTTTAATTATATTTTTTCTAATCTCCATTTTGCAAGACCCCTTTTGGGTCTTGATTCAATCTTCTAAGAGAAAGGATTGCGTATTAGAAGTAACCAAAAAAATATTATGACGTTTAGACAGAATTTAATAGGACTTACATAGACAACTAACAGCTTATTAAATTCGAAAACAATTTTTTCCCAAAATTATTGTAAAACTATTTAGTGTATAGTTTATTTATGGTTTCGAATGTTTCTGAACAAATTAGCTGAAACTTTAAATATTAGTTAATCTTTGACAAATTCGAATTTGCTCATTTGGGGCCGTTCAAATATTACGTAAGCAGATTTATTACAATTATTTACCCCCCCATCCCACTTGTCAGCAAAAGTAAGCAAAGCTCTTACCCCCTCCCCCCATGCTTACGTAAACATTTTTCAATTAAAAATGTATTTTCTTTATATTATAATTATTATAATGTTATATTAATTATAATTTTTAAAATAAGAAAATAGATTTAGGATAGAGATTAGATTTTACTGATACAGTATTTAACATAGAGTAAGTGACAAAAATATTATAATCTTACGAACAAAAAAAGTAAATAACTACCTGTTGGAAGTTATGGAAGGGTGATCAAGAAATAATCAATAAATAAGTCGAATTTGTATTCAAAAATATAACTCAGTTGTCTTTATTCAAAAGACGAATTGCATTTAGAGAAAACGTCCTTCCACTTCAGAGAGTCGTCCAGAACTGACTAAAAAGTTCAAAATAATTGTAAATAAAGGATAAATAAGGATAGAGTACCAAAAGTTATTAAAGAAAGAGTCCTTTGTATGACTCAAGTGTCCGAAGTCATAAAACATAGTTAGGACTAGCTTTTCCTGTTTACAACCAAGTGTTGAGTCTTGAGCATAAATATCATATTTTAAAACTATAAAATAAAATAACCTAAAATAAAACAGAAATATCAACTAACTAAGATTCATTTTTGTTCAGAGAATCCAACACTACCGATGACGTAATCATCATCTAGACTCCCCTACCCCCCATGTCATCCAAAATAAGCAAAACAAAGACCCCCCACCCCCTCATAGTGCTTACGTAATACTTGAACGGCCCCTTTCAAAAAAATATAACATGTAAAGAACATTTTTGAATACGAAGTAACTAGTGAAGGTCTACTGAAATTCGTTATGAACTTTTTTAGTAGACAATACATAAATATGGCAAAATAAACTTTTTATTTAAAAAAAAAAAAACAGTTTGTCTATTTAGGTACCAAAATTACGTCTTATGAGCTATATTAATTTATTAAAATAAACTTAATAATATCTATGATTAAGTTTCTAACAAGTGAGATGGCATATAATTGAAAAAACTGATGCTCAGTATTAAAACAAGAATTCAGTGAAATTCTCAATGTATGAACAAAAAAAATAAAATCTTTTAAATAATGTGCAAAATATTTTTATTTTCAATCGTTAAATTTTCAATTATTATTTTGTGTTTAAAAATTGTCTGCCTTGTTGTGAATGCTCAAGATTTCTATCCACTTTCGCATACCATCCGTCCACGGGCGCAACTGACAGCAAAAGAGTTTCCATTAGCCCTGCAACATGCATTCCTCTCACGTTGAATACGGCCACAGACTTCGTCACACTGTGGCACACGGACTCTACGGGCTTCGGTTCCTGTTGCCATGAACATAATGCATGCAAGGAACATTACAACAAGGATGGTGCATTTCTTGAAAGCTGCCATTTTGCATAAAATTTGGGGTTGATTGATTATATAACTTTAGCTGAATGAAGTTAAACGTTGATCTGTGATATTTTCAGCAGCTACTTCTGGTATTTATATGAATTAATGTAAATTTTAAATAAAGGCAATAAAAATATAGCAAGCTTAAACAATAAAAATAAAACTTAATTCTTTCTTTAAGAATATATAAATGTATTGTTCGTAAATAATATAAAATTAAGACTTTACAACACTCATAATCTACTTGCAGATCTTTGTTGACAAAGTTCAATAAATAAATATATATTATGTTTTCAGAAAATAAAAAGTGTGCAACAATAATAAGTTCTCTCAGGTATGTTTTGAATGAAGGTAAATTATTTTTATAAATTAAAATTTGTTTATCCGCAAAAACAGGTCAACATTTTTTTACGAAATTTAAATGAAGAGTGTATATTTACAATCACTAAACAACTGCATACCAAAAATATTTTTAGAACAAAATTGAAAAATCTAATATATGAAATATTCCTGTTGCCATACTCCTCCGAAACGGCTTTACCAATTTTAATTAAATTTTGCATGTATATTCGGTAGGTCTGAGAATAGGTTTTTATCTATTTCTTATATTCCTAAGTCGTCGCCCGAGAATTGTTTTGTTATATTTCCCAAAAACACGATTTTGAGAAATCGCATTTAAAGGTTTCCGTTACTATAAAAAAAAAACTAAGCGATTAAGTTTTTTGTTTTTTTATTAGAATATATTGTGTGGAGTATCTTCTTTTGATTTATGTATTTAAAACTGTCCTAGCTATTTTGGTTTTCAAATTATAAAGCTTTTTCCCCAAAATGAGTTTGTCGTATACGCCACCAAAATAAGCTTTTGTTTCTATCCTATACACGTACGACAAAGTAAACGCACGTACGACATTTCAATATTCAAGCGTCGTGTTTATTTCAATAGGGATTAGTATGAGAACCAATTAAAAAAAAGTCAATTTCCAATGATAACAATCAAATTTTATTTATTTTATAAAGGTTAATATAGCAATACATACAGTCCCTGGCCATATTATTAGACGCACTGCAGAATTTTTATAATTATTAGATTATACGCAATATTTTTAACGTTCAAGAATGGATGTATGGTTACATTTTTATGCAAGATAGGGCTCCATGCCACACAGCCCGGTCCATAAAAACTTATTTGAGGGAAGAAAACATCCCTCTGTTGGACTGACTAGAAACAGCCCTGGGGCCTGATTATGAGGTTCGCGGCGGATCGTTTTCAATTCGACCTTTCAAATTCGACTCGCTTCGTATTTCCTTATTAACGAACTCGCGGCGAAGCGAAAGTAGTTCTTCCTATATTCCAGTGATTTGACACTATTTGGTTTGACTTTTTCTCTCTATATTCCAGTGATTTGACACTTTTGGTTCGACAGCTTTCCACAAATTTTGTTTTGTTTTGATTGAATTTGTGAAATTTGCGGTGATTTATAATAAACAATATTAAAATTAAAAAATGGAATCAATTATGGTGTATATTTATTCTGAAAGTGAGGAATTTGAGGAATCCCAGGAATCCTCAAGATTACGGGTGTCCAGGAGACTACTAAGGAGCAAATCTTCTCCTCTGGATCTCCCTTCAACTGAGTAAGTATTGTTTCCTTTTAGTTGAAATCAAATTAATCAATTAATTAACACACTTTGTCTTAATAGATTTATCAAACTATTTCGACTTTCGAAAGAAGCTTTTGTCTTCATTTTGCAAGAGATCAGTGAGGAATTCAAGGATCAGAACAGCAACGGCATTCCTTCTGATTAATGTAGATTTGTTTGCTTGTTTTTATCGTTCCTTGAATGAATTTTAAAATTTTATATTTTATTGTGGATAAATTATAAGAAAATTAAAATAAAGCTAACTTACATTTTTAAATTAAAATAAAGAAATAATCCACGAAATCGAACACTGAATAATAATAAACACTCTTTCGCCTGTGAATCCGCCAAAAAAAAGCTATCGGATTCAACTCGCCAACAAACATTATGACATTTCAAACTCGCCTTCGAATTCGTTAACTGGTCGAATTCAAAACGAAGAAGGCGAAAGCGAAAGCAATAATTGAAAAATGGCAAACTCGCTAGCAAAACGATTCGCCGCGAACCTCATAATCAGGCCCCTGATATGAACCCAATTGAAAACGTGTGGGAGCTGATGAAGAGGGAAGTAGCAAAAGATGTGGTCACTTATTGAAAGAGTGATTCACGTGTCGAATCACCACCCACAAATGTAGGAAACAGTCAAATCATGCATTGACAGTATGCCGCGCAGAATTGAGGCTCTTATTAAAGCAAAAGGAGGTTCAACAAAATATTGAACAAAATTACAAAAATAACAACAACAAAACTGAAAATATTAATTTAAAAAAAAAAAACTTTAAATCTGTTGCTTTATTTCTAGAAAGTAGTTTATATTCTGCATACAAAATAATTCAAATGCATTACAATATTCGAAAACCTGATTAAAATAGCTGGAAATTAAGATTTTGCATAAAATCTAAAGTGCGTCTAATAATATAGCCAGGGTACTGTACATCACATTTATTGAGTCTTTGTTTAAAGGCAATCTTGGTGTGAAAAAATCAACTTGATTAAAAATGGTAAAAAAAACAATAACAAAAAAGTCATCCTATGACCATAAAAATATTAATGTTAATATAGGTACAAAATTAAAATCACATTTTTTTTTCATAAAAACTAACGGAAAAGTAATTCTATGACTATGAAATAGGTATACGATTAAATCTTTTTGCACCTCCAGTTGAAATCTCTATACACGTACGACAAACCAAACCGCAATATTTTTTTTCTTGTTTGTGTTGTATTTCTCTATGATCAGTCCTACGTTATATGTGAGTCTCATACAAGTACGACAAAACAATTTTAAGGTTTTATTTTAAATTTTTGATCGTATGTTTTAAGCCTATACACTTACGACAAAACAATATTAAGAAAAAAAAAGAGGGAAAACACATGGAATTTTTGTCGTATATGCCAAAAACTGTCGCTTACTACAAAACAAAACTCAAGGGGTGATTATTTTGTGGACATACGACAAAATGCATACAATTTACCTCAGCAACGGTAAGAGATAGGCAAACTCTGACAACAGAAATGAAAAGAGCACCTTTGAAAACATAATACTGCATATCCAGTTTAAAAAAAACCAATTTGGCGCTTACGACAAAACAATTCTCGGGCGACGAAGTGTTATGGTTTAATTGCATTAACATCGTACACGGTGCAATGATCTTACGATAGTATTCAGTGATGCTATGTACAATGAAGCATTGATTGCTATTGAGGATCTTTGCGTTATCATTGCCAACTTACCACTCAGTCATTTCGGTATGCATTCACCAAATCGAAATGCATCTGATTTAATAGACACTGAATTGAATCGTGAAATACAATACAATACTGTAGAAATGGCAGCTATTGTTGCTCGCAATGTCCCACTAATGAATGAAGAACAAAGAACCATTTATGACCACACCATGCTTGCAGTTTTGGCATCACAAGGTGGAATTTTTTTTTATGTAAAGGGTTGAACTGGCAAAACATTCCTTATTTCGCTAATTTTTGCTAAAACAGTGTAAGATTATCATCATCGCAACTGAAAGTGAATACGCGTGTTCAAATGCTTCAAGATCCATCCGCTGCGCTGAAACGTTCTCAAAACAACTGTTGATAGATATAGGCGACGGAAAAGTTACTACAGATGAAACTGAATGCATAAAATTACCGGTCGATTTCTGCACGATTATTGATTCACAAGATGCTCTCATTGACCAGATATTTCCCGATGTATGTACATAGACAATATACAAATCATGAGTGGCCGTCAGAAAGAACAATTTTAGCAGCAAAAAATGTGGATACAACATTTGTTACCAGGAGACTTGTAATGATACAAATCTATTGATACAGTTTGTGATGCTACCGAAGCTGTAAATTATCTAGCTGAGTTTTTGAACTCATTAGATTTACCAGGCATGCCACCGCAAAATTTACAACTGAAGGTTGGATCTCCGGTAATTTTTTTTCGTCATTTGAACCCACCAGGGTTGTGCAACGGCACGCGATTAGTAATTAAAAATGTTTTTCAAGCCATAATTCTAAATGGCAAATTAGGAGGTGAAAATATATTATTACCGCGAATCCCTTTAATGCCCACAGATGTGCCAATTCAATTCAAATGCCTTCAATTTCCAATTATTGGCATTTGCAATAACTATCAATAAGTCTCAAGGCCGAACGATGATTGTCTGCTGCTTACATTTAAGCACTTCATGTTTTTCACACGGACAATTATTTAGTTTGTTTGTATTGGCGAAAGATTGGATCACACAAAATATTGTTCACTTAAAGTTGCATTAAGGGATTGATATTGTTCTTTTGTAGTACAGTCATAATTAGCGATATGTATATAATTTTAAAGAATTAATTTTAATAAATTAAAAAAATTTGTTTAGTGATTTTTTATTTTAATATTTTATCACCTTTTACAGTGCTCTATACCTCTCCCACTTATATATCACATCCTTACACACTTACAATAAGTTATTTATTTCTAGCAAAATATTCTCTAGAAATTATTTATATGACAACACAACGTTTGTCGGGTCAGCTAGTATTAGACTAAAAACTCTTAGCAAATGTATTTCATACACAATAAAGCTAGCACAAAATAGGTACCAAAACTTTTATAAAATTGAAATGTTTGATTTTTTTACAAAAAAGACATACCTACAATCTACATACAAAAATACATTAGAGCCGAGAAATTAGGTCAATTTAAAGAAACATTCAAAAATTGGATTTATTTTATTTTTAAGCAATGCAAACAAACTAATTTTCAGCAGTTGGTGTTATAAGAAGTAAACAAGGTGAAAAACTTAAAGTGGGGTTGAAAGGGGCCCCCACATGCACCTCATTTTTTATACTCATCGTACTGCTGGGTACTTTCACTTTAGTAAAAAGTAGTTGATTTTATTTCTCGAAATAATTTTTTTAATTTCTCAAAGTTCAGTATGACCAATTGCTGAGAAATAAGTCCAATTTATGAAACCTTAAAAATCCTTTCAGGTTTTTAAACATTATTTTCAAAAAATTAACCTAAGACTTAAAATGCTTGTAAGTTTAAAATGTTACCAGTGTAAGCCTACAAATATTTGTTTTTACCTTTGTCAATTCTTAAAAAAGGCATAATTAACAAAATTCAAAATAAAACACGCAGTGCTTATTTTGTACCAAAATCACGTCCTACAAATTAAGGCTTTTTTGGTAACATACATATATATTATGCAGCTTAATAAAATCCTCAATCAATACACAAAAATATTAAGTAAAAGCTTTTAAATATTGAAAAAAATTATTTTTATTTTTAATCGTAATATTTTTTTTATGATTTTGTGTTCAAAAATTGTCTGCCTTTTTGTGAATGCTCAAGATTTCTATCCACTTTCGCATACCATCCGTCCACGGGCGCAACTGACAGCAAAAGAGTTTCCATTAGCCCTGCAACATGCATTCCTCTCACGTTGAATACGGCCACAGACTTCGTCACACTGTGGCACACGGACTCTACGGGCTTCGGTTCCTGTTGCCATAAACATAATGCATGCAAGGAACATTACAACAAGGATGGTGGATTTCTTGAAAGCTGCCATTTTGTATAAAATTGTGGTTGATTGATTGAAGTTTAACGCTGATCTGTGATATTTTGAACTTCTGCTCCTGGTATTTATACAAATTATGTTAATGAAGTCAAAAAGCAAAACAATACATTAAGTTTACAATTTTGCATATGCAAGTGAAAATTGTAAGCCTTTTGCAAACATGATCCAATTAAACATCTCTGTTGACACAACTGAATTAAAATAATTAAATTATTGTTTTCATTCATAAAGTTCTTAAAGGGGCAACTTGGTGGAAAGTTTTAAGTCTTGAATTCGTGAATGATCTCGAAAAACTGTTATGCATCCAGTTAAAGTGATGGCTAATTCACGATCAATTCCTTTACATACTCGATCGCAAGCTAAAACCCGAACTCTACGTGCCTCGGTTTCAGTTGCAATGATCATAATGCGCAATAGAGTCACAAGAAATATTGTTGGTTTTTTAATAGCAACCATTTTTGTTGTAAATTTTGTAAAACAAAAGATTTAATTTAAAGTTGTCAAAAATTATGTTTTACTCAAAGAAACACACTTGAAGAGATTAAATATTGTCTTTTAAAGATACTAAAGATTAAAGATTACAATCACTATTTATAGGACGGCAACGTTAAAATAATTTAAAAATAAGTTAAACTTGGACATATTAATATTTCGGATACCACATATGACGTCTACGGCAGTAAGTTGCAGTTATTAGAAATGTCTTAAAACTTGCATTATAACATGATTCTTTTTCGTAAATCATTTGTAAATATAAAATGTAATAACAATAATTAATAATCCAGTAATTAAATAGATTTGCCTCAAATAACTTGTAAAGGGGCGTATAAGATATACGTTCGTTACTATACATTTTAAGAAGTTGTTAAATATGCTATTTAATTTTAATAAGAATCTCTTAAAAGATATTCAACATTGAGTGCCACTAATATGCTATTGGATGAGAAAATGTTTGTTTCAGAATTTTAAGTCCGATTTGAATTCTCTTAAAAATTAAAGTGCATGAAATAAATTCAACACTGATGCAATTCGAAAAAAAAATAGTACCTACTCATACGTCCAAGTGTACAATTTTTGTATTGTATTTCTAATTTATTACTAAAAAATGTAAATTTAAAAATATATAAATATACTAAATAAAATCAGTCAATTTATTTTGAAAAATTGCTAATTTTATAATTATTTAGGTTGATTGACTAGGTTACAAATTTTGCAACAATTCTAGCTGTGTTTTTTTGGTATTCCATACATAGTACAGTGAGAAATTGCCAAAAAAACGATCCGCAGTAGTCCGGTTTTTATATTTGAAAGTTGATACAATTGAATATTTGCCAGAATAATTTATCAAAAAATTCCAAAAAAAAAATTGCGAAATTCAGACCAGGGTGAAATCGTGTAAGCAGATTTTTGATAGTTGACTATCAAAATCAAGAAAATACGTCTGTGTAAGGTAATTGTCGATTTCAAAGTTTTAACGAAACAATTTGACATAAAATAAAAACTTCAAGAAGGGGTTTTGTTCGTAGACTACTAAATTAACATGTGGTGTTGAAGCGAGCTTGAAGATCGTCTTAATTCTTTATATACCTGAATCGAGTTGAAATGAGCTTGATTCGCCTCGATTTCGGTCGGGGATCGAAGTCGAGTCAAAATTTGTGAAGAAAAACCTGTGTGGAGGAGTTGGTTTTACAGATAATTCATTATGGTGTGTTTATTTGCATGTTTGTGTACAAAAAATATAGTTTTGTTTTAATCAAATTAAAACAAACAAAAATTGCACATGGAGTAGGTAGCATATTCTTATATGGTGCTGAACTAATCAATTCTTCATTGTTTAACACGAATCAAACTATCTCACTTGCACTTCATAAGAAACATCGGAACGCCATTTGCATTATAGAAAGTGCTGTCAAACTTAATCACTTTTAATTCTTCTTGTGCGGTGGAAACACCAAAAAGATTTATTTAATCTAAACTGAGATATACCTTTGGTGGAAACATAGCAAAACTTTATTATCTTTTCTATGTTTTCTCTTGCAAAATAAGCCCAATTAGTCCATTTTCACTAACAAAGCTAAATAATATCAACAGTAACAGATTGATTCTTTTCACCAATGGAAAACACATGATTCCAAATGCACAACTAATCAACGAACACAGCCATCGAGATACAAATGCAATATCAATCGTACCAACATTTGAGAACGAAATCACATAAGATCCATTCGAGACTCGTTTAAATTCAAAAACCCATCCGTAGTAAGATTCTACTTTAACTTTTATCGGTAGTATTCATACAGCGGATATTGTTTTTGTTATTCGTGTAAAATCCTACTATACTATTGATAGATTTTCCAACAAAACACGGGTTTTGCAAAGTTCGACTTAGTCGCTAGCTGCGATATCTCAAGTGCAAGCCCCTGAAAGTAGACTTAGTACATATATCCATCCGAAAATGTTGCATAATTTTACAAATATTTTCTAGGTTTACAATTATTTTTTGGCACCAAAGAAAGAAAATTTATAAATTGTCTGAATAAAATTGTATCGTAGCTTAAGAGATACATATGAAGAATAAAAGGACTTCTGCATCTTAAATATTGTTTCGTTTTATCAAACATTGTACAATATGATTTCAAAATGTGTACTTTTTAAGAAAATAATACTGATGTTTATCAGGAATTCTGACAGTCAACGTCTATTTTTGTTTTTTATTTAAACTGTGCCTCATAGAAGGAATAGAACAATTAAGAAAACATTTTTTCTGACATACGATCCAGTTAAATAGTTATTTAGAAAATAAAACTGATGTTTATATTCAGGAATTTAAAATTAACAGTTAGCACCAACTATATAAATAGATGGATCAATGATCATGTAAAATAGATCCAAGTCTTCGAATCTTATTCAGAGAAACAGCGCAAAAGAAGAAAACCGCCATTCTAAAAGTGCACGCTTAAAAGAGTTGTCAACTAAGGTTAGGTTAATGTGAGAGTCTAAGTGAAGAAAAATATTGGTTAAGGCCTAGGTTCCTCCCAGACCTAAGAAGGTACTTTAAGTAATCTACACTAATATTATAAAGAGGAAAGATTTGTAATTTTGTATGTAAAGAATAAACTCAAAAAGTACTGGACCGATTTTAATAATTCTTTTTTCATTAGAAAGCTACATTATCACTGAGTAACAAAGGCTATATTTAGTACTAGATTACTATAGAAATTTTTAGAAATTCCTATTAAAACCAACCGACGGTGTAAAAAAAAATTAGCCATAAAATGTCTTTCATCGCATACGCTGCGAAGGGTATTAATGATAGGACAAAAAATGTTTTCTAATTTAGTTATTCATGGTCGTTTTAATTAGCATGCTTATAACTTAAATATCTGTACCTATTTATGTCTACCCGTGCGAAGCCGGGACGGGCCGCTAGTTATGTAAATAATGGTGTTTAATGTGGGGATTAGATCATCTCAGCTTGCAGTAAAATATATTACAGTCTCACCCAACTTGAAGTCATAAATAATTAATTAATTAAAATAACCAAAAAAAGTAAAACATTTCTTATATTAATTTTCTTTTATTAAACAAATGTACATTGTATCTCATCGACAGTTTTAATGCTGATGTACAATATTAATATTAGCGGAGAAAGGAAAACCACGAGCTATCAGCCTGTTCTTGGGCTTGAGCAGCGGTGATTGTCATAACAAAGACAACCATTGCAACAGCAATAGCACAAGTTTTATAGAATAAAGCCATTATTTTAAATTTTGATTTTTGTTAAAAGAAATACTAAACGTTAACTGTGTCTCTCTTCATCAAATCCAATATTGTTCTGAGTTTATTCAATTTATATCTTAGCTTTTTATATGAATTCTACCTCAACTAAAGGTACTTCTTTTCAAATACTATATACATAAATACTAATAATTTATGAAAGTGAAAATGGAAACTGACAGGGATTTTTCAATCAAGCTTTACAAATTTATAGATTCTAAGATACGAGACAGGTTTTATATTATTCTGGAATATGAATGCGCTGTGATTTACATATAAATATTTACATCAATAGCAATATTTATATTTAATATCTTATTAGAAAAATCTTGTTACTAAGAATAGTTACAACGAGTTAATAATTTTTATAATTAAATGAAAAAATTAAAGGATTTCCAGTAAGTGGTTTAATTTTAAATAAACTGCGTCTTAAGCAGATGTCACCTCTTGACATTCCACGAGTGAAAACTACACAATTTATACAAATGGACAATTACATAGTTCAAAAAAGCATTTAGATTGTTAAAATTTACTTAAAAAATTATGGAAATCGCAATTTTGCAAGAAAAGATTCTTAACCGTGTCATATCTCAAAGAGGTAGACACAATTGACAAATTCTTCAAAACCGATTCAATATACTTAAAATTGTAAATCAAAAAATTATCAAGGAAATGCAAACTCATTTGGGGAAATTGGTAATACACAATAATTATTGAAATATCGTTATTAATTATTTACTGCATACCTTCTTTTTACTTGCGACATATAGGAACTATATGGCAAGTTTTGCATTCGTGCAAAATTTCGAACTCGAGATTTTAATCAAACATGATATTACGATGGTAGAGAAGTCGAAAAAAGTGGGTCCCGCGATTCCGTCCGGTCTGTTTTGTCTGTCTGTCCACGCTCCTACAGCTTAAACCATTAGGTCGATTGAGTTCAAACTTGGAAGTTAAGGTTTTGAGCAGATTTGCGTTAGGCGTTTTTTTCATTTTTTTTAAGATCAAAACTAACAGTGGCCCCCATACAATTTTTTTGGTCAAAAAACGAAAATTCGAATTTTCTCAAAAACAAACCGATAGATTTTTTTAAATTTTCTCTAAAATTTTATTTTTTAGCTTGGCTTCTTTTAATAAGAAAAGCATATTTTTGTATTGCTCAGGAAAGGTACCGCTCATAGAACCGTTTTTTTGTTTTTTAATTTTCTCAGCAACTTTTGAACCGATTTCAATATTTTTTTTTCTGAACGAGCTCTTATATTGCTTTAACAATATTTGATTATCAAAAGTGCAATTTTTTATTGTTTGGATTTTTAAAAAAATATTGAAATTTTTTTTTTCAAAATTCTATATCTCAAAAACGGGTGAACATTTTTTTTCGAAATTGAAATATAGAGCGTATATTTACAATCACTAAACAACTGCATACCAAAAATATTTTTAGAACAAAATTGAAAAATTTTATATATAAAAAATTAATTAAAAAAAAACCGCTCTAACGATTTTCAAAAAAGAAATAGGAAAAATCAAGGGTTTTTTGATTTATAAAATGGCATTTAAATTTTTGAAGACAAACTTATTTTTCAGGTAAAATTTTGAATCTTAAATTGGTTTTTTTAAAATTATTTTAACTGTATTAAATGTAACCCCCTCCCAAAAAAGTGAAAAATGGAGGTTTTTTCGACAAATCAAATGGCATATATATGTATATCTTTGAAGACAAACTTATTTTACAGGTATATTTTTAAATATTATGTAGATAGTATTTTTTTAAACAGACTCTTTGCATACAGGAGCAACTTCGTGCGACCCAGTCGTGCACTTTATTTTTAATCAAATGAACATTCATTGATATGTATTAAAAAATACATGTTATTAACTTCCCAAAGGAAGTTATTGTAATGGGTCCGATTTGTCAAATTGAAAATGTTGACATTTCTCGACGTTTCAAGGTCGCTAGTGTCGAAATAAAAGATTTTTAGAAAGATGTCTGTGCGTGCGTGTGTACGTACGTTCGTACGTCCGTACGTCCGTACGTCTGTACGTTCGCGACGTTTTTTTCGTTGTCGTTGTCCATAGCTCAAGAACCAGAAGAGATATCGACTTCAAATAAATTTTGTTACACAGATAATAAGGCAGAAAGATGCAGAAAGGGCTCTCAAGAAAATTGAGTGGGTGGTTTTTTTACCATAGCAGTTCAAAAAAAGGTGAAAATTTTGGTTAAACATAAATATCTTACGAAACAATGACGCTAGAGACTTCAATTAAATTTTATATTATATATTGTAATGTGATACAAAACAATTATATTTTTGAAAAAATATCCAATTAATGGTTTTTTTTTATAAATCAAAAAAACTGAAAAAAAATTTGTCACCTAGAAAATTTAACGACTAAAATATGATTTCATCTCCAAAACAATTTTGTGCAACGAAGAATAATGTTTTTGACATCTGATAAAATGTTGAGAAAAATCGAATTGACAGTTTAAAAAAAAAAATAAAAACCTAAACAAAATTAATAAAAGTTGGTACAAATTGATTTTTGACTTTGAGATAATGGCTTCTTACTAATTTTAACTTATAAGAAATATTGTTTTCAACATTAGGAAACATTTTGAGACAAATCGAATTGACAGTTTTTTTTACAAAAAATAAAAACCTAAACAAACAAATTAATAAAAGGTCTTAAAAATTGATTTTCGACTCAAACATCTTTTCAAAACTTTTAGATATTGGGTTTAAACTACTTTAATCTTTAAAAAATATTATTTTCAACATTCAGTAAAATTTTGAAAAAAATCGAATTGACCGTTTTTTTTACAAAAAATTAAAAACCGAACAAAAAACTTAAAAAAAGTTGGTAAAAATTGATTTTCGACTCAAATATCTTTTCAAAAATGTAAGATAATGGCTTCTAACTAATTTTAACTTATAAGAAATATTGTTTTCAACATTCGATAAAATTTTGAGAAAAATCGAATGGACAGTTTTTTTTACAAACAATAAAATCTAAGAAAAAACAATACTAAAACTTCGTAAAAATTTACTTTCGACTCAAATATCTTTTCAAAAATTACAAATATTGGCTTTAAACTTATTTAATTTCACAGAAAATATTGTTTTCGATGTTCATATATCATTCGATATAGAAATCCAACAGTCCGTTTTTTCATAAAAAAATAAAATCTACAAAAAATAGTACGCAAATTTGGTGAAAATTGATGCATAAAGACAAACGTTTAAGCAAGATAAATGGACAGACGGGATGGGAAGTTATCAGTAAGGGTCGCATCTCTGGAACATTTCATAAAAATTTGCATTGTTGTTTTTGAGAAAAATCGATTTTTTGATTATTTTTAGTTTAAACAAAAAATTCAAAAAATGTTTGACGCGAATCTGCTTATAGGCATATTTTCCTAGTTTGAATGTAATCGACCAAATGGTTTCAGCTGTAGAAACGACAGACAGATAGAAAGGCGGTCGGGAGTGCAGGACCCACTTTTTGTCGACTTCTAACTACAATCGTAATGTCAAGTTTGATTAAAATCTCGAGTTCGAAATTCTGTACGAATGCAATAAAAGTAAGTCCCCTTATTTTATCCATCCGCATGTCTGTTTGTCGTCGCCTTTACAGCCTAAACTATTTGGTTAACTGAGCTCAACCTTGGATGTTAAGGTTTTAAGCAGAAGGCGTAAGGCGTTTTTTTATTTGTTTATGATCAAAAATAACAGTAGTCCAATATGCAATTTTTTTGTGAAAAATCGAAAACTCAAATTTGATTAAAAACAAATAGATAGATTTTTCTGAAATTTTCTTTAAATTTCTTTTTCTTAACTTTGCTTTTTTCAATATAAAAAATATATTTTAGTATTGCTTTAGAAGGGTACCCCTCATAAATTTTCTCATGAACCGATTTCAGTATCCCTATGATTCATAAATTATCGTGACCATCATTTATATAAAATTGCTTAATGTCAATTGGACATTTTGAACACATTCAAAAATGGATCTTGTGGGCCACTACCCCACCAATGGATTTTCATATGTACGCTCACTATAACAGTTGATCGTTTTATTCGGTAGCCAGAAGCGTATGCTATTTCTGATGAAGGCCTTTGTCCAAGAGTATGCCTGTAGTTTCATTGTTCCATCTCAAATAACAACCGACCAAGGAATACAGTTTGAGTCTAAATTATTTTTTGCGATAACTAGCTTGCTAGGTTCTTATTGAATCCGTACTTTGGCTTTCCATCACTAAGCCAATGGATTGGTAGAAAAACTGCACCGATAATTAAAAAGTTCAATTGTAGCTCGGAGAAATCCATCTATCCATCAATCTATGCAATCTGCGATTTCCACAGCTACTAGGAATTCTATACAATCAAATGTTAATTTACCTAAATAACTCAATACGTCGAGCTTTATCTTCTTAAGAGTTAATAGATTCCGGCCAGTTCTAACAGCTCCATATGAAGGAGGAAAATTCTAGGTGTTAAAATTTGACCAAATGTCAGTGTTGTTAATTTTATGTAGTGTCTATAGCCAATTAAAACAAGTGTCTTAGAATAGAAATCAGCATCTAACTGTTGATCCCAATTGTCGTAGCTGAGCGAAACGTATTTTACTAACAGTCGAAAAGCATTTCCGTAAAATTTTTAATTTCTAATTTTCAGCACCTTAAATAAGAAAGTAATGGTTTTTAAATTTGGGCTTGAATACTCTAAGTTAGTATTTAAGTCATAACTTCCTTAATAATAACTTCTAAATTAATTAAATAAATAAACACATTTTAAATTTTGTTTTTAAACCTTCTTTTATTCTTTAGGAGTTTTAAATACACTATTAAGTAGTTCAAGTAGTTGTTCGTCATCGTCACTTGATTGGGCTTGAGCGGCGGCAATGAACAGAGCACAAAATACCATCGTAATGGCAAAAGCACAAGTTTTGTAGAAAGCAGTCATTTCTGTTGATGTGTTGTTGTTATTGTTTAAAGAATAAAAGAAGACCTTAACTTACTTCCTCTCTATATCGGCTTCAACAAGTGTTCTGAGTTCAATCAATTTCTTTCTAAGCTATTTATTTGAATTCTGCGATACTATAATTATTAGACTCTGCCAATAAATTTATAAGAGTTTTGTAATTGGAAGCGACCGACTGCGCAATTTTCAATTAAACTTATAATAAATTAATATATTCTCTGCATTAGATACAGGTTTCAAGTAAGTCATGACTTGAATTGCGCTTTAGCTGATTTAACACTTAATCAATTAATATTTAAATTACATGCAGTAAAGATAAAATGATGCTGATGTATTAACATAAAACAAAATCAACTTTAGTATGTTTTTATTTATAAATTTCGTTTTTCGTTTTTGCTATATATGGAGTTCAAAAATATATGTAGAAATGTTAGTTTAAGCCCAAGTAATTTCTAGAGCAGTGTTTTTTCTTTCATCCAAAATCTCTTCAAATATAAAGTATAAGAAATGCATTTTTCTTAAACTTAAAAAGTCAAAGTGCTCGAATAGAAATGACAACTATATAAAAGTTTATTATAAGCTATAACATCATCCTGAGAAGTCCGTCAGGTGTGTAATGAGTGTAGAAACATTTTTATTCTATGCTGACTTTAGATTTATTAAAATCTATCTATCTTTGGCATTGACTATATCTATCGTTGTTAGATTTATCATTATGTTAGAGAAATTCTTCTTATGCATGACCTGCCTTAAAACAACAATTTTTTAAATGCAATTTTATTGCAACGAGATAAACTTTTACAAGTGTTTATACAATATGCTGACAAAAGTATTCCAGACAAAATTATAATACAAATTCAATATTAAATTTAAAAGTAAAGTCTTTAAAATTTTATATTTACATTGTACATTTATGCACCTTACACTTTATAGGATTTGAAATCAATTTTGAAGCTGTCATATTTAAAAATGCGACAATACTCAAAATCAAAGAAAAACACGTTAATTTTTTTAAAATTTACTACAAAATTGGTTAACATTTTATAACAGTTCATTGAATGAAACCTCTTATTGGAAAATCAAATGATAAATTCTACATTTGTAGTTTCGGCTGGGATGGATGGTAACATTTCTTCTATCATAATTCTGTGTTATAAAATTCTATATGAAGAAAATGCTGAAATGCCAAATTCTATAGAGCAAAAATCTATTTCGAAATGTTGGTTGGCCAAAATGCTGTGTTCCAAAATGTTTTAAATAAGCTGAAGTTTAAAATGATTTTTCTCTGTTTTTTTTTTTAAACTGAACTATTAAAAATACACAGGATATTTGCTGATGAACAATTTGCAGTAACAGTATTATGAAACACAGTGTTTTGTTTTCAAAAACACCACGTTTTCGGTTTATGTCAAAACGATCACGGGCAGAATACTTTTGAAAATTTCAACAGGTTGACACGGCTAACCAAATTTTCCAGACTGGAATTTCGGTACGTCCATACGTTCGTACCAAAAGAGATATCAACTTCAAATAAAATTTGTTGTGCAGTTAATAATGCAGAAAGGGCTCTCAAGAAAATTGCGTGGGTGGTTTTTTTACTATAGCAGTTTAAAAAAAGGTGAAAATTTTGGTTAAACCTAAATATCTCATGAACCAATGACGCTAGAGACTTGAATTAAATTTTATATTATATATTGTAACGTGATACAAAACAATTATATTTTTGGAATAAATTCCAATTAACGGTTTTTTTATAAATCAAAAAAACTGAAAAAAAATGAGTCACCTCGAAAATTTTAGGACTAAAATATGATTTCATCTCCTAAACAATTTTGTGCAATGAAGAATAATGTTTTTGACATTTGATAAAATTTTTAGAAAAATCTGATTGAGAATTTTTTTATAAAAAATAAAAACCTAAAAAGTTGGTAAAAATTGAATTTCGACTCAAATATCTTTTCAAAAACTTGAGATTATGGCTTCAAACTTATTTTATCTTATAAGAAATATTGTTTTCAACATTCTGAAAAATGTTGAGAAAAATCGAATAGACAGTTTTTTTTTTCAAAAAATAAAAACCTAAACAAAAAAATTAATAAAAGTTGGTAAAAATTGATTTTCGACTCAAATAACTTTTCTAAACTTTGAGATATTGGCTTTAAACTACTTTTATCTTTTAAAAAATATTGTTTTCAACATTCATTAAAATTTTGAGAAAAATCGAATTGACAGTTTTCTTACAAAAAATAAAAACCTAAAAAAACAGAACTAAAACTTGGTAAAAATTTACTTTCGACTCAAATAGCTTTTCAAAAAGTAAAAATATTGTCTTCAAACTCTTCTTATTTCACAGAAAATATTGTTTTCGACATTCAGTAGTTTTTTTTTATAAAAATCCAACAGTCCGTTTTTTCATAAAAAAATAAAATCTACAAGAAATATAACGCAAATTTGGTAAAAATTGATGTTCGATTCTTGATATCTCTCAAATTAATTTCATTCATCCAACTTGTAAAAATTTAAGAAATGCTACTTAAATTGGTAAAAATTTGTTTTAGACTAAAAATCTATTTTATAAAACTAGATTTTCAAACTAAACTATTTCTTTATATGAAAAATACTGTTGGTAATTTTAAATTTTTTAAGAATATTTCAACTAACAACTTTTTTAACCCAACCCTACAAACTTTTAAGCAAGGCAAATCGACAGGCGGGATGGGAAGTTATCAGTGTGGGTCGCATCCCAGCCTATTTTTTTTAAAGTTGTCAGTTGAATTACTCTTAAAAAATTAAATATTACCAACAATATTGTGCATATAATGAAATAGTTCGATTACAAAATCTATTTTTGTTAACTAGATTTTTAGTCGAAAACCAATTTTTACCGATTCTAGTAGTATTTGAGTTCTATTTTTTGGTAGATATTATTTTTTTTTTTATGAAAAAACGGACTGTTGGATTTTAATAAAAAAATTACTGAATGTATAAAACAATGTTTTCTGTGAGATAAAATAAGTTTGAACCCAATATTTTTAATTTTTGAAAAGATATTTGAGTCGAAAGTAAATTTTTACCAAGTTTTAGTTCTGTTTTTTAAGGTTTTTATTTTTTGTAAGAAAACTGTCAATTCGATTTTTCTCAAAATTTTACCAGATGTCAAAAACATTTTTCTTCGTTGCATAAAATTATTTTGAAGATAAAACAATTTTTTGTTCGAAAAATATTCTAGGTGTCAAAATTTTTTTCCCAGTTTTTTTGATTTATAAAAAAACCGTTAATTCGATTTTTTCCAAAAAATATACTTTTGTGATATCACGTTACAATATAAAATTTAATTCAAGTCTCTAGCGTTATTGGTTCGTGAAATATTTAGGGTTAACCAAAATGTTCACCTTTTTTCAAATTGCTATGGTAAAAAAAAACACCCACTCAATTTTTTTGAGAGTCCTTCCTGCATCTTCCTGCATTATTATCTGCATAACAAAATCTACTGGTTCTTGAGCTATGGATGACGACAAAACTTGTCAGACGTACAGACGAACGGACGTACGAACGTACGTACACACGCACGCACAGACATACCTCTAAAAATCTTTTATTTAGACTCTAGGGACCTTGAATCGTCGAGAAATGTCAAAATTTTAATTCGACAAATCTGACCGATAACAATAACTTCCTATGGGATGTTAATAAAAACATAACACAAAAATTCTTTGTCAAACATTTCTTTTGATTGGAATTTATGTCATCAAATTCCCTAAGAAGCATAATTAATTTATTTTCTGACTATGATGGCTTTTAAGAAAATAACTTGATTCCTAGATCACAATCCTGAAATTTCAGCCATCTAGGTGGTCTAGATCGAGAAATAATGGAGTTCAAAAATTGCCCTCTAGTTCCCGACTTTTGACCTTCTAGGACGCATATTAAGCGAGATATTCGCATTTTAAGTTTGAACATGGATTTTTTCTTCCTTACAATCCTTGCATTGACAGTGTCTATAGCTGGATTTCAATCATCAGGCTGTACCATCACAAATCCGTCATTTTGCCGCATTCGATATATTGGCTATCAAAGACATGAATGTTGCAGGATCGCTCATCATTACTCAAACATCGATAACTAAAATAACAATTAGTTTAAAAATATTTTTTGAATTAAAAATAATATAAAAGAAATATATATTAAGTTGTTTTGGTAATTGATTTCTTTACAAACAAAATATAATACCTACTTGACCTCCCTTCATTTAGTGGTTTATTCTCCGAAGAAAAAATTTTTGCACTTTACATTGCAAAATTTCATAAAAATATTTTATTTACCTTAAATCAACAGAATCATCGATTACTTAAAGAATAGAAACAAAAATAAAAAACAAATGTTTAATAAATTTGGCAAAATTATTTATTTTTGTTTAATGAGAAAATTTTATGATTGCATTTTTGTAGAATTTTGTGTTTAAAAATTGTCTGTCTTTTTATGATTGCTCTAAAACATTTTTATCCACTTTCGCATACCATCCACAGTCCACGGCTGCAACCAATAGCATAAGCATTTCCATGAGCCCTGCAACATGCGTCTCTCTCACGGGGATTACGATTACAGACTTCGTTACACGGTGGTACCCGGACTCTTTTAGCTTCGGTTCCTATTGCCATGAACATAATGCAGGCAAGGAACATTACAACAAAGATGGTGGATTTCTTGAAAGCAGCCATTTCTTATAAAATCGGGATTGATTTGTTGAATAAGAATCGTTGATTGGAGTTAAAATTCAATCTGATTTGTTTGGAGCAGGTATTTATACAAATTATGTACATTTTGAATGAATACTTTTTTTTTTAGAGTAATAATTCAACATTAATAAAATAACTTCATTTATAGTTTATTAACATTATATATTTATTTCATTTAAAAAACAAATCACTGCACGAGTCTGAAAATCTTAGCATTTTCCTACAAAACCAACCTTCATTCGAAATTTATTCTGGGCCAACTTATTTTTATGACCATAAGCACTTCTGTATTTTATGAATGGAAAAAAAATTGATTCAGCTTTTTCCAAAGAAATCTTAAAGTGGAACATGTTTGTAAAATGATTTATTTTTATTTAACGACAATACAAATGTGTTTACTTGAAGAAATTAAATAATTTTCATATTGTTTAACCTTACTCTATATTTATTGTCTTTATTAATAATTTACATTAATTTGTATAAATACCAGAAGCAGATGCTGAAAATAGCACAGATCAGCGTTTAACTTCAACCAGCAAAAGTTATCCAATCAATCAACCACAATTTTATAAAAAAATGGCTGCTTTCAATAAATCTACCATCCTTGTTGTAATGTTCCTTGCATGCATTATGTTTATGGCAACAGAAACCGAAGCTGATAGTGTCCGGATTCCACCTTGTGACGAAGTCTGTAATCGTATTCCCCGTGAGAGAGACGCATGTTGCAGGGCTCATGGAAATGCTTATGCTCTTGGTTGCAGCCGTGGACGGATGTTCTGCGAAAGTGGATAGAAATGTTTCGAGTAATCATAAAAAGGCAGAAAAATTTGGAACACAAAATCATAAACAAAATATTAATTCAAAATTGTACAATTAAAAATAAAAATAATTTTTTACAATATGTAAAAGCTTTTACTTATTATTTTTGTGTATTCATTGAGGATTTTATTAACTTTGCTATTTTTGTAAGGAGCTAGATGAATAATAATTATATGTCACCAAAAAACCATTTATATGTAAGACGTGATTTTGGTACAAAATAAGCACTGCGTATTTAATGTTGCATTCTGTTAATTATACCTTTTTTGAGAATTGACAAAGGTAAAAACAAATATTTGTAGTCTTAAACTGGTAACATTTTAAACTTACAAGCATTTTAAGTCTTAGGTTATTTTTCTGAAAATAATGTTTAAAAACCTGAAAGGATTTTTAAGGTTTCATAAATTGGACTTAATTCTCAGCAATTGGTCATATTGAACTTTGAGAAATTAAATTAATTATTTAAAGAAATAAAATAAACTTCTTTTTACTAAAGTGAAAGTACCCAGCATAACGATGAGTATAAAAAGTGAGGTGTATGTGGGGCACCTTTCAACCCCAATTTGATTTGTTCACCTTGTTTACGTGTTATAAGACCAATTGCTGAAAATTAGTTTGTTTGCATTGTTTAAAAATAAAATAAATCCAATTTTTGAATGTTTCTTTAAATTGTCTTAATTACTCGGCTCTAATGTATTTTTGTATGAAAAAGAAATATTTGACTGTTAACAGTCAAATAGTTTTTTCTTGAACACTGTTTATCTATATCTATATCTATACTATTATATAAAAGCGAAACCATTTTAAAGCTTGTGACGCACGATCTCAGAAAGTAGTCAACCGATTTATTTGAAATATATTTTATTATTTTCTATATTGTTATGAGAGTGTTTATGGCTTTAATTTTTTTTCATTAATTATTTGTCAAACTTAAATATTATTAATTTTACATTTTTTGTCCATTTTTTTTCATTAGTTGACTTATACAACCACTCATATCATAAAACCTATACAATAATCGACAAAGATTAGCATTGCTTCATAAAGTCAATATTGTTGCGCAAATGTTAAGCCTAAAATCACTTCTAAGTCAAACATACAACCTGAGAAATAAATAAAAACAAATTATAAAATTACAAACTTTTTGAATTTATTTTATCCAGGCAATTAGATTCCATCACAATCGCGAGGTCGCTGCTTTGTTTCATTTCATTATCATTCCAACATTTTAATTTTCTTTTCTTCCCATGCTCTTTCTCTCTTAATATGTGTTCCATTTAATAGTTACGTTTTTTCTCTTACCTACCTACCTACATATTCAATTTTTCTGTATTGTATTTGTATAGTTCACCAACTAACCTACACACACACATTATTTTTTTGTTTCTCTAATTCTATCGTCACATCGCTGAGCAGTGTGGCTGTGGGCTCTTTTTTTTAAGTTACTATGGACATTTAATTAACTACAGTGCCGTGCACATGAAATGCCGATTTATCAACAAAACAAATTTGTTTTTTTTTTTACCGCAAACTATATTTTCCGGTTGCAAAAAAACGTTTCTAGGTATGAATAAAAGAAAGAAAAGAAGAAAATAGACAAAAATTTCGTTCTGTTTTCAACTAAAAAATTGAAATGGTTTTGTGTGTTTTCACGTGCGGCTTGGCCTTTACAACGTAATATTTTACTTAAGTTTTTTTTCTAAAGTGTTAATTTCGGTAAGGAAGTGTTTTTTGATTTTTTTTTAAATACGAGTACATAACAAGCTTAAATTCGTTGTTTTTCTTTTATCGCATAGAAATATAAAATGGGTAAAAGAAAGGCTAACATCGGAAGAAAATCCATAAGCACAAAAAGAATGTGTTGGTTACAATTTGCGAAGCAACGCGAGCACGGGTCGGCTAGTTTTTAATAAAAATTATTTAAAATCATGAAAATAATGAAAATAAATATAAACCAGCAAGTGTTCATATATGGGTTTCACCCCGGTGTAATAGTTGGGCTCATCAGAAGATGACCATTACACCTTGTCTTGACGCATATTTTCCTGAATTAATTATTTTCATGATTTTCATGATTTTAAATCATTTTTATTATTTTTGTATGTCTTTTTTGTAGAAAAATCACATTTCAATTGTTACCTATTTTGTGCTAGCTTTATTGTGTATGAAATAAATTTGCTAAAAGTCGAACATTTTTAGTAAAATATTTAACTTCCCATATGAAGTTATTGGAATCGGTCCATTTTGTCAAATTGAAAATTTTGACATTACTCTACGTTTCAAGGTCTCTAGAATCTAAATTAAAGATTTTTAGAGAGATGTCTGTGTGTACGTTTAAACGTACAATCGTACGTTCGGGACACCATTCCATATCTCCAGAACCAGAAGAAATATCAACTTCAAATAATTTTGTTGTACATATGATATCATCGAAAGATGCAGAAAGGACTTTCAAGAAAATTAAGTGGGTGTTTTTTTAGCAATTTAAAAAATAAGTAAAATTTTGGTTAACCCAAATATCACACGAACCAATAACGCAAGTGACTTAAATTGAATTGTATGTTATATATTGTGACGTGATACCATACTTATATTTATATACTTAACTTACCTGGTAACATTTTGAGAAAAATCGAAGTAACGGTTTTTTTTACAAAGAAAAAAAATTAGAAACTTGAACAAAACATAACTTAAAGTTCCCATAAATTGATTTTCAAATCTAATATTTTGGCAAAACTTAAAAGTATTGGCTTCAAACTAATTTGATCTTATACAAAATAATGTTTTCCGTATTCAGTAAAATTTTTAAAATAATCAAATTTTGTTTTAATAAAAATTAAAATCTACAAAAAATACTGCACAAAATTAGTAAAATTGATTTTCGATTCTCGATTTCTCGTAAATAAATAAAGTTTTCGACATCAAAATCATTTCACTCTGTCCCAAATTTTGTTGTTAGAATAATTGTATGGTATTAGAAAAATCTAATCTATATTTTTTTAAATAAGAAATAAAAACTTTCAAAAAATGCAACTAAAATTGGTAAAAATTGATTATGGACTAAAACTTTTAAAATCAAACTGATTTTATCATATGCGAAATATTGTTGCTAATTTTAAGTTAATTTTTTCAGAAAAATTAATTGACAACCTTTTTGTTAAGAAGAATGAGAATTAATTTAAAATGTATCTGAAAGAACTTGTTATCGTTGACATAAGAACCCTTTTTTTTCGAAATGACATACATACATAAATATTTGTTCATTGAGCTTTGTTAACAAATATCTTCAAAAAGATTATGATTGTTGTAAGGTCTTAATTTAAAATTATTTATTAACAATAAATTCATATTTTCTTAAAGAAAGAATTAAATATTATTCTTATATTGTCTTACCTTGCTCTATATTTATTTCCTTAATTTAAAAATTACACTCATTTGTATAAATATCAGAAGCAGATGCTGAAAATATCACAGATCAGCGTTTAACTTCAATCAGCAAAAGTTATCCAATCAATCAACCACAATTTTATAAAAAAAATGGCTGCTTTCAAGAAATCTACAATCCTTGTTGTTATGTTCCTTGCCTGCATTATGTTCATGGCAACAGGAACCGAAACCCGTAGAGTCGGGGTGCCACCGTGTAACGAAGTTTGTAATCGTACTCCCCGTGAAAAAGACGCATGTTGCAGGGCTCATGGAAATGCTTATGCTGTTGGTTGCAGCCGTGGACTGTGGATGGTATGCGAAAGTAGGTAGAAATGTTTCGAGAAATCATAAAAAGACAGACAATTTCTTAGCACACAATTTTACAAACAATACAAATGTAAATTTTATTATCAAAACAAAAATAAATAATTTGAAACATTCTTGAAACATACTTTTTAGTTCCTTTATTCATCCTAACCTAACCTAACCTAAGTACGAAAAATCATTTTTATAATACGATTTAAATATGTATTTTGTTTCGTTAAGGTCAAACATGTTCTTTTAGTTCAATATAAAACTTAAAGAAAAGAGTTCAAATACAAAAGGTTTCACTTAAGGATGTACAAAAAAGTGAAATATATATGTTCAAACTATTGGTGTCCATATTTAAATCTTAAACAATCATTATAGTCCTTAATTGAGTTATGGTGAACGACACTGCAACATTCTCGTCTTTGATATCCATAAAATCGAATGCAGCATGATGACGGGTGTTTCATACATTTTGGTTGATGAAATCCATCAATAGACATTGCCAATGCAAGAATTATAAGGAAAAAAGTTCTTTCTGTTGAAAGCCTTCATATTAGTCGAACTATGACTTCTTAGAAAAATAGATGAGATCAATATAAAAATTTAATAAGGTTGAAACAATCACTCACGTTTTGAGTACTTAATTGATGCATACCAAAAAATTGAATGGAAGGAGATTAAAACAATTGAATACTTTTAAGTTTTTTCCACAAAAATCTGTATTATTGTAATTTGGTATAAAACAATGAAAAGAAATAAAACGAAACGTTCTGGCATTTTAAAAATGATAACAATTTAATTATAACAAATTTACCAATGAATTTCAATATCATATTACCGAAATGGAAATACATAACCCCAGGGAGGGACTAAATTAAAAATAATTAAAAGGAAATAAAACCTGAGATTAAGTTAATACTATTGCTTCTTCAAATCGAACTGGCATTACAACTCACAGTACTAGAATTTTGTGGGTCACTGACGATTTTTAAATAACGGAAATTCCAGTTTTCGAAAAAGTCAATATTTATCATACTTGACAACAGTACTTTGGTTAGAGGCGTCGACCTGTTACAATTTTGAATAGGAATTTAGGTCTTGGTCATATGTGAAGAACAAAAAAGAGGCTGGGATGCGACCCACACTGATAACTTCCCATCCCGTTTGTCGATTTGTCTTGCTTAAAAGTTTGTAGGTTTTCGTGTTTTGGTAAAAAAGTTGTCAGTTGAATTATTTTTACAAATTTTAAAATTACCAACAATATTTTGCTTATAATGAAATACTTTGATTTCGAAATCTATTTTTGTAAACGAGATTTTTAGTCGAAAACCAATTTTTAACAATTTTAGTAGCATTTCTTAAAAGTTTTTATTTCTTATATAACAAATAAATTTGTGAGATATCGAGAACCGAACATCAATTTTTACCAAATTTGCGTACTATTTTTTGTAGATTTTATTTTTTTTTTATGAAAAAGCGGACTGTTCGATTTTTATAAAAAAATTACTGAATATTGAAAACAATGTTTTCTGTGAGATAAAATAATATTGAAGCCATTTTCTTTTTTGAATTTTTGAAAAGCTATTTGAGTCGAAAGTAATTTTTTTAGGTTTTTATTTTTCGTAAAAAAAACTGTCAATTCGATTTTTCTCAAAATGTTATCGAATGTTGAAACAATATTTCTTATAAGATAAAATTAGTTTGACACCAATATTTTTAATTTTTGGAAAGATATTTGAGTCGAAAATCAATTTTTACCAACTTTTATTGATTTTTTTTAAGTTTTTAATTTTTTGTAAAACAACTGTCTATTCGATTTTTCTCAAAATTTTACCAGAGATGTCAAAAACATTATTTTCGTTGCAGGAGATAAAATAATTTTTTGTTCGTAAAATTTTCGAGGTGACAAATATTTTTTTTCAGTTTTTTTTTTTTGATTTATAAAAAAAAACCGTTAATTAAATTTTTTTCCAAAAATATGTTTGTTCGGCATCACGTTACAATACATAATATAAAATTTAATTTAATATAATCCAATAATAGCGTTATTGGTTCGTGAGATATTTTGGGTAAACCAAAATGTTCACCTTTTTTTTAAATTGCTATGGTAAAAAAAACCACCAACTCAGTTTTTTTGAAAGCTCTTTTCTGCATCTTTCTGCATTATTATCTGCATAACAAAATTTATTTCAAGTCGATATCTCTTCTGGTTCTTGAGCTATGGACGACGAAAAAAACGTCGCAAACATACGGACGTACGAACGTACGTACACACGCACGCACAGACATCTTTCTAAAAATCTTTTATTTCGAGTCTAGGGACCTTGAAACGTCGAGAAATGTCAAAATTTTCAATTCAACAAATCGAACCAATTACAATAACTTCCTATGGGAAGTTAAAAGTTATTAAAATCACAAGACTTTATTTTCATTTTAAAAATAAATCATATCTCGAAAACATTATTTTGAAAAACAAAACCCGATGAGTTATTTCCCAACAAAATTGTCACCATTCGAGGAATTGAAAAATCCTCAATATTTGCGATACTTTTTGGATTTGTGTTTTTTTTTTACCAACAAGTCTTCATTTGTTAAAATTATGAGTAAATGTCAAAATACCCTTGAGTAAAAACAGTAAGAAAAAACAAGTGGTAGTTCAGAAAGTGTTTATTAATATTAATTTTTAAACTATTTTATGTCGAAATAATTTCATGAGGCATCTCATGCGCCATCCCTGTCATAATTGGGTTGTTAGGTGTTGATGACATTTTCAGAAGCGCTGCAATAATAGTACTTGTAGTAGTACTAGTAGTAGTTCTTGTAGTTATAGAAGTAGTAGTTGTAGTTGAAGTTGTTGAAGTCGTTCCCTTCGAAGTAGACTTTTTTCTAGGCTTTGGAGTAGTTGTTCTGCTTCTTTTTAGGGCTATTTGCGATCCAAGTCTAATGCCTGATAGAAGACTCACTATGCCTGCTTCAGTTTCAATTATTTCAGCAAGAAAAACAATCAATAATAAATACAAAATTGTAGTTCTCTTGGTGAATGCAACCATCATTCGAAGTGGTTTGAAAATTTCTATAGAAAAATACTCTTTATGAGATAAGATTTTGTATTGCAACCGATATTTATACGCAGCAAAGTAATCACGTGCATAGGCGGCAATTTGATATATTCTAGTTTCCTCAGAAAAATAGAATAAAACTTCATAGATATTTGTACCTGCCATAAGTATATTAATAATGTAATTGACTTGCAATTAAGTGGAAATACAAGTTTCGCAACTTAAACATATTGTTTTTCTTTTTATTTTCAATGTACGTACTCTAATTACGGAAATAAATGAAATAATAACTATTACCATTTATTTAAGTTCGATAATAGTTAAAAATATGTGGACAAATCTTTCCAGAAATTGTTCTTTGTGATATTTTCATACAGGGTGGTTCCTACAAAATTCCATTTAAAGTCTTATGAAAAGCCACAGCAAATAGAATGCATTCAATTTTATTAAATTTTCAATTTTAAAAGGATACAATATTGATTGATACAACAAATCAATCAATTTATTAATAATTTTTACAAAATTTTAACCTGTCACTTACTGACAGTAGATGATTCGATGATAATGACATGTATTTAACGAACACATGACATACCACCTCTGCAACTGTAGTGACGTTTGTTTCCATGAGCTCTGCAACATTCATCCTTCTCCGCGTCAATGCGGCTGCAAACCTGATCGCATGGTGGCACACGAACTACTTGTGCCTCAGTTTCAGCAACAATCACAGCCAAAGCCAGAAACAAGAGGAAAAATGTAGTTTTGTTGAAAGCTGCCATATTTTCTTAAATTTACACTACAAAAAATATTTTAAATTATAATGTAAGAAGGTACTCTTGAGAAGATCTTTTGTGTTATGTGAATATTGAATCGAATGTGTTATCAATTTATAGCTTGAGCCCCTCCAGAAAAATTTAAATTGAAATTAGCATGGAAGTGTCATATTATCAGGCGATGCAATTATCAATTAAAAATTGGATTCCCCCAAGTAATACCCAGAAATTTTGTTCATATAATTGTGTTAAAAAACCCCAAAGTTACGAAGTAATAAGTAAAAACGGTGAACAGCAAGCAAATGCATTCTTCCTTTTGTTCCTGACTTAAATTGTTATAGTTATTGAAATTGAATTGTCATTTACAGTGAAGGCATACAATTTGCTTTGCTTAATGTTAAAATCAGTATATTTTATTTATTTACGGGTTAAGCGCAGGACATAGTAAGACGAAAATAGGGTACTCCTAAATTTATTTACGGGTATTTGTGTTTTAAAAATTAAAATAAAACTTTACTGCCATCGATCGAAAAGTTAAAAAGGAAAACAATTTTTCAAAAAGATACTGGAATGCTACAAAAACTGATTCCCGTTTATCGATATTTCTAAAAGTCTTACAAAACATCAATAACAACGTTTGGTGTTAGATAACATAAGTTTGAAGTCAATATCTTTCTTTGTTGTCAAGATACGTGAGTCGAAAATAGTTTTGTATCAGTTTTTGGTTGTTTTTGTAAGTTTTCATCTTAAAAAAGGTGTCAATTGAATTGAAAACACTCTTTTGAATATTATTAACTTAGTTTGATTTCAATATTTGAACTTTTTTCCGAAAAATTTTATATGACACCTAATTTTTACTAATATTTTGTAGCATTTTTCAAAAGTATTTACCTTATGCTGAAAATAATATTTTATATAGAATAAAATTATTTATTCTTAAGATATTTGAATCAAAATTAATTTGAATCAATTTTGTAGTAGGGTCTTTATTTTTTTATCTATCGATTGCATTTATCAAAAAATGTTACCAAATATTTGAAGCAATGTTTTTTAGTTTTGGTTAGTGCGTTGGACTGTCATGCCTGAGGTCTTGGGTTCAATTCATGCCTGTGCCATCTAAAGTTGTTTTTTCAAATTGGCCGTTCGAATTCGGCTTAAAGTTGTAGTTCCCCTCCATACCTGACAACATTACTCGAACACAGGAATGGGAGTTGTAAGTCACTAGGCCCTATTTCTCAACTGACTTTTGCGCCACTTAAATAATTTGTTTTTGTAAGATATAATTAGTTTGAAATAAATATCATTAATTGTTGTCACGATATTTTAGCCGAAAATCAATGTTTACCAAATTTTACTCGGTGTTTGTTAAAATTTGTATTCTTTGCAAAAGAATAGAGTAGGCAATGGGACGAGATGATACTATTTTTGAAGCTTCCAAGACAAGACAAGACAAGACTTTGTACCGAAAGTCTCGTCGGATTTTTTGGTTTTATATTATCCTTTTAGTAATATGAAAAATAATGGAAGAATGTGTTGCGTTAGAGCTTCTTCGGTCCGTGAAAAACATAAATGCACGAGCTTTAGAATCGATTCGATTAGATTTTTTTAAGTAGAAACACTTTACGAGTATTTTCGGATTAGATTGCGTTAGGTTTCATTAAAGAATGTTTACGATTTTGATGTATAAACAAACTTCTAAAAATTTGAATATTTGAATTGCTGCCCCATAAAAGAGTGATTTAAGCACTTATTTGTGACATACTAGAATAAGTGGGTGCTAAATTCCATTTCAGGATGTCAAATACTGTCGAATTCCATTGAAGTTTATAACTATGATCGAGATAACATTTGTAACAAAATGGTTTAAGTATTTCAAAAACATTATTTACTGCATTTCTGCCAATTCGTTAACATTGAAGGAGCACATTTAATTATACATAGGCTAAACGTGAAGAGACTACTAAACTAATCAAAACAACTGACGAGAAAAGAGCGAGACCGATAACGAGACGAGACTGAAATATTTCGATTTTGGAGAGACCGAGACGAGACTAGTAAATTTAACTTAAGTCACTAGCGGTATTGGTTCGAGAAATATTTGGACTCAACCAAATCTTGCAGTTTTTTTTTATTTTTTAAATTGTTATAGTGTTATAGTGTTAAAACTATCTACTCAATTAAGTCCTTTCTGAATGTTTTCATGTTATTATCTGTACACTAAAATTTATTTAAAGTCGATATTTCTGCAGGTTCTTAAGATAAGGTTACCGATAAAAGATATACTGAACGTACAAAAATACGTTCACAATCATCTCTTTAGAAATCATTTATTTAGATCTAGGCCCCTTGAACCTTAGAGAAATTTCTAAGTTTTCAATTTAAAAAAAAATTAAATTTTACAATAACTTATAATTGTAATTTAAAAACGACTAAGGTGGTGTCCCATTAAAAATTTTTTAACCGAAAATTCATATGTTTTTAAAAATTTAGCGGAAAAAACACTGAATTTAATAAATCTTTACAATAATATATAGTTTATAAAGGATGGTTGAATTTAAAGGGCCGATGTTGAATGTAAACTACACCTTAACGTCAATTTTTTGTCTGCATTTCATTTAAAATTTCTCAATTTCAGATTAAATCAATTTGAAAAATTGAAAGATACATAATCGAACAATGAATTAAAGTTATTCAGGCTTATTATGAAAATGGGCGTTCAAATCAAAATGCACTTCGTGATTTTCACGGTCAATTATTTTATCTTAATGTACGTACAATCGGAAAAATCGTGCAAAAAATCGAGAAAGAACTGGGTCTGAAAGGGATGTCAACACACAAGTCCATGCTCGTACTGCAGAAAATATTACTGCTGTTCGCGATAGTTTTCTGAGGAGCCGTTTACCTCAACTTGTCGTTGTGCCCAACAATTGCACCTCTCACGCTCGTCGTTGATGAACATTTTGCATAAGAACTTGCATTTACACGATAACAAGGTACAATTGACTCAAGAACTAAAACTTTTTGACAATTTCAAGCGTCTCAGCGTCTCAGTGTCTCAATGGTAACATTATTGGAAAGAAATGGCAACAGCCGATGATCAATTTAGGCGAATTATAATCCAAGAATGATTGTCAAAAAATCAATACACCTACAAAGAGTGACTGTTTGGTGCGGTTTATGAGCTTGTGGCATCATCGGGCCGTATTTTTTCCAAATGTAGGCCAGTCAGTTACTTGAATGATTTTGCTATCGTGAGATGATAACGAACTTTTTATGGCCCGAATTGGAAGACAGAACGTAACCACTTGCAAGATCATGTTATTTTACACCGTTGGACTACTTCCTTTGGGGTTATTTGAACGAAAAGGTGTACGTCGATAAGCCAGCAACAATTCAAGAAATAAATGAGATAATTCGGAACATTAACGGCATAGAACCTCAATTATGTTCCAGTGTCATGGAAAATTTGGTGGCGGTCATTGGACCAATATTTTGTTTAATACATAACTGAACCGTTCCAATATTATCATAACAAAAATAACTGACAATAATTTGTGTTTTATTCAAAATCAACATCGGCCCTTAAAATGTGACCACCCTTTACTTCTAAGACTGCAGGCATACATTTGATCACGCCATATTTATCCCATGGCTAACTGTACTTGGCTCGTTTCCAAATTACAAAAGCTGCAGCATTATGCTGATCAAAAAAATATATATTTTTAAAATCATCATCAAAAATTCTAAGTTTTAATTTATGTACATACAATAGACAGCGAGAACATGGGTCTCTGAAAGCAACTTTCTCTGTCTTCACGACTAAACCGCAGATCTGATTTTGATGAATTTTGGCGAAGAAGGTAATCCTGCTTTCGACCAAACAGAGGCTACTAGTTAGTCTTAAAAATCCATATTATAATTTTATAATCTGAACTGTCAGCTCCAGTTTTCAACATTATTTTTATATTTTTCAAGATATTTCAAAAACTTAATATGATATCTATGTTCAGGAAAGCTATTTGTTACAACAATAAACATTACTTTTAAACCTTTTTGCCTTTTTCTGTTGAAAACCGTATAAGCAAAATTAGTTCAGAGTTTGTTTTTATGTAAGATAAGTAAAATCTAACAACTTGTAAAGATTTTTCGAAAAGTTTATGAAAAACTTATAATATTTCAACTGAATATTAAAGAAAGGGATTATAGATTTGGAAAATCATCGTCAATATTATTGAAATAATATTCGCTTCATGAATTTAGATACCCTCAAAAAGCCTTTGTGCCTGTTTTTTAAAAATCCATATTTACTTGATACTAAAAACTACATTTTAACACTTTTTCTATTATAATGTTTGCATATCATTCCTCGAAGTAAAAAGTAATTTTGAGAGCTTAGCAATTCAATCAAAATTCTAAAGAAGGTCTTAGGCTCAAATATTAATCTTTTGACATACATGCATAATAAATAAATGTAAACAAAACTAAAATATTTTAAATCTTATCTCAATATGCATAATCTTTGGAAAATCCAACGAAATTGTTTTACGCATTTGGGAGATTGCAATTAATTAATTGTGTTTTATTTTACGTTCGAGGTTTTACCATAAAAGTATTATAATTTCGGAGCTCGTTTTTATTTTATTTTTTGAAAAAAATTTCACATTCAGGCGTAAAGTGAAGTTAAGTGAAGTAAAGCGAAAAAATCGGTAAGAATGTATGTACGAGTATAAAGATATAGAATTAAAAAGAGGCTAGGATGCGACCCACACTGATAACTTCCCATCCCGTCTGTCGATTTGTCTTGCTTAAAAGTTTGTAGGTTTTCGTGTTGGGTTAAACAAGTTGTTAGTTGAATTATTCTTAAAAAATTTTAAATTACCAACAATATTTTTCATATAAAGAAAAAGTTTAGTTTGAAAATCTAGTTTTATTAAATAGATTTTTAGTCGAAAACAAATTTTTACCAATTTTAGTAGCATTTCTTAAATTTTTACAAATTGTATGAATGAAATTAATTTGAGAGATATCAAGAACCGAACATCAATTTTTACCAAATTTGCGAACTATTTTTCGTAGATTTTATATTTTTATGAAAAAACGGACTGTTGGATCTTTATAAAAAAACTACTGAATATCGAAAACAATATTTTCTGTGAAATAAGAAGAGTTTGAAGACAATATTTTTATTTTTTGAAAAGCTATTCGAGTCGTAAGTTAATTTTTACCAAGTTTTAGTATTGTTTTTTTTTTGTTAGGTTTTTATTTTTTGTAAGAAACCTGTCAATTAGATTTTTCTCAAAATTTTACTGAATGTTGATAACAAAATTTTTTAAAAGATAAAAGAAGTTCAAAGCCAATATCTCAAAGTTTTGAAGAGATATTTGAGTCGAAAATCAATTTTTACCAACTTTTATTAATTTTTTTCTTTAAGTTTTTATTTTTTGTAAAAAAACTATCAATTCGATTTTTCCCAACATTTTTCAGAATGTTGAAAACAATATTTCTTATAAGTTAAAATAAGTTGGAAGCCATAATCTTAAATTTTTAAAAAGATGTTTGAGTCGAAATTCAATTTTTACCAACTTTGAGTAATGTTTTTTTCAGGTTTTTATTTTTTTTTAAAAAACTTTCAATTCGATTTATCTCAAAATTTTACCAGATGTTGAAAACGTTATTTTTCTTTGCCCAAAATTGTTTTGGTAATAAAATCATTTTTTTAATCGTAAAATTTTCGAAGTGACACATTTTTTTTCGGTTTTTTTGATTTATAAGAAAAACCTGTTAATTGGATTTTTTTCAAAAAATATACTTGTTTGGTATACAATTTAATTCAAGTCTCTTGCGTTTTTGGTTCGTAAGATATTTAGGGTTAACCAACATTTTCACTTTTTTTTAAACTGCTATGGTAAAAAAACCACCCACGCAATTTTCTTGAGAGCCCTTTCTGCATCTTTTTGCCTTTTTATCTGTATAAAAAAATTTATTTTAAGTCGATATCTCTTCTGGTTCTTGAGCTATGGAAGACGAAAAAAACGTAGCGAACGTACGGACGTACGAACGTACGTACACACGCACGTACAGACATCTTTCTAAAAATCTTTTATTTCGACTCTATTGAACTTGAAACGTCGAGGAATGTCAAAATTTTCAATTCGACAAGTCAGACCCATTACAATAACTTCCTATGGGAAGTTAAAAATATCTGTTAGGCTTGAAATCGTAATTCCCACAAAGAAATACTAATTTTCTATTTATTTCATTTTAGACAACGACTTTTTTAATTTCGTTGAAAACAGCAAAATATTCAAAAACTTCATTTATACCTAAAATTTTAAAAATTTGTACACTAATTATTTGTCTTTCACAAATTTTAATAAAAACTAGTTTATTTTTATAAATTTAAATATTTATTGTATACAATGATTAATAGTTTTTAAAAATAAAGAAAGTTTTCACGCACACTGCATTCCACCGCGGCATCCAGAAGAATAGGAGTATCCATGGGCTTGACAACAGGCATCCTTTTCACGGTTTATACGATCGCATACCTTGTCACATGCTGGAACTCTATCAGCCGAAACTCCACTAGCAAAGATCATTGCAATAGCAATGAACAGAAGGAAAAAGGTTGTCTTCTTAATAGCCACCATTTTGAAAAAATAATTTAAAATATTAAACTTTTTGTTTTAGAAATCGAAGATACAATCTTGGTAAGAAGAAATTTGTTTATGGAGATCAAAATTGGATTTCTCACTATTTATAAGAAGTCAAAAATCTTAAAACCCAAAAAAACACACGGTTGTGTTTATTAAATTTACCTGTTTAGAGGTTAACCAAAAAATGAAAAAGTTTATTGGTGAATAATTTAAAACAATGACGTCGTAATAGAATGGTTTATTTACTTCTCGTAAAGCTTCTTTATTGGTAGATCTTGTATGCTAATGCCTGCTATTGGCTGCTCTAACAGTTTAAAAGGTAAATTAAAAAAAATTGAATTTTAAATTAAATTTTGGGGGTTTCCAATTTATGTTACCGTTTTAGATCAGAGTTTTTAAATTTTTAGAATTTAATATATTTTTTTAGGGTAGTCTTGTTGTTTTTGTTTCTTAGAAACAAATTTCTTGGTAATGTTTTTAAAGAATTACATTCCCCTATTTGTTTAATTAACAACAGCAACAATGATATTCAGAATAATTATGAAAAAAATATACTTATAATTTAAATTTATTGATAGAACAATGGGTTGTCAATGATGCAAAATGTAAATTTGTTCCATCGAATGGAAATTTGGGTCAGAAACGGTTAAAACTTAAATTAAATGCCTTTTTTTTAATTTTCATCGCATAACATTTTTAAATATAATGCAAATATTTTGAAATCTTTTTTATGTTGGGAAATCAATTCTCGAAATTTAAAAAAATTCCAAAGCTTCAAAGTGAAATCGAAATTATTTTTAACGATTTCTGTTTACGATAATTTGTTCGTCAAGAAACCAGGCATTAAGCTTAAAGATGTTTCTTCGCGATTTTTGTATTTAAACAAACAATTAAAAGATGCATCAGCACCATGTTTTTGTTGATACAAAAGAATTTCAATTGTTGATAATTGAGTGCCAAAAAAACTGAACAAACAATTACTACTCTGTTTGCTTTTTAACTTGTGAACAGAAAAATAATAGGAATTTTGTTTACATTTCAATTTAATCACTGTTTACTTATTCGTTAGAGAAATAAGTTAAATAATTTTGAAAATGTTTATCATTTAAATTTTACAAAACTTATGTCATGAAAATAATTACTCAATCTTATAAGGTCGTCATCATTTTTTTTTACATTCGTTGTAAACATCAACATGTAATTATTAAACGTGGTTAATAACAAAAATTGGTGAAAAAGTAAGTTTTTCGTGTTTACAAATCAAACAAATTTGAATCATAAATTTTTATTCAGACAAAAATAAAAGACTTTTGAAGTTCATTAATGTTTTGTATTTATTGCTTTTTTTAATTTTTCCACTAGTAGAACTTTTTTTTTGTAAAGCTTGAAAATTTCTTTTAGAATAGGTAAGGTAGGACTATACTTTTGAGTAAAGATTTGATTGAAAGCACAAATTGTATCAAACATTTTGCGTTCGTTTTTTCAATAACTTTATTGAGTTTCTTCAATACAAGTCTTACGGCAATTAAAGGGGTTTCAGGTTTTTCAAAAAATTGATTTTGATGTCAACCAAATCAAAACAGTGTTTAAATACAAATAACAAAATTAAATTACATTTTTCGATTCTACAAACAACACAAACAATTTTTTAACTAATCAGCTTTCTCGAGTTCTAATCTCGCTTATTATTAACTTCCCAAAGAAAGTTATTGTAATCGGTCCGATTTGTAGAATTGAATATTTTGACATATCTCGACATTTCAAGGTTAATAGAGTCGAAATAAAAAATTTTTAAAGAGATGTCTGTGCGTGCGTGTGTAAGTACGTTCGTATGTCCGTACGTTCGGGAAGTTTTTTCGTCGTCCATAGCTCAAGAACCAGTAGAGATATCGACTTCAAATAAATTTTGTTATACAGAAAATATTGCAGAAAGATGCAGAAATGACTCCCATTACCATAGAAATTTAAAAAAAAGGTGAAAATTTTAATTTACCCAAAATATCTCACGAACCAATAACGCTAGCGACTTGAATTAAATTTTTTATTGTATATTATAACGTGATAACATAAAAATATATTTAAAAAAAAATCAGAGCAACGATTTTTTTATAAATAAAAAAAAACTGAAAAAAAAAATAACTGTCATCTCGAATATTTTACAAACAAAAAATGATTTTATCTCCAAAACAATTGTATGCAACGAAGAATAACGTTTTTGACATGTGCTAAAATTTTGAGAAAAATCAAATTGATAGTTTTTTTTACAAAAAATAAAAACCTAAAAAATTCATTACCAAAAGTTGATAAAAATTGATTTTCAACGTAAACATCTTTTCAAAAATTTGAGATATTGGCTTCAAATTAATTTTATCTTATAAAAAATTTTGTTATCAACATTCGGTTGAATTTAAAAAAAAAAACGAATAGACAGTTTTCTTACAAAACATAAAAATCTAAAAAAAACAATACTAAAACTTGGTAAAAATTTACTTTTGACTCAAATATCTCTTCAAAAACTAAAAACATTGGCTTCAAACTAATTTTATTTCAATTTTATTTTATTGTTTTCGACATTCAGTAAATTTCTTATAAAAATCCAACAGTCCGTTTTTTCATAAAAAAATAAAATCTACAAAAAATATTACCCAAATAAAATCTACAAAAAATAGTACCCAAATTTTGAGAAATTGATATTCGATTGTCGATATCTCGTGAGCAATAGAAGATATTGACTTCAAATTAACTTTATTCATCCAATTTGTATTTGTTAATGTAAGAAATAAAAACTTGTAAGAAATGCTACTGAAATTGGTAAAAATTGGTTTTCGACTAAAAATCTCGTTAACAATAATAGATTTTGAAATCAAACTATTTTATTAGATGCTAAATATTGTTGGTAATTTTAAAGTTTTTAAGAATAATTCAACTGACAACTTTTTTAACAAAGTACAAAAACCTACAATCTTTTAAGAAAGACAAATCGACAGACGGGATGGGAAGTTATCAGTGTGTGTCGCATCCCAGTCTCTTTTTTTCCTAAATATGCCTTTTTAAAAATGTTACAAACAACCAAAAACGTAGTTTGTAAAGTAAAGTAAAATTCAAAATAGTTCTAACCAATAAGTATGATAATTTGAAAGTACAAATCTTTATGTTATGCGTCTTTATTTGATTTTAAATAAAGTTTTGATAAACCTTGAATTTAATGCATTGCATGATTTAGAAAAATACGTTTCGAATTTAAGTCTTAGTGCTAATTCCAAATCTGAATTTCAATCTTAACTGTCTGTTCCAGTTTTAAAAATACTAATTTTCAACATTATTTTTTATTTTGTTCAATATATTTCAAAAACTTGATATGATAATACGTTTAGGAACGCTATTTGTTGCAACAATAAACATTACTTTTAAACCTTTTTGCCTTTTTCTGTTGAAAACCATTTAAGCAAAATTAGTTCAGAGTTTGTTTTTATGTAAGATAAGTAAAATCTAACAACTTATGAAGATTTTTCGAAAAGCTTATGAAAAACTTATAATATGTCAATTGAATATTGAAGAAATATATAATATGTCAATATTATTGAAATAATATACGATTCTTGAATTTAGATACCCTCAAAAAGCCTTTGAGCATGTCTTTTTATAAAATTTTCAAAAATTAATGTCTCAAAAACCTGCCGTGAGTCGAATTAGTATAAAGGCTGTTAAAACCCATCGCAATTTATTTTCCAGGAACGAAACATTTTAATTAAATTTCTGGAAAACTCAAAACTAGAAATTATTTAAAACTTGTTTTCCCGTAACACAAGTTTTGAGAAAATTTTATTATTCAGGCGTTTTTATTTCTATGAAATGGGACGGTTTTATTGTTCTTTTTTTGAATTTTAGATTATACAAAAAACTTTAAATATATTTTTAGTTTAACCAACCTTCCCCCCTAAAAAAGAAAATTATGCAGGCGCCTATGGAACTACATGAATGTTTATTAAAGGTCTTGAGTTAGCTTCAATATACAGCTATGTAAATAATTCACGCCTTTTTTTGGCTTCACTCGTAGTAAATCTTTATGACCAAAATCTATTATAAATGTAAATAGGTACACCATCCACGTGTATATAGCTTTGAAGTTTGAACTTTCGGTGTTTGTTTTCTTAAAATACGTGACAAGTTTTCTCAATAGATTAACACGTTTTATTTATTTTTCGCGTGTTTCACTTGTGATGCAAAAAATGAAACAGTTTATTCTTAAAATAGATTAAATTATACATTAACTGGATGGGAAAAGATTAAAATAACATGCGCAGATCATTTGAATAATTGTTAAGTATTCTTGGAATTGAATTTTTTTTTATAAGCGACTAATAAACAATTGATAATGATAAATAAAAGGTAAGCCACGATTGTTAAAACTTGGTGTCAAAAAATTGAAATAAATTTGAACTTGGAGTTAATTTTTTTAAGGGGGATATTATTAAAAATATGTTAATTGTTGAATTGAAAATAGAGAAGAATTCTTGAACATTTGCATAAGTTTTTTTGAACTTCTCGGAAATGACTCTCATACAGGAATGGACTGTTGTACCTTCTAATTTATTTCCAAACTTTAATTAAGACCTTTAGACGAAAGTTAGATTTTCTGAACTACCGACAAAAGTAGAAGTAAGTGGGTATATAGAGTTAACAAAAGAATACTGTACTTTTCTTTAGATTGTACAAATATTAATGTTCACTACTAGAATTTTGTTTACACAGCTTGAATGATTAAGAGTGAAGTGTTTTTTGTTAAGGGGTCCAACCAAAACATATATTGATGAAAACATAAATATTTTTTAAAGTCCAGTAAATTAAGAGTTTCACCTCTGAATTTGAAAAAATTAAGGTATATTTTTAATTCCGTAGGTGACCTTTCGACTTATTACACTTTACTCGATATTAATCGATTTCTTTTAAAATGAGCTCGGAATCATGATGAACAATGGACAAAAAAATTTCGACAATTTTCAGCTCTCACCAAAATTTGTCAATGTTCAGAAGTTTTTAAGAATTAAAGGATACTTTTCCGATATTTATAATACAGGCCTCTTTTAAAAGTTTTTTGACGTCTCAGTACAAAAAAGTTATATGCATTTTATGCAAAAAATATTGGAGAATCACAAATAAATTCAGTGCTTAAAACACTCACTTTTTCAAAAATAAATATTTTTGAAATTAATGTTTAAAAAAGAGGCGGGTATGCAACCCATACTCATAACTTCCTATCAGTGTCCGTCCATCGATTATTCTACAACTTTTAAAAATATTAGCAACAAAATATTGTGCAGGATACAAACATTTCAAAATCTTTCTTTGTTTTCATAATACTTCAATCGAAAACCATTTCTTTTATGAATTTTAGCAGTTTTGTTTTGAAAGATTTTATTTTAAGTTTTAAACATTATTTTACTTTAATAACAAAAATTAAATAATTGTAAATTCAAAACCTTCATCTATTTTTGAAATATTTTAATCAGTTCTTACCAATTTTGCGGAATATATTTTTGTAGATTCTTATTTAAAAAAAACTGGCAATTGCATTTTTCGAAAAAAATTTAGTAAATGTTCAAAGTTACATTTTGTATAAAATTAATAATTTAGTTTGAAGGCAATATCTCTATTTGTTGCCAAGGTATTATAGTCGAAAATCAACTTATAGTAGTTTTTATTTTTTGTTAAAAACAGTTTCTTCGATTTTTCTGAAAATATTACCAGATGTCAAAAACGTTATTTTTGTTGGATAACATTATTTGGAAGGCAACATCTTTTTTTGTTCGTACAATTTTCGAGTAAAGAAATATTTTTTCCGGGTTTTTTCTCCCTTAATTTCGAACTAATAATTTTTTGATATCACATAATATAATATAAAAGTTAGTAGAAGTTGCTAGTGTTATTGGTTTTTAAGATATTTGGGGATAACTAAAAGAGTCCTTTTTGTATATTTTGATGTTATTTGAAGTCGTTATTTCTACTCGTTCTTGAGAAATGGACTACAAATATGGAATATGTTAATAAAATATATGTGGAAAAGTAAACTGACTCTGGAGTTATCAAACAAAACAACAAACATTTTTTTCAGGATAGTTTTTTAATTTTTCGACTGTATGAAAAATATAGCATAGAATTAAATGACGAACTTTTTTACTAAAAAATCACTTACACATTTTGCTTCACTCTAAATGTTAACATTAAAGTTATTAATTTTATACTTTTTTTTTTTTAAAAAGGAAATTTAAATTTTTACTTAGGTCATCTAGAAATATTATAACTTTTGATTCTACTTTTTTCTCTAATTCTCTTGATTAATAGTTATAGGTCTTAATTAAAGTTTATAAATAAATTAGGAGGTGCAACAGTCCGTAGAGAACTAGAGCTTACTAACTTACAACTCTGAGTCATTCCTGTATGAGAATCATTTCGGAGATGGAAATGATGACAAAACATACATAAATTTAATATTTTTATAGAACTTACAAAAATGTTTGTAATAAAATAATACACAATAACTTTTTAAAAGAACTCGTCTCTATTTTCAATACTATCATAAATGTAAAAACTAACAATTAACATATTTTTAATAATTTCCTTCTTAAAAAAATTAACTCCAAGTTCAAATTTGTTTTAATTTTTTGACACCAAGTTCTTACAATCGGTGGAACTTTATTAGGTCAGGTACAAAATTTAAAATTTTCTGGAACATTTTTTAGATTAACGCTTAGTTCATGTAGTTCAAGATTGAAATTGGTATTAAATGAAAAATACAGTAAACGTATTGTTGCCAAGGTCACTTTAAGAGCTCTAAATAACCAAAATAAATTATTAACATATTATTTTGAAAATAATACCTTTTTCGACCATTTCGACAATTTGAAACATAGTTTTCAAGACTTTCAAATGTTTAAAGAATACATAATGAATATATTTTTATGTTTTAAAATAACATAAAACAAAGATCTCTTAGCGCCAACGTTATGACTAAATTTGTAAATTATGGTGCAATAAAGCACTAACTTTCAGAACTGTAAGGACTAATGTCTTTTACTGACTGCAGTCAGTAAAGTCAAAGTGAATTAACTAAAGTTTTTTAACTTAAAGTTAAAACTCTTGGTTTCATTTAGATTTTTTACATAAAAGTTAAAAGTCATTTTCATGACTTTAATTAAAGTCAGTTTAAAAGCCAACTGACCCAAAGTCAATTTGGCTGCAGTCTCTTTGACTCTATAAAGCCACAAAAGTCAATTTTAAGTGTCAGTAATTCATTTAAATTCCCTCTTGCGAGGAATTGACAAATCTTCAAAGAGTAATTCTTGTCATGAAAAGTGCTCTCTCAAATTAGAAGTTCGGATTCGACTTAAAAGTTTAGGTCCTCTCCATCCCTGAAAACAACAAACATCGTCCGCACATAGGAATGGTTGAGATGAGAGTTGTAAGTCAATAGGCCCTAGTTTAATTTTTAAGTTATTTAAATTCAGTCTTTTGACTTCAATTATTTGAGTTCTTTAAATTATTTTACTTTCGTTAGATTGGCTTCAAGTAATGACTTTTAAGAATGCCTTAACTTTTATTTTAAAAGTTTGAAAGTCAAAAGACTTTAGAAAAAAGTCAAAGTCATAACTTAACTGATATCACTAAAAGACTTTAGTTTTCTACAACGCTTCTAAATTTAAAAGCTAAAAAAGAGGCTGGGATGCGACCCACACTGATAACTTCCCATCCCGTCTGTCGATTTGTCTTGCTTATGTCTATATGTATCAATTTTTACCAAATTTGCGTATTATTTTTTGTAGATTTTATTTTTTTATGAAAAAACGGACTGTTGGATTTGTATAAAAAAATTACCGAATATCGAAACCAATATTTTCTGTGAAATAAAATAAGTTTAAAGCCAATATTTGTAATTATTTAAAAGATATTTGAGTCGAGAGTAAATTTTTACCACCTTTTATAATTTTTTTTTAGGTTTTTATTTTTTGTAAAATAAAATGTTAATTCGATTTTTCTCAAAATTTTTCCTAATGTTGAAAACAATATATTTTATAAGCTAAAATTAGTAAGAAGCCATTATCTCAAATTTTTGAAAAGATATTTGAGTCGAATATAAATTTTTACCAACTTTTGTTAAATTTTTTTTAGGTTTTTAATTTTTTGTACAAAAGCTGTCAACTCGATTTTTTTTCACAATTTTACTGAATGTTGACAATAATATTTTTGAAAGATTAAAGTAGTTTAAAGCCAATATCTCAAAGTTTTGAAAAGATATTTGAGTCGAAAATCAATTTTTACCAACTTTTATTAATTTTTTTTAGGTTTTTATTTTTTTTTTTAAAACTGTCAATTCGATTTTTCTCAAAATTTAACCGAATGTTGAAAACAATATTTCTTATAAGATAAAAAAAGTTTAAAGCCTTTATCTCAAGTTTTTGAAAAGATATTTGAGTCGAAATTCAATTTTTACCAACTTTGAGTAATGTTTTTTTTAGGTTTTTATTTTTTATAAAAAAACTGTGAATTAGATTTTTCTCAAAATTGTATCAGATGTCAAAAACATTATTCTTCGTTGTACAAAATTGTTTTTGAGATGAAATCATATTTAAGTCGTAAAATTTTCGAGGTGACAATTTTTTTTTTCAGTGTTTTTGATTTATAAAAAAACCGTTAATTGTATTTTTTTCCAAAAATAAAATTGTTTTGTACAACATTACAATATATAATATAAAATTTTATTCAAGTTTCTAGCATCATTGGTTCATGAGATATTTAGGTTTAACTAAAATGTTCACCTTTTTTTTTAACTGCTATGGTAAAAAAACCACTCACGCAATTTTCTTAGGAGCCCTTTCTGCATCTCTCTGCCTTATTATCTGTATAACAAAATTTATTTGAAGTCGATATCTCTTCTGGTTCTTGAGCTATGGACAACGAAAAAAACGTCGCGAACGTACGGACGTATACTAACGTACGTACACACGCACGCACAGACATCTCTCTTAAAATCTTTTATTTCGACTCTAGGGACCTTGAAACGTCGAGAAATGTCAAAATTTTCAATTTGAAAAATCGGACCCATTACAATAACTTCATATGGGAAGTTAAAAATGAAGTGACGGAAGTATAAAAGAAAATATGTGCTTAATGTTTCATTTTACACTTTCTCTTTCTAATTCCCAATTTATTTATAATGTTTTTCTATAATTAAAACAAACTCATTCATTTAAATTCTAGAAACAAACAAAAAGAAAATACTGCAGCTCAGAAAATTCATTGCAAAAACGTATCCATTTTTTCTACAAATCCCAACTTCAATGAAAGGTAAGATATTTATAGGATATATAGATATGTATATATAATATTAAGGTATATGTTGCCGCACGACTCCGAGCACCGATACTGTCATCGACACCCTCTTCTATTGAAAATATACTACGTATAAAATCCCATTCATTTCAATGTTGAGCCAAATAAATCGCAATTAGAACCACAATTACGAGCATTTGTCTGAAGCGCATGAGACGCGTGCTCATTAATTTAATTATACAAAAAAAAAAAAAAAAACAGAAACAAATAAAAATTTAAAAAAAAAGGAAACTTCTACTAACAAACCTCACGCATGTTGTTTAAAAAATGTTGAAAAATGTTTGTTTTTCTTCTGTCAAAAAAAACTTTCCTTTAACATTTATGTATTTATTTTTCTTTCTTTGACAAATTAAAAAAACAGAAAAAAATTGAAAAAAATAAAAATACAAATGAAAATCAACCAACAACTGCAACTGACCCCTTGTGTGCTCTTAACCCATGACGCACACTTATAGCCGAGGTCGTGTTCCAGTTTAATAGCCTTCGTTTCCGGAATACCCACCTTACTAGTTAAATACAAAACTGCAAACAAAATCAGGACTCAATTCCATCATTTCAAACGTAACGTAACATTTTGTTCGTCGTTGCTCGACGTTCGTCGTCGTATGGTGGTTATATGGTTGCTCCTTTCACCTACACCAGTCACAACCTATGGTTCTTGATCCTTGAACAGGCTGGGAACCAGCACCAACATCACAACTACCATCGCCATATACCTATCAAACCAACCATCATCATCATCATCGTGTCGTCGTCGTTCGTCTTAAAAGCATGAGACTTTTGAAACATGTCATCACCTTTAACGACAAAGGCGCTTGACTCCAAATGCTAAACTCTCTGATGCTCCTATATATACCAACCTAACCCACCAACTACTCACATATCGTGGAAGCACAATCCTATCTAGTTATGGTAGAAAGGTGGTGCGGTAGTAAGATATGATGATGATGGTGATATGGAGAAGAGCTCTCTTTAAGGATTCCACTTCGTCTCTCATCATTAAAATGCGACTTAGGGGCAAGAATACGATAAGAGTCCTGGCTCCTGAGCTGAGTCCTGATGGTTGGTACCTATACCTAAGTTTATGTGTTTTTACACACGATAGCGATATGTCGGTTGAATATTATTATTATTCTTATCTTCTTTTTATTTTGCCACCATTTATGTGTTCATTGTATGTGAAGAATTGTCATCTTCTACCTCACGACACACCTATGCAAAACACTTTCATTACATCTGAAGAAGAAAAAAAAAAAAGGACGAAAATACCAGAACCTTCCCTACCTCGAGGAGGTACCTATACCTACCTACCTTCGTCTAGATATATACATACGTGGCACTGTCACTGGCACTCATCATATCGCATATCGTTTCGTGTTGTTATCCTTTATTCCGAATTTGCATTAAAAAAAAAAACGAAAAAATATAAAACCATTCAAAAAGGACTGACATGGTGAGTTTGTTTTTTATTTTAATCTTCGAGCCAACTTCACCTGCTGACAAGAGAGGGCGCTATTTATGACCCGCTGCTGGGGATTTTTATCTTTGACTCTTGAATTTGTTGTCTTGTTTTTTGTGATAATCTTCAAACCAAAAGCAGAGAGAATGCTATCATGGCAGGAGGCGTTTTCTGTGAGTGTCCTAGCCGACACGACACAATACAATACGTATCCTGATTGCGTACAACTAGAGTTAAATAGGTATATAGTAAAAGGTATGAGGGAAAGATATTCCAAACCCTCCCCTCCTCCCCTCCTCCCCTCCTCCCCTCAACCCACCATCATCATCAGCATCGTCACATACTGTCAAATAATATGGAGCAGCAACAGTGAGGGAGCAGAACAACATCGACATTATTTACACATGACGGAACCAAGCACTTGAAGGACATTATAAAGAAAACACATCCCCCATCGCTTGAAACAAAAGAACACGAAGAGAGTCCTTAAAATGCAAAAACAAAAAATAACGACAGAAAAAATAAATACAAATCTTTAAAAAAAAAAAAACGGTATATGATGAATCCCTGCAGGCACGGCACACGAACACTGCAGGATAAGTTCTTGGATATAAACGTACACTAGGACTACACTCACGTCATCAGATCTCTCATCATATTCGTATGTATCAGCCCATCCCATCACAGCTCAGCTCAGCTCAGCTCAGCCCAGCACCAGGACCAGCATCATAACGTTTGGTGGATGTCAACAAATGAATCTATGCTTTTAGACATATTAGTCAGGCACAGGATAACAACAAGGACGAGTGACGAAAAGAAGAAAACAAAAACAAAACAAAAACAGGCACTATAGCAATAATTATTATGAAATCGCTCTGAAGTTTTGAGTTAGTGTGAGTTATTTATATGTGAGTATTATTTTTTTGTTTTTATATTTTGTAAAGACAAAAGTCCTGTCCTGGAAGAGAAGAGAAAGTGCGACAACAACGACTACAACGACGAAAACGGGCGTTAGCTTAAGCTTAGCATATCCTTATCCATATCCATGTATATATGTATAGAGGAGGTAAAAATTCGCCGTTTTTTTTTTGGAGTAGGGGTGATCCTTTAGGATAAATGTGGAATCATTAATTTTTTTATTCACTTCACTTTTATGATTTCCCTGCTTTGCTTTCGCTTTATGTGTCGTCGTACGTAGGAAGCTTTGTTTTTATTTTGCTTTTGTGATTATTTCATTTTTTGGATAATAATAATTCCTTTGACATGTGAATTGGAGAGACGAATAAGACGAAGTCGATGATGATGATGATGATGATGACGACTATGACACACGTCGAGGACGACGATCCTGATGCTGATGTGACGATGATGTATCGAAGACAAATAACAAAAAAAAGGACGTAAAATTACGAAAAAAATATGAAGGACGAACCTGGAGCGAGAAAGAGGGAGTGAAAAAGAAGACAAAATTTGGCTTCTATTTTGTATGTTCAGAGAAAGGACATATAATCCATGAAAGACACACTTATGTACATCCATACATCAAAAAAGTCATCATTTTCATCGTATGTATGTTTGTATGAATGAATGAACGAGTATCATATCATCAGGCGATTAATATTAATGATGTATCGCGCTCTAAGGATTCCTTCAATAATAATAATAATCTTTTTCTTACCTTCCTCTACCTTATTTTTTTGTTGTCATATCTATATCTATTCTATACATACTGCTTTACCTAGACTCCTCTCTCTTATGGTACGTAGGTACTTGATGTCAAGTCAATCGGACCAGAATTTCGATGAGATGAATTTCTTGGAAGAACTTTCATTTGTTTAATAGATCCCAATGGGGGCGAAGGATCAATTTTCCATATCAAGGATGTAATGTCTATGTACAGTACATTGTACAACACCATTCCTTTTAGGTTTTTTTTCCTTTTTGAAATGTTATCATTATTACTTTGGATCTGTTTTCTATATGTTATTTATATATGTATGTATATACATAAAATGTAATATAGGCTTGAAATTCAATTCATTTAGTAAAAATAAATTGATAGCATTTATGATGGTTCTACGGGTAAATTATTATGAAAATGGTTCCTAAGGATTTATGTAGGCAAATAAGTATTCCTATGTGTATAGGAACATTAAAACACATTTTTGAATGACTAGTCAAAGTCTTGAGTTTTTTTTAAGGCAGAAATTGTTCGGCTTTTTCATAAAATATTATACAAACAAAAATCAGGAACATTGAATAAATGAGACATGAAACAAAAAAACTTATACGCCTCTGTGTGTCACTATTTTACAGCATACAACTAAATTAAATAAGTGGCTGGGATGTGAGTTACATTGATAAACTTCTATTGTAGCCCGCTTAAAAAAATTCAAATGATATTTTTTGTAACGAAAATTTAATTTTAAGCTGTTTCCCGTTGAGATATGTTCCGAGAAGCTAAATCAATAAAATAGTATTTTTGGAAAGACTTTAATTTTTTTAAGAAAAACTGTCTTAAAATGTTACAAAATAAAGGGTGATTTTTTAAAAGCTATATAGGAAAGTTTTTCAAAAAAAAAAACACATACAACTCAAACAAATGCATAAAATCTTTATTTGAATCGATAGTACGGTCCATATAATTTAATGTTTGAAGATTATTTTATGCAAATGTTGACCTTGACTGCGCCTCAAATGGTACATCCGCTTAGTCCAATTTTGGCATACTCTTTCCAACATTTTGGCCGGTATCTCACAAATAAATGCTTCAATGTTGTCTTCCAATGCGTCAATTGAAGCGGGCTTGTCTGTATAGACATGAGCTTTAACATAGCCCCACAAAAAATAAATCTAAAGGCACGATCTAAGCGGCCGATTGACTGTTCCCGAACGTGAAATAAAATGCTCACCGAACTCGCCTCTCAATAAGTCCATTGTTGGGTGTGCTGTGTGACATGTGGCACCATCTTGTTAAAACCACTTGTAATGCAAGCTCTTGCATTTTGGGCACACAAAAGTTGGATATTATCTCACGGTAGCGCGCATCATTCACAATTACGTTACTATTCGCATCATCTTTGAAGAAGTATGGTCCAATGATGCCACCAGCCCATAAACCGCACCAAAACTATGACTTTTTCTGAAATGGATGCATTGGCAGCTCTTGCAATGCTTCTGGCTGATATTCACTCCAAAATCGGCTGAAAGAAGCGCCCGATGAACTTTCTTCACAGAGAACGCATTTTGATAATAAAATTCAATAATTTGCAAGCGTGTTCGTTTGTAAAACGATTAATGGTTAAATTATAGACCAAACTGAAGATGTTTGACAGTAAAACAAAACACAAAACGTGCGTCAGCTGTTTAAACCAGTGTTACCAAAAAGATAATAGCTAAAAATTCACCCTTTATTAAAAAGCAATATTTCTATGGGATTAAATTACTTTGAAGTTAGTATCTTTCTTTATTCTGTAGATGTTTTATTTTTAGTATTTTTGTGCAAAAAATGTCAACCAGATTTTACTAAAAGTCTCAAAAAATATTTAAAAAAATTTGAATGTATTTCTTTGTTCTCAAGATAATTGAGCCAAAAAACAATTTTTTCCAATTTTAAATAATGTTTTCTAAGTAGGTATTCGTTTTCTTTAATGCCAATTGGATTTTTCTTAAAAGTAAACTAAATGTTAACATCAATATATTGCAGAAGATAAAATAATTTTGGTTTACGAAAATTATTTTCGTTACCGAAACATTTTTGTCGAAACCCATTTTTACCAATTTTTAGTAAGCTTTTATTTTTTGTAAAAAAAACTTTCGATTCTACTTTTATTTATAAGTTCCTTATTATTAACAACAATATTTTGTAATGAAAAAAAAAATTAAAGTCAATAACTTCATTTTTTTTTTTGAGAAATTCGAGTCGAACAAAATTTCATACCAATTTTCTTAGATTTTTGTTTTGATAAAAAAGTCTAGTTTATAGTAATTAAGTATCACGTCAAAATATAACATACATTTAATTTCAAATGAAGCCGCTAGCTTTATTGGTTCGTGAGATATTTGGGATCAAAACAAATCCTCATTTTAATTTTCATTAAGGTGATTCCGTCAGCCTCTCCCCGACCTAAATTATTGGCTCCATTGATCAAACTTAGAAATTAAAAAAAGAGGCTCGGATGCGACCCACAATGATAACTTTCCATCCGTACTTGTTTGTCGATTTTTGTTAAAGTTTAACAAAATATTAATCAGGATATTTTGTGTGGGATAATAAATTTGAAATCAATATCTTTCTTGGTTCTACTAATACTTAAGTCGAAAACCATTTCATATAATGTTTATTGTTGTTTATTTATAGTTAAATTGTAAGAAAAATTGTTGTCAAAGCAACAATATTTGCATATGTATGATATAATAAGTTTGATTTCAATAACTGGTTTTTTTTTTGAGATTTTTAGTCGAAAACCAATTGGATTTTTCAAATACCATTATTTTCTGTTAACGATAAAATTTAGCACAGAATACAATTATTTTGAAGTCAATACATTCCTTTATTCACGTGTTATCGAGAATCGAACATACAATTTTTCCAATTTTGTGAAGTATTTTTTGTAGATTTTAATTGTTATGAAAGAACTGACTGTTGAACATTTACTGATTGTTGAAACCACATTTTTGTAAGATGAATTTTTTTAAAGCTTTTTATCTTAATTATTTATTAATTTTTAAAGGTTTCGACTTGTTGTCAGAAAACTATCCATTCGGTTATTTTTTCAAAAATTTTAACAGTATAAAATTATTTTAGAGGTGAAATCATTTTTTGTTCGTAAAAAATTCGAGGTGACAAACTTTTTTTTTAGTTTCTTTGATTTGTAAAAAAACAGTTTTAAATTGATATTACGTCATATTATATACTACAAAATTTACTTGAAGTCACTTGAGTTATTGCTTCGGGAAATATTTTGGGTCACTTTTTTGAAATTGCTGTAGTAAAAAATCCGCCAGCTCAAATTTGTTGAAAGCCCTTTCTGAGTCTTTCTGTGTTATTATCTGTATACAAACATTTGTTTGAAGTCGATATCTTCACTTATCCTTGAACCGATGTACGAAAGCACACACAAACAGAAAGAAAAACTTCGAGAAATGTCAAAATTTTTATTTCAACAAATTGACAACCGATTACAATTACATCCAATGAGAAGTTAAAAATTATAATCAAAACAACATTAATCATTAGAAGTCAAAAAAATGTTCTCTAATTTTAGTTTCTAAACTTTGCTTTAATATACAATTGAAATTTTGACATTTCTCGACGTTTCAAGGTCGCTCGAATCTAAATAAAAGATGTTTAGAGCTTTTTTCGTTGGCCATAGCTCAAGAACTAGTAGAAATACCGACTTCAAATAAATTTTGTTATACAGATAAAAATGCAGAAAGGACTCTCAAAAAAATTGAGTAGGTGGTTTTTTCCCACAACAATTTTAAAATGTTAGTTGAAATCTCACGAACCAATAACGCAAGCGACTTGAATCAAATTTTATATTGTATATTATGACTTGATACCTAACTAGTATATTTTTGGAAAAAATGCAATTAACAATTTTTTTATAAATCAAATAAAATAATTATCACCTCGAATATTTTACAAACAAAATATGATTTTATCTCCAAAATAATTGTATGCAACGAAGAATAACGTTTTTAACATCTGGTAAAATTTTTAAAAAAATCGAAGTGACAAACAATTAAAAACCTAAAAAAACTTGTTAAAAATTATTTTCGACTCAAATATCTTTTCAAAAATTAAAAATATTGGCTCACAGAAAATATTATTTTTGACATTCATTAAATTTTTTATAAAAATCCAAAAGTTAGTTTTTTCATAAAAATTTAAATCGACAAAAAATAGTACCTACTCAAAATTGGTAAAAATTGGTGTTCGGTTCTAGATATCTTGTTTAATAATAGAAGATATTGACTTCAAATTAATTTCATTTATCCAATTTATATTTGTTTATATAAGAAATAAAAACTTTTAAGAAATGGTACTAAAATTGGTAGAAATTGTTTCTCGACTAAAAATCTCGACAAAAATAGATTTTGAAATCAAACTATTTCATCATGTGCAAAATATTGTTGGTAACCTTTAAACTTTTAATAATAATTCAACTGAGAACTTTTTTAACAAAACACGAAAACTTACAAACTTTTAAGGAAGACAAATCGACAGACAGGATGGGAAGTTATCACTGTGGGTCGCATCCCAGCCTCTTTTTTGGTATTGCTTTAGAACTATAGAACTGATATTTTGATTTTAAAATAGTAAACCGATTAAAATATTTTTTTTCTGAACAAGCTCTAAATAATATTTGACTATCCAAAATATCATTATTTTAATACAATTTCTGTTTTTAAATTCTATATCTGAAAAACGGGTCAGTATTTATTGTCAAAATTCAAACGCTTAACGTACATTTACAACTATGAAATAAGTACAAACCCAAAATATTTCTAAAAAATCAAAATATTCAAAACTGAATAAAAAAAACACCTAAACGATTTTTCAAAACAAAAATTAGTAAATGAAGGTTGTTTCTTAAACAAATAAATTATATCTTATTTGAAAGGTATGTATATTTTTAATCTTATAATACAGGTACTATATTTAAACAGACTCTTTGGATACAGTAGCAATTTCATGGAACCCAGTTGTGAATTTTACTATTTTTCAAAATGAAACACTTTTCAAAACAAAATTGTAGCTGTATTAAAATGCAAATTACGATGATTGGAAAAATCTGGGGTGATTGTTGATAAATGACTGTCAAAATAATCGAATTTGGTCTGTGTAAGATGATAGTCAAATTGATACCTAAAAAGCTGTCACAACAAAAATGTGATAGTCATTTTCAAACAAATATGTTTATTCCGAATAGAGCTACCAGACGTTTACACTAGTGGAACATTTTCTTAGTTGGCTTTTTTTCATTAAAAAAACACATTCTTGTGACCGACAAAGCTTACGACATTCGAGAAAAAAACAGGAAAAGTAAGAATTTTATTCAAAGACAGCCAATTTGATGCTTTTAATTAAATATTTTACATTAATCACTTTAAAATTTCATCATGGCAACAATGAATTTTGACAATTCTAATCTGAAATTGTTCAATCGAATTGAATTGAGTTGAATCATCTTACACAGACGGAATGAAAATGATAGTCAAATTTGACTATCAAAAATATGATAGTCAATTATCACCTTAGCCCATTCCACCCTTGAAAAAAAACTGTGTTGATACAAATTTGTCGGTAAAAATGTAAAAAAGTACAAACAGAGTTAAAGTTGAATTTTGTTATCGTTTTCACTAATTCAAAATTATTGATAGATGTACTATAGTATTTTTGAGTAGTTTTTAAAATTATTTAAGGTGCGTAGCTTTGTAAAGTAATTTCAATTCAAACTTAATATTCTTAACAAGTTAATTTCCGAGAATAGTTTGGAAATTCTTATCTCTTTTTAAAATTCTTCATTATTTAGTGGGTCGGTTTTTGACAACATGTCTCCCTAAACTCAATTATCCTGTTAGATTTTCAATCCTCTTAACATTGATATTTTTTGTTTAAATTGGTTTATTTTGCCAACTCATTTGAAAGTAAGTTTGTTTAGGTCAAGGTCAATGTGATTATATTTAAAAAAAAAAAAACACATTTGAAAGTTTACAAGGGAAAGGTTCCATAAAAAAATCATAAAACTTCGATTTCGTTTCCTAAAAATCTCATAAAAATTCGCCATTTGGTGTGAATATCTGTACGACTATATGAGTAGAGCTATATATGTATGTTCTTGTATACTTGTAGTAAAACCAAATCTTCTATTTCATGCGACCATAAAATGACACTACACTCCAAAAACTTATGACTACAGGAAACAAAGTATACAAAAAAGTATCTATTTTGTTCCTCTCGTACTTTGGTTTATTTTTCTTTAAAAACAAAATTAAACTGAAAAATCATAAAAAACAAAAATTAAACAAGAATTGTGGTTGGAATGTAGTGTGTTGTGATGTATGCACTGTAGGTTCCACCCAGTTACAATCCCACCGAGAAAAACGATTCTCAAGCATCGTCGAATGAAGCCTTCGTCGTCGTTCTTCATCGTCTATGGGTATACCTTTATATGATACTGTAGTGTATGATGCCTTTGGAAGTTCGTCTTTGGTTCGTTTTCATATTTCTTTTCTTGTTTTTTTTTTTTTTTAAAGAGATATAGTACGAGAAAGTACATATATAGAAAGATGTATGATGTCTTATGCATCCATCCTTCCATCCATCCATCTTGGGATTTGTTCCAGTTTAGCGAATGAATCCTGCTGCTACTTCTGCTTAAAGGACACTCTAGAATGTATATTCTCGTACATACATATCTATCTTCTCTTCACGAATAGTTAAAACATATAAACAAGTTTTATGCTCGTCGTTCTACGTGGTGCAAACAACCAGAAACAACACTAAATACCTACAAGTACAGGTGTTTTCGCCTTGAAAGGATATACTATACTATCAACTAGGTACCTTACCTACCTAACTACAATATACGAGTAGAAAATAAAATTCAAAAAATAAAAATAAAAAAAAAAAAAAAAAAACAAGAAAAATCCAAGCGAGTAATACAACTTTCATTTGTTTCTTCTGCCCCAAAACATGACAGCATCCAGATTCTTTTCATACAAACATACATACAAACATATAACCCACCATCCACCCTCTCCACACCTCTTCAACAAACTCATGCTTCACATTCGTCTATAAAACCAACCATCCGACCTGTCTGGGCTAAAAGAGATAGGGTTGGTAATGGTCTACCAGAGGGATGCTGGTTGAATGGATGGATGCAACAGCAACAACAACAACAACACAAATAAAAAAGGATGTGAAATCTTGTATTGTTATAAATGTGTGCCCATTCCTTTTACACGACGACTACGATCCGTGGAGGATTCATTTAAGTCCTTCAAAGGGAGCACCAGCGCAACGCAGCGCAGTGGTAAAGAAATCCAGACTCACAGCATCAGAAAGAGTATGGGACCGACCGACCGACAGTGAAACTACTAGCTAAAGAAGCCGCTTATGAAACTTTTCAGTTCAGAGACGTATCTGCATAACTTTTTATATTTTTATGTTCTGGAAAAGACCGCTGTAAAAAGTTTATTCATTTCAATGGTCACATTTTTTAATATTCCTTATTCGTTTTCAAAATAAAACAAAAACTAGGTGTCCACTTGTGAGTACTCTCAAAAAAGTTCGAATTCCAAAAGTAAAACAAAAATCAATTTCCCACCAGCAACTCTAAGGACTTTGTCCTATTGTGAATTATTGCAGAGTTTTTCGTCTTGATTTAAGAATCTCTTAACCATTTCTATGGGAATACAAACAAAAAATAAAACCACCAATATTTTGTTTTTGAATTCCTTAATCTTTGGTAATTTAGCGCCGGTAGTACAGATTTAGAGTAATCGACGGGATCTCTTCTTTGGGCTTCAGTAGTGGCAATGACCATAGTGTGAAGCACCATCACAATAAGAACTGCACAAGTTTTGAAGAAAGCTGTCATTTTTGTACGATTGTTTTGTTTTTGTTAAAAAAATAGAAAGACTCAATGTTTGCTATCAAGCAAATGACTTCTAAGTCAAATCATCTGACTTCATAGGCGTTTATATAGGAAATTGTGAAAACTGGTAATAGATTTCAGAAATGGGAATTCCCCATCAAAAGATCAGGTACTATGAATTGGAGAGTAGTAAAATAAATAAATATAGCTATTAACAATTCCAAACTGGTTTGATGTAATTCTAGATTGTATTGCGTTTTTAACTTAACTTAATAAATTCAAACTTAATGCATTTATGCACTTGTGTTCATTATTGTTCTCAACTTCAATCAGGGCCGGATTGAGGGTAGGGCAACCGGGGTGGAAGCCCCGGGGCCACCATAAACGGGGGGCCCCACAATAGATTCAAATTCCAACTAGTAAACACTAGTAAACATCTTTTCCTTTGATACGTACTTTTTTTTTTGCTCTTTTATTTTTACCTACAGCCTACAGTACTTTGTACATGCATACATGATTATTCAATTATATTTATCTTAAATAGCAGAAATCATTGATCCATATTTGTTCACTCCAATCAGGCAATCAGTGAAATATCAAAATCTCAAATGGCCCTGATAAGAAGCACTTCCAATTCACTACCCATCTTGAGGGAGTACCCCAATCGCTTAATGACTGAGTGGGGTGGTACTTGCCCGCAACCTCGGAGGAGTTTGTGGTCTCGAAAATGACATCGGTCTTTGGCCTGCTAATATAATAAATTAAACGATCGAATATTGGGCGAAAAAAGGTTCCACAGTACTTCAAAATTGCGATCACAGCCAGTACAGAGCGGCACCGAATTCTGATTGAGAAATTATCGGAGAAAAACAGCGGCCAGTTTTTAGTCTTGAAAAAGCGCAGCGACACTTGTTGGTCTTGTCGAGCAGAAGCTACGAAAGCCTTAGTCAACGGCTATTCGGAAATCGAAGAAGCTCTAACCAGCATATCTTCCAATAAAGTGCAAAAAGACATCGTGAGGAATGAAGCAACGCACCTTCTACAGAAGATGAGTGGTCTCGAAACCGCTTTGTTTGCAACATTTTGGAACGATTTCTTGGAGCGATTCAACGCTACAAACAAGATGCTGCAAGACCCGAAAATGATTCTTGAATCGGCAATGCGTGCACTAGAATCATACTGATGAATATGTACAATCACGCACCCGCACCAAAACGAGAAATGTGAGGTTGAAACCGCTCGATTACGGGAAAGCACAAGACGCAAATCTGTCACCCAAGGAAAAATACAAAGTATCCGCTTTCACCCCAGTGATTGACCAATTATCCGTTTCTCTTAGTGAAAGATTGCATACGTTCGAGATTTGGATTCCTGAATCGAGAAAATGGATGCTGAAAATTTGCACGCTGCAGCAGAGGCATTGGTGAAAGTGTATCCGGATGATTTAGAGCCTAGTCTTGGTAATGAGTTGGTTCAATTTGTGTCTTTGATTGACTCATACATAAAGGAAAAGGACTATGGAACAGATCAATCGCCGGAACTATTTTACTACCAAATTCTCGAAAATCAAAATTTCAGAGCTACATTCTCAAACCTCGAAATTGCATAGAGAATGTATTTGGTTTTGATGGTAACCAATTGCACTGGAGAACGCTCATTTTCAAAAATGAAAATTATAAAAAAAGGCTTCGAACCACGATAGGACAAAAAATTGTCTACCGAAGCTTTCTCTCCTGAGCATTGAAAGCGATTCACACCGAGAACTGGATTTCAACGAAATTATCAACGATTTTTCGGAGAAAAAAGCTCGAAAGGTTCCGTTCGTTAATCCTAAAATATATGTGTTCGTTCAATACTAAAGGAATCTACTTGGTTTCACAATAAATTGTTTATTGAAAAACTCGAGTGAAAAAAAATGGTTTACTTTATTTTGAAAATAATTTGGGCGAGGGGGCCTCCGCTCCTTTATTGCCCCGAGGCCTCTGGTGCTTTAAATCCGACCCTGACTTCAATATTTGTTAAGCACATTCAGAATATTCGCACTAAAAATAAATAGTTAAACAGATTTTTGAAATTATGTAATTAAAAATATTTTATAACAAATCAATTTATCTTTCTTTTGGTGTCAGATTAAAAAACAGTTTAAAAGTAGATTGGTTGTTCAGTTTTTTCTGTAATTTTAATTTATGGAGCAAGAACAATTTTGATATTTGTTTTCAAAAAACAGCTTTTCAAAGTCTTGAATTCCAAATATTGTAAATATTAAAATGAATGTTTATTCATGGTTTTCCAATACAAACTTTCATTTGACATTAAAAACCGAGTGCTTTGAAGAGAAATCAATGGATGAATCTAGCTTTTCCAGTAACAAATATAATTGAATTAAGTGGCGTAACAGTCCATTGAGTGAGAACTAGGGTCTAAAGTCTGTTTGAAATTTGTACCGATTTTTAAAAATATACATGAAATATAAGAAAAATATTTGACTGTTAACAGTCAAATTGTTTTTTCCGAACACCATTTAATTTAATAAATATGATTTAAAATCATGAATATAAATATAAACCAGCATAAGTGTTCATATATGCGTTTCGCCCCGATGTAATGGTTGGGCTCATCATATTTTACTTCTCATAATAACCTTAGAGTCCAGTAACTTTGTCATTTGAATAGAAAGAGACATTGAATTAAGTCCGGTATTTCAAATTTTGTTGATTACTTGTTTTTGATGTTGGCCTTATTAATTATTTATGTTTTCGAATTGAAGACCCGAACGCAAGATGTCCAAAACTCAGAAAAACTGTGAAAATTTCAAGCTTTCTTCGCTTATTGGTACTTTTTACACTAAAAGAGATTTGTTTGTAATACAATCATGTATTACGATTTTAAGGCAAATAAATAAACTACAATTTGAGCCCAAGCTTGTGTCTGTAGATGTAAAGGTTTTAAGAATACTGTTGTTCAAAAATGATCTAAAATAAGTTTTTTTAAAACAGAATATTTGCCATAAAGTATACCATAATTCTGACGATATAAGATTTGTCCAAATGAAGAATAAGTGGTTTGGGATGGGGTTCTATATCCTCCCTGTGGGTGGAAGGTCTATTTTTTCAGAAAAATTAGTTAACATAAAGAATCAAAGATTGGAAATCAACAGAAATACTTACATTATTCTAATATAACTTTTCTAAAAATGTTTTTGAATCTCAACGTTAAAAACAACAGACAAATCATTTAAACAAAAACATTTTATTTTAAAATTTTAATGTTATTGAGTAATATTTTTAATTTCCCATAGGAAGTTATTGTCATGAGTCCGATTTGTCAAACTGAAAATTTTGATATTTCTCGACGTTTCAAGGCCCCAAGAGTCGAAATAAAAGATTTTTAGAAAAATGTTTGTGCGTGCGTTTGTACGTACGTTCGTACTACCGTACGTCCATACGTTCGTGACGTTTTTTCGTCGTCCATAGACCATAGCTCAAGAGCCAGAAGAGATATCGACTTTAAATAAATTTTGTTATACAGATAATAAGGCAGAAAGATGCAGAAAGGGCTCTCAAGAAAATTGCGTGAGTGGTTTTTGTACCGTAGCATTTAAAAAAAAAGGTGAAAATTTTGGTTAATCCTAAATAACTCACGAACCAATGACGCTAGAGACTTGAACTAAATTTTATATTATACAGGGTGTCCCGTAAGTAATGGATAACCCTGAAATGCCGCATAGTAGACTTTATGACCGTCCTGAAAACTGATAAAAAAAAGTTCTATCCCAACCACAAGAAAAGTTATATGCATTTTTTTGTTCAGTGCACTATTTTTTTTCTTACTTTACATTTTTGAATACCACGACTACAAGTGAATGAGTTCTATAATTTTTTTTTTGCAGGGATATTCTACATTACTTTTGCCAACACATAAGTAGAAGAAAAATATTATAACAGTTGGACTTCTTAGAGAAAAAAATTATTTAACATTGAATTTCAATGCAAAATGTGAAAACAAATAATTTTTGAAAAAGTTAAATCTTAGCTGGTATAAAAAAAATGCATGAATACCTGAGTGGCCAACTATTTTAAAAATATGCGCGTTAAATGCAGATTTCAAAATGGTATTACTTATTATTATATCTAGAGTCAATAGCAAGTTATTGGTAAAAATCTGCAATACTAGAGTAAATTTGGCAAAAACAAAAGTTTTCAAAATTAGCACAGTAAAGGTGAAAATAATACCAAGCGTTGAACATAGCAGATTTTTGATTTATTGGCTGTTTTTACGATGTTGTCCTAATGATAAATCCAAGCTTTCAACTTCTAGGGCCGAATGCATTATTGATAAAAATGTCAAAAAAGTGCAAAAAACGGTTACATTTTCGAACTTGTTTTGAATTTTACTTGTTCTATTGGGCTTTAACAAACCCATCAAATATTTTGTTGGTTGCTATTAGAGATACCGAAGACTTAGTGCTTGCGGAATTTGACCGAGATCCTACAGTATCAATCCGAGCAATAGCACGACGCATTGGGATCGGAAAGACGATTGCGCATAATGTGCTAAGTAAACATAAATATCATCCCTTTCACCTAACACGGGTGCAAACTCTCCAGCCGCAAGATAATGATAATGAAAATTGAAGAAGATCCGCAGTTTTTTGACAAAATTCTTTGGAGCGATGACTCGACATTTAAAAGAGATGGCTACACTAATCTCCATAATCTCCACTTCTGGGCACTACAAAACCCAAACATCATGAGAGAAGACAGGTCCCAGTACCAATTCAAAATAAACTATTGGACTGGGATTCTCAATGGGAAAATAATTGGACCCTTTGAGTTGCCGGGGATTTTAACTGGCCAAGGTTATTTGGAATTCCTCCAAAATGATCTCCCAACCTTGCTGGAAGAAGTGCCTCAAGAACTAAAGAAATCCCATTGGCTTCAAAATGATGGTTGTCCAGCACACTATGCTGTGCCTGTGCGGGCATATTTAAATGCCAGATATCCAGGCAGATGGATAGGACGTCTGGGACCAATTTTATGGCCACCCCGTTCACCAGACATAAATCCACTTGGTTTTTTTTATTGGGTATGCATTAAGGAAATCGTATACAGCAAGCCGATCAGGTCTTTAGAGGAGCTAAGAAACCGTGTGGAGGCAGCTGCATTACAAATTTCTGAGCAAAACCTTGCACGTTCACTAAGACGTTAATTTATTCGGAGGTGCAGACCCTGTATAAGAGTGGGTGGAAAACAGTTTGAGCATTTGCATTAAATAAAAAAAAATTAAAAAATTATCTATTTTTGTTTTCTAACTAAGTGATCATGTGATTAAAACCTGGCTCAAAAACTTTTTGTTTAGATAAAATAACAAATAAACTAATAACAACCAACAAAATATTTGATGGGTTTGTTAAAGCCCAATAGAACAGGTAAAATTCAAAACAAGCTCGAAAATGTAACCGTTTTTTGCACTTTTTTGCCATTTTTATCAATAATGCATTCGGCCCTAGAAGTTGAAAGCTTGGATTTATCATAAGGATAACATCGTAGAATCAGCCAATAAATCAAAAATCTGCTATGTTCAACGCTTGGTATTATTTTCACGTTTACTGTGCTAATTTTGAAAACTTTTGTTTTTGCTAAATTTACTCTAGTATTGCAGATTTTTACCAATAACTTGCTATTGACTCTAGATATAATAATAAGTAATACCATTTTGAAATCTGCATTTAACGCGCATATTTTTAAAATAGTTGGCCACTCAGGTATTCATGCATTTTTTTTATACCAGCTAAGATTTAACTTTTTCAAAAATTATTTGTTTTCACATTTTGCATTGAAATTCAATGTTAAATAATTTTTTTCTCTAAGAAGTCCAACTGTTATAATATTTTTCTTCTACTTATGTGTTGGCAAAAGTAATGTAGAATATCCCTGCAAAAAAAAAATTATAGAACTCATTCACTTGTAGTCGTGGTATTCAAAAATGTAAAGTAAGAAAAAAAATAGTGCACTGAACAAAAAAATGCATATAACTTTTCTTGTGGTTGGGATAGAACTTTTTTTTATCAGTTTTCAGGACGGTCATAAAGTCTACTATGCGGCATTTCAGGGTTATCCATTACTTACGGGACACCCTGTATACTGTAACGTGGTACCAAATAAGTATATTTGTTGAAAAAAATACAATTAACGGTTTTTTTGTATAAATCAAAAAAAGTGAAAAAAATATTTGCCACCTTGAAAATTTTACGATTAAAAAATGAACCTACCAAAAACATTGAGTTGGTAAAAACTGAATTTCGACTCAAATATCTTTTCAAGAATTTGAGATTATATCTTCCAACTTATTTTATTTTATAAGAAATATTGTTTTTAACATTCGATAAAATTTTGAGAAAAATCGAATTGACAGTTTTTTTTTATAAAAAATAAAAACCTAAACAAAAAACAATACTTAAACTTGGTAAAAATTGATTTTCGACTCAAATATCTTTCAAAAATTAAAAATATTGGCATCAAACTAATTTTATCTTATAAGAAATATTGTTTTTAACATTCGACAAGATTTTGAGAAAAATCAAATTGACAGTTTTTTTACAAAAAATTAAAAACCTAAAAAAATTTAACAAAAGATGGTAAAAATTGATTTTCCACTCAAATATCTTTTCAAAAATTTGAGATTATGGCTTCCAACTAATTTTAACTTAAGGAAATATTGTTTTCAACATTCGGAAAAATTTTGAGAAAAATCTAATTGGCAGTTGTTTTATAAAAAATAAAAACCTAAACAAAAAACAAAAAACAATACTAAAACTTGGTAAAAATTTACTTTCGACTCAAATAGCTTTTCAAAAATTAAAAATATTGGCTTCAAACTCTTTTTATTTCACAGAAAATATTGTTTTCGATATTCGGTAATTTTTTTATAAAAATCCAACAGTTCGTTTTTTGATAATAAATTAAAGTATACAAAAAATATTACACAAATTTGTTTAAAATTGATGTTCGGTTCTCGATATCTCTTAAATTAATTTCATTCATGCAATTTGTATTTGTTTATATAAGATATACAAAAATTTAAGAAATGCTACTAAAAGTGGTTGACATTTGTTTTCGACTAAAAATCTTTTTAACAAAACTAGATTTTGAAACCAAACTATTTCATTATATGAAAAATATTGTTGGTAATTTTGAAATTTTTAAGAATAATTTAACTGACAACTTTTTTAACACAACACGAAAACCTACAAACTTTTAAGCAAGACAAATCGACAGACGGGATTGAAAGTTATCAGTGTGGGTCGCATCCCAACTTTTTGTTTTTTATTAATCAATGTCCTTGTCAATTATTGATTAATTGCGAGAAAGCAAAATCTAAAAATATATATTAGTTTTTGAAAAAATTGGAAACAATTAAATCTGTAATACTATTTTTTTGTCAAGTAGTCTTTTCTCTGGACAGAAAGATCCGTTTTCGTAAATTGTTTCCCATTTTCTCAAAAACTAAAATATATTTTAAGATTTGGCTTTTTGGTTTTTAATCAATTATCGACAAGGATTATTGAATTACTGAACGAAAATAATACTCAAAAACATATACAATTGAAAAACAATTTATGTTATTTTTAACTTTCAAATTAAAATCATTTTTATCTGAAATTATGGATAAAGCAACATTTTTCAAAAAGTTACTGCAAGAATAAATTTCTGGCTCTCAGCAAATTTATATCACAATGACAATGCTGTTGTTTTCTAATCTTAGATAATATATCTAAACTAACTTTGCTGAAAAATTACAACTCCTGCCTAACAGGGTGAGGGGTATTTTTTTTTCTTCTCTAGGACCTTTGAATTTCATTAAGAAATCTTTAGCTGTTTTGAACTATAGAATTTTAAAGAAAAGCAAAAAACACTTAATATTTTTTAAAATCTAAAATAAGAAATTAAAATTAAATATCAAATATTATGTAGACAATATAAGTTCATAACAATTGTTTAAATCACTTCATTAGTTACTAAGAAAGTCTAAAAATAAAATAACAGTACACTTCTAGACCAATACCAAATATTTGTTTTATATTGAATGAAGGCATGTTAAAAAAAAATAGAGAATATTTCATTAAAATCTATCGGACTATTTTTGAGAAAATTCAAATTTTCGATCTTGATCTTAAACCAACTAGAGTCTGCTTAAGGCCTTCCCTGGCTTAGACTCAATCGACGTAATGGATGAGGTTGTAGGATTGAGAACAGAGAAAAACGGACAAAATCGTCTTTTTTCGACATTTCTTCCACCAGAAATGTTTGATCAAAATCTCGAGTTCGACATTTCTTACCAATGCAAAACTTGCTTCCAATCATTACAAGTTGAATAAGAAAATATCGTTTGATAATTATAATCACCTTTTCGAGGAACAATAGGAAAAATTTCTTGCAACTTGTAATACGTTGCACCATCTTATTGAAAATGAACATCGTCACAGTTGCTTCATCCTCATTTTCGAATAAGTAAGATCCAATTGAACACCACACCAAATACTGTCCCTTTCATTTCTCGATGTTCTCAAAAAAAAATGAATGTATAGTTTCAACTTGATTATTTCTGAAAAAGCTTTGAAGAAATTACAATAGCGTTTTATCAAAAGATTTTAAAAACAAGCTGTTTTGATGATTTTGAAAAATATTTTTGTTGTTTTGATTATTAATTTCGTTTTTTTTTATTATTGAAATAATAGTGAAGTCACATTCAATATTGGGACATACATAATTCACTCTAATTTTCTTTTTTTAGTTCTTGACTCAAAAAGCTTTAGTTTCCTTCTCGTGAGTATCATTAGTGATACTCTTCATTTCAAAAATCAAAAGTTACCGAAAACCAAGAAATTGACATCATGTCCAAATTCACTCGATTTCGTCTCACGGCTGCAGAAGGTTACTCCTATAAAACTTATTTTTTTAAATCTCGAATACTGTCTAGTATTATATACTTTTTTGGCGTTCCGTTAGAAGAGGGTGAAGTCCTCAATTTAAGAATAACTCCGAGATCTGATCACGACTGATTTGACAGTTGATTCAATTATAAAAACAAATAATAATGAGGTTTATGAAAATTTGATGTGAACTTATAACACAGTTTGTGAATTTTGGACCTTACAAAAATGTAATTATTGAAATAAAAATTTTTAATCATATTTTATGGTGAATGTTAAAATAATTAAATAACTATCACAATTAAATTAATTTGTATTGAAAGAATAAATAAATATGCAATGTGTTTATTTTCTTAATGTTTTTTTTATTTAAAAATCAAATTTAAGTTGTATGTACAATGTTTTAAATTATCGTAGGAAATCCTTGGCGGTCAATTTTTTTCTTTGGGCTTCAGCGGTAGCAATGACCATGGCATAAATCACCATTGTTATGAGAACGGCACAAGTTTTGAAGAAAGCAGCCATTTTATTGTTGTTTTTGTTGTTAGAAAGACTCAGCGTACTCTATGTGAATTAAATACAGTGTCTGTTTCAATCCAGTGATTTTATCGATATTTATATGAATTCTGCAGATTTAAATGATGGTATTTAAAATAATATATTTATATACAAGATATTCCTACATAATGTAGATATCTATAGTCTATACGGTAAGATAACAATGTGATGTAAAACTTAATGAAGTACTTCAAACAGGTTTAATGTAATTCTAGATTTTATTGCGTTTTTCAACTTGCAATTAATTCATATTTTATGCACATGCACTTGTTGTACGGAATTGTACAGTAAGTTAACATGCCTAGTCAATTTTTGGTTGACATCAAAATTAGTCGTCGCTATCATCAAACACAAATTATTATTTTAAAACTTCGATTTTTTCTATTTTATGTTTAAAAATGTTTTAGGTATACGGTATACCTAATAAAACATACCATATTTTTAAATATGTGTTTTTAAAATAATTTTTTTTTAATCTTAGATCATAAACATTATTTAAGTTAAAAATAATACGCATAGTATTTTGAGGGTTTCATTCCGTAAAAGATATTAAAAACAAGATGTAAATTTTAAATGAAAATTCTTTCGATTGTCGGAAAAAAATTTTATTCCAAAAAACTTAACACTACTCCTATTTTGGAAAACGTCTCTGTGCCACAAAAACGATTACGCAAAATAAATTTTAAATCGACTGATTGTTGAAATTTGAATCATCTAAGAAGCCTGTATGTCAAAACACGACCTACAGTAAATATTTCTGTAGAAATTTTTTTATTTTTCAAAAACATTTTTGATCAGTTTTTTTTCGTAAAAAAGCATCTAATAAATTTTTAAGATCATTTTATGCTAAAAATATTTTAAAGATTTTTCTATTTTTAACATATCATAGGAAGTTTTTTTCACATTTTTCGACGTTTCAAGGTCCCTAAAATCTAAATCAAAGATTTTTAGAGAGATTTTCGTATGTCCATTAAAAAATCATATTACCAATAAAATAATTTTATTCAATGAAGAATAAAGTTTTTGACGTTTGATTGTGATTTTAAGAATCGAAGTAACGTTTTTTTTTTACAAAAAATAAAAACCCAACAAAGTACTGCTAAAAGTTTTTAAAAATTGATTTGCGACTTGATTATATTATGAAAAAAAAGAGGCTGGGATGCAACCCACACTGATAACTTCGCATCCCGTCTGTCGATTTGTCTTACTTAAAAGTTTGTCTATATGTATCAATTTTTACCAAATTTGCGTACTATTTTTTGTAGATTTTATTTTTTTATGAAAAAACAGACTGTTGGATTTTTATGAAAAAATTACTGAATATCGAAAACAATATTTTCTGTGAAATAAAATAAGTTTGAAGCCAATATTTGTAATTTTTGAAAAGCTATTTGAGTCGAAAGTAAATTTTTACCAAGTTTAAGTATTGTTTTTTGTTTAGATTTTTATTTTTAATAAAACAACTGCCAATTCGGTTTTTCTCAAAGTTTTTCCGAATGTTGAAAACAATATTTCCTCAAGTTAAAATTAGTTGGAAGCCATAATCTCAAATTTTTGAAAAGATATTTGAGTCGAAAATCAATTTTTACCAACTTTTGTAAAATTTGTGTTTCGGCTTTTATTTTTTTGTAAAAAAACTTTCAATTCGATTTTTTTCAAATTTTACTGAATGTTGACAACAATATTTTTTGAAAGATGAAAGTAGTTTAAAGCCAATATCTCAAAGCTTTGAAAATATATTTTAGTCGCAATTCAATTTTTACCAACTTTGAGTAATGTTTTTTTAGGTTTTAATTTTTTATAAAAAAAACTGTCAATTCGATTTTTCTCAAAATTTTATCAGATGATAAAAACATTATTCTTCGTTGCACAAAATTGTTTTGGAGATGTGTTATATCTTAGTCGTAAAATTTTCGAGGTGACAAATATTTTTTTCAGTTTTTTTGATTTATAAAAAAAACAGTTAATTGGTCTCTAGTGTTTTTGGTTCGTAAGATATTTGGGGTTAACCAAAATGTTCACCTTTTTTTTAAACTGCTATGGTAAAAAAAACCACCCATGGAAGTTTCTTGAGAGCCCATTCTGCATCTTTCTGCATTATTATATGTATAGCAAAATTTATTTGAAGTCGATATCTCTTCTGGTTCTTGAGCTATGGACGACGAAAAAACGTCGCGAACGCACAGACGTACGGACTTACGGACGTACGGACTTACGGACGTACGGACTTACGGACTTACGGACGTACTGACGTACGAACGTACGTACACACGCACGCACAGACATCTTTCTAAAAATCTTTTATTTCGACTCTAGGGAACTTGAAACGTCGAGAAATGTCAAAATTTTCAATTCGACAAATCGGAGCCATTACAATAACTTCCGATGAGAAGTTAAAAATTTAAAGCTAGTGCCTTTAAACTAATTTTATCTTATGAAAGATATTGTTTTCAACTTTGGGTAACATTTTCAGAAAAATCAAATTTTGATTTTTGAAAAATAAGGATTTACAAAAAATACTACACAATCTTGCATAAAAAAACTGATGTTTGATTTTAATATCTCGAGAATAAATGAAGGTATTGACTTCAAAATTATTTAATTTTATGCAAAATTTTGTTTTAAGCGTAAGAAAATGTTCTTAAAAACATAAAATCGGTATTTTTTTGATAGAAAATAAAAACTTTTAAGAATGCTTCTAAAATTTGTAAAATTTGGTTTTTGAATAAAAAAAAAATCAACAGAAACATTTTATCATTATACCTATGCAAAATAGTGTTGCTTACTTTTATTAATTTTTTAGATTTTTTTCGATATTTTTTTCGAAATTTTCTTAAAAACGTTTTGTTAGTAAAACTTCAATCTATAACTTAAGATTTTTTAACTTTAATTATTATTATTTATTTTTATTATTTAAATCAATACCTATTAAAAAAAATATGATTTAAAAATGATTTATATAAAATTTGATTCGAATTTAAATTTTTTAAACTATTAAGTTATTTGTACCATTTTCTTTTTGAAAATTCTGTAAATATTAATAAAACAAATGTGTATTATGCATAATTTTATACAAAAGTGATTTATTGTAATTATATAGATGAATTGATTAAAAATGTAATGAGGGAACTCCCGCTTCAAACTAGAAATAGCTACGTTTTGTACATGAAACCTGTTTGAATTGATATATTCATTATTGACTGTTTTCCATGTTTCTATTAACTTATAATATTATTTATTATACCAAAGACACATGGAGAAAGAAAATCTAGTTTTGTTGTAAGAATTATCATTATGGAAAACAATGAATAATTATCATTTATGCATTATTAAATAGATGTTTCAGCACACTTAGTTATTGAAAATTATAAATAAATAACAGTACAAGCAATGAATAACGCTTAGAAAGAGATTTGATCTTATAAGAAAAGTGTTGAGCATTTTGAGAACGTCAAGTTTTTCTAACAACATAAAAATGGTTTCTACTTTCTACAAAACCTGTGCAGTTGTTATTGTGATGGTGGTTTGTACTATGGTCATTGCCACAACTAACGCCCAAAGTAATCTGGATGACTACTTGTCCAAAACCATACTACGTTAAATTTTTTAAATATTTGTACAATAAAACAAAATAAAAAACACAACAAATTTTGTATCATTTTTATTTTTAACTTCCCAAAGGAAGTTATAGTAATGGGTCCGATTTGTCAAATTGAAAATTTTGACATTTCTCGACGTTTCAAGGTCCCTAGAGTAGAAATAAAAGATTTTTAGAAAGGTGTCTGTGCGTGCGACGTACGTTCGTACGTCTGTAAGTCCGTACGTTCGCGACGTTTTTTCGTCGTCCATAGCTCAAGAATCAGAACAGATATCGACTTTAAATAAATTCTGTTATACAGATAATAATGCAGAAAGATGCAGAAAGGGCTCTCAAGAAAATTGCGTGGGTGGTTTTTTTACCATAGCAGTTTAAAAAAAAGTTGAAAATTTTGGTTAACCCTAAATATCTTATGAACCAAAAACGCTAGAGACTTGAATTAAATTTTATATAATATATTGAAACGTGATGAAAAACAAGTATATTTTTGGAAAAAATCCAATTTACGGTTCTTTTATAAATCAAAAAAACTGAAAAAAAAAGTTGTCACCTTGAAAATTTTACGACTAAAATACGATTTCATCTCCAAAACAATTTTGTGCAACGAAGAATAATGTTTTTGACATCTTGTAAAAGTTTGAGAAACAATCGAATTGACAGTTTTTTAACAAAAAAATAAAAACAATTAATAAAATTTGGTAAAAATTAATTTTCGACTTAAATATCTTTTTAAAAATTTGTGATTATGGCTTCAAATTAATTTTATTTTATATAAAATATTTTTTTCAACATTTAATAAATTTTTGAGAAAAATCAAATTGACAGATTCTTCAAAAAAATAAAAAGCTACAAAAAACAAAACTAAAACTTGGTAAACATTATTTACTTTCGACTCAAATATCTTTTCAAAAATAAAAATAGTGACTTCAAACTAATTTTGTCTCACAGAAAATATTGTTTTCGATATTCATTAATTTTTTATAAGAATCCAACAGTCTGTTTTTTCATAAAAAAATAAAACCTATAAAAAATAGTACGAATATTTGGTAAAAATTTATGTTCGGTTCTCTATATCTCGTGAACAATAGAAGATATTGACTTCAAATTAATTTCATTCATCCAATTTGTATTTGTTTATATTACAAGAAATAAAAAAATTTAAGAAATGCTACTAAAATTGGTAAAAATTAGTTTTCGACTTAAAATCTCGTTAACAAAAATAGATTTTGAAACCAAACTATTTCATTATGTGCCAAATATTGTTGGTAATTTTTAAATCTTTTAGAATAATTCAACTGAAAACTTTTTTAACAAAACACAAAAACCTACAAACCTTTTAAGCAAGACAAATCGACAGATGGCATGGGAAGTTATCAGTGTGGGTCGCATCCCAACCTCTTTTCTTGTTTTTTTTTTGGTCAGATTTAGAAAATGTTGTGAGAATAGCATTAAAAACCTTGAAGGTTTCAAAAACACCACTTCATCTTGTGGGTTTTCCCATTAGAGGTCTTATTTTAAAGAAAAACTGTATTGTTTAACAGAAATCATTGGATGTTTCATGAGATTTTCCATGACCAATTTAAAAATATGCTGCTGCTTGTCACCGAAAATATCAGAAATTTTAGCTTGAATTGATTGTGGAGCATTGGTATAGACCTTATCTTTCAGGTGGTCACGATATTGTGATCAACTTTTCAGAAAATAACACCGGTCACTGAATATTTCTTGTGTGGCAAGTTTCTTTGTTTAAAATTAAACGTCGCGTCATTCACAACAAAATCTGGTAATGCAATCCGTTCAGCGAAGCAGCTCCAACAGCCTCATTTTCAAACAAGTATAAGGTCCAATCACAGCGCACGAAACGGTGTAACGTTAAGAATGTGGGGACTTTTCAATAATAATTTTTTAATTTTTCGAGCCCCAAATAAGTCAATTCTATGCTCGTCAACGCAGCCTCGGCGGAAATGGGCCTCATTACAGAAAATTATTTGTCGAAGAGAATCCGGAACCAGAACTGCTACTATAGGATTTTCTCCATTTTTAGAGTGAATTTTAATAATTTCAGTGAGAATGTATCGATCCATTTTAAGTTTTTACACTTTTAAAAGTGACAACTGCTCAAATGAAGGGCTATTCAAAATTAAACTATTTATTGAAAACCATCCATTTATGATAATGTTTCTCAAAAAAAGATTCAATACAAATCGCTGCTTCTTTTTTTTGGAAGCATGGGCGTTTCGTGAAAGTTTTAGAAAACCACATCAAGTTTTCGTAAGAAAATAAATTAAAAATGAACGAACTTGTGATATGTCGAATTTATTTTTGGAATCCACAATTCTTCCTTGGCTTCGACTTTTCTTTTAAAAAGGGTTTATTATTTGGTCTCAATCGCATTTGGAAAATCTTCTTAGAATTTAAAACAGCATTTTATGAAACAGATTTTTAAAATATTTATTTTTATATAATTTGAAATATACTTTGTTTACAAATTGAATACATATCCAAAATTTTTGAAAATTCAAATTATTAGTTTTAAAATATAGAACAAATTAAATAAAATAAAATACATTTTGAGTGTTCAAAAAATTATTATTAATCTTGGAATTTCTGAGAAAAGCCTGTTGTTAACGAATTTACCCTCCAAGTGATTTAACGGCGTTATTTTTTCTTTGGGCTTCAGTGGTAACAATGACCATTGTGTAAACCACTATTGCTATTAGAACGGCACAAATTTTCGAGAAAGCTGCCATTTTGGTGTTGTCGTTTTTCTTCTTCTTAGACTGATTTAATGTTCACTATTTGATTCCTGAGTTTAATCTACCGATTTTATCGCTATTTATATGAGTTCTCCAAACCTAAAGTCTTACATTTAAATGATGAATGATGATAAATGATGATGAACGATGATGATTGATGATAAGTTGAATGTTTTTCTTGATTTTATTGCGTTTTTTTACTTGCACTTATACTTTATGCACACGCACTTGTTGTATGGAATTGTAAGTCATTTATAGGCTTTGTTTTTAAATCAATATCTAATAAAACTAAATGATTAAACTTATAAGATTAATATGATTTGAAATTAATGTTTGTGAATTTCTCAAATAATTTTTCCATTAAAAAATAAACCTTTGATATTAATGCTTTTTTTCAAATTAAAAAAAAAAATAATCAAAAAATTTTTAAACTATTCAAATTTGGCAATATCATGAATTATTGTATTTTCTTTAAATTCTAAAATTAAAAAAAACTCATTACAAAATTATTATAGAGTTGACAAAAAAAATATTTTCTGTTTTGGGGTCTAAAGCCACAAGGCTTTTTTTTGAAAAACGTCACTAAATCAAATATGCAAACAAAAATAAAATCGGCTAATAGGTTAAAATTGACATATCTGAAAGATACAGTAAAGCTGTAAGACAGTTTCTTTTCTCAAAAACGTTTTTAATTATTACTTTCATAATTCTCTGGTTCACTAAAAATCAATATTTTTAATGAATATTTTTTATGAAAATGACTTCGAGAATTTCGTAAGAATGTTGTATACAAAAAAACCCCTATGATCTATAAATTTAAATTTTTTTAAACTCGAAACCCAAAATCCCGAAAATCCAAAATTCCGAAAAATCGAAATCTTGAAATTTCAGAATTCCGACAAGACAAAATCTCGTAAAAATGCCGAAAATGCAAACGCGAAAAATTATATTAAATGTAAATTTTGTCGGTATTTCTGATTTTAATTTAAGTTAAGCACACACAAGTTTTTTAATTTCGTTTGTCCATCCCTTTAACTTCAGTAACCGACGACGAAGGGAACTCGCTCCAAAACGCAATTTAATCTTTAATTAAGAAATAGCTACTGCTAATGAACGTAATACCTGTTTGAGTTGATGGGTTTACTTTTCACTGATGTCAATTTCTATTTTCTACATCAAAGCCAGATGAAGATCGAGAATCTACTCTTCTGGAAAACAACTACTTATTGTTTATGTCTTACAAAATCATTGTGATTCATAATTTTAAGATGGTACAACACACTTTGTTTTAAAAATGTTAAATTACAAGATCTCAGTGACCGTTTATACAACTTAGAGATTAGGTTAGGCTCTTAAACAATCATTTTTGGATATTTCGAGCTCCAAATGCGACAGCTCTGCTATATGAACCTCAAAACCTAAGTCTTTAAGTAAAGGGTTAGGTTATGGGTTAGGTTATACTGGCTGTCCAAGATGGAAACGGACACACTTAGGCCAGTTTAATGGCCTATTGTGAGGCTTCCTCCTAAGCTCAATGGAACCAGTTTGAGTCCCTTACGAAACGTGGGAGGCTGATTATGCTGATATGATTTAGATCGTTAAAGAAGAATTCTCCTAGGTAATTCTTGCGTCTTTAAGTAGAATGTGGTGTATTGTTATTTGTGGAATATCTAATTCCAAAGATCGGCAAGGAACACACACGGTTTGGGGTTTTTTTCACATCATTTACACTTCGTGTCACATGGATAGGGACAAGCTTTTTTCGTTTTTTATTTGACGTTATTTTTCAAACCCTTAGGTTTTTTGAAAAAAAAACCCAAATGTGAAATGAATGATGTTTATATAAAATTTGTATTTCAAAAACAATGTTGGATTATATTGATAAATACAAGATATATGGCGATTTTTCCGAAGAAGGTCATAAAATTAAAAAGTACCTGTTTATTTTGTGTCACATGAATAGGGACAATATCTAAATTTACCTATTAGCGTGTTTTAAACCATATAAAAGGATATTTTGATTGTTTGGGAGCTTAGTACGAGTATTAATTTAAAAGAATCAACAAGTATGGGTAGAGGTAAGGGTCTATCTAAGGATGAAAAAGGCCAAATTCAAGCTTACTGGGATCTCGGCTAAACCATCCGTTTTATAGCTAGCAAAATCAGAAGAAGTTCAAATGTTGTATACAGATACCTTAAGGACCCAGAGAGGAATGGACAAAACTTAAAAGGGAGAGTCCAGAAAGCCACTTTATTTCAGGAAAGGCGGGCGATAGTGATAGCTGCTTCGAATTCAAGGCTTTTCATTAGTAAAATCAAGGCATAAGCTGGGGTAAATGCTAGCAGATCGACTGTTGCTCGGGTGATGCCAAAGGCAGACCATATAAAACACCAAAACAATGAAGAAAAAAAGAGGCTGGGATGCGACCCACACTGATAACTTCGCATCCCGTCTGTCAATTTGTCTTGCTTAAAAGTTTGTAGGGTTTCGTGTTTTGTTTCTTAAAAATTTAAAAATTACCAACAATATTTTGCATATACCTAATGAAATAGTTTGATTTCAAAATCAGTTTTTGTTAACGAGATTTTTAGTCGAAAACCAATTTTTACTAATTTTAGTAGAATTTCTTAAAAGTTTTTATTGCTTATATAAACAAATACAAATTGGATGAATGAAATGAATTTAATTAGTCAATACCTTATATTTTTCACGAGATATCGAGAACCGAACATCAGTTTTTACCAAATTTGGGTACTATTTTTTGTAGATTTTTTGTTTTTTTATGAGAAAAACTGAATGTTGGATTTTAATAAAAAATGTACTGCATGTCGAAAATTATATTTCCTGTGAGTGAAATTAGTTTGAAGCCAATATTCTTAATTTTAAAAAAGATATTTGAGTCGAAAATCAATTTTTACCAACTTTTAGTAATGCTTTTTTAAGATATTTATTTTTTGGTAAGAAACTGTAAGTTTGATTTTCCTCAAAATTTTTTCGAATGTTCAAAACAATATTTCTCATAAGATAAAATTAATTTGAAGCAAATATTTTTAATTTAAAGAAAGATAATTGAGTCGAAAATCTATTTTTACCAACTTTTATTAATTTTTTTAAGGTTTTAATTTTTTGTAAGAAAAATGTCAATTCGATTCTTGTCAAAATTTAACTGAATGTTGAAAACAATTTTTCTTATAAGATAAAATAAGTTGGAAGCCATAATCTCAAATTTTCGAAAAGATATTTGAGTCGAAATTCAATTTTTACCAACTTTGAGTAATGTTTTTTTTTTAGGTTTTTTATTTTTATAAAAAACTTGTCCATTCGATTTTTCTGAAAATTTTACCAGATGTTGAAAAAATTTTTTTTTTGTAAAATTTTCGAGGTGACAAATATTTTTTTTCAATTTTTTTGATTTATAAAAAACCATTAAATACATTTATTTCTAAAAATATATTTGTTTGGTATCACGTTACAACACATAATTTAAAATTTAATTTAAGTCTCTAGCGTTATTGGTTTTTGAGATATTTCGGGTTAACCAAAATTTTCACCTTTTTTAAAACTGCTATGGTAAGAAAACCACCCACGCAATATTCTTGAGAGCCCTTTCTACATCTTTCTGCCTTATTATCTGTATAACAAAATTTATTTAAAGTCGATATCTCTTCTGGTTCTTGAGCTATGGACGATGAAAAAAACGTCGCGAATGTACGTACACACGCATCACGCACAGACATCTTTCTAAAAATCTCTAGGGGCCTTGAAACGTCGAGAAATGTCAAAATTTTCAATTAGACAAATCGGGCCCATTACAATAAGGAAGTTAAAAACACCATTGAATGCTGCACGCACAAGCCAACGCCTTAATTTTGCAACAAATCACATCAGGTGGAATGAAGCTTGGCAAAACCGTGCGTCGTCTTTTCCGATGAAAAAAAAATAATTTGGAATTCTATCTTTAAAAAAGGCACATCAAAGGAGGCGGTGTAATGGTATGGCCGTATGGGGAGCAATCACCTATCACGGAACCGTGAAGCTGGATTTTCAAAGCTCTAAAATGACGACAATCACTTACAAATCGGTTCTGGAACCAGCTTTTTCGCAGTTTTCTGAATTATTTGGTGGACAACGATGGTGCATTATCCAATAAGATAATGCACCAATACAAACCGCATGGACAATAAAAGCCAGGATTCAAGGGCAAAATGTAAACCTATTACTATATGGCCCCCATATTCTCCTGACCTGAACATCATGGAAAACGTGTTGGGGATGGCTTTTAAGAAAAGTATACAAAGGAGAACGCGCAATACCCAAAAACCGAAGAAATTATTGAAGCCTTAAAACGGTCCTGGGCCTTAATTTCACTCAATTATCTGACAGCACTCTATGAATCCATACACATTACTAAAAATTATTTTAATCCATTCAATAAGACCAGTATTTACCTAAAACAAAAGATTTTTTGTTATTTTCTTTAATTTAAAGTGTCTAACAGGTAAATTTAGATCTTGTCCCTATTCATGTGACACAAAAAAAACAGGTAGTTTTGTGACCTTCTTCGGAAAAATCGCCATAAAACTTGTATTTATCAAATTAATCCAATATTGTTTTTGCAATACAAACTTATTGTATTCATCATTCATTTCACATTTGGGTTTTTTAAAAAAACCTAAGGGTTTGAAAAATGTTGTCACTATCCATGTGACACGAAGTGTATTTTTCGAAATTTTCTAACATGTTCTGCGAATTCTGACTAAAATATATTCACCATTTTTGTAGTGGATTTTGACAATTTGGATGAGTTTTTGAAGGGTGTTTGGTATCATTTTTAGTAATATAGTAGGTATGGTATTTTTTTTTTTTTATAATTAGCGAACACTAAAAGGGTTTTTTTATACCTTTAATATGCCAAAGACACAGTGTGAGGAAAAGAGGGAAGGGTTGGATAGGTCGGTGTACATTGATTTTGAACTCCTGAACATTGTAATGATGGGGAAAGATAGAGCGTGGCAAGGCGTTTCACATTCGCGTAGTACGGCTAAAAAATGAATCTCTGTACTTCATAGTACGGCTGAAGTTGGGCTCAAGGGTAAACTGATGGGCATTCCTAGAACCGCGAGTACTACGGTTAAATTGCTTAAGGGGAGGAATGCAACTGGCTATTTCACTATCAAAACTTAAAATATGATAGCTTCAAAATTGAAAACTGTCAAATTTGGCCTACCAAAAATGAAACCTTTTAATGGAAAGCTCTTTATATACAAATTTGACATTGTTGAATGAAACTATGACCGTCACATTACTTTCCTTGAAGATTGCTTAAAAAAATGTTGGAACGTTAGTTCTTCATTCAATTGAACGGCCTACACATGAATGATAAGTGGTTTTTAACAAGATAGTGACATAAAAGTCACTTCGCCTTTTTGAAGAAGTAATTTTAAGATATTGTAAAGAAACTTCTAAAAATGTTGATCTTTTCTGAATTTGATTGACTATTCTCAAGTTTCTTTAAACTTTTCTTAGTAAAGTTTTTTGGTGTGTAAAAGTTCACTTTTGACCTCCTTATAGATCCAGCCATGGCATGGTCCCATTGTCACTTCTCTTCCCCCCTATTTTCAGGTAGAGGAACATTACTCTGCTCAAACAGATAAATGTACAAAGGAAGTATATATGAGTTGAGTATTCCTCAATGGGTTTGCGGGGTTTCTTACAAGCGGACTTTTCGTCGTTTAGGTACTCTTCCCAACGCTCTCCAGGTAGCTTGATGGTGACGATGATGTTGAAGTTAGCGCGATGGTGGTATTTACCTCTCCGTGCGTCGTCGTCGATTTGTAAAATTTTTTTTTCATCATCTTTTTCATATTTATCCTTGATGAAAAATATGTATGTATTTATTTTTATTAAAATTAAAACCAAAGTGAAATATATGTATTACACCAAGTCTGTGTGTCATAATAAAATGTAACCTACAAAATACAACCTACGAAAATACGAAAATACGAGCAACAGCTTTTACCAATGAAATTTTTACTTCACAGAATTTCTCTGTCAAAAAGTGAAGGTAGTTAGGTGTATATGTACGAGTATAATACATATAGACACACTAAAAGGATTCCCAAAGCTTGCAAAATTGAATCAGAGGGCAGTCAGTGCGCCAGGAAAAAAATCAATTAAGACCCAAAAAGCAAAATGCCATCAGGATAACATAAATTATGCGTTATACCTATAGTGGTATGCCTACATACATATGTAGTTTATGTGTCCATGTTCTGCAGTAAACACAAAACAAAAGAAATCGTAGTAAAAGTTAACACAAAATACCAACAATAAAAAGGAGAATAAACAAAAAAAAAAGAATACCGTCTCTAGGAATGGGAAAAGGGTATGTTTGTGTACTCACCCCCCCCCCCTCCTCACTCCACACAAGAAAGGATGTAAGAAATGGCATCAATGTCAACTGCCCATGAACTTTGTGTTGGTAGGTAGGTACGAGCCAATGAATATATCCTTACAGGACTACATACATTTAGAATCTGAAGCACTAAAGAACCAACAACAAAAGCTTTATAATAAATTCTTCGAATGGGCCGTCACTTAAAATTTCTCTCTTCAACCTCCATCCTTCCCCCTCCCCCTCACCATCACCCCTTTCATTTCCTTTCTTGTGTTTTCATTATTTCTGCATATTCCATTGTAAGCAGGCAAAAGAGCTAAAAAGAGGTAACCTAATATGGCGACACTAAACTAATGTAGGGCTTCGCATACTTTTCGTGTGCTAAACCTTATGAAAACAGTTTTGGTTAAGATCCATCTATCTATAACTAGGTATATTGCTTCTATAGGTAGGTACACTGCACATAGAAAAGAAAAACAATAACGGTAATAGAACAACAAATGGGGTCTATATTACGAAGTGAAAATGGGCAAAAAGGCATCAACCCAACCAACATTTTATTGCAGAAGCAGAAGGTGTTTTTCTGTGTACGATGCTTTTGCAAATGAAGGCAAAACTAACTGCAGGTAAAGGGGTCACATTTAAAGTGTGGTTTAACCTTTTTACTTTTTTTTCACAATCATATAGAAATTGAGAGAGAGAGAGAGTGAGAAAGCAAGAAAGAGTTGTTGAATATTTTCTTGTGAATACTTTTTAATCAAAAGACCATAGAAAATCCTTGCAAGGTAAGTAAATGATTTTTCAACATTCACTCTCGTTTTATAGGTTTAGGTAAGCTACCACCTACACATTTTATAACATGAGGACGAAGGGTTTTGGTTATAGTAGGTATATGTAGGAATATTTGCGATATCATATAGCTCGCTTTTCATTTTCATTAACATATATGGAAGACATGAGGCTTAATCCCTTTTGCCACGTGGCTAAGAAGTTTATACAGTTTGTTCGACAACTTCGACAACTACAGTTTAAAATTTTCTTCAAAGAAAAGAAGTCCTAAAATATACGCTAGATTTGAGTTTTACACAATTATGATGTTGGCAACCCTAAAAAAATGAAATTTGACAGCTGACAGATAATAATAAGTAAAAATTAATTTAATATCATCAACTGACCAAAAATAAGCTGTTCAAATGTCAAAATCGAATCAGTGATTTGTTAGCTATTATCTTTTTGGAAACACTGGTTTAAACAGCTGACGCACGTTTTGTGTTTTGTTTCACTGTCAAACATCTTCAGTTTGGTCTATAATTTAAATATGAATTGTCTTACAAACGAACAACGCTTGCAAATTATTGGATTTTATTATCAAAATGCGTGCTATGTTAAGAAAGTTCATCGCGCGCTTCTTCCATTTTATGGTCAGTTACGTAAATATGGTCAGTGTACGTTAATAAGCAGAATTGTCGATTTTGGAGTAAATATCAGCCAGAAGCATTGCAAGAGCTACCAGTGCATCCAAAAAAAGTTACAGTTCTTCAAAGATGATGCAAATCGTAACGTAACTGTGAATGGTAAGCGCTACCGTGGGATGATATCCAACTCTTTTTTGCCCAAAATGCAAGAGCTTGACTTGCATGACATGTGGTTTCAACAAGACGGTGCCACATGCCACACAGCACGTGCAACAATGGACTTATTAAGAGGCGAGTTCAGTGAACATTTTATTTCAAGTTCGGGACCGGTCAATTGGCCGCCTAGATCATGCGATTTAACGCCTTTAGATTATTTTTTGTGGGGCTATGTTAAAGCTCATGTCTATTGTCTATACAGACAAGCCCGCTTCAATTGACGCATTGAAAGACAACATTGAAGCATTTATTCGTGAGATACCGGTGGAAATGTTGGAAAGAGAATGCCAAAATTTTTCAGAATTGTATGTGTTTTTTTTGAAAAACTTTCCTATAGCTTTTAAAAAATCACCCTTTATTTATGTCTTCTTGCCACGAAAATGTAAATATTTTTACAATTGTTTTCCAAACCTTAACTGTCAGCTATTTAATGAAGTTTTGACATATTTTTTATAGAATTATGTGGACGCAACAATTAAAATGAGTTACCTTCGGATTAAATGACTTATAGCAAAAGATTAGCGGATTTTATGATAAGGGACTTTTGATGCTGCTATCTTTTGACATTTGACGACAAGTAAAAACTATGATATTACTAAAACTGTAACGCTTCAATAATACAAAACTCAATTTTGCAAAACTTTTCTCGAAGAGGTAAACTTTTTAATTTTTCTTCTACTTTTTCCACCTAAATAAACTTCGTCGAATTCTAAATCTCTTTTTTTAAGATCAACTTAAAAAATAGTTTTGTATACTTTTAATATGCCAAAGGCATAATATGAGCATTTGAAAAAAAAGAGAAGGGTTGGAAAAAAAGATGTAGGTGTGTACATTGGTTTTGAATTTTTGAGCATTGCAATGACAAGCAAAGTAAGACATTCTACATTCACGTAGTACGGCTGTAGAACGAATCTCTGTTCTTCATAGTACGGCTGAAGTTAGGCCCAAGGGTAACCTTATAGGTACTCCCAGCCTCGCAAGTATTATGGTTACAGCATTCAAGAGAAGGCTATTTTATTAGAACTAGAGTCTTTTAAAGTAAACATAAAAAGTAGATGGCAAGAAACTTAACAACGATACTCGAGTGAAGTTACTGCGGAGAACCAGCCCATAGATGGGTATTGTAAGGGGTTTTTCAATTGACGCGGATAGATTTTGGCGACCAGTGGCGGCCAATTTGGTTTGGTGACACCTGTCAAATCTTTTGTTTATTATTCAGTTGTTTATGCCGAATCATCATGGCAAGTTACACGATTGAACAGCACGTTCAAATAATAAAACTTTATTATCAAAATGAGTGTTCGTTAACGCAAACGTTCCTTGCATTGCTCCCATTTTACGGTAGACGTGGTGGCCCTTCACAGTCGATTTTTTAACGTTTGGTGGCCAAATTTGAAACGACCGGTTCAGTAAACAATAAGCCAACACCCGTACGTTCAAGGAAGGCAAGATCGAAGGAGAACATCGCAGCGGTCCGTTAAAGTGTACAGTAGAACCCGAGGCAGTTTATTCCTCGCCGCACCATGCACAAAAACTCGGCCTTTCGCAGACTTCAACTTGGCGAATTTTGCGTCTGGACTTGGGCCTTCACCCTTACAAGATCCAACTGACCCAGGAGCTCAAGGTTCATGACCATAAACAACGCCGTTTGTTCGCTGACTGGGCTTCGAATCGTTTGGAAGATGACCCCAATTTTGGCCGAAAAATCATCTTTAGTGATGACGCGCATTTTCGGATAAATGGCTGTGTCAACAAGCAAAATTGCCGTATATATGACGACACCAACCCACGCCAGGTTCACCAGGTGATAATTCATCCTCAAAAAGTAAACGTTTGGTGTGGATTAATTGAAATAGAAGTTGCAGATAGGAAATCATTTATGAAAATGAGGAAGAGGTTTACATATAAAACGGAGCCCTGGGGCACACCTGAATTAGAAAAAAACGTTAGATAGCGGACCCTATAAAAAAGCTTATATACTGAGGTTTTGCTAAGCGTGGAAGAAATGCGCTCAAGAACTATCAGGGAAGTCATAATTAGCAGAGAACAGCCTTTGCGAACAAACTAGCAAGTATATCATCATTGACAACAAGAGTAGGAACCTAGGAAGAAAAAGAATTCCTCATGTTTTTAATGAATGACCAATAAATAATGACCAATAATTCTTACTGACTTTGGGTCAGAATTTTTACCGTAATTTTTAGTCATGTAAAAATGTCAGTCCTTCGAACAAAAGCGTTGCAAGCCTTCCTCACTTGCGTTTATCTATTTCGGTTTTATTTTAAAAATATGTACAAAATGCTAACTCCGTTTCAATTCGAAACTTTGTAAATTTCTTCACGTCAAGACTGTATAGAAGTCAAATTGTACAACTGCCAAGGGTAACTTTCGTCGCACACAATCATTTTGCGCCATTTAATCTTTTTCAACAAAATGTTGACTTAATAATCATTGTTCGTTGCCTTTGCCTTTGCCTTACAAAAAGGCAACTCAAAAAGAACGTCATGTATAAAAACCATCAGGCTAAGTAACCAAAGATGATGTTATAGCTATACGAGTACTTATACATATATTTTTTTTTTGTTGCCCTAACCTTAATTCTTTAAGCAAAATATATATATATATAAAATAACTCAGTTTAGCTCCCCAAGGTTAGATTAAAGGCAAAACTGAGTATAGGTGGGTTGGGTACTGATGATGGCTATAAGCAGGAAAAAATAACTTTTTTTTTGGAGTTTGCCTTTGCATAACTATACAGTACCTACACGTATACTCTATACAATCTTGTGCCTGACTGAGTTTATGATTAACAACAACAAAAGGCAATAAAATGTTTATTTTCCTCTTTTTTTTTTTGCTTCATCTTCATTTATATATGTATGTAGGGTATAGGTACTTATTCCTTGGCGTCAAAATTCAAACCTTTGAAGCTTGAAAATTTTATTGCTTGGGAATATGTGAGAAGGCCTTATTTGAGTTTACATTTATTTTGAACCTCTATTATAATGTTTAGGCACCTACATATTTTTTGATACGATATTTTTTTTGATCCCTTCACGTCTTGCTATAATCGTCATATCTGCCTCCGTTTAATATTTTGTTGAGAATATGAATGAGAAAAATTTAAAGTGAATAAGGGACCCTACATATTTGATTCTTTAGGTTTGTCTACTTTACATAATATTTATTATCGTTTTAGACTGAAAACAAATACTTTTCCGTTGGGAAAGAAAAGTTGTGGACTAACGTAAGTTGACAAAATAACAAGAAAGTAAGTTACTAAGTTCCAGATAACATTGACAGAAAATTGGGAAAAAATGATTTTGGCAACCATTTTGATTTGACTAAACTGTCAGATTATATTTACCTGTCAAACCGAAACTATTATTTAAAACAATTCATATATTCGGAAATCCAAATGCAATCCAAATTAAGGATCGTTTGTATGTACATATATATATTCAAATTATCCGGATACTTACTTATATCGAGATGGTGGTAAAATTAAATTTTGCAATGAATATCCTAAAATATATACTAAATTGGTACTAAAAAAGAAACTGTATGCTTGGAATATCTGGATACCCTATACAGATCCGGATAATGGAGCGCAAAATTATCCGGATAGTGGCCCATATAAGGACATCACATCCCACAAAATATAGTACAATGGAACCTAGCTATTACCTTCACAGAATCGAAAGCAAATATTTTCGAAAACGAATATTTTGTATTCTCTATTTCTGTTTTGGCGTAAGGCCTTATTACGTATTTTTTAAATCAAATAAGTTTAAGTTTAAATTTAAAGAAATTAAAATAACAATCCTTTGTTTTGGCACACACTTTATTAAATTGAATTGACAGAAAAGTTGACTTGACAGAGAAACTCCATAGCCAGAATCCGATCATCATAGATAAAACATTAATATAGATCGAACATCATCTTTCAGTCTTTTCATGCAGGTTTCACAGTTTCAAAAGTTGAATGTGATGGGTGCGTTCAACAATTTCTAATGCGTTTCCGAATGTCATTAGCGTTCGAAAACGGACATTTTGTTTCTACATCCAAGAGAGGTAACGGTTTGCAATTCGAAGATCGTTTTTAAAGGACACAAAAGGAAAATTGTGTAAAGTTGTGTGAAATAGATAAAATGTAAGTAAGGAAATAATAATTTTATTCAAAATTTAAGCAAATAAATTTCATTCAGCGAAAAATGTGCCAAGGTGCCTCACTCAGTCAACTGATGAGTCCATGTGAGTTCCACCCGGACGAAACGCCAAATTTTTTCAAGGACTAAAGGCTGCAAGCTATTTTGAATCAATAATTCAACAAGTCCGAAATATAGTGCATTGTCTTCTACTTTGCTTGAATTTTTTCAACAGTATATAGAATTTGTATTATGACAAACCTCTTTTGAAAAATGTGCATACCAAACAAAAGCAATTTGAAATTATGGTGGAATTCATTTGTGCTCTGCTCATCCCGATTTAACCAAGGGACGTTTGAACGCCTCGGACGCCAGAAACACTTCAAACAATTTGTGGGAAAGACTATAGTCATCTTTAGGGCCCCCGCAGACTGCAGACTTTTTATCGGCCGATAGTTTGGTCGGCTTCTTAATCAGTATGGAGAGGAATGCATATGCGCACACTACAGCGATTCAGTATCGGCCGATAAAAAAGTTTGATAGGCTACCCGATTATATTCAAACTAATCTGTCGGCCAACTATCGGCTGACTGTTTAATCAGTATTGGCGCATTCACGCCTGCGCATACATGACGATTGTTTAATGTTTAGTCGGCCGATAGTTCAGTTCGCTCTGTGATTTGGCGTAGTGTGCGTGTATTTTGAATATGGCGTCCCCCAAATCACAATAGATAGCTGTTGGATAGTCTGCGCCCTGTTCACCAACCAAACTGTTTAGTTGGATCGGTGTGCGCACTTTCAGCCCAACCCGACTAAACTATAGGCCGATAAAAAGTCTGCAGTCTGCGGGGGCCCTTAAATGAATATTAAATTATTATAATTTGTATAGGTATGGGCAGATTATAAAGGCCACGCGTATTGCGTATTGTTCTACATTCAATTCAATTCTTCTCTATTTGCTTCATCCATCCGCAGCGCAACTGAATCCGTTTTATTAACTTTTTATTGAATTTTATATTTTCTCTTTAAAAATTCATTTCAACTTCCTCGTCTTGTTTGTGATTTGTTTTGATTTTTGTTTTGTATTTTTGCTTTGACACATGCACATCTCATGAGAAATACTTCGAGACTCGGCAAATCTATTCTATAAATAGAAAAAAGTACTAGATGATTGTTTTGTTCGATTCAAACATTTAATAGAGTGCGAATTCATAAACGAATCGAATATCATCTTCGAATCGGACCGTATATTCGAATTATCCGGATAGTTGCTGATACATTTAGATATCGGAAGAACATAGAAACTATCTGAATCCGGATCGAAGTCAACTGTATTTTTTGGCTTTATGTACGACATTATCAAGATATTTATGTCAACTGTCTTAATCATATTTATCCGATTATCCTGGTTTTTGTGTGGTTTGAAGATCCTGACAAAAGATGATCAATAAAACACAATTCAAGTCTTAAAAAGAAGCAAGCTGTCGTTAAGTAACTTTGCAGGATTATTTCAAAAACTTTAAAATGAATGAGAAACTAAATATTCGTCTTTAAAATAAACGAAAAACAGCTTCTTCCATTTTATGAGAAATTTTTTCTTACAAAAACGGAATTTGATTTATTTTTCCTTAAAATATTAGCTCAGCAAAAAAAAATGTTTGGTTTGAAATTTTAACTTACCCTAATGCCCAAAAGTTCTTACTTCTTCACCTACACCGAATAAAAAGCAATGAAGATAAATTCAATCTTTGCTCAAAGGAATGCTTGCTCCTAAATAATCCTGTACCTAATACATGTGTATAGTATAGCCCAATTCGCAATAAGACCACAACAATATAATACAAACTACATCGTGCTTGCCGTCTTTCCATCTTCTCATCTTTTTTTTCTTCTATAACCATACTTCCTTTCATCCTCCTCATGAACCATTATTTTCATAACTTGTAGGGGTTTATTTTCGTCCTGAAGAATAGAAATTCACAACTTGAGGAAGGATAAATAGCTATAAGCGGTAGTAGGTAGTTGTAGAGGTAGAGGTAGAGATCCTTCCATTACACACACGCAAGGTGTAAAAATATTGTTGTTTAGAGAATTGTATACGAATATAATATTAAAGAAGAAGAAGAAGAATAAGAAAAGAAAACCCAAACATTTTAGAAATATGAAAAATAAATTTGTAGCTTAGAGCAGCCAGAGTCTCAAGCTCAAGGAGTATATAGGATTTAAGGTTGAGGGAGTAGCTATATAAAAGATTGGTTGGCTATTTGGTTCAGAGCTTATAACACTTTCCTGTGTTCGCTGCTTGTGACATATATGAGTGTTTGTATTCAATTTCAAGGAGAAAATAATAATAGAAAAAAGTCCTTGGCTTTATGATGACAAATCTGTATATATTGGGTATTTTTAAGCATATGTGCGTACTAAGAATTGAAATTTCATTGTGAGGTTAGTTTTTATAGAAAGACACAAATTTGACATTTTTCCTTTTTCTTAAAATCATTAAGTATGATGAAGTGTATAGTGTCCGTTACATAATTTTAAATGCGTAGGACATACATACCACAGTTCGTGTTTAATCCTAGTTATAGAATGTGGCACCTACCTTGTGCGTTAAATTGACGAATTCTACAAAGATAAATCTAGTCATGTCACAGTATTGAATTAGGCCTTTTGATTTGGCGTAAAATTGTAGGTTCCCTTGTCTTCTACTACAAATTGGCGAATAAGTTTTGGGATTTATTTCCTTACTAGCTTTTACCCGCGACTTCGTCCACATTAGATAGTTTTTTTGGATAGTAGTATGAAAAAACCTGAGCTGTACTTTTTTGTACGTATGTTTGTATTGTGCCGACATGGGATGAGGCCATACTAAGTGTGATTGTCATAGATTAGGTTAGGTTAGGGTAAATACATTTTAAGAAGGAGATAGGTTACTGCAATGCATTTTTATATACTGTAATGACGCATTACAAATCTACAACGAAAACACGAACAAATTGCATGCGTTCTGTCACTACACCGAGCTTTGAGTTCACACTCAGTTCAACTTGGCCAAAACTCGGTGACATTAATTTGCAAAGGTTATTTTGTCATTCACAAGGATATAATTCACACTAGGTTTTTACCAAAAGGTTGGCTAGTAGAACCGAACAAGACCAACAGAAAGAAAAAGTAGAAGCAGGGAAACAGACCGCGCATATTATAAATACGCCTGAACTCACGGAGCAGAAACCAGTTGGACTTCGATCGCCGCTAAGCGAGGATTAGTGGTAAGTAAGTTGGATATAAACAGGGGCTTCCCCCCACCAGAGGTAAGGGGCTTCTTGTGAAATATTCAAGTTTAAATGATTTACCAGTTTCGGCTGTGTTTTACCAGTTTCGACTGTGATTTACCAGTTTCGGCTGTGTTTTACCAGTTTCGGCTGTGATTTACCAGTTTCGGCTGTGTTTTACCAGTTTCGGCTGTGATTTACCTGTTTCGGCTGTGTTTTACCAGCTTCGGCTGTGATTTACCAGTTTCGGCTGTGTTTTACCAGTTTCGGCTGTGATTTACCAGTTTCGGCTGTGTTTTACCAGTTTCAGCTGTGATTTACCAGTTTCGGCTGTGTTTTACCAGCTCCGGCTGTGATCTACCAGTTTCGGCTGTGATTTAACAGTTTCGGCTGTGTTTTACCAGTTTCGGCTGTGATTTACCAGTTTCGGCTGTGTTTTACCAGTTTCGGCTGTGATTTACCAGTTTCGGCTGTGATGTACCAGTTATGGCCGTGCTTTACACACGATAAGAGGCAATTCACCCGCGTAACGGCGATTGCCCCCGTCCTGACCGAATCGACAGAAGAGACGTGCCCCGCGCCTCCTGCTGACCGACACTTATCGCATAGACTACATCGGACCCATGGCGCAAGCCGAGATTGGGATGAGAAGAAATATTACGAAAATCAGAATTTGACAAAAGAGAATGTTAACCGACTATATGAAATAAATTCAAAATAATATAAAGTTAATTACAAATAAAGACAAAGACCTATTGATGTTAAATTTTGGTGTTTTATTTAACTAACCCTGGACACGGTGAGCATACCCCAGCTGAGAAACCTAAAACACCCTCACAATACGACGTTTTTTTGTTTTTCCTTCCTTGGTCAGAACGTAAGGATTTTGTGGGTTTAATACTCGTGAGCACGCTACATATAATTGTCCATGGGAAAAACAGTTTTTTTTCCAAATTTACATATGCAACTTTCAGCGTTTGCCCCCGAGCTTTATTTATTGTTATTGCAAATGCTGCTTTCAAATTTCAAGATTTCTCATTAACAGGACTTGAACACCAACCTTCAATCTCAACTTATGAGAAGGGTTGGGAATGCGTTGTTTTCCCGTAATACCAATTTTATCCAAATATTATTCAAATATTTGGTAATTTAGGGATGAAAGTGATCAGATTCCACGGAAAGTAATTTTCCCATGGGAATGCGTCATTTTCCCGGGGTAAAAAGTAGCCTATTTCCTTTTTTGGGTACCAAAATATCTCCATACCAAATTTCATGCAAATTGGTTCAGTAGTTTAGGCGTGATTGACAGACAGACAGACAGAGTTACTTTCGCATTTATAATATTAGTATAGATAAGCTATTGCGTTAACCAATTTGTATGAGACGTAGTTCTTCAATAGTAAATAAGGGGGTGAGGGTAATCCAATCCATCCATCCAATAAGAATTTTTGAACTTCAAAAATTGATTGGGACCATATTGCTAAAATCGGATCTCAGCTTTCATTTATTCTTTTTTCCCAAATTACGATGTTAGATACGGTGTATAGCTTCGTCTTTCTAAAAGTCACCATGATCGTCAAAAAAAGCTAACAGATCTTGAAAAAAATCACTGATTTTCGTTAACAACTTAACCTTGCTCACAAGAATTCGACTTTAAGAAGACTACAACTGCATAAGGTCATCATCATGTTTAGAACATAAAAGATTGAAGAGAAGATACAGTTGTACATTCCACATTCTAAATGTGCGGCTTAGAAAAATATCTCTATGCTACCACCCGAAATTCAGCTGAAATTCAGGAGCTGACTTTAAAGACAACGATAAAATTTGTGTTCGAGAAAAGGGCTCTCCAACGGGTTTAATTACATTTTTAAACCAATTTAAAAAAAAAATCAAAGGATATTTTAAAAGAGAAATGCAAATAATGTTTACTTTATAGTTCTATCAAGACTGCAGAATAATTTTTTCCATGCAATGACGTCATTGATCGATTAAATTATTCCAATCTACTGCGTCTTCTATTCATTATAATGTTTCTTATAGAAGAAGAAGTACAAGAAAAAAAACTTCAAAGAAGAACCCTATAGCATCTTCGAACCATTACACTCTGAACTGAACATTGAACTCTTATTCCGCAAAAACACAAAAACTATTTTCGAAGGTACCTGTTGCTTGTTATGCCCTATAGATGTAAAAAGACTCAAGGAGGAGGAAATTTATGACACAAAATGCCTTTTGTCGTATTCTCATCCCCGATTCCCACAACATCGACCTCAAGCTCGACAAATATTTCATGTTTTCACTTGCACCATGAGCCAAGTCCATATTTTGCATGCCATACCAATATGCAACCATTGGCTTTTAATAGCAGTGGCACTGGTGGCGTGGTGTTGTGTGGCAGTAGCAACAAGGCAGCACCAATAACACATTTTCTTGGAAGAACTACCTATGTTCTTGTTCTACGGTGGCGACGACGAAGTCGACGATGAAGATGGAGATGAAGACGAAGAATAGTGCTAATTTTGCATTGCTCGTTGGCAAAATAGTTGAAGCTCATTTCCTGAAACGGTAGCGTGCTATATGCGATGCGGTGTTGTGGCAGGTATAAGTTAGGCAAGACACAGCGGGGAGCAGACACACATAATAATGGGCCAAAACCGTTGTCGCTTTTCGATGGTGCAAAAGACAAGGTGTTCCTTGTCACCCTAAGTGCACGACATCAAAATTCCAACCCCAGCAAGTAATATAGATGACTTTTCGACTTCTTTGTGCTTGCTCTGCTTTCTAGGAATCGTGTTGTAGTCATTCGTTGTTCTTCGTCTTCGTCGTCGTCGTTGTTGTTTTTGTATTTTTGTATAGTCTTGGTTTCGTAATAAGAGTCGTCCTTGTTCGAGTAGTCTTCCTTTGTGTCCCGACGACGACGACGACTATACAACGACGACGAAGACTAAAGCCTTGTTCCTTCGAAATAGTATTCCACGGTAGATTTATAAATTCAAATACATTATGGAAAAGGTAATTAAAATTCCAATTTATCCGACCAACAACGCGACGACGAAGAGGTACGACGACGACGACGTGGCGTAAGGGATAAAAGGCGAACCCAGCAGTCGACGATTCAAGTCAAGTCAAGTCAATACCCCTCTTTGTAAGGGCTAAAGACATTGCCAGAACTCAGCCAAATATAGGTATAGAAGGTACAACGAAACCAAAAACCAAACCGAGACGGAGATGAAGACCCAGAAGCCAGAAGTTAGGAGCCAGAAATGTCTTCTTCACTCGGGGGTTGGGTCGTGTGAATAAGCTGAAGAGATGTGCCACTAAACCTGTTCATATTTAACGTAAATACCATAGTAATAAGATTGGAGTCTGCCTCTAGTTCTACCTCTCCCGCTGCCAGTGCCAACAACGTGACGTTTTGTAATGTGTGTTTTTCGCTTTGCACTGATGTTCAATCTCAATGTTCCTTATGCTAATAGCAGCGCTAGAGATGCCAGCGCAACGGGGATAAACGAAAGGTTCGTGCACGGTAAACCTAACTGACGACGACTACGACGTATCCCAATCCCAACCATCGACAGTGTTCTGACTCTGACGCTGAAGCTGAGGCTGATGTATAGATGTCGAGATGTTGGCAGTGGTGGCGCTGCGGTGCGGTGGTTAGAGAGGGCCTCAGTTAACTTCATAAGCACGGGGATACAAATTTATGCGGTTCCCGCGTTGTGTGCGTGCTCTGTGGAAGGTGTCATTAAACCGGGACACATCAACACCCATGCACAACAGCACGTCGACAACGACAAGGACGAGCGACGGCGGCGCGCGGTGGTGACGACGACGACGACGGTAAAGACTATAAGGCAGGTTATTTAGGGTTTGACGCGTTGGTGAATTTTCTCCGCGATTAGGCACACATCTTTAACGTCTTGATGGTGCGAGGCTTGAAGGGTGATTTTATTTTCATTATAAGTCCTCTATTTTTTTTTAATTTGGTTTTTTAACTTGACACGTGAGGTTGCTGTGCTCTGGGCTCAATTCTCAGTGCTCAGGGATTTTGATTATTTTTGTCTTAAGCATCTTTCACATGAGCAACGAACTGCGAATTGCGAACTGTGGATGTTCGCATATTTTGACTTTTCTTTCACATGAGCTTTTATTTCTATTCGCAGGTAGCGACGAATTGTCAACCCGTTTCTCCATATTTTCCTCAGCCATCATCTTTAACACAAAAACAAAACAAGAGTGGATAATTTTGAGGTTAAGTTGAGCGCGAACAATTTATTCGTTGCAGTGTGGATGGTATGTGGAACGCGAATAGAGTTTGACAATTCGTAGCAACCACACTGCGATTCGTTACTACCAAATTGTTTTTACAAAATTCTCTTGTTTTAGAGAACAAAATGCAAATTTTATTATCCTAATATTAGTGTCAATTGGTTTCTTATAATTTAAATGCGTTTTTGTGTGGAATTGACTTTTTGAAATGTGTAAAATCACGTTTGTTCGTCCATTCGCAGTTCGCAGTTCGTTGCTCATGTGCAAGGCACTTTACTCGTAAAAACAAACAAAAAATTGAATAATTATTATCCTTGTTGTTTTTCTGTTCTGTGTGTATGTGTGTGTGTATTTTTTCGGGGATATAAATGAAAAGAGTTTTTCTGGAAAGTTAATCCCTTCATGGAGCACATTTATCATTTTAGGGGCTAATTGCTGTCCGATGTGACAAAATGACAAATGCATTGTGTTGCATCCAGAATCCAGCTTCCCAGCATCAGATAGATAGATATATGAGTTTTTGTTTATGTGTCCTTGCAAACAGAGGGCGCAGCGCAGCGCAACGTAACGAAAAATAGGAGTTATAATGGATTAAAGTTTCCATAAGTACACCTGCTCACGTTTCGTATGCCATAATTATGTTAATTAACTTTGCACACAGCATCGTATCATCAACATCATCACAGAACAGAACAGAAGAGAAGAGCAAGAAAGCAAGAATAAGTAAAAATAGAGAAAAAGCATAGAGGAACAGGCATGGTTGACTGCAACGGAAATTATGGAAAAATAAAATGCCAAAAGGGTTGGAAAAGTTCCTTCCTGAGTAAGAGTCCTGCTGCTGTTGCTGTTGCTACTCCTGCTGTTGCTGCTCTTATACTTCTATGATGCTGACTGCTGCCGCCATTACCATCACCATCACGATATGGCATAATTCATTTAGCTATGATGATGGTCATTCTTTTGGCCATATTCACAGAAACAATGAGAAACATGAAGTTCTTTTTTTTTCGTTTTGTTTCTGTTTTCTATTTTTCTGTTTTTTTTTTTGTATTTTATTTTTTAAATTCAAAAATGTGAAGGATTTCTGTTGAATTTGTTTGTTTCTGTTTTCTTTTCTTTTTCCTGAAAATATGAAAAAGGTCTATGACCTAGTTCCGAGAGACTTATATTAGTATACCTGATGGAGGTAGCTATGTATACCTAGGTTTATAAAAGATTGATATGAAAAATACTTGAACAAACCTCAATTTTATTTATAAGAGCAATATAATTTGGTTAAGATGTACACAGGTAAATAATGTGATGATGAAAGCTTTGGTGGAATTTAGAAGATCTTTTAATGAACTTACGTAATTGACCTAAAAATTAATGGAGTCTTGCTGTTTTTCTAAAGGACTTTGTGAGTGTATTTTATGAATTAGCTTCTAATTTTATATTGAGGACAAATGATGCTGAAATTAAGATTTTATTTTATTAAGTACGAAATTTATGTTTGTTTTTGTCCAGATTTTAAAATTTACAAAGAAGGTCTAAGGCAAGTATGCCACTTGACAGATGTACAATATGGTAAAAAAAATGGGAAAATAAGTTTATATGTAAATGTAGAATTATATTTAATAATAAAACGCTTGAAATACAAACAAAAAAATGAAAAACAAATGACAAAAACTGATAAATCATTCGTTCAGGCAGTCAACAAAAACTACCTTCCACAAAAGTCAAAACACATAATAATGAAAGTAACTTTCAAAAATCCTATAAAAATTGCCTGTTTGAATTTATATTCCAAAATTCTTTATGTAATTACAACGTATGCATACATTTCAATGCTGTTAAATATGCTAACAGAAATGATACTCTGGGCGTATACGCAATTTTATTATTAAGTTTCGCTATTTTTGATTTGCATTACTAATACATTAGATTAAGAAACTTAACTAAAAAGAGACTGGGATGCGACTCACATCACTGATAACTTTACAATCATTCCCATCTGTCAATATTTCCAAAAGTCTTAAGAAATATTAACAACAATATTTTGTGTAAGTTAAAAAAGCCCAAGTTCAATATGTCTCTTATTTGTTATCAATATATTTAAGTCTTTATTAGCAGATCCAGTTTTGTATCTAGATGTTTATAACGTTGGTCTTATAAATAATCCAGATTTTCGACATCCAAGGTCTGAACTCAAAATAGCAAAAAATCGATAATACAGCGAAAAACGTTATTTGTTTCCAGGTAAGAAAAAAACATTTTTAAAAAGTCGCTGCAAGAAATCCAATTTTTCCAAGTTCTTAGTGGCATTTATTTAAAGTTTTTATCTACACTAATATTATAAAGAGCAAATATTTGTATTTTTATGTATGTAACGAATAAACTTAAATAGTACTGGACCGATTTTAATAATGCTTTTTGCATTAGAAAGCTACATTATCACTGAGTAACATAGGCTATATTTAGTACTAGATTACTATAGAAATTCCTATTAAAACCAACCGAAGGTGTAAAAAATTAGCCATAAAATGCCTTTCACCGTATACGCTGCGAAGAGTATTAATAATAGGACACTCAACAGGCTTGCTCTCTTCTACCAAAACGTAAGAGGACTTCGTAGTAAGACTGCTGACATTTTTCTCAACTCCCAATTATTTCCACATGACGTATTTGTTTTGACAGAAACTTGGCTGCTTAATTCAAGCTTTTCGGACACAGAACTTTTCAGCCAAGAGTTCGAAGTTTACAGAAATGATCGTCATGTTGGTAATGCAAATGATTTAGGTGGAGGTGTTCTCATAGCGGTAAAAAATACATATTTCTCTTCTTCTGTATCTTTTCCATTTGAATTATCAATTGAACTGTTATGTGTAAAGATAATGGTACAGACTAAGACTATTATCATTTTAAACGTTAATATTCATCCAAAAAGTTTAGAGTCTGTTTATAGCGAACTCTCCTTATAGCATTAGACTTTGTTATCAGTTTGTCCTGCGCTGACACCAATATTTTACTTCTAGGTGATTTTAATTTACCACACATTGACTTAATTCCATCGGAAGACGAATCTTGCCTTGAAGCCTCTCTCTCTTCTTCACAATTGGAACTATCTTTTCTCGATAAAATCCTTCTTAATGACTTACAGCAAACAAGCTGTATTAAAAACTCAAAAAATCGAATTCTCGATTTAGTATTTTCTTCTGACGCTATTAGTACTCTTGTTCTAGAATCTAGATCAGGAATTACTAATATTAATAAATATCACCCCCCCCCCCCTTTGGGCATTTTTCTTGACTCAAGTAATCACCTTACTGAACTGAACACAGTAATTCCTTTCATTGCTTATATAATTTTGACTTCAGAAGAGCTAATTTCCAGTTGTTGTCTTAAGATTTAACCATTTCTGGAATTGCTGATACCTTAGCATTTTTTAATATTGACGAAGCAGTTTCAATTTTGTATAAGATCCTTAATAATTGTTTAGAAAAAAATCTACCTTTTAACAAATCAAAAAATTCAAACTTTAGCCACCCTTGGTACACGAAAGAATTTCGTTTACTTCGTAACAAAAGAAATAAGGCATGGAAAACTTATCTCAAAACTCTGTCTCCAATCAACTTCTCTGTTTTTGTTGAATTCTTTAATGAATTTAAGTCTCTTTCTAATTTTGTATACTCTAGTTATGTTACTGATATGGGCACCTCTTTGAAAGAGAATCCGAAAAAATTTTGGAAACTTGTAAACTTAAAGAAAAAATCAGATGGCTTTCCAGTTAACTTCACTTACAAGAACCTTTCGTTAGATAAAGCTGTTGATATCTGTAACGCTTTCGCGACAAATTTCCGTGAGTCATTTGTTAATAGCCCTCAAGAAGTTGATGAAGTATATTTTCATAATCTTCACTCCTTTTCGCAAACTAGCTGTAGTCATATCCCTGTGCTACAGAATACGGTCCTTGATCTTTTATTCGCGTTGAATGATGACTGCTCAGCCGGTTAAAGGCCCTTTCACACCAAACGAATCAGAATCACTCCGCATCAAGTTGAATCTGATTGACCAAGATTCGGCTTCGAGCGCTCCGTTTAAATGTGAAGGGATTCTTTTCTCGCCTTCAGACCGGACGAATCTGGTTCAATCAGGTTTGATTCGAGGTCGCACTTGATTCAACCTGTCAGATTCCTTGATTCTTGATTCTTGAATCAACAACCATACGAGATGGAGGTGGAGTTATTAATTTTAAAAGTTAAAGAAAATAAGTTCGATTTATGATTCAGGTTAATTCAGCTGGTGTGAAAGAGTGGAGATGACGAATCAGATTCAACTTGATGCGGAGTGATTCTGATTGATTCGGATTCGTTTGGTGTGAAAGGGCCCTAAGATGGTATTCCCCCAATAGTATTTAAAAAATGTTTTCTTATTTAGTGATTCATAGTCGTTTTAATTAGCAAGCTTATAACTTAAATATCTGTACCTATTTATGTCTACCCGTGCGAAGCCGGGACGGGCCGCTAGTATCTTATAAAAAAAATACCGATTGCATTTTTCCATGTTCTTTAAATGTTCTAATTAATTTGAGACAAAAATTAAAAATTTTTACAAATTTTGAGTATTATGTTTTTTGTATTTCTTGTAAAAAAAAGATTTACGGATCCACAAATGCGACAATTATGCTTATTAAATAGTAGCCTCCTTTGTAAAAATATAACTTATAGCTGAAGAGGAAATGATTTTTCCATGTAAATCCAAATCATTTTAATATATTTCAAGACCCTAACCAGTGATGGTGATAAACCTGTTTGATATCTTGTATGAGCTAAACTTAAAAAGCCTTAAGACCCAAGTCATTTCGGAAAATCTTATGTGATGTCGTTTGTTGAGTTCATAATTCCAAATATCGAATCGACAAGGTGCATGCCGCCGTGAAATAAAGCCCATTGAAATAACGATCTCTTGGTATCTTCGAGAGGAAGGTTCTGCGTATTATCTATGGTCCGGTTTGTGTCGACAGGCAAAGTAACATCTGGCGGAGAAGATATAATCATGAGCTATACGAGCTGTACAGCGACTTGCCACTGGTCAAAAACTGCTTGTTCAACGCTTAAGATGGCTAGGGCATGTCGAGCGAATGAACATCGAAGTTCCAGGCCGTAAGGTGTTCAACGACAAGCCTAAGGGACAAGAAGCAGAGGCAGGCCTCATCTACGGTGGAGTGATCAAGTTGAGGCCGACGCACGTCAACTTGGTATTCGAAACTGGAGGCAGCAAGCTAGAGATCAAGTAAGCTGGCGAAAGTTATTACTTGAGGCCCAGGAGCACAATGTGCTGTAGCGCCAACTAAAGTAAAGTAAGAAATAAGGCAAAATTTCAAGATAAGGCCTTATTTCTCTTTTGTAAAGTGATATAAAGCCAACAAAGTGAAATAAAGCCAAATTGGTATTGTTTACTTTCAGCAATATGGTATGCCATAAATACCTATATAATACGCCTACCTATATTGTGCCAAAGCAGGAGCTTTACAGGAGGGTAGCATGCCTTCCTTACATACCTTACCGTAGAAATAAGTTGGTCTTAATTCTCAAAATAATTTAGCCTTATTTCACTTTCTCAAAGTGCAATTTTTGAAAGTTGGACTTATTTCACTTGGAAATATTTCACGGCACCGGCAATCAATTTTTCTACTACTGTCCGCCCGAGACAGAAGGACCCAAAAAAGCTTTAGTTTTGTGAAGTGCTATTGTAAAATGTTTAAAAGTTTGGTATAGTAAATTTTAACAATTTTAATGCATTGCTTAAGCGTGTATCAATTTATTTTTAGTAATAACGTAATTTTTACTTGTCAAATTAGAAAAGTTGACAACTTCAAAATTGGTATCTCGTATTGTTAAACAATTTGTATACATGGATATATAGCCTTAAAACTAACTTTCACGGCCTTTGAAATGTCAAGATATCGCTGAAAAATATGACAAACTATAAAAATCTACGATTGAAAATATAGTAAGAACCTACATAATACCCGAGTTTTGTTGGCAAATCTATCCATAGTATAGTAGGATTTTATACAAATAGCAAAAACAATATCCATAGTATGAATAACACCGATAAAAGTTAGAGTAGAATCTCACTATGGATGGGTTTTTGACATTTATACGAGTCTCGAATGGATCTTATGTGATTTCGTTCTCAAATGTTGGTACGATTGATATTGCATTTGTATCTCGATGACTGTGTTCGTTGAGTAGTTGTGCATTTGGAATCATGTGTGTTTTCTATTGGGGAAAAACTAATCTATTACTGTTGATATTATTTAGTTTTGTTAGTGAAAATGGACTAACTGGGCTTATTTTGCAAGAGAAAACAATAGAAAAGATAATTAAGTTTTGCTATGTTTCCACCAAAGGTTTATCTCAGTTTAGATTAAATAAATCTTTTTGGTGTTTCCTCCGCACAAGATGAATTAAAAATGATTAAGTTTGACAGCACTTTCTAAAATGCAAATGGTGTTTCGATGTTTCTTATGAAGGGCAAGTGAGATAGTTTGATTCGTGTTAAACAATGAAAAACTGAATAGTTCAGCACCATATAAGAATATGCTACCTACTCCATGTGCATTTTGTTTTTCTTTTTAAATTTGATTAAAACAAAACTATATTTTTTGTACACAAACATGCAAATAAACAGACCATAACGCATTTTCTGTAAAACCAACTCCTCCACACAGGTTTTTCTTCACAAATTTTGACTCGACTCCGATCCCCGACCGGAATCGAGGTGAATCAAGCTCATTTCAACTCGATTCAGGTATATAAAGAATGTAGGCGAGCTTCAAGCTCGCTTTAACACCACATGTTAATGTAGTAGTGTACGAACAAGCCCCCTTCTTCAAGTTTTTATTTTATGTCAAATTGTTTGGTTAAAACTTTGAAATCGACTTTCACATTACACAGACGTATTTTCATTATTTTGATAGTCAACTATCAAAAATCAGCTTAAACGATTTCACCCCTTGTCTGAATTTCGCTATTTTTTTTGGAATTTTTTGATAAATTATTCTGGCAAATATTCAGTTGTATCAACTTTCAAATATAAAAACCGGACTACTGCGGATCGTTTTGTTGGCAATTTCTCACTTTACTATACCTATATGGAATGCGAACAAAACGCACGTAGTATTGACGTGGACTTTTTGTTATGTGTTTTCTACTTCTTCCTCCCTCCACGTTCGAAGTATTTTTCAAAAGAGTTAATATAATAAAACAAAAAAAAAACATTTTTATACCTATTTAAAATTCTCATTTTATTTTGTTTAACCACATAAATTGTACACACATACATTTTCCTTTTTAAAATATTAATAATTAATAATTCATAAATAAATAAATGCATTTTTTTTGTGTTCAATATCATTAATTTAATAATGTACAAACATAATTAATAATAATTTTAATATTAATAAATCAATAAGGTGTAAGTATGCATGTATGGTATGTATGTATCTCTTTAAAAGCATTTCATTATAAAAATTAATTCTATCAAACTATCCTCATTAAACATTTTTAGTTATGTATATGTTTATGTAATATGAACAAAATTCTATAATAAAAAACATGAAAAACAAACAAAAAATAGTTTGCTAACAAATAAAAGTTGAAAAATTAACACCCTTAATATTACCACACCCTTAACGCCCATCATATATGTAGGTACCTATACCCCTACAACCAACCTATCTAACCTACAAACGTTATACGTATACAATACCTAACATAATGAGCTTGTGCACAATTTCCAATCAACATTATGAATCCCCAATTGAAAATGTTAATTTATCTACTAATTAATGCCAGCTGGCATATAACAGCTTAAAATAGTTGTTGTTGTAATACACACACATACCTACACAAATGCTCATGTGTTCAGGAACGTAATGGATGAAAGTATATATACTTACCTACAGCAAAGTTATATCTTTTTATCTACAGTTTCTGCCATGGCAATTTCTACTTGAAAAAACAAATCCAATGCAAAATATCAAACATCGCCTTGGGGCTAAAGAAACACTCCAAATATGTATAGGTATGTAAGTGTGTTAATACCTATGTGCAGCTGTAAAAGCTGCATATGATTACAAGCTCCCTCCTAGCCCTCTCCATTCCTGCGACAGTAACTCCACATCATCGTCAAAACCCTTTCTCAATGAAATGGTACATTTCGAGCTAAATGTAAAATGTTAACAAAAATATAACTAACATCGAAAAAACAACGGAGTGGAAAAATTATCCTCCAAAAAGTGACCCAGTGGGACGTGTAGAAATCCCTCTAGTTTATAATACACACATGCCACCACACCACATACGGTAAACCATCCCTATCCCTGACTCATTATTTCCCACTCAGACCGTTGCAGAAAGTTAGTATACGAAAAACCTGAGCATTAATGAGCTGAGATCGTGTGCGTTCGTGGAATTCCTTATAGAGATATGGTACACCAGCTGCTAGCTGCTATTGCAACTGCTACTTCTATTTCTACTGCTGCTGCTGAATAGGGTTATCCCTAGCGGGATATGATGAATAGTCGTTAGTCTTTGCACTAATACAATCATCAACCATACATATCCTGCCTTCTACATCATACCGCTCGTCTCCAACACCCGCCCCGCATCGACCCACCAAGGGCCTCAACGGCGCTGTCATCATAATGTGTATAAATTCTCATCAAGGATCGTGCTTATATTTTTTCTCATCTAGCACGTTTACGGTCCATCATAATCCGTGCTTTTGCTTTTGATATCTGACCGCACACATTTATAGGTACTCACAAGAAGAGGAAGAATGGAAATGGGAGGATGTTTAATAACCCCCCAATTTAACTCTCTCTCACACTCTACTCTCCCACTCTCTTTCTCTGTTTCTCTTCTTATAGAGTTGCCGACCTGCATTACACACAAATCTTCGTATCCCGTTGGATGCAACGCGCTCTATGTCAAAATTGATGACGAACCATGATGGTGGTAACTACTACACGTCATCATCATCATCATCATCATCATCATCTTCGTCTTCATTATATGTGCAAGGCAAGGTGAGGAGCGAGGGTGGGTTTTTGTTTTTGACGTTAGATGTTAGATGGTATAGAGATGTTAGCATGGACCGGAAGACGGTGTAGGAGTGCCGGTTGTCCTTCGTTCATTCAAAGAAACCACCACACAACCACCAACATAGAAGAGTAAAAATCATTCACAGACAACGACAACACACCACACTTGATGACTTACAATAACCATGAGGAAGAGCAACACCAATAAGGGGTGCTGTAAGGGAGGTAAGAGAACACGTTGAACCCAATATGGAATCCTCAACCCCACCTACCCCCCTCAAACGAAATGACACATTCCAGGGAAAACCTATTTTTGGCGCATTTTCCATTCGGCGCGCCTCTCCAAAACTCAACCATCCGCACACCAAAAACCAAAGTCTGACACCGACACGTTTCAATTATTGAGAGCAAGAGAGCAAAGTCAACTCTCGAGGAAGAGAGAAAAAGAGAATTTTCATCGACTTCACTATGAATAAGCACACCATAGAGATAGAACCATAGAGGCACAATAACGGTATACAAAATAAAAACAACATGGCGAACGAACCTGACAATGATGTATGCCTTGCCTATGCTATGCATGTTTTTGTTCACCACTCGCACTAATACACCCACACACACTTCTATACAGACATAGGCGAGAAAAAAAAAACGGGGAGACTCGAACTCGAGGCTCCATCGTCATCATATCCAGACAGACATATCCTTTTTCCTGTAAAAACATTCCATTACCATACTCAATCTCTGTACACCTCACCTCAGACCTGAGCACTGCACAGTGCACACCCCACCACACTTCACCACACCACATGGAACACAAGAACTACTATGGTGGATTCGACGCAATCAACGCACAAAACTGCACACAATAACAATAATAATGGATGCACTTTTCCGTGGTGAATATAAACACAACTTCTACCAAAACTTGGCTTTAGCGGAAAAATCCTGTTAACCAAAAATCATGTGCCAGTGATTCTTTCGATTCAGTTATTGAGGAAAGTTCGAAGGATACGCATTTGGAAATGCTGCTACGGAAACGTCGACGGTTTTAAAATTTCTGAACAAAAGAGCGCAGCATATACATAGTTAGACAAAAATAAAAAATAAAAATAAAAATAAAAAGAAAAGAGAGAGTACAAATTTTATCATCAAACAGAGAATACGAAAATTTAGAGAAGTGGAAAATAAAATAAACGAAGAAGACTAAGAATAAGTGCAGAAGAATCAGATATAGGAACAACACCCCGCTCCTGTAAAATACACATTATCATCATCTATCTACCTCTCTATTTCTCTGACTCTTTGTGTCTACATACTACATATATGCACACATAGCGCACACACCTATACTTTTAAGAAAAAGCACATTGAATATCTAATTTGCATAAGGAAACCGCCAAATTTTCTTCAAGCAATCTTCCTGCTTCCTATTGTTGACCTCCCTTATCTGTTTTTATATATTTCCAAAATATAAACAGATTGAGAAAAACGTGTGTTTTGATTTTTCGTTGTTTGGTTTTTGTGGTGCGTGTTGCGGTTGGTTTTAAAATTTTTTTCTGTGACGGAATTGTGTCTATAACTTCGTAACTCTGAGATTTTTCATTCCCTGAAATTCGAGATTTTTCGGTGTGCAAAAAGTGTTGATAAGGATTTTCCAAATTGCATTCTGCATTGAAATCTTAAGTCCTTGCGGAAAAAATTGAGAACAACCTTCGTAATTCGTTTCGAAGTTTCTCGGGTTAAGTGAGGTCGAATTTTGTGACGGTTTTGTGTCGTCGAATTTCATCGGTTTTATTTTTCGGGATTATCTTAATTTTCATTGCATTAAACGACAGAGAGAGAAAAAAAAGTTGAGGAAAATTTTTAAAACTATCAGTGTGTTAGTTCTGGTGAATACCAAATTTTGTGCACAAGGAAATATAATTGTTTTTCAATTTTCAAAAAAATCAACAAAATAAAAAAGAAAATTCAAGATTTTTGTGCATCGCGTTTTACTGTCAAACATTCAGTCAAAAAACATGTGGATTAGTTGCCATGTAGTTGCTATAATGATTTTGTTAAATATCGGTATGTATTGGTATATTATTATACACTCATAAAAGTCCTTTTCTATAATTTAGCCAAATTTCATTTTCTCTTAAGGACTTGCTTCTCCAGTGTGTGTGTGTGTTTTAGGAGTATTTGCGTATTTGTGTGTGCGAATGTTGATGCTTGATGATGTGGGTGTTTTCTTGCAAATATTCTCGAAAAAAAACACCCAAGTTTTCATGTCATGTTTTTTTTTTTTGTTTTTTGCTTTCGTCGTCTTTGGTCTTTCGTCCTTTTTAGAGAGTGTGGTGTTAGCCAAATCCTGAGATGGAGAATGTGAGAGTTTTATTGTTTACAAAATATTAAAGGAGACTTTTTTTTCTGTTTTTGCAATATTCCTTCTTAAGAGGGATAAAATGATGAGAATCAACGAACGAACAAGAAAAATATGAAAATCCATTTGAAAGCGGCGCGAGAGATGTGTTCCTTCTTATGGCCTTAAGCCGGTTTCGGTATATTTTTTCATTTTGGTGTTTTATTTTTATATTTAACTTTGCTGTAAAAGAAGAAAAATGTAAAAATTATGAACCATTTTGGGTACCTACTTGTTTCTTTTTTTTTTTTTGGTAGGCTTATTATATTACACCCAATGGAAATCTAAGAGGAATTTTATTATGTGACATTTTCTTTTTGTCGTTCGTCCTTTTTTTTTTTCGTTGGTCCTGCAGAATGGGGGATATGGAGGATTGGCGGAGACTCATTTAGGGTTTTTGAGATATCACACTCCCACTTCATACCATCGCCGTCGTGTTATGTGTGTAATGGGAGTTGGAATATCATGAGCTGGCGATGATAAGCAATAATAACAATAATCTTTGAAATTATGTTTTTGATTGTGAATAGTGGTGGATGGGGTGTCGTTTAGCTCGTCGAAGCCGAGGATGACGGAGGCTACGACGATGAGGACGACTACGACGATGTCAAAAATGTTGTCAGGGAAATATATTTATGTATCCCTAATTTACATACCCAGAGCTAAAAAACAAAAAAATATTTATGGAATATTTGTTTTCATTCGTCCGTCGTCAGCGTCCTCCCTACATCGCTAGAGCCTATACCTACCCTTACCTCATCTCTTTTCCCTTCCCTTCCCTAAAAACATGGCTCTTTAATTTTGTTTTGTTCCATTTCGATGGGCTCGAAATGATAAGGACCTTCGGGAGGGCCGATACTGAGTTTTACTTACTGATGTGTCACACAGAAAACACAATATACCTTCTATATACCTACCAGGGACTCACCCCATTCATATTCTCTTGGGGGGGCCGGGGGTTTACAAAATGGGTATTTTGTTGGCGCGGTTAGATTTGGTTGGGTTTAATTGACTGGAAGATTGGTGAACATTTGAGATTTTTCTACACCACTCCACTCGTCTTTCGCTTAGTTCCAGCATCATCGTCCTTTATTATAATCTTTCATTTTGTTGTTGTTGTTGTTTTTGCTGCTGCCAGATTCCTTTAACCTATATTGAAGGATTTGATATTGTATTTTTATTTTTTTGTTGCTCCGTTGTGGTTTTATTTGAATGGTCCCCCATTTTTTCCTATACCTAAATATATAGAAGTTATAGAGAGTATAAGGATTGCAAATTGTGGTTTGAATAGACTATTTTATGAAAAGAGGTTTGGCGATAATATTATTGAGATTTTTTCTTATCCCTTTATTTTGTGTTTTTTTTTTTTGGTAGAAAGGATCGAGGAGCCAATAATTTTTGAAGTGTTTTTCATATTTTTCTTCATATTTTCTTTTTTTCTGTTTTTATTATAGGCTGTATAAATTGTATATGGATTTAGCATCCTACCTTAGAGTGAGAGAAGAGAAGGGACAAAAAATGAAGAAATTTATGTAAAATAAAATTGCTGGTATTATGTAAACCTTTATTTTTTGGGTTAGCTATATAATTTAGTTTAGAAGGATTTTTGATGTTTTTTTAAATTCTTTCCGTCAGGATTTTTTTAGTGGAGAATTTGTTTCAACCAACATGCAAATGGTGTTAAAAGGTTTTAGCGAGGATTTATTTTATTTTGGGGATTTAAATAATAAAGCAACGTAAAAAGTATAAGTTGTTTTGATTTTAAACCCTTTTTTTTTTGGGATAATAAGAATGTGCAAATTTCTTTGATCAAATGGGTGTCAAAAACAAAACATATTTTAAGAGCCAAAATATAAAATCTTAAATAATGTACCTTTAATTTGGAGAAATGAGAGCCTTTAAATTTTTGTAGTTTTTGTTAAGAACGCATTTTCCTTTGTGGTCGTTAAAGGGCAAATTGCAAATTGATCAGCTGAGATAAATTGGCACCCATATGTTTGTTAACAGTTCAAAAAGAAAGGATAGATTAAATTAAAATACATATTTTGGGGCCCTATTGCATCTTAGATAAAAGTTTAAAATGCAATGAACCTCTTTAAGTTTTCGATTGGAAAAGTCTTATAATTTTCTGTTAGTGGAGCTTTGTCCAATTTGGTATAGACATCAAAAAGAAGCTTCAGGTAAATGTCTGCATGAACGAAACCTTTTTCTGAAATCTTAGGAGTTTACTATTTGTATTGGTATATAAAGTTATTAATTTAAGCGAGAGTAATTCCCCTACAATTAACTATACTTTCTGGTAATAAGTTTTAAAAAATGGTACTATTTTATGTTTCAACTAAACCTAACATTTTAACCCCTGCTGGTTGAAATTTGTAATCGTTTTTGAAAACTTATTGAGTGACTCTGCTAGGATATGTCATTTATATATCAGATATAGTATTTATTCAGGATATACACTTCTCAAAAATTAACTGAAGAATACTTAATGTGCTTCCAAAGCAAATATGACTTTACCGCATTGAATAGATACTTTACTTGAACTCAAATAATAACTTTTAGCTTCTAATACACATATGGCCTTTTTTTCAGTTTTTAACTATTATGAATTTTCAAACATTTTCTAAAACATAAATGGCAAGTTAAAATTATATTTTTTACCAAAAAAAAGTATTTTTTCATAAAAAAAACTTGAACGGTTTGATTTTAATTTCAAATACGTGGGATTAAAAATATCAAACATATCCTGTGTCATAACTTTAGATTTAACCGAAATGAATACTTCCATAATTATTGGATTTAAAAAACAAGCTGAACTTAAGTTCAATTTAAAAACTTGAGTAATTTGGAACTGAATAAAAGAAGAAGACCTAAAACATAAGAGTAGTTTTTTATATAACAAATGATTTCTTGGGAATAAAAAGTAGGTAAGAAAATTTTGAGCGACAGGAAAATTTTTTTGGCAACTATTGAGTTAAATTTTCCCAAATCAAGAAAAGGTTAAAGGAATCGTTTTATTCACAAACCAAAATAAAAGCAGGAAAATAATACATGAGTACTGGTTTGACTAAATTATTTAATTGAATTTACTATTAAAAAAAAATTATGAAATTTCATCAAAATCTTATAAGATGTAGAACATACATGTGGCCATAATTTGTTATCTATCGCTTGCCAAGCTTCTAGACTATTTCTACTGAGATAAATCAGAATGAAAATTTATACAATTTTTTTTAAATTTAAAAGTAAGTTTTACCAAACCAATGAAACAGTTTTTTGACAAAATGCTAAATTTTTGTTTTTCCTATTCTGTACATTCGATTCTTTTTCGAGGTTAATACGTGAGATATTTTTATCCATACAATCAATGTTTCTTACGTCCTTATGTCTGCATGTATGAAATGCGTCCGTGGGTCTTTGTTTCCAAACGTTCGCGATACATTTTTTTTGACAGCCATAGCTAAAGAACTCGCAGACATATCGACGGATAATATCGTCCAGAAAGTGCAGAAAGGACTTTAAGAAAATCTACTGGATACTTTTTTTACTTTTTTGAAAATATCTCACAAACCAATTACGTTATCGATTTCAATTAATTTGGATGTTATTATATTGTGCTGTCAAAATCAAAAAGCAAGCAAATATTTGACCCCTTGAAAATTTTACAAAAAAAATGTTATTTCCTTCAAAATAATTTTATGGAACAAGAAATCACGTTTTCGACATCTGTTTAAATTTTTGAAAAAAAAACAGATTGACAGTTTTCTTTGTATAATAAAAAAAATTTAAAAACTGATAACTTCCCATTATGTCTGTCGATTAGTCTTGCTTAAAAGGTTTGTAGGTTTACGTGTTTTGTTAAAAAGGTTGTCAGTTGAGTTATTCTAAAAAGTTTAAAAATTACCAACAATATTTTGCATTATGCTGAAATAGTTTGATTTCAAAATCTATTTTTGTAAACGATATTTTTAGTTGAAAACCAATTTTTACCAATTCAAGTAGCAGTTTTTATTTCTAATATAAACAAATACGAATTGGATGAATGAAACTAATTTGTAGTCAATATCTTTTATTGTCCACGAGATATCGGGAATTTTCTTATGAAAAAAAACGGACTGTTGGATTTTTATAAAAAATTAACTGAATGTCGAAAACAATATTTTCTGTGAGATAAAAATAGTTGGAAGCCAATACTTTTAAATTTTTGTCGAAAGTAAATTTTTACTAAGTTTTAGTATTGTTTTATCTTTATGTTTTTATTTTTTGTAAAAAAACTGTCAATTCGATTTTTCTAAAAATTGTACCGAATGTTGAAAACAATATTTCTTATGAGAAAAAATTAGTTTGAAGCCATAATCTTTTCAAAAATTTGAGCCGAAAATTAATTTTTACCAACTTTGAGTAATGTTTTTTTAATTTTTTATTTTTTATAAAAAAAAACTGTGAATTCGATTTACCAGATGTTAAAAACGTTATTCTTCGTTTTTCGAGGTGACAAATATTTTTGTTCAGTTTTTTCGATTTATAAAAAAAACCGTTAATTGGATTTTTTTCTAAAAGTATATTTGTTTGGTATCACGTTACAATGTATTATATAAAATTTAATTCAAGTCTCTAGTTTTTTTTGTTCGTGAGATATTTTGGGTTAGCCAAAATTTTCACCTTTTTTTAAATTGCTATATTAAAAAACCACCCAAGCAATTTTGTTGAGAGTCCTTTCTGCAGTCGATATCTCTACCGGTTCTTCAGCTTTAGACGACGAAAAAAACTTAGCGAACGTACGGAAGTACGAACGTCCGTACACACGCACGCACAGACATATGTATCTCTAAAAATCTTTTATTTCGACTCTAGGGACACGTTTCAAGGTCAAAATTTTCAATTCGACAAATCGGGCCCATTACAATAACTTCCTATGGGAAGTTAAAAATTGTATTAAGAATTGATTTTGAACTTGAATAGGTCGCGAACATTATGGCATAAAAGACAGTTCAAGCTTAAAGTATTAATTGTATACTTTTCTGTATTGTAGTTTCTCTATAAATGTCAATGTCGCTTATGGGACACCAATTTAAAGTTATCAGTGTAGGTTGCATCCCAGCCTAATTTTTTTTTAATTTCAAAAGAAGATAACATTATATTTATTGCGTTCCAATAAAATATTCGATAACATGAAATGGTATTATTTCTATAAACCAAATGATTACGGTGATGTTTTTAAATTGATAACATTGAAATGCTTTCTCTTTTTTATAAAATATTCAAACATAGTTAGAAACTTTAAAATTTAGACAAAGTTCTATTTCAGCCTATTTCTATCACCCGCTAAGATAAGCTTTTACTTCATTTTTAAAGTGACCACTATTTCTGCTAAATATAAAAATCTCCTAAAATTCTTTGTCATAAATTTAATTTTATGTTTATTAATGGATGCAAATAAAAAAATAAACGGATAATAATTACTCTTGTTTTAAAGAGTGATTGTGATAAAGGCATAACTTTCATAGCTAACGACTTTCAAAAGTATCAGAAATAGAAAGGTTCATAAAAAGGCTTTTTATTAAATTATCTACCACTTTAAAAAAAAATATTGAATAAGATTTTATTTTTTAAATAAGAGGTTTCATTTTGAACAGTCACTTTTAAGACTGTCCATCAGTGCTGTCATCTTTAGATATTCGACAAGTAACAATTACGTCATTATTAAAAATTAAGCAATACACGCTTTAACAACGCATTTTAATTTTGATTTAATAACTTCAAATTTTGTTTTCTTCCACTTCTTTCACGTAATGTCAATCTCAATGCTCCACAAAAATTCAAAACCCTTAAGATGGATTTCGTAAGGCCACAAATGTGAAAATTGTTCATGTACAAAATTTGGTAAAAATTACATGGTTGTTAATGGCACACATTCTTTCTGACTATATTATTACTCAAAAAAAAAAATAATCATTTTTCTTAATATCAAAATCAAACCTCTTTTTGGAAACGCCTACATCTAAACTTCTATCTTTTTATTTCTTTGCAAAAAAAAAACTAAAGCTACTATTAGACGGTCTACGTAAACGGTGAACGCGTTGACTCTCTGACGTAAAAATTACGTCAAAGTATGACCCTGACCCATGCCCCAAAACATTTTTCGTTGACGATTGCACGAGATAAAAATGTTGCCAACGCACGTTGACAAATATTTTTAAATCAGTGCGTTTACTATATTCTGTGATCGTGTAATTCTGTGAGTCAATGCAATTGGATGACGATGACCCGAAATTTGTAAAAAAAATGATTCAAAGGCAAAGTATTTTCAACGTTTGATCAGATGGAATCAAATTAAAAACTATATATGTATTATACCCTACAAACAATTGTGGTCCTTTTTGGAAGTAAATACATTTCCTTTCAAATAAAATTCCTTTTACCATCAATAGCTGTGTGGCTTTTTTTTGTTTATTGCCTCTTATCAATATTAAAACATTCAAAATCAATTTTCATAAACATTCCACTTTTGGGAGGGGGTATTTGGTAGAAGTTTAACACAAAAAAACACCTTTACATCGAGATATTCATAAACATAAACATTTTCTTAACATTATTTTAAAGGATTTTCAATTTTACAAAAAAGTTATAACATTTCTTAAAATTCTCGTCCTGTTAAGATTTTTATTTCATTAGACGTAAAATTAAAAACTTCCCCAAAATTATGTGTCATATGCTTTGCATTCTTTCGTAGCCTAAATCTTCTATATGTATACAAATCAATGCCACTTTTGGTTGTAATGTTATAACTCAACAATGCCTTTACCGATTTGGCTAATTTTGGTCTTGAATTATTCGTGGAAGTCCAGAGAAGGTTTGTACGTAGAGAAAATTAAAAAAAAAATTTGAAAAAGTGTAAAATCAACATCTTTCTATACTCCCATATGCAAACAATTTGTACTAATACTTAAAGGCCAATTTGAACCTTTGGCAAAACAATCGAAGACAAAAAAAATAACGTTAGTTCTGTCAAACAAATTTAATGTCATCATATGTCATTTCATTTTATCAGCGATAATTATTGCTTTGTTGTGTTTATATTTTCCAAAATATTGTTGAGTTGTTGAGTGAAGGTAAAATGCCACGAGCAAGACGACCAAACATAGGCCGGCGAACGCGTAATGCAAATCAAGTGGCATTAAAAAGCCGATCTCACACGCACAAGCTAATGCATCGCAGCGTGAACGTACTGCACAGAATAGATCTGTTGACCCTGTACCGGTACTTAGTCATGAATACGTCGTGCTGTTTTTTATGAAATGCTGAGTGCTGATTTTAATTACAATAGTCAGATTGATTATAGTGTGTACGGATACATTGGAATGATGGACGCAATATGTCCACATTGTGATGCGGCTAACTTTCCAGGTGAAACGCCCGGAATGTGTTGTGCTAATGGCAAAGTGAGATTGCCAACATTAGAAATTCCACCCGAACCATTGTATTCATTTATTATTGGGAAATCTCAAACGTCTAAGCAGTTCTTGAGTAATATTCAACAATACAATTCGGCATTTCAAATGACTTCTTTTGGTGCTACTAAAATTATTAGAGATAATTTTATGCCGACTTTTAAGGTAAATACCTCAACAGGATTGTCCCATGTTTATATCAATCTGAATCATAAAGTCTTACAAATTCTGATTCAACATCTACCTAAAATTGCATACATGTTACAGATTCAGGGCCAGATTTATCATCAAGCTGGTTCGTTATTGCCATACCCCGACGCACGCTGATCATCAATTTTTGCAAATTAATTTTATTGGTGATGAAAATCGTGAATTGGATCAACGTTGTGCAATAGTTTTAAATACAAGACGAGAAATTATTCGTGAGCTACAAAGGTTTTTCCATCAGCATAACGCATTAGTTCAATTGTTCAAAATTGCTCTTGATTGTATGCCATCTGATAATCACAAAATTGTAATAGCACCAAATTGAATATTCAACAAAAACATGTATATGACACAATCATGCAAGCCATTTTCAATAATGCAGGTGGATTGTATTTCTTGGATGCACCTGGTGGTACAGGCAAAACTTTCGTTGTATCATTGATTTTAGCGACTATTCGATCGGAACAGAAAATTGCATTGGCACTTGCATCTTTGGGAATTGCTGCTACATTATTATAAGGTGGTCAGACCGCACACTCTGCATTAAAATTGATATTGAATGTACAGGTGATTGAAACTCCAACTTGCAATATTTCGAGAAATTCCGTTATGGTAAAAGTTCTGCTATTAACGTCAATTATTTTGTGGGATGAGTGCACAATGGCGAAAGAAATCGATAGAAGCATTTAATCGAACAATGCTAGATTTACGCGGTAATCAACAGCTTTTTGGTGGTGCTCTGATATTACTGTCAAAGGGCTTTCGTCAAACATTGCCTGTCATTCCTCGATTAGTTCTTTGGAGGTATGTACGAAAATTGACACTGAACATTAATATGCGTATTCACCTACAAAATGATGCAACTGCCCATGAGTTTTCAAAACAATTATTAGAAATTGGTGATGGCAAAATACCAATCGACAGTACAAACGGATTGGTCACTTTACCGAACAATTGCAATCTATAGGTGAGTTGATTGAATGTTTTTTTCCGAATATTCTTCAGAATTACAGAAATCATGATTGGTTGAGAGAACGCGCCATTTTAGCACCTATGAACATTCATATCAATGCCATTAATATTCAAATTCAAGCGAAACTGCCAGGTGTAGTCACGACATATAAATCAATTGACAGTGTTATGAATCAAGATGAGGCAATGAATTATCCAATTGAATTTTTAAATTCATTGGAACCGGCTGGTATACCACCGCATTGCTTGAATCTGAAAATTGGTTCTTTGATTATATTATTGCGAAATATTAATCCACCAAAACTGTATAATGGCACCAGATTGGCAGTGAAATAGTTATTGCCAAATTTGATTGAATCTACAATCTTAACTGGTAAATCAAAAGGAGAAGTGTGTTTGATACCGTGTATCCCTATGATTCCAACTGATATGCCATTTGAATTCAAAAGATTTCAATATCCTGCCCAAGGGCAAACACTTCACGTTTGTGGTGTCAATTTGGAGGAATCATGTTTTTCACATGGCCAACTTTATGTTGCCTGTTCCAGAGTCGGTACCCCCAACTGTTTATTCATGCTCAAAATGGAAAAACAAAAAATATTGGTTATCCAACTGTTTTAGACTAACCCATATAGACCCACCATAGAAAGAGTACCCAATTCTTTTTTATTTTTTAGTTTTTACTCCTTGCTGATAAATATAATATTAACAATATATCATTTTTGAATCATTTGGACTTTTAAATAGCTAGCAATTTACAATATTTTTTTGTTTGAATAAATTAACTTAATAATCATTTTTGTTGTATTACTATGCCTTATACGTAGCGAAGCACGTACCGGGCCGCTAGTAAATTATAAAAATAACGTTGACACATATACCTACACTTTATTTTGGCAAATCGTGTGATTGTCAAAGTTTTGCGAGTTAACGTTGACTTACATACGGATCAACGCATTTTGGAACATCGTTGACCGGAGTGTGTCATTCGTTGTCAACGTTGGGTGAGTTGGCAGAGAAAATTTTAATTTTGTGCACACTTCAGAGAGTTAACGCGTTGAGCCTTTACGATGAGCGTGTATAACAGAAGCTTAATACAGTCGTTACTTTACTTAAACAAGAAAACTAAGAACTAGGATCTATTTGGACTAAAATCACTCTATCAATTATTTGTATCTTCCGATAATAAAAAAAAAGTTAAATATACAAAATTTGTATCCACCAATATTTCATTTAGAAAAAACACCCTATGTTTAAAATGTGTAATGTGTATACCATTTCCAAATCCATTAACATTATTTAAAACTTCAGAGATAAAAATACCATCAACCACATTTCATGCAAAATGTTATGGCTATAGCAAACCTAGGTACCTACTCAAAAAAAACTTTATTAATTAATATATATTCTAACATTTGTGTATACCATTGATTTCAATTAATACTTTAAAAAACACAACATAACAACTCTGACCAAAAACATGGATTTGAAAGTTTTTTTTTTTTTAAATAAATAAAATATAAACTAGATACAGAGACCCAAAAGAGAGTGAGAAAGAGCAATTAGTAACATAAACCACGCATCACTTCCATTTTGCATAACAAATCTAAAATATCCACCACAAAATATTCTCATCACTTCCTGCACCTCCTTTTCCTGCTCCTCGTCCTGCCTTGGCCTCTGATGCCACGACTCCGACCTCCACCTCTTTCTGTCCTATATATTATATCAATTCCCCTGATGCCTTGAATCATTAATTACTCGAAAGTCAATAGCAAACGATGGCAATATTATGCAACTAATGCAATTTAATTGGAAACATATCTTCAGGAGAATCCCCCTTGGCCAGGGGTTACGAGTCGACAGCCGAGTATGTAAAGGACGACATATGTATGTGTATATCATGAGAGAAAGGATATCAAACAACTAAACACAACATTTTGCCCTATTTCTGGGTGGTTGAAGTTCCAATTTCACTATACAACATTTTGTAGTTTCTACAATTTACAGTAAAAAGGATTTTACACGAATCCATTTGGTTTCACTTGTTGGTATGTTTCTCTGTTTTGTATTTTCTGTCTGTTGTTTTTGTTTTTGTTTTTGTTGGGGGCATCGAGGACCTTTTAACAAAATGGCCCCCAAGTGCATAATGTTGAACACAGTTTGTCAAACAACATTGCTGATTTTGTGCAGATTTTCTCATACCATCCCAAGCCCAGGGTGTGTCTGCTTGTGTAAAGGGTGCAGCGGAACGGACTGCAGTGATGTTGTTTTTGTTGTTGTTATTGTTTTTCTAAAGTTTGGTTTGTTATTTGGATTAAGGATATCTTTGAATTTAATTACAATTGCATAAGCTACACCACACAGATTCCATTTTAGAAGACCCAGCAAGAACTGAATCAGTGTTGGCTGAGGGTGAGACCCATCATTTAGTCCAACTTTCTAAAACTACAACTATATGACTTTATGTACATACAAAACTTACCCCCCCCCCACCAAGCCCGCATGCTTATCGTACATTTTTGTATAAACCGCTTAAGAACAATCTTTCAATTCGGTATCATCAAGTTCCTATGTGAGTTCAGTTCCTTGTTCCATCGTGGTGATGGTGATGGCGCTGGCGTCGACTTATAGTAAAAGTTTTATAAAACTTTATTTGAAAGAGAGAGCAAAGTTTTTAAAGTTTAAAAGTTTTTTTTTTTTTTTTGCATTTCTGTTCGTCCTTTCAAAGGATTTATTTTCTCGAAGATACGATATATAGGCGAGAGAAGATAATACCCTTTGATTGATAAAACGAAAGCCGTTTAAGTCGTCCTTCTTGTTGATGTCAGTTCTTTGGAAGAAGAACTACAAAAGCAATGAACATTATGATGTTGCTGAATAGCTGAATACTATACAATCTCACTTTTGGCCCATCGCATCGTCATGGCTGCTGTCAAAAGTCCTGATCAGACAATCAATCAGAGGCCAAGGCGTAGATTTATACTCCTTACAATAATACATGCATACATATATACACGAATAACATTAGGACTTTGATTAAGATATAGCCATAACATCATAGCATATAGCATAGAACTGCTATTGGATCTTAATCAATTTATATAAAATATATTCCAATTCCAAAATAGTTCAGTTCGAAGGAATATACCTTCCTATAGTCTGAGGGTTGAGAGTCTGGACTCGTGTACTGATTGTTTTTCCTTTTTTTCTGCATCAATAACTGAACTGTGAGCTGAATATCTTATTATCATATTCGATATATTCGTATTCTGTATGTAGAGGAATAAAGAGAAAATTGTTATGTTCAATCCGGAAGAAGGAGAGCTTGGAATGGGCGGGTGGCGAGAGATTGAACGGAACGGAATTTCCGGGTCCTTTTTTGAGGAAATTGTAATATCAAAAAGATAGATGGAATAAAATATGCTACTATAGAAAATAGTGAGAGTGAGAGTGAGATTGATAGTGAGTATGGGTTGGGTACAGGTTGTTGATGCTGATTGTTGTTGATTAATATAAATCAGACTTCGATTACATTTCATATTCGACCAAAAAACAAAAACAAAAACAAAATTAAACAGGATGTCCTCTTTCTGTTTTTTCTTTAACTTTGATGATGATTTATAAGATGAAAAATCACAGGATATTGTTTAAGGCAATCCGATTGTATGAAACAACAACAGAACAAAAACAAAAACAACAAGAGGAAATAAACGAAAGATTAAGGAGGAAATAATTTGTATATATTTAATGGGAAATATGGTATAGTAAAGGAAATTAAGTTGCTTGTTCTTCAACTGCTATATAATTAATAAATTACTTGCAACTTTCAATCCTTTTTTGTGTATACTTAAACTAAGATCCTGGGTGGTAACACATTTCGGGGGCAAATATGAACAACTCAATTGAGTTAGACACATCCCAAATTAAATTATTAAATTTTGTATGGGTGTAGAACTTGATAACATTATTAATTTAACATAGGAAGTTTTTGTAATCTGTCCGATTTATCGAATTGGAAATGTTGAAATTTCTCGATGTTTCAAGGTCCCTAGAGTCGAAATAAACGATTTTTAGGGAGATGTCTGTGCGAGCGTGTGTACGTACGTTCGTACGTCCGTACGTTCGCGATGTTTTTTTTTTCATCCATAGCTCAAGAACCAGTAGAGATATCGACTTTAAATAAATTTTGTTATACAGATAATAATGCAGAAAGATGCAGAAAGGACTCTCAAAAATATTAAGTGGGTGGTTTTTTTACCACTGAAAAAAAAATTTGTCACCTACCTCGAAAATTTTATGAACAAAAAATGATTTTATCTCCAAACCAAATTTGTGCAACGAAAAATAACATTTTTAACATCTGATAAAATTTTGAGAAAAATCGAATTGACAGTAATTTTATAAAAAATAAAAACCTAAAAAATACATTACTCAAAGTTGGTAAAAATTGATTTTCGACTCAAATATCTTTTCAAAACTTTGGGTTATTGGCTTTAAACTGCATTTATCTTTCAAAAAATATTGTTGTTAAAATCCAATAAAATTTTGAAAAAAATTGAATTGACAGTTTTTTTACATATAATTAAAAACCGAAAACAAAAATTAACAAAAGTTGTTAAAAATTTATTTTCGACTCAAATATCTTTTCAAAAATTTGAGATTATGGCTTCTTACTAATTTTAACTCATAAGAAATATTGTTTTCAACATTAGGAAAAATTTTGAGAAAAATAGAATTGACAGTTTTTTACAAAAAATAAAAACCTAAAAAAAAACAATACTAAAACTTGGTAAAAATTTACTTTCGACTCAAATAGCTTTTCAAAAAATTAAAATATTGGCTTCAAACTTATTTTATTTCACAGAAAATATAGTTTTCGATATTCAGTAATTTTTTTATAAAAATCCAACAATCCTTTTTTTCATAAAAAAATAAAACCTACAAAAAATAGTACGCAAATTTGGTAAAAATTGATTCATATAGACAAACTTTTAAGCAAGACAAATCGACAGACGGGGTGGGAAGTTATCAGTGTGGGTCGCATCCCAGCCTCTTTTTTTTATTTTGGTTTGAAATTTCAACATTAACCCATAGTGGCCACACGAAGTAACTAATTAATCCACGAAGAAAAACCCAATTGAACAAGATATGTGCATATTTTAAGACCTTTAGCTGATTTTACAATGTAACTTGAAGAGTTCTTTAACATTTCAAATGGTTGATTTAAAATCAATTTAAAAAGAAAACTATATGTATGTATGTGTTGAACAAAGGTTACGTCCACACTGGGGTAACCAATTACCTCAGGCCAAAGAAACTTAGACTCAAAGCGCAGCCATACATTTTTTGGCTGACTATTTAGCAAAGTCACTTCTCAACTTGCCTGCAACTATTAGATGTCATTTGTTGTAATAATTGGAAAGGTTTAAGACCTCAATTCCACTTTCTTAAGCCTGGGGTAACGGATCACACTGTGTAGCCGCTAAGTTTTAATAGACTTACGTCTGAATAATGCGTCCAAAGTGCATGTTGCTTACTTATAAAGACTTTTATCTCATAATTTATAAACCTTAATTCTTTGACAAATCATAGGAAGTACTTGCAATTTTGTTTTATTGTTGGAATAATAAATGAACAAATTTCATCATCATCAGTTCTTGATAGTTCAAACCTTAGTTTTAGCCATTCAAGTATAAGTCTCCAGAAACCATTGAAAACTTATTTTAGTAGATCAAAATATGGTGTACATAGCCCCTTAAATCAATTAATTGAAATCTATAATAATTTCACTCTTACATTAATTCACCAAATGATAATATAGAAAGTATAAAATGCAAATTAATATTTTTCAACAGCCCAGTTTAAGTTTTAGATTTTAAGTAAGAATATTGTTAACGTTAGTATTTAAAGAATTAAAATAATAAAGTATATTATGTAACTATTTTCTCTGGGGATATGTGAAATCGTAGTTCTACGTCGATAAACCCGAAACGTTTGATCACTTGGAGGACAATTTTGGAAAAAGTCATTAAACATTTGACCTCCAGATTTGACTGTGTTCGAACTAGCCGTGCCGGTTGTTGCCGGTGATGTGCCAGAAAATTATCTTTCGAATAAAGTAAATTTCATGTGAATTTAAAAAAAATCAACTCTGTTTTATTTAATTACAAAGTTCTATACCTCTAAGAAAACACCCTTTAGATGATTTGTGACATATGGATATCTAGGAAAACTGTTTTGAACTATTCAAAAATCGTGTTTTTTTTTTACTTGAGACCAAAATAAATCGACGATTTTAAAGAAAAATTTGATAGAAGAATAAGTTGTAACTAAACATTCCTTGATTGTCAAGCTTACTCGTTTATTACAAAAATCCCCTGCATAACAACTTTTGAAGTTTATTTCAATTCAACAGACAACAGTACTGCCTCGACTATTTCAGTAAGGAATAAGTTTTCAGCTTCGTTTGAGAGCTACGTATTTATGTTGATATATTGAATAAAAATATGTAGAATTTATTCCCTCTTGTCGATGATAATATAAACAGAATTATATTATTTCATTTATCTCTGTGCTTTGTTTTTGATTCGATGAAGAGCGATCAAACCAAGAAAAAAAAAAAAAAAGCTTATAGATTTCCATCAATAATCAATGAACTTAACGTAGAATTGTGTCGTTGTATGAGATTTTAATATTAACAAGATGCCAAAAAGAAGTTTGTTTTCTTTTTGACGAAAAAATTAAATCTGTGGTAGAGGATAAAGTTGAATATCTGTGTCCTTCAGATTTATTTATTTTTTTCTTTTTTTTTTACTTTTGGGATGAAATTACAAATTAAGAAGTAAAAATATGTTCATTGGTATGGATGGAAAAACAAAAAGGATCAGTGGAAAATTACTGTCCTGTCCTGTGATATCTTCTTTCTTGATTTGAACAACGACAAGCTGGTATGCGAATTTATATCAGACCAGACTTTGTTGGGTTTGATAAGGGAAACAAAAATAAAAAATTTACATATAGAAAGCATACAACTTACAAAAATTATAAAGAACCGATATAAAGAGACGAATTGATTGCATGGAAAAGGTATTCGAATTTTTTGTTTTAAAATGCTATAATGTCTGCTTTAAAGAAGGGCCATCAGAATCAGATATACCTACATAATCTTATAACTAAAAAAAAACTTCATGGGTTATTTTTTGGAATCGTTTGGAATTGTCAAATTGAAAAATTTGGCATTTTTATGCGTCCATCGCTAAATACAAAATGTTTAGTGTTTAAACGCAGTGCGAGCCTGAAGAATATATTGAAGAATTAAAGAAGAGATACCGGTGGACATTGGTCTTAAAGTTTTGAATATCAAATTTAGGGGGAAAACAGTGTTCGGTAAAGCATTCCACATTCTCAATGTACGGTTAAAAAAGAATATACTAGACAATACGTCCGAAATTAAGTTCAAGTATGAACTGATGAGTATTCCTGGAAGTTCGAGCATTACAACTAAATTGTTTGAGGCGGAGCATTGCAACTTTCTAATTCGACCGAATATTGTTTGTAAAAATATCGGTAAAACAACAAAAAGCACAAAGCACTTCGAAGGTGTTCGAGTGATGTAAATGATTTGGTTAAAGATCTATCGCCTATCATTTCCAAAGCTCTTTTTTTATATTCTATCCAAAAGACTTAAACTTGTTTTGAAGGGCACCTGCCCAAATATGCGAGTTATATTCAATTTTTGGATGAATAAAGGCTTTGTAAATTACATCCAGATCATAAGGGTGGCAAATTTCTTGCACCTTTGTAGAAAACGTAAGCACCTAGCAGCAGTTTTGGCAATCACGAATATGTATATATTCTACAACAGGTTATCGGTGATACACATACCGAGTACTGAAAAATTATTGGTTTCCTCCATTCAAGTGCCGCTTATGGATAACGTCTTTGGGAGTGGGTTAAGCTTTAACGACAAAAGACAGTATTGAGTTTTTGAAGCATTCAATTCTACACGATTACTAATAATTCCCCAATGGACAATTCTGTCGAGGTCGAGGAATTTAATGAGCTTAACATACGCTGCGGTTAAAGTTCCACATCCAAAGGACAAGGATGTGAATATTGAAACGAATATGAAAAGCTGAGTGTATTGTCGTCAAGCCAAACAGTTTAATGCATTAGAAGTATGGCAGACTAGAGATCATTTATGAATAAATGGACGAGTGTCGGAGACAAAACGGAGCCCTCAGCTCGGGCATACCAGCATTTATTTTATAATTTCAGACTTGAAACTATCCAATACAACTTGATTTGAATGGTTGGAAATTCAATTTCTAATCAAATTAGAAGAAATTCATCTGTAACAAAACACAGCATTTTCGATAAGAGAGCTTGGTGCCAAACTCTGTAAAATGCTTTTAAAATGTCAAGTGCAATAATTTTACTTTCTCCAAAACGATTTAATGATTTGTTTCACTGTTCGGTTAGATTAACCATCAAATCGCCAGTGGACTTATTGCTACGTGTAAACCATTCTCTCGGTCATTAAAAACCTTTCATTCTTCAAGATATTTCTTAAGCTATTAATTAATCAGCGTTTCAATAACCTTGGAAAGAAATGACGTGTGTGCAATTGAACGATAGTTAAAAGGGGAGTAGGATTCACCTTTTTAGAGACAGGCTGGACAAATGCTATTTTGCATGCGCTCCGAAAGAGAATTGTACAGTAGAAAAGATGGACATCTCTTCAGAACAATAACCGGGATATTTTGTTCAGGGCCAGTGGATTTGTGTACGTCAAGGTCTATCAGTATTCTTGCAACTACACGAGTGCAGACAAATTTGAGCTGTTTGGCTATAAAATGAATCAAAACCTTTTAAGTGACTTTTTCCAAAATGATGATAATGACTCTATTTCTTTAAGGTTATAGCTTTTACTCCGAAAGTTCGTTTTGATTACATTGACAGTGTTAACATTGAATTCATTTTTACATTTTATATAACTTGACTACTTTTGGAATTTAGGGGTTAGACCTTCAACACTTTGAAAAAACATCAACCATTTGGCTATTTTAACCTTAGATGACCATTTTCCAGTTATGTCAACACTTAAATACAGAACTTAGTTTAAATAAAATCGTAGCAGTGTTAAACTTAAAACAATTTATTTATTAAATGGTATTACGTAATTGCTGAGTCCTTAAAAGTTGATCAGCTAGTCACTGTTTATTTATTTTTACGTACTTTTTAACTTGCCTATGGCGTCATTTTTGTTCTATAATATTCTTTGAAACAAAATTCAAGACCAGAAAAATGTACCTTTTCAACATTTTGTTCTTTAAGTAGGTATTTCTTTAGATACATTTAAAACCTCATAAAATGGTTTTTTATAAACCAAACTAAATGTCCATTATTTTTGTTATCTCCTGTACACTTAACATTCTCTTATCTTTAATGTATTTTTTGAAATTCTTTGACATCTCAAAAAGTCAACAAACATTTAAACTGAAATATTTCGACATTTTTATCAATATAACGTCTTTGACACCAACTATTCATTCAGCTGGCATAGACATTGACAAAGGAATCGTTGTCCTCATCATCGTGATTCTCGTTCTCAGCAATCGGCATATTCTATTTGCTATCCTCACCAGGACCTCTGTGTTTTTATATATTCTATCTAAGGGTATAGAGGCATGCCAAGCTAGCGTAGCTATGAATGCAATGACATTTTCCCAGACCAGTATCTATACGAGTATGTATGTAAGTATCTATTTTTGTTCAAATCAATTGAATAGTCTTCTTTAATGGCAAACGACAATGTTTGTTTGTGATTTCATTCCACACAGAGGACGACTTCCTCCCATCTACCTTCCGTCATCTACCTGCGACTCTTCTTCACAACCAATCGGTCAAAATGTATAAAGAAAACAACAACAAAAAGAACTCTGCCAGAAGAAACAAAACATCACTATGAAAAACCAAGAGCCACAAGGTTTTTCTAACTTACAGTTGTAGTTCTATACATTCCTACGAGTAAATACATATATATGTACTGTACCTATCCTTTTACAACATAGTCCTTTGCTTTGGAAAATAATTCCTTCAACAAAATATGTCAATAAGCGTACAAATAAGCTCTCTGAAATACACAACACTCACGGTAACGGTATACTACTTGTACACAAGGACTCTCCTCTAAGTTTCTTTTTCAATTTTTGTTCTTCTTCTTTTATTTACTTACCTATTTTTTTACTTTTCCATCTTCTCTACTACCTCTACGTTCTACCATTCATTGTTCGATTTGAGCCAAAGAACATTACGCTTTCATGTACAAACTGTAACCCAATCGAATGCTTGAACCAACAATACGCAAAGTGCGCCATCGTTTTTCTTCCACTTAACTTAGGGAATATACGAGTATATATGAAAGAGTAGGTAGAGTACCTATAGCACCGGAAGGACTCTAACAGGACGATGATGACGATGACGAGGTGAACCACATTGCTGGAGGCCAACGACGACGATGGCAGCAGTGAGGGAAGTAGCGCTTCTAGAGGGGGTTGAATAGCAGTAGCAGCACATCGATTCCCTTACATATACATATACATATGTAGGAATACATGCAGTGCGCCTTAAGTCAATTGTGTCCGACAAACAAAATCCAGGCAATAGTCCCCATCGATTTCTTGAAAATTTTATTCCAAAGAGCACCCAATCAACAAAAACACATAAAGAGGCCTTTGTTTGGGTTTGCAGCTTATTTTGAAATACCCTATTGTTGTGTGTATAGAATGGGGGGAGGGGGGGGGCGGTTAATCCTTGCACAGGAACAGGAACACACATAATACTATTTTTCAATGTAGGGTATTTTTTTGTATACTGATGGGGGGGCTTTAAAAATAAATGCGTATGCAAATAACTAATAGATTTTACTTTATTATGCAATAAGACCATAACATTAAATATATGTGGTTACTTAATCTAAGCACAAAACTCATGCAACAAAAGGATACAACAGGACGAACATACAATATTGGTTGGTTTCTTGGGTTTGAAACAAGACAGCTAAACGTGTTCCAGTATTTTGGTAAAAGAATTCCATAGAATTTCTCCAAGTTCCATCAGGAGACCTCAAAATCGTTCTCGGAATGCTTTAAATTTTATATTGTTGCTGGTAGCATACCTTGCATTGGAAGGTTGCATAATTCTAAGAATCTTTGTTAATTACTTGTGTAATATTTTGTTATTGGAAATATTTTTCATAGTACTTTAAAGTTGCCTAGGTTTTTAATTTGTTTTATAAAAATGGTATTTATGTGCTTAAAGTTATGTAATCATCAATTCATCACAAAATATTTATTTAAAGAACAAATTGTTTTAATTGCAGTGGACTCTTCGGGGTGCCTCTGATGTGTTTCAATTATTGTAGTTATTACATTTCAAAACCACTGACTGAATCATTTATTAGACTTTCAATCCATGAAGGGTCACTATCTGAGACACAATGAAGGATTCCTTCCTTTACTGGCAAGTTTTTCAAAAAAAATTCAAATCAATTTGTTGGCCTTTTTGGGACCAGATACAACACTAGGTACATCTTACGAACCCAAACACTTTTCACTCACTTTTTATTAATCGTCCAGGACTTTACGCCCTGTATCGGTTTAATAAGATTTTTCTTTGTTGATTTTCAAATAAGATCATATATGTGGGATTAATATTTTCTTTCTGAACTCCTTTGAAGTTGGTGCTATGGTTTTTATTTATAAAATGTATTAAGTCATTTCCTCAATCGACGTGAAAAACTCTATTTATGACTATTAAGTCTACATATCTGTGCATATACTTTCAATTTGATGGCAGTTCCTTCCAATTGACGCCTAACCTACAAAAAGAGGCTGGGATGCGACCCACACTGATAACTTCCCATCCCGTCGGTCGATTTGTCTTGTTTAAAAGTTTGTCTATATGTATCAATTTTTACCAAATTTTACGTACTATTTTTTGTAGATTTTATTTTTGTATGGAAAAATGGACTGTTGGATTTTTATAAAAAAATTACTGAATATCGAAAACAATATTTTCTGTGAAATAAAATAAGTTTGAAGCCAATATTTTTAATTTTTGAAAAGCTATTTGAGTCGAAACTAAATTTTTACCAAGTTATAGTATTGTTTTTTTTTTTAGGTTTTTATTTTTGTAAAAAAAAACTGTCACTTTGATGTTTCTCAAAATTTTATCGAATGTTGAAAACAATATTTCTCATAAGTTAAAATTAGTAAGAAGCCATTATCTCAAATTTTTGAAAAGATATTTGAGTCGAAAATCAATTTTTACCAACTTTTGTTATATTTTTTTTTGGTTTTTAATTTTTTGTAAAAAACTGTCAATTCGATTTTTCTTCAAAATTTTACTGAATGTTGACAACAATAGTTTTTAAAAGATAAATTTTGAGAAGATATTTGAGTCGAAAATCAATTTTTACAAACTTTTATTCATTTTTTTTAGGTTTTTATTTTTTGTAAAAAAAATTGTCAATTCGATTTTTCACAACATTTTTCAGAATGTTGAAACCAATATTTCTTATAAGATAAAATAAGTTTGGAGCCTTAATCTCAAGTTTTTGAAAAGATATTTGAGTCGAAATTCAATTTTTACCAACTTTGAGTAAATTTTTTTTTAGGTTTTATTTTTTATAAAAAAACTGTCAATTAGATTTTCCTCAAACTTTTATCAGATGTCAAAAACATTATTTTTCGTTGCACAAAATTGTTTTGGAGATGAAATCATATTTTAGTCGTACAATTTTTTTCAGTTTTTTTGATTTATAAAAAAAAACCGTTAATTGGATTTTTTTCCAAAGTTGTAAATTTGTTGTTATTTTGTTAAGGGCTTATAAATAACAATTGTGCTGAGTTGATTTAAACAACTCTTGGCGGCCATATTGTTCCTTTTACTATCTGTAAAAGTGGCTTTCTTTAATCAGTCACAGCGTCGTGCAACATCTGCAAATGATACAAATTCGTTATCAAAATAGGTTCTCGAATATTCAACGTTTAGTGGACAAATTCAAGTCCACCAGCTCAGTAAACAATCAGCCAATACCTGTACGTTAACAAAACTTAATATCTCTGGAAAATATCGCCTCCTTTCGTGAAACTGTGCAGCAGAGTTCGAGGTAGTCATTTAAGCATCGTTCACAAAAAATTGGTTTGGACTTTTTTTGTCAAACCACAATATTGTCAACTTCACTTCATGATTTGGGCCTTCAAACAAAATTCAAATGACCCATAAGCTGTAACCAAGCGACCATACGCAGCGCGTGTGTTCGCTAATTGGATTTTGGTGCAGTTTGAAATTTTGGAAGAAAAATCATCATTTAGTGATGAGGCCCATTTTTGAATGAATAGCCACGTGAATAAGAAAAATTGTTGTATTTGTGATGACACCAACATACGCAAGATTAACGAGGTTCCAATACAGCCAAACAAAATTATTGTTAGTGTGGATCTTGGACTGAAGGCGTCATCAGTCCGTACTTCTTCAAAATGATGCTGGAAAGGCCGGCGCGGCGGCGATTGATGTAGTTCTATCATGATCACCAACTGCTTGTGGCCTAAAGTAGATTATATGGATTCCCAAAACAGGATACGCTACACAGCTCAAGATACAATCGATATTCTACACGAATAGTTCCATGACAGTAAGAACAACATTTTCACCATTTAAATTATCGTTAGTTTTGACATTTCATCATTTCATCTCGATCCCACTCAATTTAAAGAAAAAAATTAAAATTTAAGCCTGACTTCCTCGCAAATAAAGGGTGATTTTTTAGCTAATATCTTTTTGGCAATACTGGTTTAAATAGCTGACGCATGTTTTGTGTTTTGTTTCACAGTCAAACATCTTCAATTTGGTCTATAATTTAACCATGGATCGTCTTACAAACGAACAACGCTTGCAAATTATTGAATTTTATTATCAAAATGCGTTCTCTGTTAAGAAAGTTCATCGCCCGCTTCTTCCATTTTTTGGTCAGTTACGTAAATATGGTCAGGGTACGTTAATAAGCAGAATTGTCGATTTTGGAGTGAATATCAGCCAGAAGCATTGCAAGAGCTACCAATGCATCCAGAAAAAGTCACAGTTTGGTGAGGTTTATAGGCTGGTGGCATCATTAGACCGTACTTCTTCAAAGATGATGCAAATAGTAACGTAAATGTGAATGGTGAGCGCTACCGTGAGATGATATCCAACTTTTGTTTGCCCAAAATGCAAGAGCTTGACTTGCATGACATGTGGTTTTAACAAGACGGTGCCACATGTCACACAGCACGCGCATCAATGGATTTATTGAGACGCGAGTTCGGTGAAAATTTTATTTCACGTTCTTGACCGGTCAATTGGCCGCCTAGATCGTGCGATTTAACGCCTTTTGACTTATTTTTGTGGGGCTATGTTAAAGCTGATGTCTATATAGACAAGCCCGCTTCAATTAATGCATTGGAAGACAACATTGAAGCATTTATTCGTGAGATACCGGCCGGAATGTTGGAAAGAGTATGCAAAAATTGGACTAAGCGGATGGACCATTTGAGGCGCAGTCAAGGTCAACATTTACAGGAAATAATCTTAAAACATTAAATTATATGGACCGTACTATCGATTCCAAATAAAGATTTTATGCATTTTTCGAATTGTATGTTTTTTTTTTTTTTTGAAAAACTTTACTGTAGCTTTTAAAAAATCACCTTCTAAAATGGTAGGATGCCAAAATAAGTCTTCTCAAATGAGTCTAGCTTCGAACTCTGTCTAAAAGCCAGTGCAAATGAAGGCCCGGTGGAATTTTCAGTGATTTTCTTAAATGTTTTGGAATATATAGTATATACATATTATATATGTTATATATATATTTGACTTACCGATTTATAATCCACTTATGTTCTGTCTTCGGAGTATCTAATCGAAAATTCTTCTCCATTGCTGCTATTTTTATCAGGATTATGGAGTAGCCGAAACTCTTTTTCCTGAAATTTTGGAAAATATCAATATCTAAACCAATGGCGTCGTGCGTCGTTATGTTAAACTAGCCGACCCGTGCTGTGCACGGCACTTTAGTTAATTAAATGTCCATAGTAACTTAAAAAAAAGAGCCCACACTGCTCAGCGATGTGACGATAGAATTAGAGAAACAAAAAAATAATATGTTTGTGTAGGTTAGTTGATAAGCTATACAATAATATAATAAAGAAAAATTGAATATGTAGGTAGGTAGGTAAGAGAAAAAAGTAACTATTAAATGGAACACATATTAAGAGAGAAAAAGCATGGGAAGAAAAGAAAATTAAAAATGTTGGAAATTGGAATGATAATGAAATGAAACAAAGCAGCGACCTCGCGATTGTGATGGAATCTAATTTCCTGGATAAAATAAATTCAAAAAGTTTGTAATTTTATAATTTGTTTTTATTTATTTCTCAGGTTGTATGTTTAACTTAGAAGTGATTTTAGGCTTAAAATTTGAGCAACAATATTGACTTTATGAGGCAATGTTAATCTTTGTCGATTATTGTATAGGTTTTAAGATATGAGTGGTTGTATAAGTCAACTAATGAAAAAAAATGGACAAAAAATGTAAAATTTATAATATTTAAGTTTGACAAATAATTAATGACAAAAAAGTAAAGCCATAAACACTCTCATAACAATATAGAAAATAATAAAATATATTTCAAATAAATCGGTTGACTACTTTCCGAGATCGTGCGTTACAAACTTTAAAATGGTTTCGCTTTTATATAATAGTATAGATATAGATATAGATATGTTCGTTTTCCCTATAAAATGGACGTATGTATTTTAAATTTCACATTGTCAATATAAGCCCAATCAAAAATATCCTACCTCATCGTAAAGTAAATATATAGAGAAATATTGTTCCATCGGTAGTACCTTCGGAAAGGAAATACAGTCAAAATCGGTTATAACGAACTCGATGGGACTGGAGAATCCGTTCGTTATATCCGGTGTTTCGTTATAACCGATTTTCCATCTTTTGTTCTTTATTAAAGTGTATACAAACTTTTTTATTTTTAAGTTGGATTCTTCAAAATTCTTCTTAATTTTCTCTCGGTCTTTGAAAATGGTAGAGATTGTTGACGCCGATACAGAAAACTCTGCTGCCAAACTTTTATTGGAATCACCAGCTTCGAGCCTTGAAATTATTGCAGATTTTTCTTCAATCGTAAAAACTCTACGCTTTGAACTCATTTTGAAAAAAATCTAACACATTTAACCCTAGTTTACGGCACGAAAAATAATGCTATAACAGAACTTGGGGTTCGCGCGAACCCCAAAATTTGCATGCACATCTAATTGGTCATTATTTACAAGATGATGCACTGCCTCTATTTGCTATTGATTAAGTTGACAGTTGTGGTGTCCTATTATAACAAAACACGTGTCTTGTTTCAAAAATATAAAACAATTTGCTGAAAATAGTGAAAACAAAATTTGTAGTTACCAAAAAGTGAGTTGTAAAATTATAATTATTCAAAGTTTTATTATAAAAATTTGTAAACCTTTATATTGATTTTATATTTCAGTGTCTAATTTAGATAGATTATTGAGAACATATAATTGACAATGAACGAACTGCAGGCATATTTTGGGGTTTTGTTGTACATTGGAGCATTAAGAGATAGTCACCGTCGTGTACGTACACTATAGGATCCCATCAAGGGGTTCACACGAACCCCAAGTTTGGTTTGTGGCTTTTTTTCAGAAAAAAATTCCAGAAAATTATCTTAAATCGCTTTGATGAAAAAACGATCAAAAACGTAAAGAAAAATGAAATTTGTTCACTGATTTTTTATCCCTGGTCAATTATATGATAAAGAAAAAAGTTATAAGCATTCAAATTTTCGTTGGGGTTCGCTCGAACCCCAATACGTAAACTAGGGTTAACCAAGTATGACTATTCCAGTTCCTCTCAGAAACAGAAATTCGAGTATAAACACAACAAAAAAAAGGGAATTCCCATAATTTATCATTTTAAATGCGCGATATTTCCAATGCCTACTTATTTTTTTTTATATGTTCGTTATAAGCGATAAATTTTTAAATATTCCATTTAAAATAGTTCGTTATAAACAATAATTCGTTATAGGCGATATCGTTAAAACCGATATTTGGTTAGTACATTTTGTATAAACCTCGGCCGGGACTTCGAGGTAAGTTTGTAATAACCGATATTTCGTTATAACCGATGTCGTTATAACCGATTTTGACTGTATTACAATCAAAATACCCAGGTTTATACAAAATATTAAGTTCTTTAAACGGTAGTAAAAATAGTGTTTAAAAATTTTGCCAAAACCAGTGAAATATATTAAAATTATACTACTGTCATTTATTTCAATAAAATGAAATGATATATTTAAATAAAAAAAAAGAAAACTGGTTCTTTGAAGTACAAAGAACCAGTTTTCGAAAATTTTGTTTTCCAAATTTTACAAAAATAAAACTTCAACAGCTTCTTCTGTTCACAGTATTATTTTGATGCCTAATATTCAATATCCATGCATTTATTTTATAAAGTCTGCGAACAAACAAAAAAATAAGGAAATAAGATACGTATACGCCGTGGTTTACCACAATAAAATGTCAACGTTTCAATGTCAATATTTTGTGTATTTTAATGCTTATTTTGATTTTTAATTACTTATTTGAATCTGTTTTTGTTTATTTCATAACGACATCTATACTTCAGTTGTTAAAATAAACTTTGTTCCTTAAAAGAACAATAAAACAATGTAAAACTTTTATGGTGTGATTAGAGAAACAATATTGAAACTTCAACAATTTTATAAACCATTCAAAAATGATACTGTTAAGCCCTTAGACATCTAACTTAGCCAAAAAACTTGATCTTATCACAGCAAACTGAAAGCCCAACATCAATTTGTGTAAATAAAACTTTAAGTCTAACTATGGCTAACATAAAATTCGTTTCGAGTGCCAATCTTCGTTGACTTAATAACCATTTTTAAAAATAAAATTACAAACATCAAGAGACATCTAAATGCTTAATGGCTTTATGTTGTTTTTTTTTCTTCTCTTTGTTGCAAAACTAATGTGACAAAGTTAATTTACCCTAAAAAGCATACCCCCCACATTTTATACTATATAAATATAAAGAACTAAGATTGCTGCATTTATGGCCTTTATAGTTCGAGTAAGTGGGTTTGGGGGTAGGATATGGGTTTGACCGAGATCGTATGTTAGCTGAGCATGAAGATGAAGATGAAGACGCATAGCATAGCACAGCATATTGGCCCCCTCTCCAGGCATCAGAGGCATGCCACAGCCACAGCAACTGTAACAGCAGTCGTATATTCGTGCCTTCGACTATAACTAACAATTCTAGGGGTGTTAAAATGAAATGAGGGTTACAAATACTCTACAAATATAATAGCAAATTTGAAACACACCGGCAAGTGTACAAACGTAAAAAAGAAAATAAGTTTACGAGACAAGGACCCAAGCAAAACGTAGGATACAACAAACGTCGTCGACGTTAGTCGTTGTCGCTCGCCGTAGATTTGTAGCTATAAGTCGCCTATACCACTACCGCCCCCCCCCCCCCCCGGCCGGTGAGATGAGATTGTGGTAGAAAAGAAAGTGAAGTTCTACAAAATAGAGGAAGGGAAAAACGAAAAACTCGAAGAAGACGACGATGATGATGATGATGATGACGATGATGGGAGAGGAAGCGGAAGTACATATAGGGAAGGAGTCCTTAACTTCTTCAAATTCAGGGTACTATACGAGTATGTAGAGAGAGAGTGGCTTATTTGAGGATCGAAGAAAGGCATGTAATGGTGGAATTCACCTGCCTTGGCTTGGATGTGGAATTGGAGAGCACACAATTTAGGAGGCGTAAAGGGGTGTGTGCATGTTGTTCACTCTTAAGTGGCGACAATGGCATCCAAGGATTGTTTTAGGCAGAGGAACACCCACGTCCATACACAAAGGAAAAGAAAACAATAATTGCTGAGGGGGAGGCTCTGGCTCTGTGATGGAGCTGTTGTACCAGCTTCAGGATAACATAAGAACTGTTCTAAAGGGCATAATTGCTACTACTATACAGTATACATACATGTACGGTACGCCGTGCGTCGTCGTCGTCATAGTTCAACCCGAAGTATTTTTCGTTGCAACAACAGCTTCAGCTCGATGTGTATGTGAGTACAGCGCATTAATAACATGGGACGGAGGGAGCTGGGTTGGGTTTTTTTTGTGTGAGAGGGGGGAGGGTTGAATCTCTGCATGAATATCATTTTTACGGTCATTCGTCACAAGAAATTGTTTTGTATATCATCAAGCTTCTCTTTCTGCATCAGGGTCCCTCCTCTCCAATGTGGCTGATGCTTTTATGGTACAAAAGTCCTTTGGGGCATATATCGCATACTATGTATATGCTCCGGCTCCCTGCCTAAAGCATGTTTTTGAAAGTCAAATCCATGACAAAGCTTATTCTGAACATATACTTTCATGTGTGTGTATGTGGATTTACATGTATGCAATTCATATACATATTCATATAATGTGCATAATGTTGAATGATTTTGATGATGACAGTTAGGGTTCGAAGCTAAATACAACACGTAGACGATGCATGAGAAGAGGTTATGATGATGAGACGGCAAAATTTTTGTTGTCATACTACACTAAACGCCGTGTGAATTAGGTCACTTTGAATTATTTAATACGAAAGTGTTAACGAAAAATAGGGGTAGTATTTTTGCTTTTGTAAAATTTTGTAATTAAATGAATTCGGTTTAGTTTTTCCAGAACTGAAAATGACAAGACAATAAAATTGCATAGCTTTGCCTAACACCGTTTGTTTATTTTTCTTTGAAAATAAAATTTTGGAATTGTGGTTTTAAGTTAATTGTGTTGTTCATGACATGTAAAAATATTAAGAATTTTAGTTGTTCATATCAAAATCAAATATTTTGTTATAACTTGGTTTGTACTAAGTCTTTCTAGTTTTTTTTAAATTAAAAAAAAAAAAACGCTACCGTAGAGGAACAACATAGAAAATATGTGCTGGCGTCTTTTGACGTTTTTCAAAAATATAGAAATAAGATGTTTTTAATATGAATAATTTAATTTAATTTATGAGATTATTGAAACTTAAAATTTTAAATCGCACGAAAGAAATACTTTTTTTAAAAGGAATAATTAAAACGCACATTTGAGTCTCAGTATATCATGTTTCTGAGTCTTAAAACTATAAAATTGGATGTAAAATACATACATTTTTAGAAAACTCACGTGAATTTTGTAACACTAGAAACTCAAAAACAGTAATGTCAATATTTTTATTTGAATTTGGTTTATCATTTCTCAATATTATTAACTTCCCATAGGAATTTATTGTACTCGGTCCGATTTGTCGAATTGAAAATTTTGCCATTTCTCGACGTTTAAAGGTCCCTAGAGTCGAAATAAAAGATTTTTAGAGAGATGTCTGTGCGTAGGTAGGTTCGTACGTCCGTACGTTTGGGAAGTTTTTTTCATCGTCAATAGCTCAAGAATTAGTGGAGATACCGACTAAAAATAAATGATTTTATACAGATAATAATGCAGAAAGATGCAGAAAGGACTTTCAAAAAAATTGCGTCGGTGGTTTTTTTACTTGCGACATATAGGAACTATATTTTGCATTCGTGCAAAATTTTGTCTGTCTGTCCACGCCCCTACAGCCTAAACCATTGGGTCGATTGAGTTCAAACTTGGAAGTTAAGGTTTTGAGCAGATTCGCGTTAGGCGTTTTTTTCATTTTTTTTTTAAGATCAAAACTAACAGTGGCCCCCATATAATTTTTTTGGTCAAAAAACGATAATTCGAATTTTCTCAAAAACAAACCGATAGATTTTTTTTAAATTTTCTCTAAAATTTTATTTTTTAACTTGGCTTCTTTTAATAAGAAAAACATATTTTTGTATTTCTCAGGAAAGGTACCGCTCATAGAACCGTTATTTTGTTTTTTAATTTTCTCAGCAACTTATGTACTGATTTAAATATTTTTTTTTGTGAATAAGCTCTTAAATTGCTTTAACAATATTTGATTATCAAAAGTGCAATTTTTTTTTGTTTGGATTTTTAAAAAAATATTAAATTTTTTTTTTCAAAATTCTATATCTCAGAAACGGGTTAATATTTTTTTACGAAATTCAAATGTAGAGCGTATATTTACAATCACTAAACAACTGCATACCAAAAATATTTTTAGAACAAAATTGAAAAATTTTATATATAAAAAATTAATTTAAAAAAAAAACCGCTCTAACGATTTTCGAAAATTTTTTTTGAAAAATCAAGGGCTTTTTTATTTATAAAATGGCATTTAAATTTTTGAAGACAAACTTATTTTTCAGGTAAAATTTTGAATCTTAAATTAGTTTTTTTTTAAATGATTTTAACTGTATTGAATGTAACCCCCTCCCAAAAAAATTGAAAAATGGAGGTTTTTTCGACAAATCAAATGGCATTTATATCTTTGAAGACAAACTTATTTTACAGGTATATTTTTAATTCTTATATACATAGAAACTTTTTTAAACAGACTCTTTGAATACAGGAGCAAGTTCGTGCGACCCAGTCGTGCATTTTATTTACCATAGCAATTTAAAAAAAGGTGAACATTTTGGTTAACCCAAAATATCTCACGAACCAATAACGCTAGAGACTTAAATTAAATTTTATATGATATATTGTAACGTGATAACAAAGAAATATATTTTTAGGAACAAATTCCAATTAACGGTTTTTTTTATAATCAAAACATCCCGAAAAAATAAAATATGTCGCATCGAAAATTGTATGAACAAAAAATTTTTTTATCTCCAAACCAATTTTGTACAACGAAGAATAAGGTTTTTGACATCTGGTAAAATTTTGAGAAAAATCGAATTGACAGTTTTTTTTACATAAAATTAAAAACCTAAAAAAAAATTAACAAAAGTTGGTAAAAATTAAGTTTCGACTTAAATATCTTTTCAAAACTTTGAGACATTGGCTTCAAACTTATTTTATCTTTTAAAAAAAATGTTTGTGAACATTTAGTAAAATTTTGATAAAAATCGAATTGACAGTTTTTTTTTATAAAAAATTAAAAACCCAAAAAAATTAACAAAAGCTGGTAAAAATTGATTTTCAACTCAAATATCTTTTCAAAAATTAAAAATATTGGCTTCAAACTAATTTTATATAACAAGAAATATTGTTTTCAAATAAAATTTTGAGAAAAATCAAATTGACAGTTTTTCTTACAAAAAATAAAAACCTAACAAAAAATTAATAAAAGTTCGTAAAAATTGATTTTCGACTTAAATAACTTTTGAAAAATTTGAAATTTAGATATTTGTTTATATAAGAATTGCAAATTTTTAAGAAATGCTACTAAAATTGGTAAAAATTGGTTTTCAACTAAAAACTTCGTTAACAAAAATAGATTTCGAAATCAAATTATTTCATCATATGCAAAATATTGTTGGTAATTTTAAAATTTTTAAGAATATTTCAACTGACACCTTTTTTAACAAACGAAAACCTAAAAATTTTTAAGCAAAACAAAACTACAGACGGAATGGGAAGTTATCAGTGTGGGTCGCTTCCCAGCGTCTCTTTTTTCATTGTTGTGAACCATCAATTTCCTCTTAAAAACTATCGATAACTTTGTTTCAAAACTTTAAATACATTTTCTTCAAGCTTTATTTTTTTTTACTGTATAAGGAGCCAAACCAATTATGAACCTTAAATATTTAGTAGTGTTTCAATTCTAAACACGATGTAATACTTATTGATGGTACACTTAGGCGTATACGTACTTTTTTGAATTTTAAGAATCCGCATTATTTACAATATTTACATAAACCATAAAAGGCAGAGCAACATTCCTTGACACTGTGATATAAAACTTCGCTGACTATTGTTTTATATCTGAGATCTTATGATGATGAGGGGATGTGAATATCACCGAACATTAAAAAAAAAATTAAAAAACGTGACATTTTCCTAAATTTAAATTAATCATTATGAAGTTTCTTAAATATGCCTCTTTTTGTTCAAAATTGGAAAACAGAATGCGTAAAAAGATGAAATGAATCAAGAATCGATTGAAAATGAAATTCCAAAAACCCAAAATCCAGAGCTGCCAAAATTTCCATAACTCAGAATCTAAAAAATTCAAAATCCGGAAAACACAGAATCACGAAAAACACAGAATCCCAAAAACACAAAATCTAGAGACACCAATTTCTCGACAATCCAGAATGTAGAAAAACCCGACCTCCCCAAAACCACAGTCCCGAAAACCCAATATTTGGAATTTTGACCTAAACTCGTATTTTCTTTCTTTCTTTTTTTTTTATGAATTAGAAATTACTTTTGTTTCAACCAGATTCAAGTCTCTTATCTGAGCATATCATAAAAGTCTATACTTTTTGCTAACGATTTAATAAATATTGTTGACCAATGTCCTCAAGAAATGTTCCATAAACTGTGGCATTTATAGTTTCAGACCCTAAAAATTGCGAGATATAAACTTAAAACATTTGTTTTTTTTTTAAACTTGCTTCGAATTTTTATGAACATCTTTTTTAAAATAATTCAAATATTCGGATGTTTACAAATGTCTTCAAACAATTTAAACATCACAATTTTCACCCCTTGGGTTACAACAAGAAGAATGTTTTTCAACTTTCCCCCATCAATAAGTTTTACAATTTATTAATATTTCCACCAACAAACAAAGTAAATGACGAATAAGATGCGATTCTTTTTCTTGTCACCATCATCCGAGACAAAAATAAGTATAGTTTTAGTCAAAATGTATTTAAAAGAAAGAAAAAAAAAAAAAGAACCCTAAGAATACATTTTAAACTGACAAAGTAACCGGAAGTATCAACTTTCCCTTAAAATAAAATAATTTCCAACCGGAAAATAATAAGAAGGTACTACACCCAAACCCAACTATACACAATTCATATACCTAAGTATAAAAAGGACAAAACGACGAAGCTGCATGTAAACACTTAAGAACTTTCTGCCAACATTTTAAAGGAAGTCACTTATAATCTCAAAGATAACATACTTTGTCAACTTTTAAATGTAATTTTTGTAAAGTGATACTATGTAACCGCCCTCCACTTTGCTGATAAAAATGAACAACGAAAAAATAGAAAACCAAAAACCCCATATCCTTTCTATAGATGGTGGAGACCACGTTCTATCGATGACGTCGTCGTATCGTCCTGTCGTGTGTATGCATGCACCAGCACATTCAAGTGGTCGTCTTCATCGACATCGGCATCTACATCGACATCGACATCAACGTCAAAGTCTCTGTCATCGTCATCGTCGTCGTCGTAGTCGTCATAACCATCCCCATTCCCATCCCCTCATCATCATAATCATCATTTTTATCGTCTTCGTCATCTTGTTCGTCCTCATGGTGTAGTAAGAAGTTGTAGCAATTTAGTCCTTATGTTTCCTCAACCTCTCTAAGTTGTGTGCCTTTAAGTGCACTCTTGATAGCATTGTTCCCTTGATTTGGCAACCCACCTTTCTGGGGAGCTTGTGGAGCGTTAAAGCTAATACTCTGATGCAGAAGCAGAAGCAGCATCAAACATTAAATGCAGACTTTGCACCGAGATTGCATTTGCGGCAATTTCCGGCTGTGTGTATGTTCATTCATTATGTACCTATGTTGTATTTATTTGTATGTATGTATGTGAATTTTTGTGTTTTGTGTGTCGAATTACGGTAGCCCAGTCCTTATGTTAGAATAAACAACCATTTATGTGTAGTAGCATTGTCCTGGAAGCTGATACTAATACATAATTTTACTTGTTCTTTTTCCTTTTTGCAGATATTATCTTGTCCGAAGTATTTGAGACACATCTGCGAGGTCCTGGCTTTGTGATGGAACCACCCGCTCGTTTAGAGTTCTCAAATTCATCAGGTGGATGGCTTGATTGCTCGGCTTCGGGTAGTCCGCAGCCAGTAGTAGACTGGATTACGGTAGATGGGTCGCCAGTGGCCGATATAAACGGAGTTCGACGAGTGCTTAGAAACGGCACTTTAGTGCTAATGCCGTTTCCTGCTGCCGCCTACCGGCAGGACATTCATAACACAATCTACAGATGCGTAGCGTCAAATACTGTCGGCCGAATTATATCGAGGGATGTACAAGTTAGAGCCGGTAAGTAAAGTTAATTTTATTAGAGAGCGAGATATTTTATTTTTGTTTGTTTGTTTTTGTTTCTTTGAGGGATCCGGATCCGGATATGAATTCAGAATTGGATGTAGCAATTCAAATGTTTTCATTGTTTTCTTTTTCTTTTTGTTATTATTGTATTTATTTTGATGGGAGAATCCGCGCGTTAGTGTAATGAGTTTTCATTTTCGGGAAATGAGTTGATTTGCATTTTATGGAAAGGAAAGGAACTCTCATTTACAAAAAGGAAGCACAAGCACGTGTAATGAGGTTGGATATGGCGAAGCTGATGAAAATGAGAGGGTGCTTGGAAGAAATTTCTTCTGTTTTATTGCCATTTTTGCTATTGAATAATTCTGGTTTCTTGAGGCTGTCTGTTTGTCTGTCTGTCTGTCCTTCTGTCCTTATAGACATTCATTGAAAGTCCTTTTGTGTTTTGAATTTTAAGGAATCTTTTCTTTTTTTTTTGTGATTATTTGGTCACGGGAGAAATGTTAGGTATACCTTTGTACCTATCTACTAGACTTTACTTACTTTCTTCATATACTGATGAAAAAAAAAATAAGACCTAAGAAGGGATTGAGGAAATCTTTTTATTAACTCTTTGCCATTGTTTCATTTTCTTACATTAAAAAAAAAAACAAAAATTAGGACTTAAAATAAAAATGGTAATTTAAATGTGCCTTTGTTCATATTTAAGTTTTTTCTTATTTCATTTCTGTTGAAATAGCCAAAGGAAGGAAAAAGGAAGACATCATAGGAAGTAAAAATTTGCATTTAAGGAAATGAAAAAGTTGTATTAATCATCTTAATGATGATACGTAAGGAAAAGTTAAGCCCAATCAATGGAAAAATGTTTTATTAATTTTTAGTTGAATAACTCTTTTTTATTTGTGGAATTTTTTTTTATTTTTTATAATTAAATTATATTTTTTTCTTCTTTTTTTTTATAAGAAATGGAAAGCGTGAAGTTTTAAAAATTATGATTGTGAAATCGAAAGTTATGTGAACTTATCTTTCGAGGCTTCGTCTTGGGATCGTATTTTTTTTAATTAAAAAATAAATTGTTTTTTATTAAAAAATTTTCAAGACTTAAAAACACTGCTCAAACTAAAGTTTGAGACAACTTTAAGAAGCTATTTTCAAATGAAGAACATAATTTTTAAATTCAAAGAAAAGGGTGATTTTTAGAGGTATATTTCTTGGAAATGAAATGAAACAAAGTTGATTTTTAACTTCCCATAGGAAGTGATTGTAATGGGTGCGATTTGTCAAATTGAAAATTTTGACATTTCTTGACGTTTCAAAGCCCTTAGAGTCGAAATAAAAGATTTTTAGAAGGATGTCTGTGCGTGCGTGTGTACGTACGTTCGTACGTCCGTACGTTAGTGACGTAGAAGAGATATCGACTTCAAATACTCTTTATACAGATAATAAGGCAGAAAGATGCAGAATGGGCTCTCAAGAAAATTGCGTGGGTGGTTTTTTTACTATAGCAGTTTAAAAAAAGGTGAAAATTTTGGTTAACCCGAAATATCTCATGAACCAATGACGCTAGAGACTTGAATTAAATTTTATATTATATATTGTGACGTGATACAAAACAAATATATTTTTGGAAAAAAATCCAATTAACGATTTTTTTTATAAATCAAAAAAACTGAAAAAAGAAATTTGTCACCTCGAAAATTTTACGACTTAAATATAATTTTATCTCCAAAACAGTTTTTTGCAACGAAGGATAAAGTTTTTGACATCTGGTAAAATTTTGAGAAAAATCGAATTGACAATTTTTTTACAAAAAAATAAAAACCTAAAAAGAACATTTATAAAAGTTGGTAAAAATTGACTTTCGACTCAAATATCTTTTCAAAACTTTGAGACATTGGCTTCTAAATAATTTTTCTTATAAGAAATATTGTTTTCAACAGTAGGAAAAATTTTGAGAAAAATCAAAATAACAGTTTTTGTTACAAAAAATAAAAACCTAAACAAAAAATTTATAAAAGTTGGTAAAAATTGTTTTTCGACGTAAATATTTTTTCAAAAATTTCAGACATTGGCTTCAAACTAATTTTATCTTATAAGAAATATTGTTTTAAACATTCGATACAATTTTGAAAAAATCTAACTGACACTTTTTTTACAAAAAAAAACAAAACTAAAACTTGGTAAAAATTTACTTTTGACTCAAATAGCTTTTCAAAAATTAAAAATATTGGCTTCAAGCTTATTTTATTTCCCAGAAAATATTGTTTTCGATATTCAGTAATTTTTTTATAAAAAATAGTACGCAAATTTGGTAAAAATTGATACATATAGACAAACTTTTAAGCAAGAAAAAATTTGTATCGATGTAATCAAAGTCAGTCAGTGAGGTTAAGAACTGAAGCTTAATAACTTTGCCCATACTTTAATGGTGGACAGAATATTCATCTGGTGTTATATAGAGCCAAATCAAATTACTTTGGTTAGTGAACTGGACTGTCATACCAAAGCTCTGTATTCAATCCCTGATTGAACCTCCTGAACCGGTTTTGCGAGTTATGGAATAATCCTCCAATAGTTATTTTGTTATGAAAATTCCTTTTCAAATTAGCCGTTTAAATTTGACAAGAAATTGTTGGTCCCCTTAATATCTGACACTTCTCACAAACAGGGCTGGTTGAGAGATGTATCTCTACAGATTAGTTAAACTTCGAGGCTTAGAATCAATCAATTATGTTAGACGAAATTTTGACTTTTAAATTACCAATATTTTTGACCTTATGGATAAAATTTAAAGTATATATTTTTATGAAAAATCGGTATTCAAACGTTAATTTGAAGGCAATCAGTTGGTAACAGCGAGTTTTAAATTTATTAGGGTATAAAATTGTTTATTATTTATTTCTTTTTTTAAGGAACAATTAGTAGTGTATTTGAAGAAAACATTGAACTCTTCAAAGATTTTGTTAAAGTATGAAAATGTTACTGCAGCTTAGGTCCTCCAAAACAAACTTCAGAAAAGTGGCAGCAAGTGTATAATTAATTGATCTAACATGCTTAAATTAAAGAAAAGACAACAACAAAAAACTCCAATAGGCTTTATCATTGTTAAGATTTCAGCAATCTTGTTAAAACAATAACACCTTATTTGTAAAACTTCAAAATTTGAAGTTAACACTCTTAATTAGAATTACTCCTATGTAAACAAAAGGTTTTTAGCTATCTAGTTTCTTTGAATCTATTCCTTGACATAATTTACAAACGATTATAACAGCTCATAACTATCCTTTGGTTTTTCAACAAATCTAATGAAGTTCCAATATATTAAGTAGGATTACTTCAAATATTATGTAGATAGATGAATAGTCAAATTCATTGCGGATCTTCCACTTAAATTGAATAAGCCATCATCTTCTAATCTTGTCAACTTTTTGAACTACTTTTCCCACATCGTAAAGTTTATCTTTTATCTATAATTCACTTCCTGCTTTAAATCTCTGCAACTAAATTTGAAACAATCATATATTTAAAAACCACCTCCTCCTCCTCATCCTCAACCTCATCGTTATAGAAATAAAAACATCTATCCATACAAAATACCAGAACGAACTCGAGAAGAATATTAAAAAAGGAACTTCTACTTTCTATATTTTAGAAGCTCCCGATGCTCCTTCCCATAATTACTTCCTATTATTCAGCACCGAACATCGCACTATCAGAATTTTTAGCTTTTGCTTATTTTGTATGTACATAGATTGTAGGTATGTATATGTTCGTGCATTAATGCCACAGTTTATAAAGTCTGAACGTCTTCCTATAACGCTTATATACAGATATTTAGTTTGTTTTCTTCTCACTATAGTGTGGCGCGGTGGATGGCGTGGCGGTGGCGTTGATGTCGTATCGTCCTATACCCTACCTACCTACATTATACTAGTAGTTGCTCCTCATTTTCCTGCTATTAAAGTGTCAAGTGTCTGCCACGAAGAAGACGACAACGACGACGAGAAAAGAAGAAGCAAAAGCAAAAGACTTTGTGCCCGACTAAAATTTCAATATCGAATCATAGCTTTACCATAAACACTATCTCTTTTTCGAACCCCTATAGCATGCCTATATCTAACTCCTCGAATGTATGTACATGTATAGGTATATCCTTTCCCATCCTTAAAACCTCAACGTCATCGGGTATTCATGGCATAATTATAATCTTAAAATCTGGGCACACTTAATATTCCGCTCATTCAGCCGTGCGTCACGTCGTTCGGTCGGTCGGTCGGTCGTACAATCATCGTCATCTTCGTCATCTTCGTCGTCAATGTTCGAGTATATGTAGCAGAAGAGAGTAGATTTTAACGCCCTCTAGTGTGCTATGTAGGCACATACCCCAACACATACTTAAAATATGTAAAATTATGACATTAAATATTCAACCACACGAGTTGTCGTCATTTTTGCGGCTACAAATTTAACATTTACCGCAGAAAAAAGGATAAGGACGATAAAAAAGGACCAAACAAAATAGAATTTAATTTTCTTTCTTGTTCGTCTTTTCTTCTTCTCGTTTTTCTTTTTGTTTCCTTTTTAATAATTTTTCTTCTTTTTTTAATTTGTTTGTAATAAAATGTATGAATTTCGTATATGTACATACTTACAGTGGTGGCTCAAGCTTACAAAGTGGACGTCGAAGTGCTATCAGCTTCGAGGGGATGCACAGCTATCCTGCGATGTGTGGTGCCAACCTTTGTTAAGGAACTAGTTCGAGTGGTCTCCTGGGTTCATGAACCCGCAATCTACATCTACCCATCACTTCAAGGAGGTACGTAACATAAGAGTAAACATTTATCTACATATCTGCATAAAAATAATATAGGTACTACATTTTACATTATACATTATTAAAAAAAATACATACATACATAGTTTGTTCCCATGCCAATGCTTCGTTAAACTTTTAAATTTAAATTATGGTTTTTGTTGACTTAGAAAATTAACTCTTTTAAGTAGAGACACAAAGAGTGGCATTGTAGAGAAAGAGATTTATAAACTCTAATGACTCTGAAATTAATTGTGTTGACATTTTGAGACTTTTTGTTGTTTTTTAAAAAAAAACTATTTATGGAATTAAGAAATAATTTAAATAATTAATTTAATCACTTTGGTATTAATTGGCCTTAATCTTGAATTTTAAGTATGTATTTAGGTTACAGGATCTATAAAAAGTAAGGTTGAACTTTTTAACTAAAAAAGACAATCAGGGTCCAATTATCTATCTTATCTTGGTTGGAATCCTAACGAGTTACCTAATACACTTTGTTTTATACTAACATGATGAGGGTAGGAATCAACGCCGAATGGCTATCAGGGCTGTACCTCGTCCCACAATAGTCCTTTTTATCACAAGTTAACTAAATGATGCAAAGATTTTTAGAACTATCTAATTATGTTTTGAAAAACATACGGATTGAAAATTTTACCATACCATATTCCATACTGATTAGTAGCTACGTAGTAGTACCCGTGGCATGATGGTTAGTGCGAAGGACTCCAAGAGTGAAGGTAATTTGCTACATGGCCCTCATACGGCCGATGATCGTTTATGGTTGTCCTGTATGGAGAAGTTTCGGGTGTTCGAGCGGGAGTGTTTACGACGCTGGTGCTGTACCGGCTTATATCGAACAGCCGAATCTTCTTACTTGCATTACTATTCCAACGAGGTCCTATACAACGGGGCTCGAATCAACAGAATTGACAATTTCGTGATAAAACTCATTCGCGGTCACATTGCAAGAGCTATGTCTTCGACCAACAATTTAATTTTCGGGGCGTTCTATCCGAACGACGAGTATTTTTAGAGTACACGCTTGAGCGGCTTCATTCCTCCAGAGGCATTCCTCTTCGGTCTGATACAGGATAGATTGGCAGTTTCGCTAATCTACCACGTCAGACCACGAACCGTGGATAGGCAACTCCTGTACAATCGGGACGTCATGGCACAAGACGGAGCAGAGCTCCTTCGGTTCAGTAGGACTGTGTCTGAACGGGACCGAACTGATAGGGTGAAGCAGGAGAACCAGTTTTGGTGGCTTCAATCGGCACTTGATAGTGGGTAGTCGGTTTTAAGCCTTGGCCGGCTTACATACTTGTTTTATAGTTTTAGTGTTTAGTTTTAAGTATAATAGGCATGGTGGCAAAAAAAAAAAATTACAAAAAAAAAAAAAAAATGAAAAATAAAAAATAAAAAAAGTAAAAAACATGGAATAAGAAAAAAAAAAGGAAAATAAAAATAAAAAATGAAAAATGAAAAACAACAAATGTTAGATAGTTAGATTTGCTGCTGTGGTTGTTCTAGTTTAAGTAGTTTATAGGTAGAATAGCTAGTTTAAGTAAGCTTTAAGTTTTATATTAAGGACCTAATTTTGAGTAGTTCTTAAGTAAAAATAAAAAAGGATATTGATTTTTTTTTAATTTTCTACTGAATACAAAAATTAATAAAAATCAATTGATGTAAAATAGATCTTAGGGCCGAAAGGCATTAAAATTAAATATTATTGTTTAACTTAGAGTGTCCGTATGGGACCAGTAAGTTAGTTGTAAGTTATGGTTAATTAGGCTAGTTTTATACATTTTTGTCTAGATTTAAAATATTTTTTTAAGAATGAATTAATAAAAATAAATTAAAAAAAAAAAAAAGTGCGAAGGACTTTCACGCAAGAGGTCTTGGGTTCAATCCCTGCCACCCAAGATTTTTTTTCACGGGTATTGCCTTTTGCAAGAAATTGAAAAAATCATCCAAGAGTAATTGCTGTCATGAAAAGTGCTTTCTCAATTTAGCCGTTCGGATTCGGCATTAAAATTGAAGGTCCCTCCATCTCTGACATGACTCGCACACAAGAATGGTTGAGAGTTGTAAGTCACTAGGCCCTGGTTCTCGAAGGACTGTTGCGCCAACTATTAACTTCCCATAGGAAGTTATTGTAATGGGTACGATTTGTCAAATTGAAAATTTTGACATTTCTCGACGTTTTAAGGCCCTTATAGTCGAAATAAAAGATTTTTAGAAAGATGTCTGTGCGTGCGTCTGTACAAACGTTCGTACGTCCGTACGTTCGTGACGTTTCTTTCGTCGTCCATAGCTCAAGAACCAGAAGAGATATCGACTTCAAATAGATTTTGTAATACAGATAATAAGGCAGAAAAATGCAGAAAGGGCTCTCAAGAAAATTGCGTGGGTGGTTTTTTTTACCATAGCAATTTGAAAAATAGGTGCAAATTTTGGTTAACACTAAATATCTCACGAACCAATAACGCTAGAGACTTGAATTAAATTTTATATTATATATTGTAACGTGATACCAAACAAGTTTATTTTTGGAAACAAATCAAATCAACGGTTTTTATTACAAATCAAAAAAAAACTGAAAAAAATATTTGTCACCTCGAAAATTTTACAAATAAAAACGATTTTACTCCAAAACAATTTTGTGCAACGAAGAATAACGTTTTTAACATCTGGTAAAATTTTGGGAAAAATCGAATTGACACTTTTTTTATAAAAAATAAAAACCCAAAAAAAAAATCATTACTCAAAGTTGGTAAAAATTGAATTTAGACTCAAATATCTTTTCAAAAATTTAAGATTATGGCTTGCAACTTATTTTATATTATAAGAAATATTGTTGTCAACATTCAGTAAAATTTTTAGAAAAATCGAAATGACAATTTTCTTAGAAAAAATAAAAACCTAAACAAAAAAATTAATAAAAATTGGTAAAAATTGATTTTCGGCTCAAATATCTTTTCAAAACTTTAAGATATTGGCTTTCAACTACTTTTATCTTTAAAAAAAAATTGTTGTCAATATTCAGTAAAATTTTGAGAAAAATCGAATTGACAGTTTTTTTTACAAAAAATAAAAATCTAAAAAAATTAATAAAAGTTGCTAAAAATTGATTTTCGACTCAATTATGTTTTTAAAATAAAAAATATTAGCTTCAAACTAATTTTATCTTATAAGAAATATTTTTTTGAAAATTCAATAAAATTTTGAGAATAATCAAACTTACAGTTTTTTTGCACAAAAAATAAATGCCTTAAAAATGCATTACTAAAAGTTGGTAAAAATTGATTTTCGACTCAAATATCTTTTCAGAAATTAAAAATAGTGGCTTCAAACTAATTTTATCTCACAGTAAATATTGTTTTTGACATTCAGTTAATTTTTTATAAAAATCCAATAGTCAGTTTTTTTCATAAAAAATTAAAATTTACAAAAAATAGTACGCAAAATTGGTAAAAATTGATGTTCTGTTCTCGATATCTCCTGAACAATAGAAAATATTGATTTTAAATTAGTTTCATTCATCCAATTTGTATTTGTTTATGTAAGAAATAAAAACTTTAAAGAAATGCTACTAAAATTGGTAAAAATTTGTTTTCGACTAAAAATTTCGTTAACAAAAAATAGATTTTGAAATCAAACTATTTCATCAAATGCAAAATATTGTTGGTAATTTTTAAATCTTTTAGAATTACTCAACTGACATCTTTTTCAACAAAACACGAAAATCTTCAAACTTTTTCAGCAAGACAAATCGACAGACGGGATGGGAAGTTATCAGTGTGGGTCGCATCCCAGTTTCTTTTTTGTTTATTTAATTAGTTCCAATATATCAGAATCAAGGTAATGTCTTTGAAAACTTATGTTTGTAGGTACTACTAGAAAACTTCTAAAATAATATTGAGCTCTTAAATCCAAAAGAAAACTACTTAAAATGTATCTTAAATAAAGTCCTGGAAAAGTGTTTTTCTAACAACAAATAAACACCATTTGTGAGACATTGCAAAATGCTAAATGTTCAGTTATTAAATTTGTTGATGTGAAAATAATACTTTCTGATTTTCTTAGGAAGTCCTTTTTTATATTCTGTTATTAATTAGCTGTAATACAAAATTTCCTTGAAGCTGATATCTCTGCTCGTTCGTGAGATAGGGTGAAAGAAAAATTGTATCTTGAAACGACAGAGCAACGTATTCTACACTCACAACATTCACATGAACATCTAGACTCTGGGGATCTAAATAGTCGAAAAATTGTAAAATTTGGACAAATCACAATATAGCTATTCCAATATAAAATGTTTATAATTTACAATTTTACATACAAACATAATTGCGGAAACAAGTTTAACTTAATTTGTAGCCTTTTTCCTAAAAAAACAGTAAGTTTTTAAATTCACGAATTAGTTACAGAATAATGGTGTATGGTGGAGTATGTCCATTTTTCAAGTTTCAATAATGTTTAACAGTTTAGGATGACTAAACAAAAATACTTAAAATATTTCTTAAAAACAGCTTGAATGCCATTTTGATAAAAAATAAAAGAAAAATAGATTAACTTTTCCTTAAGAGGTACTTAAATAAAAACAATTTTTCTACCAACAGATAGTTGAGGTAACTATCTACGAAAAACGCGTCGTCGTCGGTCCTCGGAAGTTTTCTCGTAAAGAAGTTTCAGCACTTCAAAGTTTCTTCGAATCAATGCTGTTTGCTGAGAGGTCAAGTTTCAAGTACACAATTTTTTTTTTATTTTGATGTTTTCTATTTTAGGATTTGTTTTCCAAAAATAAATCATCATAGTCCAGGAAAATTAGATATTCATTTCGAAAACATTCCGAAAGAGTAAAGTTTTTGAAGAAGAAGTATTTTTAACACTTTCGTAAAAGTACTCTAAGTTTAGTAAAAAGTTTTGTAAAATATTTTAGGCAAGTGAGAAATTATCCCAAAACTGTAGGATTTTCCAATAAGCAGTTTCATTTTGAAGTTGGCATTTTACAAGTAAAAACTACGCCATTATTAAAAATGAAACGATACTCGCTTAGAAAAAAAGCATATTTAAATGTTGTTAAATTTATTTTATAAAAATGTTGACAATTTTTATGTTACTGCTCACATTTTTGAAAAGAAAAATTCACTGAATGTGATATTTTGCGACGAGGCGACTGCTTTCTATTGATTTAACACCTTTACACTTTTTTATTTAGAGTAATGTGAAATTAAAGGTCTATTCCAATGCAACACAGTCCATTCAAGTCCCTAAATTTGGTATTCGTGAAGTTATCGAGATTCCGAAAATTAATGGTAACATTCATAAAAATTCATAAACCGTATCCGTGAGACCTTTTTGAAACCATGTTTGTCCAAATTTGTCATTCTTATTATGCTACTTTTTCGAACAAAAACTTATGGTTTTCGAACAAAGTTTTGAAAATGTATTTCACTTCTTTTTACCCTACCTTGTCTGTATGCTCCAAATTGTGTAGGAAAAAATTCTGGTTGGTCAAAATGATGTACGCAGGATTAAAACCCCTTTTTTAAGTTTTAAGTGTCTTTTCTCATGTACAAATCAGTAGTTTGACTTAGTGTTACGCTTTTGGAATGTGTTTTTCTAAATTTCTATAAAATTTAATGTTCCTAAGAATTTATCACATTCTACATTTCTTTTTATTGAATTCTAGTAAAACATTTTCGTAGTACCCGTGGCATGATGGTTAGTGCGTTGGACTCCTTGTTAGTAACGAAGGTTGAGCTTCATCTCATCTTCAACTCAATAAAAAACAAAAAGTCAGCAGGTGTCGATGGTATATCCAATGTTGTACTAAGACATTTACCGATGGAGGCAATTGACATTTACACCACACTCTTAAATAATACACTGAATAATGCATATTATCCAGTGCATTGGAAGACCGCTGTGGTTCATCCTCTCCCGAAAAAGAGAAAAGACAGCTCCAACCCGTCTCCTTCCGAGCATCAGCAAAGTTTTCGAAAAGATCATCAATAGGGCTTTGACTAAGTGGGCTGCGGACAACAAAATAATTCCAAGTTAACAGTTCGGGTTCAAGGCGGGTCATGACACAATTCATGCTGCGTCTAAACTCGTTTCTGATATCCAATGGAATAAAACAAAAATTTTACGACCAAAATATGATTTCATCCCCAAAACAATTTTGTGCAACGAAAAATAATGTTTTTGACATCTGATAAAATTTTGAGAAAAATCTAATTAACAGTTTTTTTATAAAAAATAAAAACCTAAAAAAAACATTAGTCAAAGTTGAGAAAAATTGAATTTCGATTCAAATATCTTTTCAAAAACTTGAGACTTAGGCTTCAAACTTATTTTGTCTTATAAGAAATACTGTTTTCGACATTCAGTAAAATTTTGAAAAAAATCGAATTGACAGTTTTTTTTACAAAAAATAAAAAAACTAGAAAAAAATTAATAAAAGTTGGTAAAAATTGATTTTCGACTGAAATATCTTTTCAAAACTTTAAGATATTAACATAAAACTACTTTAATCTTTCAAAAAATATTGTTCTTAACATTGAGTAAAATGTTGAAAAAAATCGAATTGACAGTTTTTTTACAAAAAATTAAAAGTCGAAAAAAAAATTAACAAAAATTTGTAAAAATTGATTTTCGACTCAAATATCTTTTTAAAAATTTGAGATATTGGCATAAAACTACTTTAATCTTTCAAAAAATATTGTTGTCAACATTCAGTAAAATTTTGAAAAAAATCGAATTGACAGTTTTTTTACAAAAATTAAAAGTCGAAAAAAAATTTAACAAAAGTTGGTAAAAATTGATTTTTGACTAAAATATCTTTTCAAAAATTTGAGATAATGGCTTCTAACTAATTTTAACTTATAAGAAATATTGTTTTCAACATTCGATAAAATTTTGAGAAAAATTGATACATATAGACAAACTTTTAAGCAAGACAAATCGACAGAAGGAATGGGAAGTTATCAGTGTGGGTCGCATCCCAGCCTCTTTTTTTAAATAGTTTTAAGTAAGAATAAAAAAGTATATTGATATTAGTTTTTTTTTTAATTTTCTAATTATACAAAAATAAATAAAAATTAATTGATGTAAAATAGATCTAAGTTCCGAAAGGCATTAGAATTAAGTATTATTGTTTAACTTAGAGTGTCGGTATGGGAACAGTAAGTTAGTTGTAAGTTATGGTTAATTAGCCTAGTTTTATGAATTTTTGTCTAGCTTTAAAATAGGTTTAAGATTGAATTAATAAAAATGAATTTAAAAAAAAAGAAAAAAGTGTGTTGGACTGTCATGCCAGAGGTCTTGGGTTCGATCCCTGCGTATGCCATCTAAAGTTTTTTTCACGGATACTGTCTCTTGCGAGGAATTGACAAATTCTCCAAGAGTAATTCTTGTCATGAAAAGTGCTTTCTCAAACTTTCCGTTCGGATTCGGCTTTAAAATGTAGGTCCCCTCCATTCCTGACAACAGTACTCGCACACAGGAATGGTTGAGAGTTGTAAGTCACTAGGCCCTAGTTCTCAACGGACTGTTGCGCCACCCAATTTATTTATTTATAGTAAAACATTTGTTCTGATTTTAAAAAATATTTAAAAAAAAAACAGAATAATCAAAAATACATTTTAAAGACGCAAAATTTTGTACCTGAAAAACTTGGACATACAGTACAAACATTTTGTTCATACATAATTTTTTTATACTGTATTTTTAGCTAACTGTGTTTTGAAATACAAAATTCAGGATATACAGCGTTATGTATGACCTAAAAATATCATAAAGATTCAGAATTGAGAAAAACAATATTTCGACCGATTTGCAATTAATTTTCCTAGACTATCATAATTAAATCTTTAACTGTGTAAAGTAGTGGACTTTCGAGAAGTGTTTTTAATTTTTAAAGATTTTATGTTTTTTTAAGTTTTCAGTATATGACTCCTTTTTATTTCCTTAAATTGGTCACTGTATCATATTGTTTAAGCCACAAAAAAGAACTAAAGCCAAGTTTTAGGATCTTCAAAAAAACAAAAGGACATGTTTCAATATTTAATCAAAATATACATCTCTCCCTTTATTTTAATATAAAATATATAATACCACAAATAATAAACAAAATTTAAGTTTAATTTTCGATGAAAGTATTGGCACATATATTTTTGGCAGGATATAATAAAAGTTGTATTGATGTGTTGATAACTACATATACACATACGTACTTCCTATATATATACATACATAGAATTGACTCAAGTGCCAAGAATTTGTTTTACTAATGGAGACATTTTACTCTGGTATTTATATTCCACAGATGGGAAATTTCATTTATTGCCCACCGGCGAATTGCTTATACATAATCTGCAGGATAGTGATGAATCACAATCGTTTCGGTGCCGGAGCATGCACCGACTTACTAGGCAGGTTGTGGTCAGTTCTCCAACTAGGCTACGGATTAATGGTAAGTTACTTCTAATCATAAATGTGAATTTCATTGAACTACTAGGTAAGGTAGGTATATGTATACAAATTCTCTCTTTCTCTCTCTCTCTCTTTGCGTGCGTCGTATATATGTATGTGTTTGTGTGAGTAGAATTTTGTGTTGTCCTTTGAACGGAAGCCCAAAACCTGGACCTAGGATAATAGTTTTGAGTTAAAGTCCCCCCCGTATAGATTGCAGGCGATTATGTGCATTTGTAAGTGAAGTGTTTGTGTATTTCTATACCTACATATGTGCGTTATTGTTGGCAAAAGGACATTTGTGATGATAAATATCCTAGAACCTAAAACCAGGTCAACCTTGTATATATGGATGTATATGTTATGTGGGCAATGGGCATAGAAAGGATATATAGAGCAAGAGCTTATAGATAAACCTTTATGCACTACCTACAGACACACACACACATACGCATGAATGTCCTTTCTGATGTTCTCAATGATGATAGCTTTAAAGTTTGAAAAACTATCGGTACAGGATTTATTATTTGCTAAAGGTTTTGTTTTAAGGTAAGTTCTTGGAACAGATTGTTTAGGTATTTAGGAAGTAAGAGTATTTTGAAGAAAATTTCAACACAAAAAAGAAACACATTCTTATCATCAAATTGTTGGATCCTTGTTGATAAAGGAGTAAATATATAGCCATTGATTAATCAGAGAATAAATCGAATCAAAGAAGCGTTCAAATCGTCTTCATAATTCCAAATCACATACAAATAATTACATCAGGGATCTTTATATGATTACTTCAAGTTAAGTGTTGTTTGAATGAATGTTCGTTTTTCTCCCTAGGGGATGAAGTATATTTTTCCACCCCATCTCAAGATGATACGAAACTAAGTAGGCAAACATCAGATTGATTGATTTCGTGAGGTGAATTTTTATTTTGTATATTTGTTTCTTTTACGAGTACTATAAGTCATACAGTACAGTACCGTACATACATTGCCGACAAGAAGAATAACAAATTGATTGAGTCGATATATCACAATATGGAATTGATATCCTTGTTTGTTGTTCATATAGCTAGTGAACATAATTCTCATGTTATCAATAAATCATTTATCAGCTTTTATAAACAGAGTCTGCATCTGGGTATTATGTGAAATCAATTTGTTGTTTATCGATGTTAGACGATAAAAGGCGAAACATTGTAAACAAGACTAAGGAATATAAAAATTCCCTTAGTCACATGTGTAAACCACATAAACGTCTGACTTAACGCTTGAAGTTAATTTGTGAGTAATCATCCATGTATTCTGTATACAGATTGGTGTGGTAAGCCTATTTGACCTTGACTTGAAGGTTAAGAAGTAAAACAACAAATGGTAGAATGACGATAAATTCCAAACCAGTATATGAGGCTCTTGACCCTTAGTATAACATGATTAATTATTTATAATAATGTATGTTAACCTTACTAAGTCCCTATAATAGTACCTGTATTTCGAAATAAAATATTAGTAAGGAAAAATTGAAAGCAACAAGCGATTAGCACGCACTTTCTCCATTTGGTTAAAGGCTAAACATTAAACCCTTTTGCAAAGAGAAAAATTGAGTTTTAAGATGATTTTACTTTCTTTTCTTAGCAAAAAGGGAAAGACGTAGTAGAGAAGTGAATTTAGAATCAGGAAATGTTGTCAGTTTAAGGAAGATGCTGTACAAAACCTATCAAAAATATTAAGAAATTCCTGAAATTTCAAAAACTCAAAGTATGAATTTTAATCAATTTTTTTCAATAACGTGCAATAACTCCACATCTTTCGAATCAACTAGATTTTAATTTTCCAATAAATTTTACAATTTGTATTTTGTAAAATATAATTCGGCTTGTTTTGATTCTGTAAGAGGTATTGACAAAAATGAGTTATTTTTAAAGAGAAATCCATGGACGTGGAGAAAGGTATTCCTTTTAAAATAAAAAACATCATCATTTAATTAGTGGCCACATAAAATTTTCCGGCTGTATGTCTTCTCTAAGCTTACGTATTCCATATTTGTAAGGTCTTGAATCGAATGTGAAACATTTTAAGAGCCTTATCTTTCTTATGAATATTGGAAAACTCCATATTTTTCAACACTTAATGTGTACCTATTGCATTTTGATATTAATGCAATTTTAAAAGTCTTACATTTCGAGGAAAAAATTAGATAGAAATCTGAGAAAAACATCAATTTGCTTAAATCAACTTGATCTGAAGTCTAAATATAGTTTTTTAAAAATTGAGATTAGAGTCCTAACTATAATTTCTATGAAGAAACTTGGAAACAAAATTCAGATTAAATTAAAAAAAAAAATCGAATTTTGATGTATAAAATCTTAAAAAGCTGAATTTTAAATTCAAATTTTCAAAAACAATATTTTGAAAAGTTTAACTTTTATCCTAAATCCATAACATACACATGTGAAAGTTTCTTTATGGTTTGGGCCAAATTTTTACCAGCAGTGAAATTCTGCTTTCAAAATTCAACTTTTAAAATCTCTGCTTTCAAAGTTTTAGTTTACTCTCATTTTTCAAGTTCTAATTTAAAATATATTTAGAAAATGATGTAAGACAAGGTTTCGAAAGATTAAGAGAGTACGATGTGCCAGAATTTGTACCACCATATTTTTATAAAACCGAGTGGAGAAAAAGCTGATTTTTTTTCATGGACCGTCAGAATTTTGAAAGGCAGAATCCTAAACCTAAAATTTCAACCCGTTTGCATTTTTTGATTTTTAAAATAATGATGCCTCACTTTAAGTGGTTTTGCAAAGTTAAGAAAAAAAAATTTAGTACACACAAATGCTCTTTATTGATTCCAAGACTATTTGCTGTTTTCCTAAAAGGTCTCCGGTTTTAAACTATATTCAGTTTTTTACACTCCCTTAAAATGTACCGCAGTGTTCTTTAAATATAGAGCTGAAAGTTCTGAATGTCTTCAGTCTTGTACTCATTTGAATTAGATTCACACAGCATTGTTAAATATGGTTACTAAGTTTTCTAAGATGAGTTTTTGAGTTTCAAAATTTTTCGAGAAAAAGTTAATATACCACTGTCTTATCAATTTTTCCAAACATCATTTTAACCCTGAGTGTAACATTAAACTAACCTTGAAGTAAAGAGACTTCTTTTTCAGCCGTACCGCACGAATGTGAATTTTCCTCATCAAATCTATTTTTCTTCAAATTTCCAAATAATAAAATAAATTGTAGTTCGTCAATCTGGTTTTAAGATAAAATTTTAATAGTTCTAGAAATTGTACAAAAAATTGTAAATTTTTATGACAAATTATTTTCGATTGGGAAAGAATGAATTTTTGATTTGTTCTCTTATTTTATTCATTTGACTAAGAAACAATGTTTTAAACTATTGATTTGGAGTATAATTTGCTTATAAAGGGGTTTTCAATTGGCGCTGGTAGATTTTGGAGTCATTTTATTTTGGTGACATCTGTCAAATCTTTTGTTATTATTCAGTTGCTTATGCCAAATCATCATTGCCAGTTACACGATTGAACAGCACGTTCAAATGATAAGACTTTATTATCAAAATGAGTGTTCGTTAACGCAAACGTTGCGAGCATTGCGCCCATTTTGCATAAGACGTGGTGGTACTTCACAGTCGACTCTTAAACGTTTGGTGGCTAAATTTGAGACGACTGGTTCAGTAAACAATCAGACAACACCCGTACGTTCCGTAAGGAACGCAAGATCGGCCGAGAACATCGCCGCGGTTCATCAAAGTGTACAGCAGAACCCGAGGCAGTCTATTCCTCGCCGTGCACAAGAAGTCGGCATTTCGCAGACTTCAACTTGGCGAATTTTGCGTCGGGACTTGGGCCTACACCCGTACAAGATCAAACTGAATCAGGAGCTCAAAGTTCATGACCATATAGACAACGCCGTTTATTGGCTGACTGGGCTTCGAGTTGTTTGGAAGAGGACCCCAATTTTGGCCGAAAATCATCTTTAGTGACGAGGCTCATTTTTAGATGAATGGCTGTGTTAACAAGCAAAATCGCGGTACATGGGATAACACCAACCCACGCGAGGTTCATCAGATGATAATGCATCTTCAAAAAGTTACATAACGATGATAACTAATTTCTTATGGCCCAAATTGAACAATATGGACCTAGACAACATGTGGTTCCAGCAGGACGGCGGGCACTACAAGCCACACAGCAAACGCCACGATTGACATTTTTCATGAACGATTTAAGTGTAAGGTTATCTCTCGCAGGAGTGATGTGAATTAGCCACCAAGGTCAAGCGATTTGATACCGCTAGACTTTTTCCTATGGGGTTTCTTGAAGTCGCAGGTCTATGCAAATAAACCACAATCACAATCTACTGATACGATGCCCTAAAGGTGATCGCTCAAATTCAGCATTCAGCCGGATCTATGCGTAAGAGTCATTGAAAATTAGAGCTCTTCGATCCGTGCCACCGTAAGAAGCCAAGGCGGGTATTTGAATGATGTCATATTCCACACTTAATGGCATACATTCGCCTTTCAAATAAAAAATTATTTTGTTAATACTTCACACACAGCTTGTTTTATTGAACTTCCACATCTACTCGCCCCTTTTGAAAAACCCTTTATTTGTATGCTCAAAATCCTCTAAACTTGGACAATTTATTTTCAGAAATGTTCAAAACTATTTTCTATATAAATCAGTCATCTCGGTTGTTGAACACAATTTCTAGGTGAACAATTCACCAATCATCTCTCTTTCATCATCATCATCATCATGAATTTGTATTTGATCACACTTTAAATCTTACTCTAGATGTTTCAGGATATAACCTAAATATACAATGTCATCATTCTTCTCTATCAAAATTTCAAAAATCTCTCTTTTGTTATGTTCATATGTTGTTGTTTACTTTATTTCAGTTTCTTTTTTTTTTTTTGAAACATACACTTAAGAACATTTTGTATAAAAGATTTATATTTTATGTAGTATGTTCTTTTGAAACGAAACGAAACCTTAAGTTTTATGCAACATTTTTGAGATTAAATTGAATCCATCTATGTCACAAAAACACAAAAACCGACCCACAAATATTGTCTGGGCTCTTAGGTCTCATTCTCATTCTCACTCACCATAACCATATACTGCATTACCTCCACCACCGACCGTCATCTACCACCATCGTCATGAAACCCAAAGGATATTTCAACACTGGAACAAAGTAGACAATATTAAATTACTCTCCTGTCATATAAGTAGAGCAATCCCACTTCTGAATTGAATAATTGCAATGTGGTCCTGGTCATGTTAAATGTTTGCGCAACACTCGAAAACTACATTTCCCTATCTATATTTTGAGTATTAATTGTATGCGAGCGCACTTGGGATTCGGATTGGGATAAAGGATATACAATATACATAACATACGTACGTACATATATGAATATGTACATAAACCTATACGAGATGCATTAAGTGCTCTGTTGCGTTAGCGTCGTTGTCGTCGTCTCCGTCGTCGTCGTGCTTTGTTTTTCCATAATATGCCTGAGTCTGAATACATGTATATGTATTTGTGTTCTAGTTATCCTAACTCTTAAGTCCTGTTTCCCGTCAAGAATGTCTCTACATATATTATACATTGTTTTGAAAGGAGCTGCTTACCGCTTAGGGGTTATTGTTTTTTTTTTTTGTGTTGATAGGCTTGTATGATATATCGTCTCCTGACAACTTGGTGTATCTTTCCAATTTTGAGTGAGGTCTTATCTCTGCTAAGGACACCTTTGGGGTTTAATTTTTTTTTGTGTGTGTGTGTAGAGAAAATGAGAAAATTTTAATTTAACAAAAAAAATTTGAAATATGAATAATCTAATTTTTTGTTTGCTTTTTTGGCATTTCATTTTTAACCTTAAGCTCATCGTGGGATCATATCACCGAGTGTTGTTGAACATACCTCACACGTAGCTGTGTCACAAGACGAAGGTGCTGTCTTATTGTGCGTGGCACAGGGATGTCCATCACCCGAGTATAGGTAAGTTAAAGATTGATCTTATCTCGTTGACAGTTTTTAAGTTGAAATAAAATAGAAAAATAAATATTAAACATCCAGGTGACAGGCTATCAGTTTATTTTATTTTTATTTTTGTGAGAGAAAAATTCACACGCAATATTCATGAATGAAGTTATAAATGGAAGATATCCTTTTTTGTGTGTTTTTAGACAGACAATGAGGCTCCATGTTTTGTGTGTGGGTGTTTTTTTCGTTAAGGCTTTTCAAAACTTTCAAAACAATTTACATAACTCAATCATTTGAATCAAACTGTTTATTTATGCGGTTTTGGCTATAAACGTCAAAGTTATTTTGGGGAATTGGAATTTGAATATTTGTTCACAAAAAAAAAAGAAGTTTTCCCAGGATGTGTGATAAGGATGTTGAAAATTATGTTTACAAACAGAGGATCAAGTAGACAAATCTGGATTAAATTATTGATTCAAGAGTTTGAGGTATTTGAAGAAAAATGTATGTAAATACATACATAGATACATGAAAAATGACATTCATGGGTAGGTAAAAATGACAGGAAATTAAATTTACATTTATAAAAAGGATAACATTTCCCTGAAATATTCTTTTTAAATAAAGCTGATTGAATAAAGCAAATAAATTATGTTAATTTAAATTGTATGCCAAGATTGATTTTATAGAATAACAATTGAATTACCTCCTCCCTAAAAAAAATACATCTCTAGAAATTCACAGTCATTTTCGAAATAACTTTCAATGAAAACTTCGATTTTTCCCCTTTTAATATTGTTTATGGATGGTTGGTAGTCGATCTGATATTTCGTTACTTTTGGCATTAACATTAACTTACTGTAAATTTAGTTGAACTTCAAAAAAATAAATTGAATTTCACTTGGCTATCGAATTTTGGAGAACTCAAGTTCAGGTTGTAAGCAGGTTGTAAGCAAATATCAAAGGTTTTAGCTATTTTATATTTTCATAAAAAGTTATATATATATTTTTAGGTTTGAACATTTAATGTTTCAAGCTGTTTATATGTTCTTTTTTGTATGGAATTTTCTATTAATAAGCCTTTGGATATTTCTATTTACGGTGCAAGAAATTTTTCACAGCTACTGATCTGGCTGTTATGTATATAAAAAGCCTTCATTTACCCAAAACTTGAATTTAAGTCTCATATTTGGCCAGGTGCCAATAAAACAAGTTTGGAAGTTTCTTTTAGAGCAATGAAGGTTAGGTTAAGGTTAGTTTAAAGTGGTTATTCGTGATGGAGTAGGACACACTTAGGCCAGTTTAATGGTACATTGTGATACCACATGTATCTTGGGGGTTTCTTCTAAGCTCAATGAAACCACTTTGAGTTCCTTACGAAACGTGAGAGACTGATGATGTTAATATGATTGAGATCGTTTAGATCGTTAAAGAAGAATTCTCCTAGGTAATTCTTGACCTTTTAAGCTAAAGCAGGGTATATACAGAGGAGGTAAAGAACTGTTTCCTTTTCTTTCGCATCCATACAGCTTCTGCAAAAGTCATAATTGAGAATACGCCTGGCCGTGTGGTGTGCTTTCCTATTAGACAGTGCCAAGTTATGACACCAATTATCGATCTTATATGCGATCTGCTTAGAGATAGCAAGCACCTTGATCGCTTTAAATCTAGAGTTGGCGAAATGTTTTTTTTGGGACCTGACACGTAATGATGTTATTCCACTTGATATTTGCCATCCTTATAGCGTCTTGCATTAGCAATAGTTTAAATGCAGCGATTGGTATGCTAGCATTAGCCAAACGTGGTAGAATGGGTTGTACCTACTGTACCATTTCTGGCGAGTTCATCTGCCTTACAGTTTCCTAGAATGTCTCTATGGCGCAGCGTCGTGAAAAGGTGAATATTAAACTGTTTTGTCGTCTCCATTAGAGATGATCGACAGTTATGGACTGTTATTTAGAGTTTGTAGAGACAGAGTCCAGGGATTTGATAGCGGCCTGATGACTATCTGCGAAAATACGGATATCATATGTTGATATCACGTTTTCTTTAAGATAGGAAAAGACTTCTTTTATCGCCAAAAGTTCCGACTGGAACACGCTACAATGGTTGGAAATGCGGAATGAGAGACTTAATTTCAATCGTTTAGAGTACACACCTCCACCAACCCCTTCATTTCTTTTTGATATTTATCTGTGTGAAAGTAGACTGACTCGTCTTCTAGGAATGCCCTATCTTCCTAGAAAGATCTGGAAGGTATAGAAATTTGGAAGTTTATGTCGAATTGTAGTTGGAGGATGGTGTAGTCTGTGTGTGAATAACTGAGTGGCCAAGTCTGTTGTTAACCCACTGCGATTTGTATATCAAGAGCTGTTAGGTAGATGGGGTCGTGTAAAGCGATCCGCTTATTCATAGGCAAGCTGAACGTTGGACTTTATTTAGTTCCGTTTATATTAAAAATTAAGTCGTGCAACAGTCCTTTGAGAACTAAGGCCTAGTGACCTGCAACTCTTAACCTTTTCTGTATGTGAGTAATGTTGTCAGGAATGGAGTTGACCTACAGTTTCAAGCCGAATCCAAACGGCTAATTTGAGAAAGTACTTTTCATGACAAGAATTACTCTTGGAGAATTTGTCAATTCCTCGCAAGAGGCAGTACCGGTGAAAACAACTTTAGACGGACTAGGCAGGGATCGAACCCAAGGCTTCTAGCATGACAGTCCAACGCACTTACCATCATGCCACGGGCACTACAGTACCGTTTATAGCTTTTTCTAAAGCAATCCACCATACTGCCACACAGTACATTGAAATCGGTCTGATTACCAATGTGTATAACCAATGCATAATTCCCATTTATTACCAATAACTTTTTTTGCAAGAAAACAGAGCTACAGTAGCTTTTTTTGACATTTTCTTGAACATTGCGTTTCCAATTTAGTTTTTTGTCTAAAATATGACCCAGGTACTTAGCCTGGTCTGAGAACTTTAATTGGATTCCTTTAATATAGGGAGGGTTAACAAATGGAATTTTGTATTTCCTCGAAAACAGGACTAATTCGGTTTTGGGTGACTTAACACCCAGTCCACAAGGTGTTAAGATGATTTCCTGAAACGGCTATAGCAACGTCATCCGCATAGGCAATCACTCTGAAACCATCTGCATCCAGACCAGTTAGGATTTCATTTACCACCAGGTTCCAGAGGAGAGGGCATAGAACACCACCTTGCGGTGTCCCTCTACTAACGAATCTTCTAGCAGAAGAGTTGCCCAGACCAGACCATAGTGAACTCTTTATGATGGAGGGATTATTCGATGGTGAGTACTAGTGTGTGTAACGACGACGTTTCCACCGATTTGCCTTTACACTAGGCATGTTGAGACGTAGACAGAAGTCTTGTCACTTCTATAAATTCTCTTTAAGCTCAATTTCGGACGTACTGTCAAGTAAATAGATTCTTAACTAAGCCGCACATCAAGAATGTGGAATGTTCAACTCAACTCTGTCTTCCTCTACCATTTTGATATTCAACATTTTAAGACCAATGTGCACCGGTATCTCCTCTCAAATTCTTCCCTATTTTTCTAAAGCTCACACTATGTTTAAACTTTAGAGATGTTAATGGTATAAGTAACCCCTGTAAGTTATTATTAAAATAAGCTCTTAGGTTTTTTCGCTAAAAATTCTGCTATTTTCCAAACAATTAATTTTCACCCAAAACGGCCTTTTAAAGACAAAATTTCAGATAAATAATATATTAAGCTAACACATGTGAGATTTTCGAGATCTTTGGGGGGTTTACACTCGATTTGTGGGATGTTTTCATAAAAAGCTACATTCTAGTAATTGGTCTGTCGAATATTTATAACTGGATGGTCTATAAAATTTTTGGGATGTTTATACAAAAGCTCACTAAACAGTCGTTAGCTACTCTGCTAATTTCAGTGCTACAGAAAAAGCAAAACACTGTCTTAATGAATGTTTTAAGATTATTCTAAGACTAGAAATTTTTAATAAGAAATTTTCATTATTTTTTTTTGTTTTTGTTTAAATGAAAAAATTGTAATCCAAAGAAAATTATTGTATTTTAATTTTGCATTATTGTTTTAATATATACAAATTTAGAAACAAATTAATTTTGTTTGTAGAACAATTTATTTTTTCCTTGATTTTTTTTTAATGGAAATATTTTTCTTTTTCGGTTTAAAGTTTTAATTTAAATCGAATTTACATACATTTTTTTTTAACTTAACAATTTGTTTTTTACTAAAAATCGTTTAATGAAAACAAGGTAATTTTATTTTAACTTTGCATTAGTTATTTTTTAAATAAAATAAATGTTTTCAAGTTTGAATTAAAATTATTTGTATTCCAAAAATGTCTACTTAAAATAAATACAAACAAAATTTATTTGGCTTCAAAGTTTTAAGTTATTTATTTTTAGACATTTTTCAGCAACACATTTTTATGAACTTTTTCTCATTTTTTTTAAATCGGTTTTTTAGAGTATTTAAAAAATTATACAAACATAACTCTTGGAAAGCCTCTTAAAAATGTTTGATTTTTTTAATACATCTCAAATAAAGTGCCGAAAATTGACTTAAAACAAATTTATACACGACATGTTATGATTAAGATTTTTCTTAAAAACCTTTATTCAGCAAGATAATACCTATCGCAGGGAAGAAATTTAGTCAATTGCAATCTTTATATTTAGACCGATCTACATAATTTCATACTTTTGGGGCGATATGACCAAAAAAAGAAAAAAATATAATTTGTGCATATGTGTAAAGGTCAAAGGTTTTAACTTAATTTTCAACATGTAACCTTGCACTTATATTGGGTTGAGTTCGAAAATTATTCAAACAAAAAATATTTTCTTCAATGGTAAAATGATTTCAAATCGAATTTGGTTTCAACGATTTTATACTTTAATAAATTATTAATTTATGTTAATCCACAGTTGTTATGATAAATCAAATATGAATATATTTTCAATTTATGTGAAAGTTTAAAATATTTTTCAATAATTCCTTTTGAATATAAACAACTTACGAAGCTAAATATTTAATTTTCGATACAATTAACTGCACGCATCATGGCGATTCAAAAAAAAAATAATAAAAATATTGAAATGGCATTAATTAAATTGCAATCGTTGTCTCCCTCTCCTCTATATGCATAAGTATCTATATATGTACCTACTTTTTTGTCGTTATCACATCGCTCGTGTGTCTGCTGCACACGTCATGGAACTTTGCAGGGTATAAAGACAAGCTACGAGCTATGAGCACTCTTATGCAATCAAATAATACTTAAATTTAAATCCACTGTGACAGGTGAATCAGAGGGTGCAGTATTTATATATGCATCTATGTATGCATGTACGTACGGTACGTAGGCCAGACTCAAACTCAAACTCAAATCCAACCCAATATTTCATTCCATTTTTCATAGCCTTAATCCAATCAAAATACAAAGTGGAAAAAAATACTCTTCATACTTATACCCACCTTTATGTTCACATATCTGCACCTACAATCCTACACACATACATACATACATACAAATACATATTTCAGTATTTTCAGTATTGACAAACGTTTTGATCCTCTGGAACTGAGCCAGAATACTTAATTGAAGAGCAGGTATGTAGGTACCTACATATAACAAAAATAAAATGAAAAAAAGAAATAATAATAAAATTAATAATGAATAAATAAATACACACATTTTTCAATTCAAAAATAAAAAAAAATATTGGAATGATGAAAAAATAACTTCCACACAACCTTTATAGCGCTACATATCCATACATACAGTATTCACCTGCAGGCGGGTTTTCGATCAGGACATCATTCCACCATTCACCTGTGTGTGCTTTATTATTTAATTCAATAAGCATTCAAGTCGGTATTACGTGTCCTTTCCGGGATCCATTTTTTTTTTTTTCGAAAGTGCCCCATTTTCAAATTCTCGCTTTTGGATTTTCCATAGTAATAACCAGCAAGGCGATATAAACCTCTCTCTCCACCCTCCGCTTACGTAAAGGTAGGTAAGGTACATATTATACGACGACGCGACGTGGGAAAGCCTGCTGATGCTATACACCGCACACACCAACTCCTAAATACACATACATATGTATATAGAGAGTGAGACACATGCGGACACAAGCTATTTTGAATGAGAAATTTTCAAAAAAATGAAAATTTAAAAAAAGGAAGTGCACGACAACGAATAAAAAATGGAAACAGATTCGAGGCAGATTGTATTTATTGAAGCGTTTGATTAACCTGGAACCACGTTTATGCTTTTTTTATTCTTCCTTCTTTTCTCTCCCTGTGTTTCTTTTTCGTTCATTTCCATTTTGCCATTCATTTAAACGCTTTCGGGCAGCTTACAAAGAATATTTTTTTGAAAAATTTATTATTGAGTACGGAAAAATTAGGGCGCATATTTGGCCCCAAGTTTCTGCTGCTGGCTGATGAAAGGGAGACTGGGTAGGTAATAGGGTATGGGAACTAGAATACCTACTCCTATATACATATTAATGGATTCTGATGAAGTTGAATATTTTTTGAATATATCTCTATCTATTTTTCTATGTTCCCTGAATAAAAATACAAATTTAATTTTTTCGAATAAAATTATGGCCAAAGTTGTTTTTGATTCGACCTTCTTAGTGATGGAAAATATTGTTAACAAAAAGAAACGGTACACACAGAAAAAAAAAGGAATTAAATTACACCTAAAGGTGTTTTAATCTGTTTTCACATTGATGAGTTGAATATTCTAAGGTTTTTGCACCCCCAATTTGCTCGAATGAGTGAATTAAACCTTTTCTTCTTTTTAAGTTGGGATTCAATGGAATATTATTTCCCTCTAAATTTAAACCTTAGTTTTTGTTTGTGTGTGTTGTTGCTGGAATTGTATACAATTGAAAGGTTTATAGAAAGGAGCACTCTTTTTTTGATGGAGTTAGGAATATGAGATGAACAAAACAAAAAAGGAAACAACCAACAGACCTTCCCATTTGGTTTTATTAGTTTCTGGTCTGCTGAATTTTAAAAAACAGTTTTTCTCGAAAAACAAATCTTCATTCCCGGAAAATACACTTTCATTTTATTTTATATTTGTATATTAGGTTGTTCGTTACATAAGAGCATGCTCAGGTCCAAATAGAGACAACAATTTTAAATATTTAGAATATATGACTAGCTGACTAGCTGACCCGATAGACGTTGTTTTGGCCTTGACTAATATTTCTTGAGTTTTCATTAATTTGTAATATTTCAAATAATTGTGCATTTGGTATCTTTATAAAATGTAAGTAGTACTCGTGGTGTGATAGTTACGTACATTGGACTGTCATGCCAGAGGTCTTGGGTGCAATTCCTGATTCCCTGCCTATTCTACCTAAAGTTTTTTTTTCACGGGTACTGCCTCTTGCGAGGAATTGACAAATCCTCTAAGAGTAACTCTTGTTTTGTGTTTTCTCAAATTAGCCTTTCGGATTCAGCTTAAAACTGTAGGTCTCCATAATACCTGACAACAGTACTCGCATACAGGAATGGTTGAAAGTTGTAAGTTACTAGGCCCTAATTCTCAACGGAATGTTGTGCCACCTTATTTATGTTATTTATTATAAAATTGCAACTCTACGCTTACTCCCTATTACAAGCTCAATTTTCCAAACGCCTATAAAATAATACTGGAAGTCTGAACATCCTAAAAGAATTTTCTTTCAAAAACAATAAAAAAATTTAAATTTCCCCATTTCACCCTTTACAATTAAAATTTAAAAAAGAGGCTGTGATGCTGTCCACACTGATACCTTTTAATATGCGCCAATTTGTAAAATGTTTACCTAAGTCAATATCTTTTTTTGTTCTCATAATACTTGAGTCGAAACCATTTTTAATCAGTTTTTTTTTGTTTTTAGGTTTTCGTGTTTTGTAAGAAAAAATTTTCAACAGAATTTTTCTAAAAAACTAATTAAAAGTTACCAAAAATATTTTGCATATATGATAAAATAAGTTTAATTTCAAAATTTGTTTTTTTACCGAGTTTTTAGTCGAAAACCAATTTTTACTAATTTTAGTAGCATTTTTTGAAAGTTTTTATTTCTTATATAAAAAATATAGATTGGATATTTTGACGTCAATATCTTCATTTATTTACGAGGTGTCGAAAATCGAACATCAATTGTTACTAATTTTTTGTAGTAATATTTTTTTGATTCAAAAACCAATTTTTCTGTCGATTTGATTTTTCTTAAAATTTTACCAGATATCATAAACTTTATTCGTCGTTGCATAGGTACAAATATTTTGGAGGAAAAATCAATATTGATTCGTAAAATCAATTTTGATTCGTAAAACATTTGAGGTGATAAATATTATTTTTAATTCTTGTTTTTATTAATAAAAAAAAAAAGTGAATAAGTTTTTTTTTTCAAAAATATACTGAATTTTTATCATGTCATATAATACAGGGATATCCATTTTTCGGTTTCGAAAGTAAAGGTAAAAAGGATACAAACAAATTTAAATGCCGTTTGATATCTCAAAACAAATCTTAACTTACTAATTTTTTTTTTTTTGAAACCTTAGTGCAGGTTTTTTAAACTGAATTTTTATGGGTAAAATTTTTCAATTTTTGCTCAAATAATTTTTGTTTCAAGTGTTTACATTCTTAGACATCCTGTTTTGTCATTTTTATTCTTTTTCATTTGCCTAACATATCCTTTAAAAACAATCTTAAACTGTTTTTCGAACGCCATTGGCTTTAGCAAAATGTTGCTGTCATATCCACAACTGCTACTATAATTTTCTTAAATTGTGTTCTTTTATGAAATTAAAACATAAAATGTTAAAAAAGAATGTTAATTTATTGTAATTCAAATCCAACTTCAATTCAGTTCAGTCAAAGTAAGCAAATCCTTCAACTTAATCACAGCTTGTTCCTTGTACCTAATAAAAGAAATCCCATACCTAATTCTTAAACGGAACATTTCAAAAAAGGATATTTATTCAAACTTAACCTCTCCACACTTTGTAGGTACCTTTGAATTACATTGCGCTTATGTCGAATTGATGCAATCATTCTTTGAAATAAAATTTAGTTTTCCTACTTTTTTTCTTTTTTGCACTAAGAAAAGAAAAGACCCTCATTTTTCAAGATGACAGACATTCTCTTATGTTTTTTTCTTTTTTATTTTATTATTTCTTTTGCTATGAAACGGAAGTTCAAGTGCAATCACCTGCACATTTCACGTAGTAATTTTCAAAAGAATATTACGGAGACTTGTGAATAGGAAAAATTCAACTTGAAATTGAAAAGTAAAGAAAGAAGAAAAAAAAGGAAGAGGAAGAGAAAAACTGTGAGAGAAATAAAATGAAGTTTTTTTTTTTTTTTTGAAGGAATGAATGAATAGAACATAACGAATGCTAAGCTTAGCGGTATCTACGTGTTAAAGCAATGGTTGACTGTTTCCGCCTGACACGTTTATCCTTGATCACAACCTTTTGTGTGATTCATTCGTAGAGAGGTACGAATGTTGGATATATGAAAAATAAAAAAAAAAAAAAAATTGATGAATTGATGAATTGATGTTATTTTATGTGCAATTTCAAATATTTCTTTTTAAAATGTTATTTTCATATGCCTACCTCTGGATGGAAATTATGTGCGCTTTTCCAGCAAGTACACCTATGGTTTTTTTTTCTACAATATATAAAATGCATACCTGTATAGAAAAATGCAGTTTTCTCTGATCAAAAAGAAAAAACTTTTATTGCACGTTTGCAAAGTTATGTTTTTTGCAGTTGAAACACATTTTTTCGTCAGCAAATTTATATAAAAATGCATTTATCGGTCTTCTAGTTCTCTAACTATTGTTTTTCTAGTTTTTGTATTATAGTTTAGTAGGTCAATTTTTTTGGGATTCCAATTTAAGTTCGATAAATAATACTTCAAAACCATTCTTATTGCAACGGATGGATCACATAACATAAATTTTGTAACGCTACATCTTGTAAGGAAACAGAAATAAAGTGACCAATAACACTCAATTATTCATGAGTGTGATCTAGAAGACCTTTAATTTTATGATGAGGTCCAAATGCTATTTAAGAAGCACCTTTTCATGACAAGAATTAATCTTAGAATTAGAAGAGGCAGCGCACCTGTACAAGAAATCTCTTAAAAAATAATATTGATAGTTAACATGACAGTCTAGCTAGTGCATCAACTGTCACGTCACTTCAAGTAACTATGGCGCCAGTTATAGCTACCATTAGTTTTCATCATTGAAAACAAACATTGGAATTTTTTTGACAGGTCGTTTATAGCTATCATTGAAAAATGTCTGTCATTGAAAAAAATTTCCTGATTGAAAGCCACCAAAAAACTTTTACTGACAGAAATCTGTCATTGGAATTGTGTGAAATTGGATCACAAATCAGTGGAACGATTCGTTTCACTTTTGAACATAAAAGTATCAGCTGTTCAGGAAAATGAATTTCCGTCCGGAAAATAGAAAAATACATTTTAAGAGAAAAATAAATGTGAAATCACGCTTTTTTTCTCAAAAAAAATTCTTTGTGTGATTTTCGATCTATCTGTATATAATTTTCATTTCTAATCAAAGGGAAACACCATCAAATATCGATTAAAAATTTTTTCCGAATCGATTTCAATGATAGTTATAATCTGGCCCCTATGAAAATTATTCAAAAATTTGTAAAATTAAATTTTGTTATCGTTCCTTTTCAAATCATAGGTTATCTTAACACAGTCAACAGTTAGTGAAACGAAATGACTTGATTTACGCTTGAACAACGTTTTTGAAATTTTGATAACATATTTTCAATTTCAAAAAAGTTTTGGCTTACTGTGCGTTTTGTGTAAAAATTTCATGAGACTGGCATGGTTCATTTTGGTTCATTTTGGAGTGTTTTTAGTTTTTTAGTTTAGTTTATTCATCAAACAAAGTTGCAATAGGTACTAAAGTTATTACTTGATAATGTAATACAATTTTAAATCTTAAACACTACCACCCGAAAAGTTACTTAAACTTAAAAATAAATTTGATTTAAATAAGTATTTACCAACATTGAAATCAATCATGTCGCAAACAGTATTTGTTTATCTTAAACATCAGGATAATGGTTCATTGGCAGCATACACAGTTCTTTGATATGGAACATTAAAAAACGATCGCAGGAACATTTATCCCAATTAGAGCTTAAATTTGTGAACAATTAATATGGTTTGCTAACATGTCACGAATGGTCATAACCTCTGTGAAATTTGTACGAATGTAAAGATTCAAAATACCAAGTAATTTACATCTCGTTTTATAGGAAGGAAGATCTATGTCCCATTGAAGTCTTTTCACTACAACGTTTTTGGATCTTTTCGATTCTGAATTAATGGAGAAAATATGAAGGATTCCATATTACACTGCAGTATTTAAGGTTAGACATTACACACGCAAAATATAACCACTTTAAGGTGTGTGGAACGGAAAACTCCTTTGAGTTACGCAATTTGAATCATTGAACTACATTGAACAAATACAAAATCTACATATATGCTTTAAAAAGTCAAGTTTTTTGTCAAATATCACACCAAGATCTTTTTTAAAAGTTATAATGGACAATGACATATGATTGATTTTATAGATAAAATTAATTGGACAACGGTTTCGACAATTGGACAACGGTTTCGAGAGAAGCTTTGGCATTTAGAAATATTTTTCTAAATGTTGAAAACAATATTTCTTGTAAGTTGAAATTAGCTGGAAGCTATAATCTCAAATAATTGAAAAGATATTTGAGTCGAAAATCAATTTTTACCAATTATTATTAATTTTTTTGTTTAGGTTTTTATTTTTTATAAAAAAACTGTTGATTCGATTTTTCTCAAAATTTTACCAGCTGTTAAAAATTTTATTTTTTTGGCACAAAATTGTTTTGGGTATAAAATCATTTTGTATTCGTAAAATTTTCGAGGTGACAAATATTTTTTTTTTTCAGTTTTTTTGATTTATAAAAAAAAACCGTTAGTTGGATTTTTTTCCAAAAAATACTTATTTGGTATCACGTTGCAATATATTACATAAAATTTAATTCAAGTCCCTAGTGTTTTTGGTTCGTAAGATATTTAATGTTAACCAAAATGTTCACCTTTTTTAAAACTGCTATGGTAAAAAAAACCACCCACGCAATTTTCTTGAGAGCCCTTTCTACATCTTTCTGCATTATTATCTGTATACGGAAAATTATTTGAAGTCTATATCTCTTCTGGTTCTTGAGCTATGGACGACGAAAAAAACGTCGCGAACGCACGCACAGACATCTTTCTAAAAATCTTTTATTTCGACTCTAGGGACCTTGAAACGTCGAAAAATTTCAAAATTAAATTATTAAAAAAAAAAATTTTAATTACCAACAATATTTTGCATTTGATGAAATAGTTTGGTTTCAAAATCTATTTTTGTCGATTTTTAGTCGAAAACCAATCTTAAAATTTGTAAATTCAATTTTTCTTAAAACTTCACAGAATGTTGGAAACAATATTTTTATACATAAAATAAGTTTGAAGCCATAATTTAAAATTTTTGGAAAGATATTTGAGTCGAAAATTACTTTTTTTACCAACTTTTAGTTATATTTTGTTCATGTTCTTATTTTTTGTAAGAAAAAAAACTATCAATTTAATTTTTCTCAAAATTTAAGAAAATGTTGAAAAAAATATTTTTTATAAGATAGAATTAGTTTAAAGCCAATATCTCAAAGTTTTGAAAAGATATTTGTGTCGAAAATCAATTTTTACCAACTTTTATTATTTGTCTTAGGATTTTATTTTTTTTTTTTTGTAAAAAAAACTGTCAATTCGATTTTTCTAAAAATTTTAACGAATGTTGAAAAACAATATTTCTTATAAGGTAAAATAAGTTGGAAGCCATAATCTCAAAATTTTGAAATAAGATATTTGAGTCGAAAATCAATTCTTACAAACTTTGAGCAATATTTTTTTTAGGCTTTTGTTTAAAAAAAAAAACTGTCAATTGGATCGTTATCAAAACCTTACCAAATGTTAAAAACGTTATTCTTCGTTAACCAAAATTGTCACCTTTTTTTTGAACTGCTATTGTAAAAAAAACACAAACTAAATTTTTTGAGGGTCCTTTCTGCATCTTGCTGCATTATTTTTGTAATACAAAATTAATTTGAAGTCGATATCTCTATTGGTTCTTGAGCTATGGACGATGAAAAAAACGTCGCGAACGTACGGACGTACCAAACTGAAAGTTAGGTGTGCTTTATAGGTTAGTGCTTTTTAAAAAATCTTACTGTCCAGAAAGTTACTATTAATGGTGGTCGCTAAAGAGTCATGATTATTGGCTTTTTCGTTCATCAATTGAACATTTTTGATGTACAGAATCTGTGGTTTCAACAAATCAGCGGAAACTGTTACACCGCCGCCGTGCAAAAATTGGTTTATTGAAGGAAACGTAATTTGGTAGTTACGGACCCGAATATTGGACCTCCAGATTAGACAACGTTGTTTGGCCAAATCCCAGAAGCTCATCTCTCGAATAAAGTAAATTTTATGTCAACTTCAAAAAAAAAACATAAATTGCACATCAAAGTTTTATACTGGGTGCCGTGAAATATGGCCAACTTTCAAAAATGGGTTTTATTGCACTTTACAAATGTGAAATAAAGTCAGCAGTTGACACTTTGATAAAGTGCAATAAGGCCAAATTATTTTGAGAAATAAAACCATCGTATTTTTATGTCAAAATATGTAAGAGGGGCATGCTGCCTCCCTGCGATCCCCCTGCTTGGGCACACTTTAGGATTTGGGATAAGTGCGAGATTGAGTGTATCCAAAGTTTCTTTGTATTTATGGCTTTATTTCACTTTGTTTAAATGTAATAAGACCAACTTTTGGAAATTGGCTTTATTTCATTCTAGAAAAGTGAAATAAGGCCGATTCTTAAAATTTGGCCTTATTTCACTTGGTTTTATTTTAAGGCACCGTTCTAAAGCTCTAAAAAACACCCTTTTATAAAGATGTCATCTGCTCCCACTCTGCATCCAATTTTGTTTTTTATTTTGTTCCGCAAAAAGTCCACTAATACCTTAAAGTTTTATATTATTCTAATTTATCTAGTACTAGCGGCCCGTCCCGGCTTCTCACGGGTAGACATAAATAGGTAGAGATATTTAAGTTATAAGCATGCTAATTAAAACGACCATGAATCACTAATACTCTTCGCAGCGTATGCAATGAAAAACATTTTATGGCTCATTTTTTACACCTTCGGTTGGTTTTAATAGGAATTTCTAAAGATTTCTGTAGTAATCTAGTACTAAATATATCCTATGTTACTCACTGATAAAGTAGCTTTCTAATGAAAAAAGAATTATTAAAATCGGTCCAGTACTTTTTGAGTTTATTCGTTACAGACAAAAATACAAATCTTTCCTCTTTATAATATTAGTGTAGATTTCACCTAATTTCTTATATTATATGGAATGACCATGCCCTGTACAATTTACTAACTTTTTATCCTTGAACTTTGATTTGGGGAATCGTTTAGCAAACATATCTGTTTCGTGTACTTTACCAAGCTTCACTTAAGGTGAAGGTTGACATAGCTTATATGAACTTATCTCTCTCAATCTCAAGGGAATGTAAAATTCATATCCGATGAATACCTACAGAAAAAAGATATAACCCTGAAGTTATGAATTATTATTGGCCTTATTTAAACAAAGTTTACCTTACCCTACCTTTATTATCCTTTAAGAGATATGTTTGCAGTCATATCAAAAAGTTCATGAGGTTAAAGTTGCATCAATGAAAAAAAGCAAAAGAAAATTGAAATAAGAAAACAACACCAACACAAATATCTGCAAACTGCAACATGCGATTCTTCTTTATTCGACCATGAACACGACCAAGACCTAGATGCATTCGAAAGGATAAAATTTGCATAAATTTTCATCTCTTGAGTTCAAATCTCACATACATATAAAGGAGCATATAAAATGCAATGCGCCTATATCATGAGGCAGAGGCGAGGCGAGGCGTATACTGGATAATCTATGTGAGAATGAATCAACTTAAAACAGAAAAAAAAATATTAAAACATTTTTTAATCGAAATGGAAAAGACAACAGTGCGAGCCACCGCCGCCGAAGCCGCCGCGCAGCGCTGCCGCCGCCCTTGTCCGTGCATCGTGCTCGGTGCACTCGATGCATTCACATTTTTGTTATTAAAAAAATAAAATATATTTTAGCAAGGATAATGGGAATCCCATTTTATCCTTTTAACTGTGGGAGGATGAACATGAATATAAAAAGCAAACAAAGGGAAGCAAATATCCATGCTCTTTCTCCCTTTTCGCATAAAGTAGGATATATGGCAACAGGATATGTTTATTCCCATCACAGCTATCGTACATGCCTATAAATGTATTTGTGATCGTGTGTGTATGTGTGTTTGTAAGAGCGTAAAATATTCCCGAACGTACTTCGAAACTAACAATAAAAAATTCTTAATTTAGCTTTGTTTCTTTTATGTGTGGTGTGTGTCGTTTTTTGGTTTTATTTCTTTTGAAATGGCGTTGGGTTAAGGTGGCAATGGTTGATGGTTATGTGCTGTGCACCCACATTTTGGATGATGATAGGTACGTGTTGACGTTAGTTCACAAAAAATGGAGGACTTAAAGCCGCGGAAGCTTGCTTTTCTGAATATTAATAGTAGGTAGGTAGGTACGTAGGTATAGGTATGTGTAGTTTACTATAAGCTGCGCTCTGATGGAAACGTTCATTGTCGTCGTCGGTCGTCGCAACGCACATACTATATAAAATCCATTCCTCACATTTGTTTTGTTTATATGGTATATTATACGTTTATATGTATGTATAGAAGAACGTGACATGAAGAATATATCCTTATATGATCCTTGCCTAGCCCAACTTCAAATCATAGTGTGTTTCTCGTTAATGCGAATCCGCATAGTTGGGATACAAAAGCAACAATAAGCTAAGAGCATGGCTTGTTAGAATCATGCTATGATGATGCTGTTCAACGTTATAACCCAACTCTAGATCCAGCTCCAGCTCCTATACTGCTGCTTCTCCTACTCCTCCTGCTGCTTCCCGATGCTCCTGCTTTTGATGGAGATGCTGGATGATAATAATTATGATGATGAAATATAAGCAGAGTGCAAAAAAATTACAATACAACCGAGCTGTGCAAGTATTTGTGTATCAGCAGAGTTTGTGTGTATTTGTATATTTGTATAAGTATTCACATTAAGAGAGTAATTAATGACAATGATTATGGGTTCTTGTCCGTGCAGTTCAAACGGAGTCTTCTTGCAGCAATTTTTAAAGCTACAATACCCTACCCATACGTAGGGTAGATTGCATAACCATCTGGATTCCAGACTTGATGAAGTTGCAATGTTGATGGAAATAGATGTATGTGGGATGGTTCGATGTTATGTGCAATGTTGCCAAGTTATTAATATTTTAATACATTTGACTTATTTTATTGGTTTTTTTCGGGCTTGAAGTAGATTTAAGGACTTTACTGTATTAAACGTGTTTGACAGTTTGAAATTTTATTAAAAATTGTATGAATACTTAATTGAAATCTGGACAATCCATAAGAATATAGAACTTAATTTGTATTCTTTCATGTGAGTTTGACAAAAATTTAGCTTTTTTTGAACTTAAAAAAGCTTTTCAAATGCTCAAACCAAAAATGTGTATATCTTAAGTTTAAACGCCCTATTTTCAAGGCTTACATTGTTAAAATTAGTCAAAGTAAAGAAGAAAGTGTATTTTGTTTTTCATAAAACCTAAAGGTTAGTGTTTCGAAAAATGTGAAGAGTTAGTAAATTGAGAAAAGAAAGAGTAGTGGAAAGCCAAACATTTAATCAGAAGCAACCCATATTTGTTTGAGACTATAGCCAACTTTCAAACTGAGCTATTTTTTTGGAAACCACTATGAATTCCACATAATAGCTAGCAATTGAACTCAGATACACAGAAGTTCAATTGCCAGTCGGAAATCTTTACCATTAAAAAATAGAAAATAACAAATATTCCAGATCAGAGTAAAATTTGATTTTTCCTTCAAGGATGTCTTTCACAATTCAAAGTCAAAATGTTCTTTTTATTCCAATTCGTGAATTTCCGCTTATGGGCCTCCACTACTCCTACCCGCCATTATGTATGATTTCTGAAAATAGATCGCAGTCACCTCCAACTCTTATGAAATCGTGCTGATCTCTGTTAGAAATGTTCTTCGCCAAGTATTCCAGACCGACCCACTTTTCTGCCCTCCTGTGTAAGCGGGATTTCACTACATCGCTTGGCTCGCAATGCATCCGTCGCCTTTTTGAAGGGTATGGATAAATCGGTGCCACTTTTCGTCTTCATATACATAAATGAGTCTTTGGGTTCCTAGGGAAGAAATTCCTCAAGATGTTTTGAAGATATCTATTAACGAACGTTTGCAGCTGATCACCATATTTAAAACATTGTTCCAAACACAACCTTTGATTTTTTGATACGACTCTTTACGCCCAGTTCATGTTCAACCATCCATAAGCGTCCAAGTCAGTTCCACCATCCAATTCACTCATAACTCTATAGAACAATCCATTGACTTTTAAAATTGCATCTTCCTCATTTTTGAATAAGTAAGGTCAATCACATGATACCCGTGGCACGATGGTTAGTGCGTTGTGTTTAAGTATTATTGTTTAACTTAGAGCGTCCGTATGGGACCACTAAGTTAGTTGTAAGTTATGGTTAATTAGGCTAGTTTTATGAATTTTTGTCTAGCTTTAAGATAGATCTAAGATTGAATTAATAAAAAAAAATGAATTTACAAAAAAAAAAAAAAGTGCGTTGTGTTGGACTGTCATGCCAGAGGTCTTGGGTTCGATCCCTCCCTATGCCATCTAAAGCTTTTTCACGAGTACTGCCTCTTGCGAGGAATTGACAAATTCTCCAAGAGTAATTCTTGCCATAAAAAGTGTTTTCTCAAATTAGCCGTTCGGATTCGGGTTTAAACTGTAGGTCCCCTCCATCCTTGACAACAGTACTCGCACACAAGAATGGTTGAGAGTTGTAATTCACTAGGCCCTAGTTCTCAACGGACTGTGGCGCCACCCAATTTATTTATTAACTTCCCATAGGAAGTTATTGTAACGGGTCCGATTAGACAAATTAAAAATTTTGACATTTCTCGACGTTTCAAGGTCCCTAGAGTCGAAATAAAAGATTTTTAGAAAGATGTCTGTGCGTGCGTGTGTACGTACGTCCGTACGACTATACGTTCGCGACATTTTTTTCGCTGTCCATAGCTCAAGAACCAGAAGAGATATCGACTTCAAATAAATTTTGTTATACAGATAATAAGGCAGAAAGATGCAGAAAGGGCTCTCAAGAAAATTGCGTGGGTGGTTTTTTTAACATAGCAGTTTAAAAAAAAGGTGAACATTTTGGTTAAACCTAAATATCTAATGAACCAATGACACAAGAGACTTGAATTAAATTTTATATTATATATTGTAACGTGATACAAAACAATTATATTTTTGGAAAAAAATCCAATTAACGGTTTTTTTTTAAATCAAAAAAACTGAAAAAAAATGTGTCACTTCGAAAATTTTACGACTAAAATATTATTTCATCTCCAAAACAATTTTGTGCAACGAAGAATAATGTTTTTGACATCTGATAAAATTTTGAGAAAAATCTAATTGACATTTTTTTTATAAAAAATAAAAACCTAAAAAAAAATAATAAAAGTTGGTTAAAATTGAATTTCCACTCAAATATCTTTTGAAAAACTTGAGATTAGGGCTTCAAACTTATTTTATCGTATAAGAAATATTGTTTTCAACATTCTGAAAAATGTTGAGAAAAATCGAATTGACAGTTTTATTTACAAAAAATAAAAACCTAAAAAAAAAAATAATAAAAGTTGGTAAAAATTGATGTTCGACTCAAATATCTTTTCAAAAACTAGAGATAATGGCTTCTAACTAATTTTAACTTATAAAAAATATTGTTTTCAACATTAGGACAAATTTTGAGAAAAATCGAATTGGCAGTTTTTTTTACAAAAAATAAAAACCTAAGAAAAAAATGTATAAAAGGTGGTAAAAATTGCTTTTCGACTTAAATATCTTTTCAAACATTGAGATATTGGCTTTAAACTACTTTAGTCTTTCAAAAAATATTGTTGTCACCATTCAGTATAATTTTGAAAAAAATCGAATTGACAGCTTTTGTACAAAAAATTAAAAACCTACAAAAAATTTAACAAAAGTTGGTAAAAATTTATTTTTGACTCAAATATCTTTTCAAAACTTTGAGATAATGGCTTCTAACTAGTTTTAACTTATAAGAAATATTGTTTTCAACATTGGGAAAAATTTTGAGAAAAATCGAATTGACAGTTTTTTTTACAAAAAATAAAAACCTAAAAAAAAAAAACAATACTAAAACTTGGTAAAAATTTACTTTCGACTCAAATAGCTTTTCAAAAATTACAAATATTGGCTTCAAACTTATTTTATTACACAGAAAATATTGTTTTCGATATTCAGAAATTTTTTTTATAAAAATCCAACAGTCCGTTTGTTCATACAAAAAAATAAAATCTACAAAAAATAGTACGGAAATTTGGTAAAAATTGATACATATAGACAACTTTTAAGCCAGACAAATTGACAGACAGGATGGGAAGTTATCAGTGTGGGTCGCATGGCTGGGCCTCTTTTTTATTTTTAAGGTCAATCACACCGCTCGCCAGTTTAAAAACCTTTACAAAAAATGTTATGTTGAGGATTGACAGGCTATTTAACATTAATTCTTGGAGTGCCAAATTCGAAAATTCTGTTTATTACGGTGGGCCTAATCACTGAAGATGTTGTTTTAAAAACTCTAATTCTAAAGTTTCCAAACATCATTAACTAGTTTAAACTATTCAAAGTGTTCCACCAGGTTTTTCTATTTCCTAAGCCAAGAAGGTGCCTTGAAAGTAGTATAGTTTTTTAAACTTTGACTGGACAATTTTCAACATTTTGTGGATTTTAACAACTTTTAAACATTGTTAAAGCGTTTTCCATTTTAAACAATGGCATAGATTTGTATTGTAAAATATTAAAAACTGACAGCTTCAAAAATGACAACTGCGTAAATACTGGAAAATCCTTAAAATGTTCATAAATATTTCGGCTCTTCTCAGTGTTGTAAATATATTAAGGCCTACCTGGGGCTACCTTTTAAAAGTTTTTAGAATTTCAAAATCTTACAATGACATAAACTTCAAAGTCCAATAACATTTTCTTCATTTGCACTTTCCTGTTATGACATTACTTTCAGCGCTTCTATCCATTTTATGAGACTTCACGTTATGCCGAAATAAACTGATCTACAACTAATTGAATCGGCACTCAAAATAATATTTTGTGTACATTTAAAAAGGGCTGATATCTTGAACAGTTAAAACGTTTATCCATAAAATGAATGGGTACAGCTCTTTACTTGAAGGAATCGAACATCAAACTTGTCTATCATGCAATGCATATTCAAATTCTAGTTGAATTCTTTTCAAACCACCCTTTATCCTTCAAACAGAGAATTCAATTTCCATAACTGTGTTACGAAAATTGAGCTAAAACCTAATACCTATTAACTTTTTCCATCTAACATGGCAACCCTATATATTGCTGCAATCCAGTACAACTATACTATTACTACTCCGCTGAGAAAAAGCTTTATTATATCCATGATCATCACATCGCATCGCATCGCATCGTCTCGTCTAGATTTAGCTCTAGCTCTTATTCTTCCCACACTCAACACATGCATCATATCCTTCTATTCCGTTTCGTCGTCAGTCGGTTGGTTGTATAGAAAAAGGAGCTATCCCGCCCTGGTTCGAGGATTCCCGCAAATCATGGCTGAATATTTCTCTGCTCTTAAAAATGATTTTTTCCGTTTTTATATTCATTTTTTTTTTGTTTTATTATATATTTTATGCAATTTTTCATTTGAATCCTTTAACCACCACCACACCATTTCGTCTGCATACTAATTGTATGGGGCCGTTCTAGGATGACTCCCTTAAAGGATTTTTCTGTGTTTTTCTTCTCATTTCATTTTATTTATTGTTTTTTTTGTTCGGTTTGTTGGTATCCCAGGATAACGGTTTGGTTTGGTTTGGTTGGGTTGGGTTTGGTTATTACCTTTTACGCGAGGCGAGTAAAGGAACAAATATATATTCTCTCCAACATAAAATTATTGCTATAATTAAAAGAAAAAGAGGCAAAAATAAAAAAAAAACCATAAACACAATCTCATATATCACGAGGACGAGCGAGCGGTGAGAAGGATGTCGACGACTACGACGGCAACGACGACGACCATGAAGACGACGACGACGGTGGAACGTTTTAATATGTGTGTGCATCAACGGTATAGTTAGTTGTATAGTTTTAAAGGACACTCTATATATCAAAATGTATACCAGAGCTAGAGTGCATATGTATTAAGGGATTTAAATGAATGGCGGCAGCAGCAGCAGCAGCGGCGGCAGTGGCAGTGGCAGCATATCCTTTAGTCAAATAGTAAAGGGATAGGACAGGCAGGCTAGCAGGCTAGCACGCAGGCATCAAGCGGGAGCACTGTACGAGTACAATATGTTTTCAAGCTATAAGAGAGATGCCAATATAGCTAAGCGACGACACTATAACGATGATGGCGATATTGTTGGTGGACAGATAGACGAAGGACGAAGCAAGCAATAGTGGCAGCAGTTGTTGGGAAAATAACCGCGGAAGCTTTATATTAATTTGTGGTCCTCTATGGGACTATTATTATTTCAAATGCGACGTGTATTCATATAAACATATATATATCTCAGCTTGTATATATGTATAATAACGAGCTTAGGGTTCGTGTTCGTTTGAAGTCATTCATAAATATTGTTCTGTCTGCTAAACGTACATACATAAGTAAAGGTACTCTGCCGCCGAAGGTTTTTCTATACTTTAGAGTATAAGAACTTTTGTTCTTGTTGGCGAACGTGCTTTTACAATCATAATGGATTTATACCGTATACAACAGGATATGCGAGTTGAGTATGTTTCTTTTAAATGCCACTTTGCTTTCAGAACAACGAAAATGTTTACAAGTGGTAACTGTTTTACGTTTTACGTTTTTCTTTTTGTTTTTATTTTTTGCAAGTTAATTGCGTAATAAATTTCTTAAGAAATATATGTTTATAGTCAATGAGGTAACATTAGAAGAAGTATGTACATATGTAATAATAATGGCAATTTAGTCCATGATGTGTGGGTTATTCTTCTTCTTGGTACATACGCCTACGGTCAGTACTTTGCACTGCGGCGGTTAGGGAAAAACAAAATGAAACCAGCCGTCATTGTCTTTGTAAGGCTTAAAGTCCTTTTGATAAAAATGATGATGCTGATGAAAGTTTGGTAGCTATCTACATATCTGCAGTTTATTTTAAAATGAATCAAAACTTTCCTCTGCTTGTTTTGAGAGAGTAAATGTTAATGTAAAACAGTGCGTATACGCCTAAGTGTACCATAATTATTTTTGTGACAACATCAATAACAAAAATTAAACTAAAACAGTGCGTATACGCCACAGTGTACCATAATTATTTTTGTGACAGTATCAATAACAAAAATTAAACTTTCGCAACTTTAAGGTAACAGAAGATTTTTTGACTTTTAACTTTTGAACGATTAATTTTTTTTTTTTTTTTTTTTTGACAGGAGGAAATCTTCAAATGACACTTGGCAGTATTCGACACCAAGTAGTGTGGGACTCTTAACCACTAAAACCACCTCTTCATCAGGACCAATCTTGATGGATTTACTTCAGATTTTTCTTTCTTAACTTTGTACAATCACTTTGGGGGAAGTTTAAACTTTTAATACTGTCCCATGTTTTTTTAGAACATAAGCTCATGAGGCTTGGTTCTTCTTAATCTCCGAACATGGTTTCTTATATTTAAGACGGACACCATTTCAGAATTAGTATGACTTTGCAGTCTCTGGTTGTGCGATACAGCGTATTTTTTAACAACTTCTGTAACCATTTCTATTTGTAAGTCACGATGTAGATCGGTATTTCTTATGTACCAAGATGCATTAACTATTCCACTAAGGACTTTGTTTTGGAATTTTTGGATGATTTCGGTATTTGTTTTCTTTGTACATCCCCATAATTGGATTCCATAGGTCCAAACAGGTTTTAGTACTTGATTATACAGCATTATTTTGTTTTGGATTGATAAATCAGAGTTGCTACCAATGTAACCAGTACATTTTTCTATATTTCAAGTTTAGTTCTTCACTTTTCTTTTTGATGTGCTCTTTCCACTTTAGCTTTGCATCCAAAGTCATTCCAAGGTATTTGGCTGTAAGGTACAGCTTGATTGTTAATGAATATTGGAATATTGTTTATCTTTCTATTTGTAAAGTTTATATGTGAAGATTTTGTTTCATTGAGTTTGATACGCCATTTTTCGGTCCAAGCTCTCACTGTGTCGACGGCACTTTGTAGTTTTACTTCTGCCTTAGAGACACATTTGTCGGGTACCAGAATTGCGGTATCATCTGCAAAAGTAGCCATTATGGTGTGGTTACCAACTGGAATATCCCTTGTGTATAGTAAATACAGGGTAGGACCTAGGACACTTCCTTGTGGTACACCGGCTGCTATTTTCTTCAATTCCGAGTATTCTTGATCGTAGCTTACTCTAAACAATTGGTCTGAGATGTACGATTTTAATATTTCAAAGTACTGCCTGGCCTGGGAAGATCCCTTTGCAGTTTGTACTCAAGTCCCTCATGCCAAACCTTGTCAAAAGCTTGAGCATCATCTAAGAAAATAGCTGAACATACTTGTTTTTCTTCTAATGCTTTTTCTATTACACCATCAGATATTCTATGAACTTGGTCTATCGTGGAATGTTTATTTCTAAAGCCAAACTGATGGTTTGGGATTAACCTTCTTTCTTCTATGATTTTGCTAAGTCTCTTCAGAAGCAGTTTTTCAAAAACTTTTGCCATAATTGGTATAAGAGATATTGGTCTGTAAGACGTCACTTCTGTAGGTGGTTTACCTTGCTTTGGTATGACAATTACTTTAGCAATTTTCCAATGATGCGGGACATACCGGTGCTTAAGGCATGCATTTATTATATATTGGAGTTTTATGAAGGCTTTTAATGGCATTTCTTTCATAACCTGAGCAGTAATTAGATCGTAACCTGGTGATTTTTTATTTGATAGTTGATGTAAACACATACTTTTTATTTCTTTAAGTCTAACAATTGGTATTTCACTTTCATCTATCTTATCAACAAACTGTAAGCTATTTTCAGCCGCGTTTGATGAGTATGGCTTAAAAACATTCCCAAGATGTTCAGCGAAAAGGTTAGCTTTTTCTTTCAGGTTACCGATCCATTTCCCATCTTGAGATTTCAAGGGCGAGTTTTGTAACTGCGGTCTTTTCAGGCACTTGGCTGCTTTCCATAGCGAAAAATCGGTTGAAGCATCAGTCGTTAAATTCCTTAGGAATGTACTGAGTGAATCGTTTTTGAATTTGTAAATTTGTTTTTTAAGATTGTTGCTTATACGGTTAAACGTTGTTTTATCATCTGGAAATCTAGTTTTTTGCCATTTTCTTCGAGCTCTTCTTTTCTCTATTATCAACTCTCTTATCTCTAAAGGATATTTTATTTCATTTTGTCTTCTATTAGAAAATGTTGGAGTACTTTCTTCAGCGGCCTGTTGCACATCAGCAATAAATTGTTCCACTTCATGGTCAATTTGCTCGATTGTATCCATGGGAGATCTTAAATTTATAAAACTTAAAAGCCTTTCTGAACGATAAATGCTACAAATAGCTAATGAGAAAGTCATAATATGAAAATATGTTACTGTTGACCCGATTTTTTGTACAAGATCTTCAGTTAAACTTAGCAGGATATGAAGACAATCAAGTGAGATATAATTTTCTGTTAAGTTTTCCAAATGTCTAAGAACATCGAAAAATAAAAGTTTTTGATGACCGCTCGAAATCATTTTTTAAATTAGTGATTTTTGGACTTGAGATATTTTTGAAGAGTTTTTCCTTTCATAAAAGTTGTGATTTAGATGTAAAAAAAATGCGTATACGCCACAGTGTACCATCATTGTTTCCTGACCATTTCAATGCAAAAATTAAACTTTCGCATCTATAAGTTAACAGCTGATTTCTTTGGTTTTCAACTATTACATTTTAAACGGTAAATGCTACAAACAGCTAATGAGAAAGTCGTTATATGATACTATGTCACTGTTGACTCAAGGTTTTGTCTATAAGCTCACCAGTTAAACTGAGCACGCTGTGAAGATAATCAGGTGGGATATACTTTTCTGTTTGGATTGAAAAAAAGTTTAAAAAGACCGAAAAATACACGTTTTCGATGATTGTCGAAATCATTTTTGATATCATGGATTTGAGGACGTGGGATATTTTTGAAGTGTTTTCTTTTATAAAAGTTGTAATTTCTCGGGATTTCTGTTTATGATATTGTTTTTCGAAGATTAATCTTATGCTTATTAATTGTGAAAAATCAAAGGAGATATTTCACTCTTATGACAAGGAATTAGATAAAAGTTAAGTGGTTTTACTATCTCCGGAAATATTTTAACAAAACAGTTAATCTGGATGTATACTTACTTTATTCACTTTATTGGTATTTAATAAATATAGTCTCCCACCGGAGTACCCGTGGCGTGATGGTTAGAGCGTTGGACTGTAATGCGAGAGGTCTTGGGTTCAATCCCTGCCTGTGCCATCTTAAGTTGTTTTCATGGTTATTGCCTCTTGCGAGAAATTGAGAAATCCTTCAAGAGTCATTCTTGTCGGATTCGGCTTAAAACTGTAGGCCCCCTCCATCCTTGACAACATTACTCGCACACAGGAATGGTTGAGACCTGTAAGTCACTAGGTCCTAGTTCTCAACGGACTGTTGCGTCACCTAAGTTTTATTTTTAGTCTCCCACCCTATTTTTAAGACATTTATTAGTTTTCGAAAACATTTTAACACAAAAATGGTAAACTGGGCGTATACGCACTTTATTTACTTAATTGGTATTTATGAAGTTGCCCAATAATTTTTTTTACACATTTTGTAACTTTTGAAATCTTAGGATGTGGCAGAAAAACGTCTGTTGGACCAGTCAGTTTCTATAAATATAAATTCTATGGGCATAAGGTTAACAACTATAAGCTTGACTAATAAATTGGTAACTTTTTGACCCCATGTCGAAAAAATTCCCTAATTTTTCCTTACAAACGCATCTTTTTCTATCAATACATTTTTGACTGTATCCTAAGAAAAGGTTTAAATAAAAGCTACCAATAAAAGTCATCGTTTCTCTTTTACAAAACTCACATAACCCAAAAACATATTCTATTTAGTGGCATACGAATACCTTACAATATGCGGAATAAATCCTCGGTAATTTGAAAAGAAAAAAATAAAACTTCAGATTATTCACTTCCATCAGGACTTTTTCTAAATTCTACCAACAAAAGCTGCAAATCCATCATTGACACTATTCCAATTTTAGCGCACCTTGAAACGAATCTTTTTCTAGTCCTTAACTAGAGCTGGAAAAAAGAATCAAGTCAAACAAAACACCGATTTTTTAGCTTTCCTTCTTTTTTGTTGTTGTTGTTGTATGTGTGGGAAAATACGAGAATATATCCTGTCATCCTCAATCTGCTCCTATAAATTCATGCAGCGTAAAATTGTATATTTTCCCCATTCCTACCTACCTACTGTTTTTTTTTATCTATGATATATACAAACACCCCACACTTCGCTTCGCTGCTACCGTTCTACGTCGCTCATCGTCGCTCATCGTCCTTACACTTAAACGAGGGAGAGGTAGTAGGCGAATGGGTGTTGTTCGAGTAAACTAGGAGTAAAGTGGGAGTAAATTCTGAGCATGAAGTAGATCACTATTGCTGCCACCGTGATTGTGTACTGCACACGTAAGAAATAAAAAATACAAATCCATATATTAGTTTATGTTGATGTTTATACATATTTGTATATTTTACTGTCCTTATTTTTTTTTTCTCATGTCCTTTTGCGTTCTTTTTTTTAAATGTTAGCAAAAATCAAAAATGAAATGAGTATTTAGAGAAAGAGAGGCGGGCGGGATGGGGGTAGAGAGAGAAAAAAGTGGTTGGTTAGCAGATCCAGTTCCAGCTTCCATCACCAGAGTGTATAATCCCGCCTAGGGAAAGTCACACATCCTGTTATTTTTTTTTTTTTGTTGCTGTAGTATATACATAGCTGCTGATTTTGTGCTTCTGCTATCGCATCGGCCGGGTCCAAGTCACATCACAGCAGCCTCCCACTCTGTTGATATTTGTAGGTAGATAGAATCCTCTAGAACCTATACAACTCCTCCTCGTTCTGCCTGCCTTTTACAACAACCGAAGCCTTTAGCGTTGTATAGAGAGTTCTTCTGTCATGTGCAGTCATGTGGTAATGTTGAGGGCATATTACAAAATTTCTCTGCTTTTTACATTTTTCATATTTGCTGTTGTATAAGGACACTCGGTGTTTTGTGTTTTTGTCGTTGGTTATGTGTCTCTGTATATTTTATGCATATAAGCCTATAGTATGGTGTCATTCAGTATCAACATCAATATATGTAGCAACAAATATACATACAAATAAATAGATATTTACCTACATATATATCTACTTATGTACATACACATATCATCGTATATATATACACTTTAAGCATTTTAAAAGGATGTAGATGAATATACGGAGTTAAAAAATGATGACGTTGACTTAAAAAATAAAATACAGTGCTGTAGGGTATAATTTTTATTTATATTTTTGTGATTTTATGAGGAATTTTATTTCAATTTTGATAACTGCTTAAATTGTATTTTAAAAAATATTTATATTTAATGCAAACATTTTTGTACATATAGCTTCCATTTCTTACCTATCCTTAAAACAAATAAAAAGTTCTGTTAAAATTGTAAAAATCGATGACTCAAAATCAATATTTCACAACAAAATCTATAAAAAATTTAAATGTTCGTTCTCAAAACCAGAAGTTTTCAAAAAACCTTATTTTGTCAATTTCCAAAAGCTCTGCGTTTAATAGTTAAGGTTGCGCTACAGTCCGGGGCAGACCTGGGCCTCAACCAACATGCGTCTCCAGCCAGCTCGGTCCCTAGCTAACTGTCTCCAGTTTCGCACATCAAGTTGGTTGAGGTCTTCTCCCACCTGCGTGCGCCACTTGAATCGCGGTCTTCCTCTACTGCGCCGCCGTCCCTCGGGATTGGATTCGAAGACCTTCCGGGCTGGAGCGTTGATGTCCATTGACCCAGCCTTCTAAGTCGTTGGACCTTAAGGCATTTAAATAGGTATAATAAAATATTTGAGTGTTCGATTCAATTTCACAATCAGTTAGAAAGCCAATATAATAAATAAAAAAGTACGTATACGCCCAAGTGTACTTTTAAATTATTTTGTACCAAAATGCAAGAATTTCGGTAGCAAATCATTATGAACATTGAAATGTTGGACTTATGTTGCATATTTTTGTTTAATTTTAGTTCCAGAAGGCCATATTTTATTTACAAATACAAAATTAACTTGAAGATGTTTTTATAAAACGTGTTTTTAGTACGAAAAGTAAAAAGTATTAGAAAAAATGAAATGCGTTTTAATATCTAGTTTCTTAAACTTTTTACCAAGCGCGTTAATAAATGTGTGTGTTTTTTTTTCGAATGCATGAAAAGTTTCAACGGTTGTTAGCTATAATTTGGCGTTTGATTCCGAAATGAATTGGATTAAGCTAGAAAATACGCTTATAATGACTAATTTTTGTTTTCGTTTCCAAAAATGTATAAGCTTAACATCTTATAATTATAACCTTTGGTTAAAACAAAAAGTTGGCAGAACTTGTCATACAGCGTGCTTAACCATCAATTTATTGCAATTCAATATGATAAAAATTTCATTTCTAAATGTGGCCCTTTTAAGGGGGTATTCTAGTGTAGAATTTTGAAAAAATCAAAAATTTTTTTTTTAATATTTCCAAAGTTTAGACATTCAAGAATATGCGTTTAAAAGGATTTTTTAATATTCCTATTATTTCACAAGTTAATTGAAGGTCATAGAAACTGGTTTTGAAGGTCATAGAAACTGTTTTGTCCTTTTAGTTCCATTTTAAGTTACTTTTGTGGCAACCTTTATACTGAGTTTAAGTGCTAGCTCTGACAACGTGTCAGCAGGAATCGCTGATTAAAAATATGCACATACGTATTCTGTATCATTCTATAAGTAAAATTGTCGAAAACTTGTCTCAAAACTCTGAACGCGTTTTTCTCGAAACTACTTTTTTCGAGCTGGCGGTAAGGATATATCGAGTTCTAATAGACCGATTTACTTAAAATTTGGAGAGGATGTTCTTTATACATCTCTTTATCGTGTGGTCCTTGCCCAAAAATATAACTTCTTATTTAGTATTTTTAAAAAATTCGGAATTGTTGAAAAATATGCAACAAGAACATTTTTTTTTTTCAAACTGCTGCCATTCTGTTAAAAAGTTTTTTTTTTAACTTATCCAAGGGTCAAACGATAGCGACATCTATAATAATTAAGAATCCGTCGGTTTTTTGTTTTTCAGATCACCAGGAGGGTTGGTAGGATGCACGCCAGGACACCCTCTTTTATTTAGACCCCCCACTTTGACTGCTTGTAACTTTGTTAATTTTAATTTTTTTTTTATTAATTTTTGTATGTATGAACAACAAATCAATAAACAAATGATAACAAAACTGATGGTAAAAATATTTTTTGTTTCCTTTATACAACGCTTCAAAAACCGGGCGAAATTCATGTCTCTACACTAGAATACCCCCTTAACTGACTTTTTGAGGCGATTTGTTAAACCATTGGTTTATGCAGGCAAACAACTCGTAAGGTATTTTGAGCCAATATTGACGCCATACACTAGGATTTGTTGGGAAGAGTAGCGAAAAACTGGACTGATCAAACAATAATCCATGAAACTTATTATTTAAAATTCTAAAAGACTTAAAAAAACACCCGATCTTTTACTAGTCAGCACTTTACAAACTTATCAAAGTTGTAATCACTTTATTAACTACTAAAAAAAACTACTTCTCTGTTGTGAAAATGCATTAAAACAAGTCCAGAAAAAATGCGGGACCCACACTGATAACTTCCCATCCCGTCTATCGATGTGTATTGCTTAAAACTGACTGTCGAATTATTTAAACAAATTCTACACAATGTCGAACAGAATATTTTCTATGAAAATAGTTTGAAGGTAATATTTTTAATTTTTAGAAAGATATTTGAGTCGAAATAATGCTTACCAACTTTTAGTAATGTTTTTTTTTTTAGGTTTTTATTTTTTGTAAAAAAATTAAAAAAAAAAAAATATTAGCTCCAAACTAATTTTATCTTATAAAAAATATTGTTTTCAACATTCGGTAAAATTTTGAGAATAATCAAACTTACAGTTTCTTAACAAAAAATAAATACCTTAAAAAGCATTACTAAAAGTTCGTAAAAATTGATTTTCGACTGAAATATCTTTTCAGAAATTAAAAATAGTGGCTTCAAACTAATTTTATCTCACATAAAATATTGTTTTCGACATTTTTATAAAAATCCAAATGTCAGTTTTTTCATAAAAAATTAAAATCTACAAAAAATAGTACGCAGAATTGGTAAAAATTGATGTTCGGTTCTCGATATCTCCTGAACAATAGAAGATATTGACTTTAAATTAGTTTCATTCATCCAATTTGTATTTGTTTATATAAGAAAAAAAACTTCAAAGAAATGCTACTAAAATTGGTAAAAATTGTTTTCTACAAAAAATCTCGTTAACTAAAAGAGATTTTGAAATCAAACTATTTCATCAAATGCAAAATATTGTTTGTAATTTTTAAATATTTTAGAATAATTCACCTGATACCTTTTTTAACAAAACACGAAAACCTACAAACTTTTTCAGCAAGACAAATCGACAGACGCGATGGGAAGTTATCAGTGTGGGTCGCATCCCAGCCTCTTTTTTTTTGAGATAAAATCGTGTTTTGTTCGTAAAATATTCGAGGTGACAATTATTTTTTTTTCTCAGTTTTTTTGATTTATAAAAAAAACCGTAAGTAGATTTTTTTTCAAAATTGTATTGGTTTGATATCACGTCACAATATATAATATAAATTAAATTCAAGTCGGTAGCATTATCTGTTCGTGAGATATTTTGGGTTAACCAAAATTTTCACCTTTTTTTACCTTTCTATAAAAATCTTTTATTTAGATTCTATGGACCTTGAAACGTCGAGAAATGTCAAAATTTTCAATTCTAAAAATCGTACCGATTACAATAATTTCCTATGTGCAGATACAAAATTACAGTTTACGCAAAATAAAATTAAAATAGTGAGATGTTAATATTATTTAAGATTAGCAAAATAATCTTCTTAAGGTAGTTACTTGCTAAAATGCCTTTAATATTTCACAAAATGCTCCTAAATTTAGCGCACTTTTTTCTAAGAAAAATAATTACATTTTAAAAGTTATTAAAATGTCATCTCATGTGCGTCTGGAAATGTGTTAATAATTAAGATGAGTATCACTTCCGTGGTATTTTCCATTCCCTAGAATTAATGTTTTCTAAAAATGGAACTTTTAGATATTGCCACCATTTTTCTCTAAAAGGATACATTTTTGGATTCGCACTAACTTTTGGCTTCTGTTATTGAAATTTCAAATTCAATAAAAAAAAGTACGCATACGCCTAAGTGCACATTTGATCATTTTGTTTTTAATTTTTAGTAGAATATTCTAAGGGAACAAATCTTATACAAAAGTTGAATGCCCTAAAAAACTGTTCAAAAATATAAACAAAAAGCAGTTGAGTTGACAGCGACTCCCTTCCACCTTAATTCGAAAATCACTTTCACTTGAAAACATTTAAGACACAAATTTTCAAAAAGAAAGGACGACATTTTTGTCTTGCACTGCACTGTACATTTTAAGTATTATTTAGTAAAAAAAAAAAAAGATAGAGGAACATCAAAAAGTAAGTGAATGTCATGGGGGAAGTAATAATAATGGCAAAAAGCCGAGAGATAGAAGCTTAGAAGAAAAACAACAACAATATACCAACAAAAGAAGCAACGAACAGAAACATCACTGAACAACGAAGAAGATTTTAAACAGAAAAAAAATTATCAAGAACGAAAAATGAAAGACGAAAAAAAGCATATCATAAAACGGCATGACAAAGTACCCCTATGAGCCTTTTTACAGGAACAACTCCAAGGCTATCTCACTGCTACTCATACCTATCTATCTAGCTACCTACCTACACCCACATACCCTAAGTTGTCATCTTTCGTTAGGATGATGTTGTAAAACACACATGGAAGTGATGAAAACAGGAGGTTGGTTCTCTAATGGGGGTGGAAAACGGTCGGTGCGGCAGCGACATTATGCCAACCCTCTAATCAGACAAGGTACTGTGGGTGGTTTTGGGAGGTGAGGTGAGGTAAGAGACTAGGTAGAGGTTTATATAGATATGTGTAAAATTGCAAAACGTGCTGATGCATAACTCCATTTCATAAAGAGCGAAAAACGGGCCACACAAGGAATAATGAGCGATATATTTTCGCCTCTTCTTCAATGTTGCGGAGGATTTGCCTTTTCTTCATTCATTTTTGTTCTTATATTTTTGTTTTTGTTTGTGTGTCCTTTTTTTTTATTCACATCTCATCTTAAACAGAAAGAACATTATTTTCTATACCTACTGTGTCCTTTATCACAAAGTGAGGAAAAATCTGAATCAAAACCAGGATAGAGACGGATTTAGGCTACATGATGAAGACAAGAAAAAAAAAAGAACACACCAACAAAAAAGTACTTTATCTCTAAAAAATTTAGGAAATCCTCCTGCTACGGGAACGAATCATGGAAGCATCATGCGGCTATCCTTCGCTTCGCATCAAGCGATTCAAGTCTTATACTCGCTGCTCGTAAGCATTGAATCAATTTATTTTGCACCCTATTTTCTATAAAGCTGATTTGGCAGATCAGAGCAGAGCGGTGGGAGAGGTAGATATACAGATACACTTAGTTATGAATGTAATCCGAGGGTAGATATAAAATGGATCCTATACACTGATCCCATCGTTTATTTAATCACTGGCATAATAATAATTTAATAAAAAAAAAATAAATAAAAATATTGATGGATTTGGAATAAGGTCCTCAAAGTGTTATTTATTTTTATTAATATTGTGTATATTTTTTTTATTTTTGTTTTTGTCGTCAATATTTTGTTCTTTTCTTTTTCAAAATTCTATCATCATTTTAAGACGATATAATGATAGAAAATTAGGATTTTTGAAAATTAATGATTCTGAAGAAGAAATATTGTGTTATATTTTGTGGAAGATATAAAAGTCTATATTGAAGGGTTTTTACTTAACGACTATGGATTGGATGACAGATTGCGCGTAGCTAGCTTTAACGGATAACATTAATTTTAAGTTGAGTGGAAGTTATATTATTGATAATAAAACATTCTTAAATTTGTTTTAAGTTGACATAAGTTTCTTTTTAAGCAAATGGAAGTTTAATTTATATTGATGACATTTGTATCAATTAAGATAGGTTAGGCAAAGTTTTTACGCGTTGTCGTTCCAAATGTTTTCTGAGTATAAAGGGTGAGTTAAATACAATCTTAAAAGTTGAACAAAATTTATTTTATTGTATGTATCATGGTCTTATCTTAATATACATAAACTAATATCCATAAACTACTTAACCGATTTTAATCAATTTTGTACACCACCGTGTGTACTAGATCCAACTAGAAAGATAGAATAGCTTACATCTTAATTTATGATCGCAATATTACTTTATTGCAAATTATTTGTATTGTATGATAACTCAGGCGGCAAGATATTATAACGGATTTTTTTAGAACAGTTAAAAACAAGCATTTTTTACTATGGAAGGGGAGGGGGTCTATCTCTCCTTTTAGGGAAAAAATAGTTTAAAAATAACGGTAATACCTACAATTAAGTATTTTAAGTATTATACGTTTTCTTAAAGCCAACATTCTGTTCTATTAGTTAGTTTTTAAATCAAGTCAAAACTAAGCATAGTTTTTGGTAAATTTAATTTAAAACATAAAATTTGAGTAAAAAAAAAGTTGAACAAAATTTTTAATTTCAATATTTTAAAACCATAAGTTTCTAAATAATTTTTAACTTCCCATAGGAAGTTATTTCAATGGGTCCGATTTGTCGAATTGAAAATTTTGACATTTCTCAACGTTTCAAGGTCCTTAGAGTCGAAATAAAAGATTTTTAGAAAGATGTCTGTGCGTGCGTGTGCACGTACATAGGTCCGTATGTCCGTACGTCCGTACGTTCGGGCTGTACTGTAGAACAGTACAGCCCGATGATGGAACAAGAGTTCCGAAACGCGTAGCTTGTTTTATTTAATTTAATATATTTGTTTGTAACTTAAAGTTTATTAAATTGTTAATTTTTTAAAGAAAAAATATAATTGTTTTTATTTTTTAAAAAATAAACATAAAAAAAAAATACATATTACAACAAACATGGAGACAAACACCACAACATCTATAAAACAATTATATTTTTGGAAACAAATAAACGGTTTTTTTTATGAATAAAAAAAAAAAACTGAAAAAAAAAAATTGTCACCTCGAAAATTTTACGATTAAAATATGATTTCATCTCCAAAACAATTTTGTGCAACGAAGAATGAAGTTTTTGACATCTGATAAGGTTTTGAGAAAAACCTAATTGACAGTTTTTTTATAAAAAAAAACCTAAAAAAACATTACTCAAAGTTGGTAAAAAATGATTTTCGACCTCAAATATCTTTTCAAGACTTTGAGATATTGGCTTTAAACTACTTTAGTCTTTCAAAAAATATTGTTGTCAACATTCAGTAAAATTTTGAAAAAATCGAATTGTGTACAAAAAATTAAAAACCTAATCTAAAGTTGGTAAAAATTGTTTTTCGACTCAAATATCTTTTCAAAACTTTGAGATAATGGCTTCTAACTAATTTTAATTTATAAGAAATGTTGTTTTCAACATTCGATAAAATTTTGAGAAAAATCGAATTGACAGTTTTTTTTTACAAAAAATAAAAACCTAAAAAAAACAATACTAAAACTTGGTAAAAATTTACTTTGGACTTAAATAGCTTTTCAAAAATTACAAATATTGGCTTCAAACTTATTTTATTTCACAGAAAATATTGTTTTCGATATTCATATATCATTCGATATAAAAATCCAACAGTCCGTTTTTTTGGTGAAAATTGATACATATAGACAAACTTTTAAGCAAGACAAATCGACAGACGGGATGGGAAGTTATCAGTGTGGTGATGTATAAAAGCAGGATGACAATTAAATACAAAAAATTAAAGACCCATTTCAGTTATTGTTTACTATTTGCTTCACTTGACTCAAAAACAAACAAACTTGCATTTTATAAATATATCATGTATTGTATAGTTATCACACAATTTCGTTTGTCTATATAAAACAAACGATCTTTTTCGTTTCGGCTTTTAGAAACTCTAAGCTCTGAAAATATTTAACAGTTTCAAAAGTATCCTGTTCAAACGACGACGACCGAAGACAGAAAGATGATAAGTTTTTGGTGTCAAATTGATTATTCGAAAAACTAACAAAATTCCCAATCCTAATGAATAAAAAAAATTCACAAAATTTTGTATTCTATTAACAAACTTCCTATAAATAGACAGTAGTTTTTATTTTAAATAGCCTTTAGATAAAATATCATCTTAAAATATATCTCCTCGTTTTCTGTGAATCAAAAACAGAATTCAATTACAAATAGTTTTAAAAAATGGTATGAATAAACATTTCGTCAAATTCTATTTTTTAGAATTTAAAACAATAAAAGAATTATTTTATAAACAAAACAATTCCTTGACGAAAAACATTCCATCTAAAAGCTTATACATTTTATGGTGAAGAAGAATAACAATTAGCTTGATATTTAAAGTCAAATAAACAGAAGCTTGAATAATGAAAAACTCAGAGTGTTCATTAAAATAAATCAATTTTATATTTTAAGTTAGAATATCACATTATTTTGAATCCAAAATATCAACTTGTTAAATTTTTTGTGTTCTTAATTGCCAATTTCATTGAACATAGTGTCAATACTTTGAAATTTTAAAGAATTGAAATTTCCGAGAGTTTTGAAGTAATGGTAGGTACATAGATTTTAGTGTTTATTTGTTTATGAAGTAGATATTTTTCATCCTGATTTGCGTATTTCAAAAATACATCAGATAAGCGAATTTTTAGATTGATTTTTTGAGCTTTAAATACTAGGTACTACGAGTATTTTCTAGGACCTACTGGGAATTAATTTTTGAAGTAAAAGGAAACGAAATAATAATAAAGTTAAAGGCAGACATCTGTTATGAACATTGAACATATTTAGGAAGTCAAAGGCTTTCTGTGGAGTGTATATTTGAAATCAGTAATTCGAAGGATTCAAGATGAAATGTATTCCCTTTTTTTTATTTTCGGGAAAGTCTTACTTTTGCTGCAAATTCTTCCACTACGCGATCTATACTTTAAGACTACCTGTAACTTTAATATTAGTTGGTTTCTTTTCATGGCAAAAATAAGCTTCCAGCTTTTGGTCTAACATAGTTTGAGATGAAAAAAAAAACAATCCTTTAGAAAAACTAAAAACAAAATACCTCAAATACTATTTTGCTCAAACTTATTTGATGAAAGCAGAAACAGCATTTTTTTTTAGATATCAAATAGGATTTGGTGCTCAAATATTATACTTGGATAATTTCAGAGCTCTTAAAATATAACTCATCCAAAGTTAAGAACCAAAAAGTTAACGTTAAATTTTATACCACTATCTATCCTTCTATTTCTCAAGAGTTTTCATTATTCAACAATTTATAAAATTTTAAGTGTTGGCCTTTTATGAAATTAACTTCCTAACATTACTTTTTGTGAGATTCTGCTCACATATACAAATATACATAAATATAAAAGTCATCATCCTAAGAAGTGCTCATCATCGCGTTTTCACCACCATTACTATCTGTACCTAGGTACATACGTATGTTTTATACAAAGTTGCAAAATATATGCACATATTGCCCACAAACGAACTTCTTGGTGTCTTTTCTAAGTTGAACATCTTTTCGAGTGAAATTGTATATAATCATGAAGCAACTACATATAAAGTTTGTGTATAGTTTCTTTTATATTTTCAACACATTGCATTGCCCCTGCCTTACCGACGACGATGATGATGATGATGGTGCGGGAAGTCACTAAAAAGTCAGTCACTCTGTGGTTAACCTACTTCACCTAAAGAAACTTCTTTGACTCTTCATCTTTTCTTATATACATACATATGTATGTATGTATTTCAAAAGAAAGTTCTACGAACTGAACGCACAACCGAACTTTAAACAATATTTGTTTTTTTTTTTTTTGTTCATGCAACTTGTTGGAATATAAAAGTGATACTGGATGTATTGCATACAACTTAAGGGTAATTGGCAGAACTTTTGGGCTTTGTTTCAATTTTGCAAATAATAATTGTAGAAGCGGTCATGTGTCAGGACAATTTGCCGAGTCCTTTTGTTAAGCACGTTCGTTCACCTACATAAGTACCTTAAACTCCGACAAACTCTCCCTGTTCTGGTGTATCATAGTGTAACCGCATGATGGTATTCCAGAAGAGACAGAAACAAAGCCAGACCAAAACTCCATCCACATACAGCACACAAACCCCCCACACCCCATCGCCAACGATCCCAATCTACCACATCAGCAATTGTATGATGGTCTTCTAATTTAATTTTTCAAAAAGAGGGTCCTTTTCGTGTAAACTCTCCTCTTCCCGGTTTTACAAAAGATGGCGGTGTCGTCGTCGTCGTAATGTTGGTTGGTCTTTGGGTCGGTGTGAAGTGAAGTGAACCAACTTGTAACTGATGCACAAATATGGCTTTTATTACCTCCTTGGCCAAGATGTTTTATTAAAATTCAAAAACAAGGAAAGCAGAGATCCTTTTGCTATCTATCCCCCCGGCTTGCTCCGCACTATACAATACAGTCCCCACCATCATCCCTTTTATATATTGTGTGTTCCGCTGCTGTTCTCTGATGTTCTGGCGGCGGTCTGGGAGGGTGTTGTGCGGTGGAGATGGTGCGTGTGGGAATTAAAATGAGTTATGTTAAGGGAGTTCTAAGCTAATTATGAGCATTTTCATGTTTCAGATACAATTATGAATATTTTGCTGCATGAATGGGATGTCAGGCACAAGCAGAAAGACAGACTTATATAGAAAGGCAGAGATGAGGGGCGGAGTTCATCATTATATACTAGGGAGGGTTTTTCAATGTTTTTCTTATTTGAATATAAAGGAAATTTTTGGAAAATTGTTCTTCTTCGGTCATAAAATGTTATTACTATACTCTACTCTAGTCTTATAGTCGTTTCTTGATATTCTTCCCTCGAGGTGCCACATCTCCAACACCTCCACTATATTCCACCCTATATCCTACCGCCCTACTTTCGCCTCATCAAATTAATATTTTATGCGACGACATTTATTATGTTAATCATGCGGTGTAACGTAACATATGTCATTAGATGAAAGCAAACACTAATGAATATAAGATAGATGATGGAGGAGATGGGAGGGGGTGAATAGAGGAAGGTAAGATGGAAATTTGAGTGTTCACGAGGAGCTTCTGTTGTGTTGTTTTTTGATTAATTGTGTTAGGAAAGGTCTTTTTCTTATTGTTTATTCTGAAGATTTTATAAGCTTCCATCTTTAACGAAGGGAAAGTATGGAGGGTGGTGGAGGGTGTTTCTCTTTGTTTTCTGTGAGAATATAATGAATAGGCAAACATAATAATTGATTAAGAGAAAACGAAACGAAACGAAAAAAATAAACTGCGATATACGAAACTTAATTAAGTTACAATAAATTATACCTACTATACTTCTCTGAGATGATAGGATCGGTGATTGTTTTGTGATGGTTTTTATTTGGAATTTGAACGTGTGGAGGTGTGACACATTGCTTTGAGATATTATCTGAATGTTAATAGACTATTATGAACAGAAGCCTTGAGGTGATTAAATTGAATTACCAAACAAAAACTAAACAATTTGGAAAGGTGAAGCATTTGTTCGTCTTCAACAAAAAAGGTTTCTTTATGGATTTTTCGCCCACAGGACATTATGGGGATCTTTAAGAGATGAAAACTATGAAAATTAGATGGAAATTATGAAAATACAAATTCTCCTAAAAATGTTTGTATTAAGGCTGTGTTTTATGAAAGAAATACAAACTTTATTTGACCAGAGTGAAGCTGCTTTCAAAGTTATCAATGACAAACAGCTTTTGAAATATTCTGGAAGGTCTACTATTCCATCATACACAATTACACACTTCCCAAACATGTGTAGATATTTAGACTTAATACTTTTAAAACTTCAGACTAGTTTTTACAAAAAAGCAGGATCAAATAAAATCCAAAAATGTTTTTTCGGTGTCGATTTATATTAGTGTCTCCTTTTATTTAAAATCTTGCTAACACAATAATTAAAGCCAAACATCTATCCTCAATTTTGGTTTCCAATAAATTCATTGTGGCATTCGCTGTGTGGCTTGTGACCCCATCCTGTTAGAACCACGCTCAATTGTTGATCTGCTAGGACAGTTATGACGACCATAAATTCGACGTAGCGCTCTTAACGTTGAGGCCACTGACTCCGAATTTCGGTAGTTAATTTTAATAACTTCGACTCGTTGTTGGCTCGTATATCTTTCCATCATGAAATGGCAAACCTTACTAAAGAGAAATGTCAAAAGAGCGGCAAGAAGAAATATGGCGTCGTTTGCTGTCCTTGTCGCTCTTCTTTTGTAACGTCCCTGTTGAAAAACTCTGTATTAGCACGCCACTAAGTTGTCTAATTGTTCGTTAAAATGTGATCAGAAAATATTTAAAAAATTAGAAGGAGACATTTTTGGTTTCTAAGTTAATGCTTATAAAAACAATAAACGTTTTAAATACTGAATGAATTAAACCACTACCAAACTGTGTTTCTTAGGTTTTAGAGGCTGGGATGCGACCCACACTAATAGCTTCCCATTGGTACCCGATACAAATTTCCAATAAGTATTTTTTGTAACAAGTCAAGTCTATTATTAAGAAAAATTATTGAAAGAGTAAAAAGATATGCAATCCAAAACTGAAGTTTAAGCTGTTTTATGTAAAGATGTATTCCGGAAGTTAAATCAATATTATTAATATAGGAAAAAACTGTCTTTTAATATTACAACAAAATTAACAACAATGTTTCTTTGGCATGAAACAACTTGTTAGTCAGTATCTTCTCTTTAATTCTCGAGATATTTAATTCAAAACATAATTTTTAGAACTATTAAGAATTTTTTATTTTTCTCTCATGTGGTAATAACTTTACAAAATATATTAATAACAACATTTTATATAAGACTAGCCGACCCGTGCTCGCGTTGCTTCGCAAATTGTAACCACGAACATTTTTTGAATATTAGTATTAGCATATGACAAAATTTCTCAATGGGACTGAGCATATTTTCTACAATAATATTAATTTTAGTTTATCTATATCTATAGATTCCGATGCTAGCCTTTCTTTTACCCATTTTATATTTCTATGCGATAAAAGAAAAACAAAGAATTTAAGCTTGTTATGTACTCGTATTTAATACAAAAATCAAAAAACACTTCCTTACCGAAATTAACACTTTAGAAAAAAAACTTAAGTAAAATATTACGTAATAAAGGCCAAGCCGCACGTGAAAACAAACAAAACCATTTCAATTTTTTAGTTCAAAACAGAACGAAATTTTTGTCTATTTTCTTCTTTTCTTTCTTTTATTCATACCTAGAAACGTTTTTTTGCAACCGAAAAATATAGTTTGCGGTAAAAAAAAAAATTTGTGTTTTTAATGTTCTCATACATTTATCGGTATGCGTGTGTAAATATCCATAGACACATTTTTTTATTCTTCTGCTCATGTTCAGTGCAGTTCAACTGACTTAGCCTACCCACATTTGTGTGCTCTTTTTATCGACGTCATTGTAAGTACCTTCTTCGAGTTATTTGTAAAGAAAATTTTAACTTAATTTCAGTTTTATTGTTCGAGGAAGTGATACAAAATTGGTAGTTCAAGCTATTATAATAGAACTTTTTTTATTTTTAAATTGGAAGAATTATAATCTATTCACTTCCTCGAACCAGAAAAATAAAAAAGATCTAATTTTTCTTTAGATAAATCGGCATTTCATGTGCACGGCAATGTAGTTAATTAAATGTCCATAGTAACTTAAAAAAAAAGAGCCCACACTTAGCCCGACAAACAAAAAAATAATGTGTGTGTGTAGGTTAGTTGATGAAAATACAGAAAAATTGAATATGTATGTAGGTAGGTAGGTAAGAGAAAAAACGTAACTATTAAATTAAAAATGTTGGAATGATAAGGAAATGAAACAAAGCAGCGACCTCGCGATTGTGATGGAATCTAATTTCCTGGATAAAATAAATTCAAAAAGTTTATAATTTTATAATTTGTTTTTATTTATTTCTCAGGTTGTATGTTTAACTTAGAAGTGATTTTAGGCTTAAAATTAGCGCAACAATATTGACTTAATGAAGCAATGCTAATCTTTGTCGATTATTGCATAGGTTTAAAGATATGAGTGGTTGTATAAGTCAACTAATGAAAAAAAAAATGGACAAAAAATGTAAAATTAATAATATTTAAGTTTGACAAATAATTAATGAAAAAAAAATTAAAGCCATAAACACTCTCATAACAATATAGAAAATAATAAAATATATTTCAAATAAATCGGTTGACTACTTTCTGAGATCATGCGTTACAACTTTAAAATGGTTTCGCTGTTATATAATAGTATAGATGACGAAAGTTTGAAGTCAAAAGTCTATTTTGGTATCAAGATACTTGAGTCAAAAATCAATTTTTATAAGTTCTTGGAGGTTTTCATTTTTTTTTTAAATTGTCAATCGAATTTTTCCCAAAAATTATATAATTATCAACAACAAAATTTTGAGCAGAACCAAACAATTTTGAAGTCAATACTTTCATTTATTTTCGAGATATTCAAGATGAAAATCATTTCTTACCAAATTTTCTTATTTTTTATAAAAAAAAAAAACTTTCGGGTGAATTTTATGAAAATCAATACATAATATTGGTATCAATATTTTCTAAAAATTGAAGAGAGCTATTTGAGTCAAAAATCAAATTTCAATTTTTAGTACTAATTTTGTTAAAGTTGTTAGTTTTGAAAAAAAAAGAGGCAGGGATGCGACCCACACTGAAAACTTCCCATCCAGTCTGTCGATTGGTCTTTTTTAAAAGTTTGTATGTTTTCGTGTTTTGTTAAAAATGTTGAATTATTCTTCAAAAATTAAAAATTACCAACAATATTTTGCGTACAATGAAATATTTTGATTTCGAAATCTGACCTGAAGCCCATTTCAACAACATTACGAAATCTATTATTGTTAACGAGATTTTTAGTCGAAAACCAATTTTTACCAATTTTAGTAGGATTTCTTAAAATTACTGAATATCGAAAACAATATTTTTGTGAAATAAAATAAGTTTGAAGCCAATATTTTTAATTTTTGAAAACCTGTTTGAGTCGAAAGTAAATTTTTACCAAGTTTTAGTATTGTTTTTATTTTGGGTTTTTATTTTTTGTTAAAAAACTGTAATTTTGATTTTTCTCAAAATTTTATCGAATGTTGAAAACAATATTTCTTATAAGTCAAAATTAGTAAGAAGCCATTATCTCAAATTTTAAAAAAAGATATTTGAGTCGAAAATCAATTTTTACCACCTTTTATACATTTTTTTTAGGTTTTTATTTTTTGTAAAAAAAACTGTCAATTCGATTTTTCTCAAAATTTTTCCTAATGTTGAAAACAATATTTCTTATAAGTTAAAAGTAGTAAAAAGCCATTATTTCAAAGTTTTGAAAAGATATTTCAGTCAAAATCAATTTTTACAAACTTATGTTAAATTTTTTTTCGGTTTCTAATTTTTTGTAAAAAAAATGTCAATTCGATTTTTCTCAACATTTTTCAGAATGTTGAAAACAATATTTCTTATAAGATAAAATAAGCTTGAAGCCTTAATCTCAAGTTTTTGAAAAGATATTTGAGTCGATATTCAATTTTTAACAACGTTGAGCAATGTTTTTTTTGGTTTTTATTTTTTATAAAAAAAACTGTCAATTAGATTTTTCTCAAAATTTTATCGGATGTAAAAAACATTATTCTTCGTTTTTTTTTGTTTTGGAGATGAAATCATATTTTAGTCGTCAAATTTTCGAGGTGACAAATTTTTTTTTCAGTTTTTTTTTGATTTATAAAAAAAACCGTTAATTGGATTTTTTCCAAAAATATAATTGTTTTGTATTACGTTACAATAAACAATGCAAAATTTAATTAAAGTCTCTAGCATCATTGGTTCATGAGATATTTTGCGTTAACCAAAATGTTCACCTTTTTTTAAACTGCTATGGTAAAAAAAAACCACCCACGCAATTTTCTTGAGAGCCCTTTCTGCATCTTTCTGCCTTTTTATCTGTATAACAAAATTTACTTGAGAGATATCGACTCTTCTGGTTCTTGAGCTATAGACAACGAACGTACGGACGTACGAACGTACGTACACACGCACGCGCAGACATCTTTCTAAAAATCTTTTATTTCGACTCTAGGGACCTTGAAACGTCGAGAAATGCCAACATTTTCAATTCGACAAATCAGACCCATTACAATAACTTCCTATGGGACTTTAAAAAAGATCCATTTTTCTCACTGAGTATTTCCATAAAGTAAGCTCCATTTTTCAATTCGGAGCTTCAGAATTATAAAAAATTAGTAAGTTTATATCAGGCGTCAATTTAAGATCATAGGCTGTAAAAGAATGCGATCTTTGGTAAATGTCACCAAATAAAAAAATCTCACTTGAGCGAAAACATAAAGTTACTTCGATAATACACAGGATAAACAGACAATGGCCAAGATAGCTTCCTTGGGGAACACCAGATTAACCAACAAAAGGTTCTGGATTCCTAAATTCTACTTTGTAAGATTTGTTTTCAAGGTAAGATTCCAAACTAAGAAAAACAGAGTAAAGAGCTTTAAGTTTGAATAAAAAAATTCTAGGGCTAATTTGGTCAAAAATGTTAGAAAAGTCAGTATACTCACTGAAATCAGTCTATTTTGTCAAAGTGAACATTTTAAAAATTTCTCCGAAAAGTGATGTTTTTGATATGTGTAGGAGTTCAAAAAATTCAATTGACTGTAAAAAAAATCTACTAACAATTGATACAAAATAATTTTTGACCCAGATATTTTGAGAACAAGGAAGCAACTTCCAACTTGTTTCGTCTTATACAAAATATTACTTTGTTAAAATTTGATAATATTTAAAAAAAAAAATCCAATTGACAGTTTTGTTTTACAAGCATTTAAGTCCTATCAAATATACAACTATGTAAATTGATTTAAGGTCTTGAATATCTCGACAGAAAACATCTTAATCTTTAGTTTTTGATTGCATGCTTTTTGAAATTGTTTAAATGAAAATTGGGCTTTATAAGAAAATTATCTGCACAAATTTTAAGGCCACCAATGGAAAGCTATTTGCAAATTGAGTGAAGCTAAAGTTTGTCAAAAGAATATTCATTCAATTAATATACTTTTGTTTTTAATTAAAAAAAAAATCTTGAAATACATTTTTCCAAAATAATGTTAAAAAATGTTCAACTTCCATTTTAAACACACATTGAAGTTTATTAGTTTCTAATTAATATTTCATTCTTACCTTATTAATAAAAATAAATTTAAACTAAATCCTTTTTCTAACCTACCACCGTTTAGCCTAATTAGCTCTCTAGTCACGTAAAAAGGGTTGAAAATATTTCATAATTTCTAAAAGATTCAACAAACAAAAATCACTTTCGATCCCACCAACAAATATACAAGTTGCAAGTCTTTAAAATGAGGGAAAACGAAAACGAAGAAAATACCGCCATCAGCATAATTTTTCAAAAATTTAATTTCCTACAAGCGTTTATAGCTGAAAAAACAAAAAAAAAACAAAAAAGACCCCAAGATCTTAAAAATTCATTAAATTCAGCTTAACTTTCCCTGAGATGAATCCCAAAAGAAGCCAAAAAGCCCACCACACATCCTAACCATCGCGTATATTATTTCCCAAAAAAGAAACAACAACATCTTCCGCATGCGGGATTTCAAAATACCTAAATCTTGTAATTGAAAAAAAAAAAATCAAATAATAAAGAAGGAAAACATTTTAGGTGTGCGACGATTAACGCCTAAAAACTGCCAAAGAAAACCTAGAAACGAAAAGTTGTTCCTCTCTGCTACTGCTTTGATATATATAAGTTTTTGGTCGAGTTTTTGCTTCATGTTGCTTCAATGAATATAGAACTTAGGAATAACCGACCACCACCAGACTACCCAAGAGCTCCAGTCATCCCTGAGTTGTGGTTCGTGTGTTGGCCCTTCTGGTATTGTTGTGGATTTTTTGGCTGGCTGGCGATTTGGAAGGCGTCGAAAAGTTGAAAATTGTCCACCATTATCGTCACTTTTGAAAGCTTTCTGTTTCTTTTTATGGTTTTCTTAGATTTTCTTCTTTTCGTTTTTCCTTTTTTATTTATTTAATTTTATTCTTCAACCTACAAGCTGCAGGCTCCTTTGAATTTCGATATTATCCTTTTTCTGGCTACATACAGAGAGGACCATCTTCTGAGTTTGGGTTCATTGGAAAAGATAAAAACTTACACCAGCCAGAGCCAGAGCCAAATCCAAGCCATCAAAGGTTTCGTATCTTCTTTGACCGGAAGTTTTGTGTTGAGTTAACACTTTTGGGTAACGCTGCCGGTCGGAAGAAGATATAATCCATCATCACATTAAACATGTCTTTCCCGCCACCACCACCACCACAGTCTCGGCGGCAACGGCGGCGTCTGTTGATGTCACACCAAGTCAGTCACGTTTGGGGGAGATGTTAAAAAGATGCTGAAGACGTTTTCAATTTGTTGCCGAATGACCCTCATAGGTTTTCTTCGTTATATTTTTTTTTTTTTAACCCGACTTTGTGAGTATATGAGTGTTAGAGAGAGTTATAGACTTTTGCCCATCAGTTTTGGGTCAGATAAAATATGCTATAGGTCCTCAGGATGAATGGTTTCATTTGGAATAAGTGTATGTAGACAAATTTTTATTGAATTTGGGGATTTTCGTTTTGGTTATCTTTTCTTTTCTCGTGATATCAAGGGATCGTTTACGTTTATGGCATTTGGTTTCGGTATACCTTCTCATTTGGAAAAGCTTGTGCCAGTCTTGATGAAATGTGACCCTAATGAAGGGCTATCCATGGTCAATCACATTACATTTTGGGGTTGCCCTCCCTTCAAGCTTCATGTATAATGGGGATGCTTTAAGCAAATTAGAATTCAATTTTCGATGGAAGATTGATATGTTCAAGATGTGGTCATTTGTCAAGGAAATAAAATAAGGTTTTCAATTTCCCAAAAACAAGAAGAATACCGAAAAATACACCACCTTTATACCCTTCGAGCTTAAATTAAAATACATTTTGCACTCAATTTAGGCAAAGGGCGTTCATACCCAAAAAAAAAAGTACACCTACTATACAAGGACTGACCTAGTTTTTATGGGATTTATCTATTTTTTGTTGTTGTTGTTGCTGTTATGCCTACGTTCATAGTGTTTTTGAAAGGCGTGTGCCTTTTAACGGGAAATATATGTAGTAGACTACCTATATAGTCCTTTGTAACTCACTTTGGCTGTTTTAATAGCTTCTGTTGATCTAGATTTAGGTTATGTTGTTTTCTATTTTCTGTTTTTTTTTCATAACGTCTTATGTACTAAATCATCAAGGTTGGGCTATGCAGATAAATCAGTTGGGAGCGAACATCCAATGTTGCTTTGTTGTTTTTTTTTTTTTTTTTTATTTATAGAAGTTGTTATATAGTAGCTTTTATCGAGAGACTAGGCCAAGGTAGTGTTATTTGATTCAGAGCAAGTTCTTTTTTTTTTTTTGTTGCTCTTTAAATACATTTGGAAAATTGGGGATCTTATCGTGAAGGATGAAGCATTAAGGATATTGAATTGATACCTATTATAGACACTGAATTCGATTAAATTGATATTTGAGCGAGTTAAGTGCGAGAGGTCGCATATTGAATTTATTTATGTACATTACTGGACTTAGAGGTCGGTTAACAAAATTGTATCTTTCTTTATAAAAAATATATGTTAAAAAGGTTGAAATTTATTAATCTCTAACAATTTTAAAAACCACAAACCATGTCTATCATAGTCAGGTTTAGGAGGATGAAAAAAAAAGCATTTCTATTCCCATATGCTTTGAACTTAATACTTTAAACCTTTATTTTTTGTCGAATCTTTAAAAAGGGTTTTTCTTGATTTCATTGAACTTTGCGTTGCGCGCCATTTTGAACTCTGTTTATTGAAAAAAGTTGAAAAATATCAATCCTAGAGAAAAAGTACTTAAGTTTCAAAAATGTTGCGTCATTTTTATATACTGAAAACCAATAAATGTATTGCAAATGTTTTTATTAACTCGTTTGTTTTAAGAACCAAGCAAACGCCCATGTTCCGAATTTCGATCGAAAGTGAATTGAAATCACTTTTCAATTTCACGTGAAATGAAATTGCATGTTCTTCAATTCGATCGATTTCGAAAAATTCGAAATTGCTTCGAACTGTCAGAATTGAAGGATTATCCGTTTTTATTTTGTTTCTGAAGTAAAATTTTTGCTGTTTTGAAGATGGATGCAATATTTTTGGCAATTTTAAGTGAAAAAAGGAAGCAGAATTCAAGAGAAAAAATAAGAAGACGAATTTTGCGAGACAAATCAAATATATTGGATTTACCTGACACAATGTAAGTGTGTGAAAATTATGTAGCATTATTGTTCTGATTAATAAAGTAAATACTTGATTTCCTCTTTTAAGCTTTCATTAGACGTTTTTTTTATATGTTTTAAGGGAAATAGAACCTTTTATAATACCTTAATCGATTCCTTTAATTCAAAAACTTGCTGCAACCCTCCGATTCCTAGCAGAAGGAAGCTATCAAAGATCAATTCACAGAAATAAAAAATATGATTTGAATGCACATCCATTATTTGCTTGTTCGAAAATCCAATTCACAATAACGAATTGTGGAACACCCAAATTCACTTTCGCAAAATGTATTCACAATAAGTGAAATGCAGAACATGGACAAAAGCATTTTAATTCGAAAAAAAACAATTTTCGAAATTAAGATGACTATAACTTTGGTAAATTCGGGAAAAAAAGCACTCAAACCTTTAAACTCATTATGTGCGCTCCTAGGTCTTTAAAAACTTGTTTTATTTTTACTATCTATAAACTATTCTTTGATCAATTAATCTTAATTATTGACGGAAGTACTTCGATTTATTGAACTCTAATTGCCAAAATTGTATACTTTTCAAAATATTGTTCAACGTTGTTCTTTCGTGTAATGCTAAAAAACCACCTGTCAAATTATTTCTTTTGATACTTTACTTGTTCAATCCTGGTCAATTCAAACCATGAATTGATTTGGTAATACAATACAAATTATTATTAAGAAAACCATGACAATTTTTTGCGTTTTACGATTGTTGGAATTTTAAGGCAAATATTGCATTCGTAAAAAAATTTGAAATCGACATTTTAAACAAGCATGATATCACGATCGTAGGGAAGTCGAAAATAATGAGTCCGGCGATTCCGACCATCTGTCTGTCCTCAACCTTACAACCTTAGCCATTAGGTGTATTAAGTTCAAACTTTTAAATTAATGCCTTAAGCAATGCAATGCTTCTGGCTGATATTCACTCCAAAATCAACAATTCTGATTATTAACGTACCCATTGAGCCAAAAATGAGCTGAACACAAGAAGCGCGCGATGAACTTTCCTAACAGAGCACGCATTTTAATAATAAAATTCAATAGTATGCAAGCGTTGTTCGTTTCTAAGACGATTCATGATTGAATTATAGACCAAACTGAAGATGTTTGACAGTGAAAGAAAACACTAAACGTGCGTTAGCTGTTTAAACCAGTGTTGCCAAAAAGATAATAGCTAAAAAATCACCCTTTACAATAATCAAATACACTACCGATTTGTTTTCCAGTAAAAGTCATCGTCTGGCATTTTAAAGGGTTGAGTGCAAGGTTATTTTTCCCACACCAAAATGTGAAACTATCAATGTCGGCTTGTAAAAGAATACGATCATAGGTGGACTTTATTATTTTAAAAATCTTCATCTCGTCATCAAAAATGAGAACTTCACTTGAGCGTAGACATGACGATACATCACTAATAGACAGGTTGAACAAAAAAGGACCAAGATGGCTTCCCTGGGGAACACCAGATTGAGTCACAAAAGGTTCTGAATGACAATTTCTAAATTTTACCTCATACGATCTGTTTTTAAAGGTATGATTTGATTCAAGGTAAGAAAAATGTTGGAAAACCAAGAGCTTTAAGTTTAAATAAAATAATTCCGTGGCTAAGTTGGTCAAAAGCTTTAGAAAAGTCAACTTCATAACCTTGTTCTAAAGCATTTGAACATAAACATATGTTTGAGAATGTGAGGAGATTTTTAACGGTTGATCTTTTTTTCGCAAAACCGTGTTGCTGTTCGCAAATGAGATTCTTACTAAAAAAAGCTACACTTTCACAAACAACTTGTTCAAACAGGGTTGGGGTCAAAATCCCGAAAGCCCAAAATCCCGAAAACCCAAAATCCCGAAAACCCAAAATCCCGAAAACCCAAAATCCCGAAAACCCAAAATCCCGAGAACCCAAAATCCCGAGAACCCACAATCCCGAAAACCCAAAATTCCGAAAACCCAAAATTCCGAAAACCCAAAATCCCGAAAACCCAAAATGCCGAAATCCCGAAATCGAAACCGAAATCGAAACCGAAAATTTGCGCAAATTTTTCATTTTATATAATTTTTTGGGATTTCGATTTCGAAATGCTTTGCAAAAGCATTATAGCATCAAATCAAACTGTTTTTTGTATAAGATCGGGAATTGCAAAAATTTGGATTTTGGGTTTTCGGGATTGTGGGTTTTCGGGATTTTGGGTTTTCGGGATTGTGGGTTTTCGGGATTTTGATTTTCGGGATTATGTCCGTCTCCCGTTCAAACACTTTAAGAATGTAAGAAAGCTTTGCAGTGGGCCTGTAGTTGGTTATATCCGCTTTGTTACCTTTCTTGAAAATTGGTGTTAGAAATGACTTCTTCCATATAGTGGGAAATTTGCCTGTTTTTAGAGAAAGTTTGAATATGAATGTTTGGGGTTCAACTTAAGCATTTCTACACTTTTTTAATACTGTCGGGGGAATACCATCGGGATCGGCTGAGAAGTCATCATTCAACACGGATAAAAGATCAAGGACCGTACTCTGTACCACAGGGATTTGACTACAGCTAGATTTCGAAAAGGAGTGAAAATATACTTCATCAACTTCTTCAGGGCTATTAACAAATGATTTATGGAAATTTGTTGCAAAAGCGTTACAGATATCAACAGTTTTATCTAATGAAAGGTTTTTGTAAGTGAAGTTAACTGGAAAGCCATAATGAACAATATTTGATAATCAAAAACGTCTAATTTTTTTGTTTCTAATTCTTTTACCTCGTTTGTTAATAAGTTTTAATTGCTATATGGATGCGATTTAATTGTTTTTAAAATCATAAGTTCTGATGTATAAGGAGTTCAAATTAAAGCTGTTAATTATCCAGGCCCTTGATGGGGGCGCAAGTATATTAAATTACATTTCCCTAGTATTAAAAATAGTTCATCTAAAAATGTTTCAACTGTGACAACGTGAATAACAAAAAACAACGAAGCAAAACAAACCTAAATATGCTGAATGGATATAATAATTTTATATGTCAAAAACTCACAAGTTTTTAATTACTTGAGTTAAAGTAAATAATATTGTGATTTTAACTTAAGAATAATTTTAAGACATAGTAATGGGAAATATTTTTAATAATTGATTGAGAAAAACGCAAAATAAACGATTAATTTCAATGTACTAAACAAATTTAAGTATTTTTGATATTAAAAAATGATGAAACAAAATCATTTTTCAATTGATCCACACTCAATGAATATTTCCCTCTTTCCCTTTACTTTCTTTAAAGTTGTCAAAGTCAAGCCAGTTATCTAAACGTGCACCATTAATTTTCTTAATGTACCTTTTTCACTTTTACTATACTCTGTCACCTGTCAAATTATTTCTTTTGAAGGTTGTCAATACTTTATTTGGCTAATGGTGGCTACAAAATTTTCATTTTCTAGCTCATTACAATTGCAAACAAATATTTTTCCCCAATTTGTTTTCTTTTAGTAACAGAATTTTCATATTTTCGTTTTTCTTTTTATTTCAGTTGGTACACGCATAACGGACCTGGTCCAATGCCGGTCCTCAGTGGTCCACGAATACGCCTACTCGGTCCGATACTCGCTGTCGAAGCTGTTACAGCTGAAGATTCCGGCGTATACAAATGCACAGCCGGAAATGTTGGCGGCGAAGCTAGTGCCGAACTCCGACTAACTGTAGCCACTCCAGTTCAAGTGGAAATCTCACCGAATGTCCTAAGCGTGCATATGGGTGGCACAGCTGAATTTCGTTGTATTGTCACGAGTAACGGCAGTCCGGTAGGTATGCAAAATATCCTCTGGTATAAAGATGGACGACAATTGCCAACATCGGGACGCATTGAAGACACCCTCGTTGTAACCAGAGTTAGTCGTGAAAATAAGGGAATGTATCAGTGTGTGGTGCGTCGTCCGGAAGGAGATACCTTCCAGGCATCGGCTGAACTTCAACTCGGAGGTAATTATAAAACTATACATATTGATGTACCTACGCAAATAAATCTATACACATACTACAGCTATCGAGACAGAGACACATCAGAGACGTATGATATTTTTGGGTGATCATACGGGGAGTTGGAATTCTATAGATAAATTGAAGAGTGGATAGATTGGAGAGTCCATTTAATTGTGGTATCATCTTTGGTAGTTAGTGGTGTGCGAGGAATTAGTAAGGATTTTCAATAGGAATCCTTCTCTCTGTTTGTCGCCACAATACCTCGCCATATCTTCCAATACCCCAAACTTAACCAACTCTATCTCTATCCTTTTGGTGGTTGACCATTTTATATATATATGTATAGGAAAAGGGACTACGATGACAATGACTACAACAACGACGACTATGACGATGAATAGGGCCAGAGTATGATGCTGATGATACTGGTCCTGAGGAGCTGGTGGTGTAATCTACAATAGCAAGCAATTTATTGCTGTCAGTTTCAATATTCTCCTCATTCATCACATTCAACATGAATCCCAGGCTCCGAACGCCTTCGCACTTCGTTTTATCCTTATTATACCAGCCCAGCACTTTAAAGCTGAGTATTTTGGATTAGGTGAGATCCTTCATCAGTGATGCGAATGCGAACTCCGCCTCGGTTCTTTGATCTATTTATCTATCTCTTGATGGATATAAGATGTATAAAATAGCTAAGAATAACTCTTCACTAAGGGAGGAAGAAGAAAAGAAAGAAAAGATGGACAGAACTGTGGAAGGATCAATGAAAAATCCCAAAAAATCAAATTTCAAAATAAAATCAATTTATGATTTCGACATATCTAAGAGAGAAAGAAGAGTATGATGTATGTTTCGGAAGTTAGGGAAGGAGGGCGGTAGAGGGATGAATTTATAATGATGGAAACGGACATGAAGAGGAATCCATTTTTGTTTTTCAGATGACTGACTGATGGGTTGTCTATTCTTCTTTCACAGTTTACAAAAGGAGCACCTTGTTCATAAATATAAATTCAGAAATTCGAAGTTCCTATCTCTGAACAGTGCACATTGCATCACAACCTGTCCTAAACCTTTCTCAGTATATTTTACTTTTTATTTTTTCCTGTTTTCAATGTCTGACCTCATTTGACTCGCTTTCTGTTGTCTGTCAGGACGAAGATGATGATGATGATGATGATGATTGCAGGACAAACGAAGATGGTTGTGAGAATTCACAGATTTCTATTTCCTGTTGATATTTCCATCAAAAGCATCATCATATGGGATGATGGTCGGATGGTATAGAGTTTTCCAGAGTGCAGGTTTTCCTTTTTGTTTTCGTTTTTCGTTTCTTTTTTGTTTGCTTCTACATTCACACGTATACGAACATACTCGTTTATAGTTTACCTTTTACCTGAAGGTAGAAGAAGTCCTTTATTTTCGGTGCAAAATAAAGAGCTATCGAGGTGACACGCTTGCATGAGCATAGAGCATGAACAGGGAAAAAAGGATATCCCAATCCAAACACCCCTTCGGACAACATTCCTTTCGACTATACTCTGCTATGACTATGACTACGGCGGCGGTGCTACGGGGTGAGGTTATCTATTTGTTTTCCTTTCTTTTTTTGAAAAATTATCATTTTTGGTGATTTTTGTTTTTTTTTTTTTCGTCTGTTTTGTCTTTGTGTCCTCGTTTATGATATTTGCTTGGATAAAGTGAATTTATTTAGGAAACTGAGATTGCAAATGATTTGTCCCCATATTGCTACGCTACGAGCATGTGTGTGTTGTGTGTGTCTCGATGTGAATCCTTGGAGCAGAAGGTTTTTTATTTCGAATTTGAATTATTAAATGGATTTAAATTGGAATAATTTGATTTGAGTAAGATATTGATTTAGAGAAGATTTTCATTTTTGTATTGAAAAGGCAATATTGGAAATAGAAATGTATAAAAGAATAAATTAGAAGTGTGGAATGACCAAGAATCAAGAATCGATTTAGATTGCTAAGACGTGTTTTCTTCTAAAATAAAAAAATGTTTCAATTTAAGTTATTATTTATACAATTCTAACTAATCGTGAATAGTTCAAAATAAGACCAAGGTCTTTAATGAATGGAAAGGGGTAAAATACCGAATATTATGAATGTGCTTTGTAGCCATTTGGTTAAAGTTGGTAGGTTTTGTTGAAGTTCCTAAGAAAATGATAACTTAGTCAAACGCATAGAGTTTAAAATCTTATTGCACTATCTTTAATGATTTAACATAAAAATGAATAAATAATTAACGTGTAGGCAGTTTTTGAAAATTTTGAAAATATGATTTTTCCTTTGAATTTAACTGTGGTATACGATTGAAAACCACAGTTAAATTCACGAAATGGCTACATCAGCTTTCAGTTATTTAGCACAACTTTTTTTTATTGTTGGTCAAATATTAGTCTCTAGTATGCAAAACCTGTAGATGAATTCCAATCCAATTATTCGAGAAAAAATTTTGCGAGAAAATCCTTCATCCATGTTGTCCAAACATTAAAAAGCCATTTTACTAACCCCAAGCCTTCTTCGATGACAGTAATTATCAGCCTTTTTAACTTCCCATAGGAAGTTATTGTAACGGGTCCGATTTGTCAAATTGAAAATTTTGACATTTCTCGACGTTTCAAGGTCCCTACAGTCGAAATAAAAGATTTTTAGAAATTAGTCTGTGCGTGCGTGTGTACGTACATACGTTCGTACGCCCGTACGGTACGTCTGTATGTCCGTACGTTCGCGACGTTTTTTTCGTCGTCCATAGCTCAAGAACCAGAAGAGATATCGACTTCAAATAAATTTGGTTATACAGATAATAAGACAGAAAGATGCAGAAAGGGCTCTCAAAAAAATTGCGTGGGTGGTTTTTTTTACCATAGCGGTTTAAAAAAAATGAGAACATTTTGGTTAGCCCTAAATATCTCATGAACCAATGACGCTAGAGTCTTTAATTAAATTGTATATTATATATACTAGCTGACCCGACAAACGTTGTGTTGTCATATAAATAATTTCTAGAGGGTATTTTGCTAGAAATAAATAGCTTATTGTGTAAGTGTTTAAGGATGAGGTATATAAGTGGGAGAGGTATAGAGCACTGTAAAAGGTGATAAAATTTTAAAATAAAAAATCACTAAACAAATTTTTTTAATTTATTAAAATTAATTTTTTAAAATTATATACATATATCGCTCATTATGACTGTACTACTAAAGAACAATATCAATCCCTTAATGCAAAAGAGTGGACAATATTTTGTGTGATCCCATCTTTCGCCAATACAAACAAACTGGATGGTTTGCCCACTTGAGAGCACGCCACGTATAATTTTCCGTGTGAAAAACATGAAGTGCTCAAATGTAAGCAACAGACAATCATCGTTTGGCCTAGAGACTTATTGAAGTTATTGCAAATGCCAATAATTGCAAATTGAAGGCATTTGAATTGAACTGGCACATCTGTGGGCATAATAGGGATTCACGGTAATAATATATTTTCACCTCGGAATTTGCCATTTAGAATTATGGCTTGGATAACATTTTTAATCGCTTGCCGTTGCACAACCGTAGTGGGTTCAAATGACGAAAAAAAAATTAGGGAGATACAACCTTCAGTTGTAAATTTTGCGGTGGCATGCCTGGTAAATCTAATGAGTTCAAAAACTCAGCTAGATAATTTACAGCTTCGGTAGCATCACAAACTGTATCAATAGATTTGTATGATCCTAAGTCTCCTGGTAACAAATGTTGTATCTTGAGATTTAATTAGTTGACATCCACATATTTTGCTGTTAAAATTGCTCTTTCTGCCAGTCACTCACGATTTGTATATTGTCTGTGTACATCGGGAAATATCTGATCAATGAGAGCATCTTGTGAATCAATAATCGTGCAGAAATCTACCGGTAATTTTATGCATCCAGTTTCATCTGTAGTAACTTTTCCGTCGCCTATATCTATCAACAGTTGTTTTTAGAATGTTTCAGCGGATAGATCTTAAAGCATTTGAACACGCATATTTACTTTCAGTTGCGATAATTTTAAGCACGCGTTGATCTCATCAGCGTACCTTGAACGCGGAATAACGGGAAGTGTTTGTCTCAAATCACCTGAAAGCAGTAACAGAGTGCCGCCAAATAGGCTGTCGTTGTTTTTTATATCTTTCAATGACCTGTTCAACGCCTCAAGCGAATGTTTGTGTGCCAAAGTGCATTCATCCCAGATGATAATTTTACACTGTTTCAGCACTGTGGCCATGGATGATTGTCCGGGTTATTTTGAATATTTAGTGCCAGTTTAAATACTGAATGAGCTGTTCTGCCTCCATCCAATAAAGTTGACGCATTGCCAGAAAATGCAACAGCCAATGCGAAACCATTATTTGATCGTATTTTAGCAAGAATTTGCGAAATAAAGAATGTTTTGCCAGTTCCACCTGGTGCATCAAAAAAAAAGAATCCACCTTGTCCTGCCGAAACTGCGAGCATGATGTGGTCATAAATGGTTCTTTGTTTTTCATTCATTAATGGGATATTGCGATATCGCTGCCATTTCTACAGTACATATTGCACGATTCAATTCAGTGCCTATTAAATCAGATGCATTTCAATTTGGTGAATGCATACCGAAATGACTGAGTGGATGCAAAGATCCTCAATAGCAATCAATGCTTCGTTGTACATAGAGTCACTGAATATTATCCATGTACCATGTTGATGCAATTAAACCATACCACTTAGGAATATAAAAAATGGATAAAAACCTATTATCAGACCTACCGAATATATATTGAAAATTTCATTAAAATTGGTTAAGCCGTTTCGGAGGAGTATGGCAACTAACACTGTGACAGGAATATTTTATATATTAGATATTGTAACGTGATACAAAACAAGTACATTTTTTGGAAAAAAAAATCCAATTAATGGTTTTTTTTATAAATCAAAAAAACTGAAAAAAAAAATTTGTCACCCCAATTTTGAGAAAAATCGAATTGACAGTTTTTTTTATAAAAAATAAAAACCTAAAAAAAAACATTACTCAAAGTTGGTAAAAATTGACTTTCGACTAAAATAGCTTTTCAAAAACTTGAGATTATGGCTTCAAACAAATTTTATGTTATAAAAAATATTATTTTCAACATTCGGATAAATTTTCAGAAAAATCGAATCGACAGTTTTTTTACAAAAATTAAAAACCTAAAAAAAAACAACAATACTAAAACTTGGTAAAAATTTACTTTCGACTCAAATAGCTTTTCAAAAATTAAAAATATTGGCTTCAAACTTATTTTATTTCACAGAAAATATTATTTTCGATATTCAATAAAGTAATTGGATCCAACATTGATTTTTGCATTTTTATTTTAAGAACGGTTTTAGCAAAAATGCTTCAGCTTTCTTAAAAGGTAAATGTGTGGCAGGTGAAAACTTATAACTAATGACATTTTTTGCATTACATTGTAGGCCAAGGTAATGTAATCAATCATCTTATAATTACCACGTGACAAATATTTATTAACCAGACTCAAGACACTCACTGATGCATTTAGGATTTTATATTTAAAGCTATGTAGTTTGAGCATTAACGAAATAAGAAAAAGTTAAAAAGAAGCTGTCAGTGTGGATAGAATTTAAAATCTTGAACAATGGTAAGGCTTTTCACATTCACAAAGTACGGTAAAAAAAAACGAATCACTATACAGAAAACATTAGCAGTTGGTCTCACCGGCTTTCCTTGAAGAATGAGCATTATGGTTAAACTGTTGTTTAAGGAGAGAAATGCAGCTGCCTATTTCATTGCCCTTTAAAATGACAGTAAAAGAGTGTGAGACAAGAAACATTACGACGATGTTCGAGTGCCGTAAATGATTTACTCATCACCAATTATTAATACAAAGCTTTATTTCAACAATGTGAAAATGACATGATAATTTTCTTAGAAATCGTGTTTTCTCAATTCGTAAGTTTTGTCATTGAAAATTATAATTTTTTGTTTTACTCGACGGAAACGGCAACTATTTCTGCGATCGTATTAGAAAGCCACCCAGTTTTTTGGAATGGAATAATGATTTAACGTGGCTCAAAAAAAAAAATACTCTAGAGAAGTTAAATCAACACTGCGGCCAATTCACGTTCAATAACATGTTTATGGAATTGAATTTTCAATATTATGTAAGTTTATTAAGCCCCTGTGGCCTTTTGTAACATCTTGTGGAAAACTCATATCATAATGTAATTCATGCAATTCAACAGCTTCTGGAAGAATAAGTCATTTTTGACAGATGAAACAATTAATTTGTATACAGATGGATAAAAATTCGATGGCAGGGTTGGTGGAGGAGTGTACTCCAACGGACTTAATCTATGTAGGTATCCCATTTCGTCTTCATAATCCCTGTAGCATGTTCCAGGCAGAACTTCTGGCCATCAAAAAAGCTCTCTTGGCTCAGAAAAAACGTGATATCTACTATCTATATACACATCTTAGATTGTCAAGCTGAAATAAAATAATTGGACTCTGTCTCAATAAACTCACTAACAGCAAATTTCCAGGAAATTGTAAAGCTGCTGAACTTGTAAAAAATAGAAGAACTTTACATTTTGATGTTCAACAAATCTAACATTTACATTACCCTAGCTACTTGTTAACTTATGCCCTAACACGATCTTAAGGTCTAAATGGTATCACAACAGTTCAACTATTGTTCTATGTGTATTGGTTTTCCCGTCAACAGCCACCTTAACTAAAACTAATTCAACTTAAAACTAAAGTTTTTACATTCCTTTGTAGGTATAGCAATCTGAAATGAATATATATATTCACGGTGATTAAATCAAACAGAACTAATAAATGGCACAAGCGTACCATCCATTTCACTGAATTAAGCACTATTCACATGAGCACGACCAACGCAACGAATGAAAGAATATTCGTCGATTTTGACATTTCTTTTACATGAGAGTTTTTAATTCTTTGCACAGCCGAACACCATTCACCACCGAAACCAAAACAAGAATGATTTTTTTAGGTTAATTACGCGTGATTATTTTATTCGTTGCGATGCGAGTGTGGATAATGTGGAACGCGAATAAAGTTTGACAGTTCGTATCAACTAAAATTTTTTTCGCGACATATAAATTTGTTTTCTTAAATTTATTAATATTTGATATTGAAAAGTAAAAGTATGCATCATAAATCAAATAGAAACTATATTGCTATCGTTTTGTTAAGAATTTGTGTGGAAATATGTCTTCAAACGTATATAAACTCACATTTTGTAATTCATTCGTCGTTCGTTGGTCGTGCTCATGTGAATGCTGATTTAAGGGCCTTGCACATGAGAGCGAACAACGAATGAACGAATGGACGAACAAACGTGATTTTACACATTTCAAAAAGTCAATTCCAAACAAAAGCACATTTAAATTATAAGAAACCAATTAGCTGTGTTCAGTGACGCTGTACTGGACTGTTCTAGACAGAAAAGTACAGCTTTTTGCTGTGCATTGAGGTTTTTTCTGTGCTGAACTGTTCTACTTTCCTGTTCATTGACAAACCTAAAACAGTTTAGAACAGGATTTTCTGTTCTTGCTTTTGAGTCAGATCAGGTTAGAACAGACTCGTGAGAAATGTCAAAATCGAAGTTGTCACTTTTTTTGTTTACGTTTTGATTTGGCTGTGCTTTGTGTTTTTTTTTCTCGTGATTTAAAAAAACTAAAATAAAGTTATTTTGCCAATTTGTTTAATTTGTTTAATTAAATAATTATAAAATAAATTGAAATGCAATTTCTTTTACATTTCATCAAAGAAAAGGTAATAACATTCGTCACACTTTCATTCCAATCATCTGAAGAGGAATCCGACGAAAAATCACTATCGGTGTCTGAACCACTAACATTTTCATTTAGTATTATCTTAGCAATCACTTGATTTTCCATTTCAATAATTTTTAATAATATTTTTCACAGTAAAAACACAAAAAATGAAAAAAAATAAGCGAGAAACGAAAAATTCACACAATTTGCAATTTGTTTTTTTTTACAACTGACTTTTAAATGACTGTTCTAACTTGATCTGACGTTTCTCACGAAACTGTGCTGTCCTGTGCTGTTCTGATCTAGACAAAACCTCGTTGAACACAACTATTGACAATAATGTTAGGATAATAAAATTTGCATTTTGTTCTCTAAAACAAGAGAATTTTGTAAAAACAATTTGGTAGTAACGAATCGCAGTGTGGTTGCTGCGAACTGTCAAACTCTATTCACGTTCCACATACCATCCACACTGCAACGAATAAATTGTTCGCGCTCAACTTAACCTCAAAATTATAACACTCTTGTTTTGTTTTTGTGTGAAAGATCATGGCTGAGGAAAATATGGAGAAAAGGGTAATTATAAATTGACAGTTCGCCGCTGTCTGCGAATAGAAATAAAGCTCATGTGAAAGAAAAGTCAAAATATGGGAACATCCACAGTTCGCAGTTCGTAGTTCGTAGCTCATATGCAAGATGCTTTAGTCTTAAAGTTTCTATCACCATTTAAAAACTATATTCTTGTAGTAACTGAAAGTACTGATGAAGTTACAGGAAAAGTTAAAAATTGAGAACTCCGAATATTAAACCTAACAACCAAAATTTAAATATGTAAGTGATTTTATTTTGTTTTCAGTTTTTCAAAAAACAACTGACAAAATTTCGTACATGGAAATTACAAACTAAATATATTTTGTATAATTTTTTCGGCTAATTCTCGTTATTTAAAGGCATACCATTATGAAATCCACTGCAAAAGTCGAATATAAAATAAAGGCTTTTTTTTTATTTTGTATAGAGGCGTATTTTTCAGTTCAATTTTATTCGGAAAACAAAAAATAAAATAAAGAAAAGAAAACTGTATCAAAAAACAATTTGGCCATTTCGTTTGGAAAATTTTAAATTTATTTTACATCAGAGATTATTTGTTTTTTTTTTCCTCCATTATATTTGATGCTTTTGATGGCTAGTTGGGCAGTTGTTAAAATACAAAATATGTAAAAGTCAATTTCATTTAAATACACACAAATTCCACGAAGAGTTGAGTTTTATACAAAAGCTTTGTCCTGCTAAATACACAAACATATAAATAAGTAAGTAAGTAAGTAAGTAAGTAACTTTATTGAGTCATTAATAAATCAGCACATTTTTTTTTCTTATAAACTAGATTTTACAATTCGGTCGACTTAAAGATATGTCAGACTTAATGGGCTATGTTATAGTAAATGTTTTCAACATTTAGATAATTAAATTCATTGATTAAATTAAATTAAATTATTATTCAAGTGTGCACTTGCTCCCGGCGCACAATCTCAGCTTTGCCTTTTCAGCTTTTTAACTTATATCTAAGACTTAAAATTAAAACTTAAACCTAAATAAAAACTAAAAAGAATAATCTTATCTATTTATAAATGAAATATATAATTCATATACTTAGTAAACACAAGCTTTAAATACTCTTAAAGAAAATATAAGCTTTTATATTATCCAAAGAGTAAATAAAACTTATGCGTTGTAAACAAAGGTTTATGTGCTTGTATATTTTTAAACAGTATCATCCCCTAAAATTAAGTGGAGATGCTTTGTCATAAAAGGGTACGGAGAGGGTTCTACTCGTATCTGGTCTCAATTGATTTATAGTTTGTTCATTTAGGAGATTAAATGGTGATAAGTAATAGTTATCATTTAAACTTGTATGTGTTTGAGGATCAGTTAAGGACCTAACTAGTGGATTGTGATGAGAGCTGAGTCGTTCTATTTTTTTAAGGAGGATATCTATTTGATAGACCATCAGGGGTGTTATTTTTGTTGTTTCATATATGACTTTATTAGAGTAGTATTTTTTATTAGGCTTTCTAAATTTTCCACAACAAAATCGCAACAGTTTTCTTTCGAAAGTTTCCATTTCCTTGGCTACAGAAGGTGAAATTGTGAACCAAATAGGAAAACCGTACAACAGTATTGGTCTTATTAATGTTTTATATATGAGTGTTTTTGTGGTACTCGTCACTTGCTTGGAGTTAAGTAGTGGTTTTAACATAACTGAGACCATTTTGGCTCTATTTAAAACTGTTCTTGCATGTTTATTGAATAAAAACCTATTATGAAAATGTAAACCTAAATACTTTGTTTCAGCTCGTAGAGCTATTGGGTTTTCGTTTATTTTCAAAGAAAGTGCTTTACTTTCTTTGACAGCAAGATAATGTCCTTTACCACTGGAGTTCCTAAAGCACGTTAACCCGCATTTATCTGTATTGATTTTAAGTTTCCATTTTTTGAAATAGTTTTCAACATGTGGAAGTTTCTGTTTTATTTTGTCCAACGCAATACTGGGCCGTGGGTCGCTTGCCAATATAGTAGTATCATCAGCATAGTGGATTGAACCTGGTTCCTCTGTAATAGGATCTGATAGAGGGAAATCCTGAAGATAAATATTAAATAAGGAAGGTCCAAGGATAGATCCTTGTGGAACCCCCGATAGTATAAAGAAAGGTTCTGATTTTTCAGCTTTGATTGCGATCGACGTAGTTCGAGATGTGAGAAAACTGTAAATCATTCTTATAAGCCAGTCTGGAAATCTTAAATTTAAAAGCTTAAATATCAGTCCATCATGCCATATTGAGTCGAAAGCTTTTTCAAGATCAATATCTAAGCTAACTGTACATTTTTTGTTCCTTAAGTTTTCAATTACCTTATTTTGAATTACTAGTAGTGCATGCTCAGTAGAGCATCCTTTTCTGAAACCAAATTGGTTATTTGGAATAATATTTGCTTCTTCGGTGAAGTTATTCACATGATCTGCCAAAATTCTTTCAAACAGCTTTCCAATATTAGAAAGTAATGAAATAGGACGAAATTTTGAAATATCTCTAGCAGCTTTGGTTTTTGCTATCGGTACTATTATTGCTTCCTTCCAAGCACGAGGAAAGTAACCATTGTTAATACAATGATTAAATATTATGGATAAAACCGTATCTAAGGAAAGAGGACATTTTCTTAAAATGAAATTAGATATCTGGTCATTACCAGCTGATTTTTTATTGTTCAAAGCTATTCTAAATGCTCTTACTTTTTCAGGTGTTGTAAGTACATTTAAATTAGGACTTGTTGCTCTATTTGAAAGAGAAAAATTTGTTAAATTTTGACCTAATTGAGCTGTTTTGAATTCATTTATTGCAACAGAAACTTCATTTTCAAAATTTTGATTCATTAGTTGTTCACCGCCAGTGAAAACTGAAGAATAAAAATCTTTAAATGCATCTAATTTGGATTCAATGTCACTCAAATTTTGTCCATGGTATGTTAGTATATCCTTTGATATGTCAGTACCAAAATATTTTCGGCCTGTTATTTTATCGATTTCTTTAAAGGCGAAAGGAGAAGGTTTAATTTTCTCAAGCCTTGATTGAAATGCATTGTTTACGTCAATATTGACATTATCCCTAATAATTTTACTTAAGCACTGAATCTTAGAATGAAGTTGAAGATATTCGGGATTTACTCTGTTTAAATGCCGATTATATATTTTTTTAAGTTCTTTTAGCCAGACACTTCGCATATCAATAAGTTGTTTTGTTCTATCGGATATAGAATGAAATTTTCGGTCTTGAGGACAGACTACAACTGAGTGTAATTCAACATTTGATGTTATGATCATATTTAATTGATTTATATACGAATCTATTTCGATGTTAGATATATTTCTTTCAGCAGGTATGTTCAAAGACAATATATTACAATGGAGCCTTAGTCTGAAGGCATCCCAGTTTGTGTTTTTAAAACTCCTGTAGGTGTTTGGAGGTGTTAAAACCGGAAGGAAGTTTTTAAGCATTATTTCTAAGATGATTCCGTAGTGATCTGAAACAACTGGAAAAGTTTTACATGTTGGGGTGCTTGAGGGGCCTATGACATTGTTAGCAACGCTTATTGTTGATGTTTTAATGAAAAAGTCTAGATACGAGGACGTTCTTGGATATGTTGGACCATCAGAAGGAATTATATCCAGATTCAAGCAGGGACCGTTATAAAACCAATTGTGGAACAGGTTTCCGTTATTATTACAAACTCTGTCACCCCAGGCAGTGTGACGGGCATTAAAGTCACCTCCAATTAAAGCTGCATCATAACTACCAATTAAGGAATAAAGCCTATCAAGTTCGCGGGATAAACTATTACCAGCATTTGATGGTATATATATACCACCAACAATTAAGCGTTGTGTTGAACCATTAGAATTCTGGGACGAAACAGATGCCAGACATATTGAAAACTTATTACTTTGGAAAGGAACTGAGCAGAACTTGTAATTTTTGTTTAAAAGTATTGCCGTTCCTCTACCTGAATCATTACGTATAATATTAAAACCATCAAAAGACGGTTTGTGTTTTGAAGATAAACAAGTTTCCGATAAGAAACATATTTGCGGTTTTTTATTTTTTAAGATATCTAACAGAGCTATTCTTTTTGCATTTGAAATTATAGAATTCAAATTTATCGACATTATTTTTAAATTGAAATTTTCCATCATTATGTTACAATAGAAGCTACAAAGTTAAGGTAAGAAAACATTTTTTCCTCCTTACTTTGTAATTGTTGGTATGTTGGCCAAAACTGTCTTATTTTGACCAAAAGATCCTTAAATGAGATGTTGAACAGATTTTTAGCTTCATTCAAAAATTCGTTCAGATCACCTTTCTCCTGCCTATTATTAAGTACTTGCTTTTGAGAATTCGTATTGCGCATAGAGCTTTTTACCTTTTCGGCGAAAGAAATATTGGTGTTTGTGAATTTATTAATTGAATCTTCCACAATAGCTCTGTTTGTATTTGCCTTTTGTCTAGCATTATGGATGGATGTTAGTTTTTTTTCCCTATATTTTAGGTATGCAGGGCATCCCTGGTAACTAGCTGCATGTCCAACCTCACCGCAATTGACACACTTAGCTGGAGGTAGTTCCTCATTGTTTGCCCTACGCTCTTTAGATGCTTTAATGCATTCAGCAGAATCGTGGGATTCACCACATACCAGACACCTCATATAATAAGCACAACATTCCCAAGAATGGCCAAACCGCTGACATCTAAAGCATCGAATCACTGCCGTACGATTGATTTTTTTTTCCCAAAAAACCCTTTGACGAAGTAAATAATTCACACATGTTAAATCCTTAATTGATTCCCCAACTTCAAGCTGTACGAGAAACATATTTAATTTTAAGTTTAATTCTTTGGAACGTGATGTAACAAATGGTGTTATTTTACTAATTTTAATGTTTGGAACAACTTGTTCTAAAGATTTTTTTATTTCATCTATGGGAGTGTCTCCATCAAGACCCTTTAGCATTATAGAAACCTTCTTCGTATCTTTTGGAGAGAAGGAAAATGCACCGATACCTGTATCACGCAATCGATCTATAATTAATTTGTGAACAGTAGAATTATTCACATAAACCTTTGTCTTCCTATATCCCATATTAACAAATTTATGTATTAAATTAGAAATATTACATTCGGCTGCAGCAAGTTTAATAAGATCAGTAAGAAGAGTACAATTGGCGCCAAAAATAAATATAGGCGGACAGAAATTTGAGTTGTTTACATTTTTTATAAAAGAGTTATGATCAAGATCGGTTGATTGAAGAGCAGCTTCGCGATGAGTTGAAGACGTATCATTGTAAATGAGTTGAGTATTTTTATCTCTGGTTTTTTTGTCAGAAATCGAGGGAGGAATGTAATTCTCTGGTGATTCAGCCAACGGAGTAAATCTGTTGCTCGACGTCGACAGGTGTGGTTGATGCAAGTGAGAGCTGGATGGTGACTCACTGGTATTGGTATAGTGTTTTACTCTTTTTTCAGAGATTGATTGAAAGCTGTTGGCAGAGCGTTTCAGTTTATTTATGACAGTCGACCATTGAGTGCCAACCTCCATAGATTCATCATTTAAATTGTTAGTATTTTCTAACATCACTCTGGTTTCGGATTGATGTTCACGGTTTTTAGTTTTTATTGGTGAACCATTTTCACCTCTCTTTGATTTGATAGAGTTCATACTAGAAATGAGTTGCTTACCAGCTTCTTGTGAGTCAAGAGAGTTTATATTAGCTCTTTGATTTAAGAGAGATACATTTGAAGTGTCAATTAGTTCACGTGTTTCACTTAGTGCAATACGCAAATCACTATTCATGGGCCCCAGCATAAATGCTGGGGATTGTTTTTCTGAATTTTCACTTATTTTTTTAGTTCAAAAGTCACTTTCGTAATATAAATAAATACGAATTTTGCAAAATTTCTTTTGCGGCTTTTGCCGTCAAAATTGGTACAAAGTTCAAATGCAAGACTTTAGATCACTGAGCACACGTCTGTTCGCATGAAGTAATCGTACACCACAAACATATAAATGAATATACAGAATGTTAAAAAAAAAAAAAAAAAAAAAATAAACTACATTGAAATAAATGTTTATGCAAAAGCATTTACCTTTTTTACATGAAGACATACATAATATAGAGATGCATAGGTAAGAGTATAATATCTTGTCACATCAACCTATTTAAGTCATAAAAGTAGATATACAAAACTGTAGATTTCATTTAATAGCAATTTTGTCACTGACAGCTGGAGTAGGAGTTTGAGTAGAAGCAGAAGCAGGAGCAGGCAGCAGGCAGCATCAACACAAAAGCTCTTTAATCCTTCGTTTTTTTTTTTCATTTGGAGGGAAGGCGTAACAGCGGAGGTAGATTTACCTCTCTTTTCGAACTCGTTAAATAAAATACGACAACAACAACTATACTACAAAGATTCAACTCGAATTTGATAGCACTTTTTCTGTGTTTAATTAACAGTTGAATCCTTCTGTCTTTTTCTCTTTACCCTCTATTTTCCGGTGATTGCACTCCCCAATCAAAAAATAAAAAAAAAAAATAAACTTGAATGTTATCAAAAAGTGGGAAGAGAACTCCCACCAACGACTATACTTCACTTATCCCCGTACCCTACCCCTACCCTTTCAAGCCCCAACCAACCACGAGGACTAATAAAATCTATTCAGGGAGATAATTGAAAGTCTTCATAAGTCCCAGCACGTTCACCGAACCCTCGGGAAATAATTTTAAAAAGAGTTTTTCTCTTCATGGATATAGGAAAGGATATGTGAATTTGTATGAATGTATTATAAAATCGTGGATGTACATATGTTTTGTATTTTGTGTGTATATGTTACCAATTCGATTTTTAAACGTATGGTATACAAATAGAATATGAAAATGTGTAAGTAAGCCTGTCGCTACCCAGTTAGCGGGTGTTTTTTTTTTGAGTTATAGAACTATAAGTTGGCAACACTATATTAACTGCCAGCCATTTTTTAAGATGTCAAGTGATTTATATTAAGTTCGGTTTGGCATTTTAACATGAATAGACCCTGACACCTGAACAATGCAACATTTTGAAATTTTTTAAATTTATTTCGAAAATCATGGTTCTGTTCGAGATACGTACCACTCTTTATTTTAATCAGCGATGCAAAACACTTTTGGTTAAATGGATAAGCCAATAAACAAAACTGACATATTTGGAGTAATGATATAATCCTCAAATGTAGGTTGAGATACCGGTATATTCACAAAAATTGACTGTTTGTTTTATAGGTTGGTGAATAAGGCTGACAAATAAAAATCGTTTTGATAACGTTAAAAAGTGTATTAACAGCATTTTGAAATACAGAAATTTGAAAACAGAACACTTAAAAAAAAAAACTTTCCTTGGACAATAACATATGTACCAATGATAATTCATAAGTATTCGAACTAATAAAGGGTGATTTTTAAGCTATTATCTTCTTGGCAACACTGGCTTAAACAGCTGACCCACGTTTCGTGTTTTGTTTCACTGTAAAACATCTTCAATTTGGTCTATAATTTAACTATGAATCTATGACCCACTGAAGCGGCTATTCGAGCTATTGTGACTAAATTTCGCACCAAATTTACATTGTTGGACATTAAACCACCAACACGCTTACGTATAGTGCGAACTGAAGAAAATATAGCAGCTGTATCGGCCAGTTATCGATTCGTCGCTGCCGTTCGCAGCAATTAGGCCTCAGTTACTCAACAACGTGGAAAATTTTTGCGGAAGGATTTAGGTGTGATGCCTTTCAAAATACAGCTGGTGCAAGAATTGAAGCCTAACGACCTACTGCAACGAAAAATTTTTGGTAAACGGGCTCTTGGAAAGTTGTCCGAAGATCCACTTTTTTACCGAGAAATTGTGGTCAGCGACGAAGCTCATTTTTGTCTCAATGAGTACGTACATAAATAAGCAGAATTGTTGATGTTGGAGTTAATATCAGCCAGAAGCATTGCAAGAGCTACCAATGCATACAGAAAAAGTCACAAGTCACAGTTTGGTGCGGTTTATGGGCTGGTGGCATCATTGGACCGTACTTCTTCAAAGATGATGCGAATCGTAACGTATCTGTGAATGGTGAGCGCTATCGTGAGATGATATCCAAATTTGTTTGCCCAAAATGCAAGAGCTTGACTTGCATGACATGTGGTTTCAACAAGACGGTGCCACATGCCACACAGCATGCGCAACAATGGACTTATTCAGAGGCGAGTTCGGTTAACATTTTATTTCACGTTCGACAAATCGACAATTGGCCACCTAGATCGTGCGATTCAACACCTTTAGACTATTTTTTGTGGAGCTATGTTAAAGCTTATGTCTGTACAGACAAGCCCGCTTCAATTGACGCATTGGAAGACAACATTGAAGCATTTATTCGTGAGTTACCGGCCAAAATGTTAAAAAAAAGAGTATGCCAAAAATTTGACTAAGTGGATGGACCATTTGAGACGCAGTCAAGGTCAACATTTGCATGAAATAATCTTCAAACATTAAATTACAATGGACCGTACTATTGATTCAAATAAAGATTTCATGCATTTTTCTGAATTGTATGTGTTTTTTTTAACTTTCCTATAGCTTTTAAAAAAATCACCCTTTACAAATAAAAATAAAATAAACAGTATCTTCTTATTTTCTCTTTTTCATTTTCTTCTTCTTAATTGTTTGTATCTCTCTCACATTTTAACATGTATTGTTCTTATCATAATTATCAATTGCATAAGCAATTGCACCAAACTAATTGATCAAAACCATCCAGTATTATGAGCTACAGTATTTTGGCAATACAGAATTTTGAGACACAGAATTTTAAATGTATACAGTATCTTGAAATACAGAATATCAACCATACAGTATCATACAGAATTTTGTTCTTACAATATTTTAAAATACAGCATTTCGACCCGCTCCCTGTGTAAAATCGCTATAGTCTAAGCCGATAAGTCTAAGACGATTGACCACTTGGAGTCATCGAAAATTGGATCCCCAGATTAGACTACTTGTGAGCCACCCATAACGGTCATATGCGAGAAATCATATTGAAATTATTTTGCCAGAAGATTATCTGTCGAATCAAAAAAATCATCTTTTTTGTATTCCATTTTAAAGTTCTATACCTTTAGGAAAAACACCCTTTATACAGCTTGCCACTCCCATCCACCCATTTTTTCGAATGAACATATTCCGTATATTTTATTGTGAAACTTTTGCCATTGGGTACTACACAACATGTTATAAATACACATGTCATATTGTCGATTAGTACCTATAGGAATATGGTGGTGTCCTGGTGGTGACTGAGTTGAGTACCAAGGAAGGAGGATGGGGGTTAGATAAAAATCATTTCTATACAAAGAGGATAGGCTTTTCGCAGGTGTAGTTACATCTGGGCTTATAGTTAGTTACCTTTTTACCCTCATCATCATCATCATCATCATCAGGTTCTGCATGGGACTCCTTTCAATCTATATCAACAACTGTTAGTCAATTTTACCAGTTTGTTAACTCTTTAGTGAAGCGTGAATTGCTGGACGATTGGTTAATTGACTCTGATGAATAGGTTGTGGTAGGTTCAGAGTTCAATATATTTATGTATATACATACACTTGTACCTGCATCATGGAAATAAAATTATACTTTTGCACCAAGTGTATTATTGTGTGGTCTTGTTGAAGGGTCGTCAGCCTATAGTGTATCATGCTTATATAGCTAGGTTAAAGGTATACGGTCAAATGGGTTAATAAAAATACGAGTTTTTGTTTTTTGTTTTTCTTTTTTTATTGTTGCCTTTGAAAATGTTTCATGGGAAAATAAAATGATGATATTAAAAGGACTTCATCAACTCAAGGGTTGTATGTATATTCATAGAGTAATAAATAACTTTTTAATAACTTTGTTAACTTTCGTTCTCTTCTTGTACTCATACATATGTATGTTTATATTTATACAATAAAAAATTGTAAAATTCATTTTTAAGGGTTATATTTTATTTTATATTAAGGTTATGAATATTATTTTCATTTTAATAAAAATAAAAATTTACATAATGTACCTTTATCATATTTTATACAATATTGGTTAATGTTTTTTTTTAATTCGTTTTTTTTTTCGAGTAGTTGAATTTTAAAAAAAGATATGTATTATTTATGGTTAAATTACGAGTTTAAAGTTTTTAAATATTCTGAAATTTTTAAGCCTACAAAAATCATAAGCAAGCCAAATAGTCATTTAAAGTACTTTAAACAATATACGAATTCTTTAATTGTTGTATACACAAAATCTTTCAATTAGATTTGTCTATATAATCTTTATAACATTTTGAAAACGTCAATCTTATAACATTGCTATGGAAGTAATATTATTTAATATTCGTAAAATATTCTAGCTGACAAACATTTGTTACTTGTGACTATAGAAAACTAAAGAAACTTTATCGTACTTTCGTACGAAATTTCGAACTCGAGAATTTAATCAAACGCGACATTACGATATAAGAAATATATTTTTGTATTGCTCTAGAAGTCGTTAATTAAACAGGAACTAATGAACCAATTTAAATTTCTGAACAAGTTTTATTCCTTAAATAATATTTGATGATCAAAAATTTTAGTAATTTTTTGATTTTAAAAAAAAATTTAATTTTTTTTTCAGTATTCGGTATTTTAATATTTTGCAATATTTTTTAAAAGATAAAATTAGTTTAAAGCCAATATCTCAAATTTTTTAAAAAAAATTTAAGTCGAACTTAACTTTAGTTAATTTTTTTTTAGGTTTTTAATAATTTTTAAGAAAACTGTCAATTCGATGTTTCTCAAAACTTTACTGAATGTTGACAACAATATTTAAAAAAAATGGAATTAGTTTAAAGCCAATATCTCAAATTTTTGAAAAGACATTTAAGTGGAAAATCAATTTTTACCAACTTTTATTAATTTTTGTTTTTAAGTTTTTATTTTTTATAAAAAAAAATGTCCATTCGATTTTTCTCAAAATTTCACCAGATGTCAAATACGTTATTCTTTGTTCCACAAAATTATTATGGAGATAAAATCATTTGTTGTTCATAAATTTTCCGAGGTGACAAATATTTTTCAGTTTTTTTGATTTATAAAAAACCGTTGGAATTTGTTAAAAAAATATATTTGTTTGGTATCACGTTACAATATATCATATAAAATTTAATTCAAGTCCCTAGCGTTAGTGATTCGTGAGATATTTTGGGTTAACCAAAATGATCACGTTATTTTTAACTTCCCATAGGAAGTTATTGTAATGGGTCCGATTTGTCAAATTGAAAATTTTGACATTTCTCGACGTTTCAAGGTCCCTAGAGTCGAAATAAAAGATTTTTAGAAAGATGTCTGTGCGTGAATGTGTTCGTACGTCCGTACGTCTGTACTTTCGCGACGTTTTTTTCGCCTTCCATAGCTCAAAAACCATTAGAGATATCGACGTCAAATAAATTTTGTTATACAGATAATAATGCAGAAAGATGCAGAAAGGGCTCTCAAGAAAATTGCGTGGGTGGTTTTTTTACCATAGCAGTTTAAAAAAAAGGTGAAAATTTTGGTTACCCCTAAATATCTCATGAACCAATGACGCTAGAGACTTGAATTAAAATTTATATATTATATATTGTAATGTGATACAAAACAACTATATTTTTGGAAAAAACCCAATTAACGGTTTTTTTTATAAATCAAAAAAACTGAAAAAAAAAGTTTGTCACCTCGAAAATTTTACGACTAAAATATGATTTCATCTCCAAAACAATTTTGTGCAACGAAGAATAATGTTTTTAACATCTGATAAAATTTTCTGAAAAATCTAATCGACAGTTTTTTTTGAAAAATTGAATTTCGACTCAAATATCTTTTCAAAACTTTGAGATATTGGCTTCACTACTTTAATCTTTCAAAAAATATTGTTGTCAACATTCAGTAAAATTTTGAAAAAAATCGAATTGACATTTTTTGTACAAAAAATTAAAAACCTAAAAAAAATTTAACAAAAGTTTGTAAAAATTGATTTTCGACTCAAATATCTTTTCAAAAATTTGAGATTATGGCTTACAACTAATTTTAACTTATAAGAAATATTGTTTTCAACATTAGGAAAAATTTTGAGAAAAATCAAATTGACAGCTTTCTTACAAAAAATAAAAACCTAAAAAAAAATTATAAAAGGTGGTAAAAATTGATTTTTGACTCAAATATCTATTCAAAACTTTGAGATAATGGCTTCAGTAAAATTTTGAAAAAAAAATCGAATTGACAGTTTTTGTACAAAAAATTAAAAACCTAAAAAAAATTTAACAAAAGTTGAGAAAAATTGAATTTCGACTCAAATATTTTTTCAAAAACTTGAAACTTAGGCTTCAAACTTATTTTATCTTATAAGAAATATTGTTTTCAACATTCAGTAAAATTTTGAAAGAAATCGAATTGAAAATGTTTGTACAAAAAATTAAAAACAAATACTAAAACTTGGTAGAAATTTACTTTTGACTCAAAAAGCTTTTCAAAAATTAAAAATATTGGCTTCAAACTTATTTTATTTCACAGAAAATATTGTTTTCGATATTCATATATCATTCCATATAAAAATCCAACAGTCCGTTTTTTCATAAAAAAATAAAATCTACAAAAAATAGTACGCAAATTTTGTAAAAAATTATATAAATTTAATATGTAATTATAATAAAACACTTTTTAAAAAAGAATAAAAGAGCGGAACTCTAGATTCTTGAGGTTATCTTTATTAAGGTTGATTCTTTCACAATAAAATAAAGTCTAAATTGGAACGTCGCAGACGACCAGTATTTATACTCTTTTTGATTAGCTTTATTGATCACGCCACTAATGGAATTTGATCTTGTTGTTTTGGACTTTGATCATAGTCCTTATCTTATTTCATTAACTTAAGTAAACTACAGCAGGAAATGCCTTCAGTATGATATTATTCCTATAATTCATTGTGCCTTTGTTTATTAGAATATTCTGGGGGATATAACTCATCCCGTCTTAGAGTGTTCCAACGGTTGGAAAGCAACTGTTGGAATACTTATTTGAACAGATTTATTTTTTTGTTTCATTTTTAAATAAATTACTACGAAAATTGTTATTATTACAATTAAAACAATGGTTATTACATTATATGTCACGTGTTTTACATGCATTCTTGATTCTAATTCTTTTATATTATCTATTGATTTGAAGTTCAATTCTTTATAATAATCTGTTGTAAAATTGAAATTTAATAGAGGTATAATTTTGAAATTATTATTAAACAGTTTTTTGTTGTATGTTTTATTTCTTATCATAATTTTACAGTTTTCTAATTCTAGGATATAATTTCCTTCTCGGATATATTCTAAGTTATTACAAGTTTGTATTACTTTTTCTTTTTGTAGATTTTTTATTATTAAATATCTTTCTCCGTCTATAATTACATTTTCATCATCAAAGTTTTTTGTTTTACAATTTAGATTAGTATTATCTCTAAATAGGTTTTCAATACAATTGTCTTTTATTTCACATAGGTTTTTTATTTCTTTTGTTACGTGATAGATAGTTTTATTTATTTCTATAAATTTATTAGTTGCTAAGTTGATTATTTTATTATTTATTATAAATGTGTGTACATATATTTTATTATATAATTTATTGTTTAATACAATTAACAAATTTTCATTGTATGTGGCTAATGTTAATTTAATCTCTTTTAACTTTTCTAGGTTAATGTCAAAGTCATATATTTCTTTTGTAGTCAGTATGTCTTGAGTTAGTATACCTGTTCTACTAGTCATTATAATGTCATTGTTTTTTTCTACTATTCGTTGTTATTTCATTAAGTTTTTATTGAATTCCAATTCTATGCGTAAATTGTTTATTTCAGATTTGATTTCATTGTATCTGTTTAATGTTTTGGAACTTGTCTTTAAGATGTCTTGTAGTTGTAGGAATTGTTCGTTAAACTGTTCATTAATAATCACTTGTTTATTATTGTTTATCAGGATTTCTGTGTTGCTATCTTCTAAATTCTGCAATCTTTCTTCTATCATTTGTCTATCATCATCGCCCATAGTTCCATAAACTATTTTTAATCCTTTGCCTATTAAATTCAGTAAACCTGATTTAAGTTGTTGAACTAGTGTCTCGCATTGTGTCAAGTTGATCAGGTGTAAAAGAATATCGTACTCTTTAATCAAACGTACAGGTTCTTCTTGTACTAATGTGAATTCGTGTTCTATTTTTGTTATTCTAATGTTCTGACTCATCACTAATGTTATTAGAGAGAGAATTATTGTCAGAATTTCTTTTCTTTTCTGAACTGATCTTTGTGAAGCAACTGTTCTCTAAGATGGGGTTTAATCAGTAGCTTTTTATCTTGTACCTCTAATACTTTAGTCTTCTTGTGTTTTGTTTTAAGTTTATTAAATTTTTCGGGATTATTAATTTTTGTGAAGCTTGGATTTATATTTGTATCTTTTCTATCTTCATTTCTTTCTAAAGTTTTTTCTTTTGTATTTTCTATTCTTGTAAATATAATTTCACTGTCTATTTTTTCTAAATGTGTATCTTTTGGTTTTTCTTTTGTGGTAAGATGAATAGTTTGATTATATATGTATGTTTATAGCTTCAATCACCAAGTTAAATGTTTTTTCTGATTTTTCCAGTAATCTGATGTGTTCATTGAGTGTACTATGTAGACGTTCTACATCGGAATTTCCGTTATGTCTGTAGGGGGTAGAAAAATGAGTTAAGATTTGTTTCTCTTTAAAATAATTTTGGATAGTATAAGTTTTGAAGGTGGGATCGTTGTCTAATGTTATTTTGATTGGCTGGATCATATAACTGAATATTTTCTCTAAGGCGTTTAAAATGTCTGTTTGATTTTTAGTTTTTATCTTTTCTGCAGCTGCAAATTTTGAAAACTTGTCGATGCAAGTAAGGTATTTTTCATTGTTAGAAAGGATCCATATGTCTATGTGGTAATGGGTGTGTGATTCTTTTGGTGTTTCTGTTTTCTCGTATGGTAGTTTAATGGGGTTTCTCTCTATTTTTAAATTGCAAATATCGCAATTGTTTGTTATTTTATTTATTTCAAGTTTTAAATTAGGATAGTAATATTTTCTTTTAAGTTCAAGATAAAGTTTATCTATTCCTATATGGTTAAAGTCTAAGTGGGTTTTATGGATTATGTTTTCGATTTCTGGTTGGTCGTAAACGTCTATAAGGTAGATCTTTGATCTTACCAATACTTGATTATTATGGTTATTCTTCCAATAATCTTGGAATTTCTATAAAGATTGCATTTTGTCGATCTACATCAATTTCGGCTATGATTTTTTCAAAATCTTCTTTTTCAAATTTAGGTTTAGATATTTTAATTCTTCTTTTATGGAAGGGAAAGGTAATTTCGATATTAGGTTTTTTATTTATTTCTACAATCACTTGTCTCATGAATACGTTTATGGGTTTTTCGGTAATGGGAATTAAATTAGAGCTACATATCTGATTCATTTGAATGTTTGGTAGAGACCAATTCTATGGCATTGATTTCTTCTAATTTTATGCGAGATAAAGCGTCAGCTACTTTATTCGTTTTTCCTTCAATGTGTTCAAATGAGAAATCAAATTCTTCGAGTTTGATTTTCCATCGCTGGAGTAGTGAATTGGGCTCTTTTAAACTATGTAGCCAGGCTAGAGGTCTGTTTGTATTTTAAATCTTCTTCCGTAAAGGTAGTGTCTGAATTGTTTGGTTGCCCAAACGATTGCTAGGAGTTCTTTTTCTATAGTGCTATAATTGCACTCATGTTTATTTAACGTCCTGGATGCAAAGCATAATGGGCCATGTGTTTGACTCAGCACGGCTCCGATTGCAAAGTTACTTGCATCCGTAGTTAATACAAATTCTTTTGTGAAATCGGGATGTCGATTTAGTAGATCTTCTTTGTAGTTAGAGTCATTTACGTTTATTTTAGCATTCTTTTTTAAACATAAAGTTAATGGTTTTATAATTTTAGCGTAGTTATCTATGAATTTACGGTAGTATCCCGTGAGGCCTAGGAAGGACTGGATTTCTTTAACTGTTTTTGGGATAGGGAAGTTTTTTATAGCAGTTATTTTATTTGGATTGGGTTTTATCCCGTTTTGGGTTATGATATGACCCAGGAATTCACTTTCCTTCTTCATGAAGTCACATTTGTTTAAGGAAACTTTCAAATTAACTAACTGCAGTTTAGTAAAGATTTTTTCTAAAGAATTAATGTGTTCTTCTAATGATGTAGAAAAAACAATTATGTCATCCAGGTATACATAGCAAATTTTTCCGATGAAGTCTTTGAGGACTTCATTCATCATACGTTGGAAAGTTGCTGGTGCATTTTTTAGACCGAAAGGCATTCTCAACCATTCATAGTGACCAGATAACGTAGAGAAGGCGGTCTTCTCTCTGTCATCAGGATTCACTTCTATTTGGTGGAATCCTTTTGTTAAGTCTAACGTGGAAAAATAATTAGCTTTTCCCAATTTATCTAAGATATCATCGATCAATGGGATCGGAAATTTATCCTCTTTAGTAATGTTATTTAATTTTCTGTAATCTATCACTATTCTCCATTCCTTGTTGCTGTCTTTGTCTTCTTTTTTTGGGACAATCCAAATGGGTGCATTATATGGTGAGGTGCTTGGCTGTATAATCTTTTGATCTAGTAGTTCCTTTATTTGGTTGTTTACCTCTTTTTTATGAATCTCTGGATATCTGTTTTTTATTATTGATTAAAATAACTTGATAGATATTTATTAATCTTCACGATAAAAGGTTTTTACACTAGGATTTTAATACTGATGTGCCCTTTCATGGGTTGGTTAAAAACACTTTCGTAAGTTCTTTTTTACAAGGGATGCTCATTAAGAAAATGGCATCCTATACCGACTGCGCCAATTTAATATGTAATTATAATAAAACACTTTTTAAAAAAGAATAAAAGAGCGGAGCTCTAGATTCTTGAGGTTATCTTTATTAATGTTGATTCTTTCACAATAAAATAAAGTCTAAATTGGAACGTCGCAGACGACCAGTATTTATACTCTTTTTGATTAGCTTTATTGATCACGCCACTAATGGAATTTGATCTTGTTGTTTTGGACTTTGATCATAGTCCTTATCTTATTTCATTAACTTAAGTAAACTACAGCAGGAAATGCCTTCAGTATGATATTATTCCTATAATTCATTGTGCCTTTGTTAATTAGAATATTCTGGGGGATATAAAAGCAAGACAAATAGACAGAAGGGATGGGAAGTTATCAGTGTGGGTCGCATCCCAGCCTCTTTTTTTAAATTGCTATGGTAAAAAAACCACCCACTCAATTTTTTTAGAGTCCTTTCTGCATCTTTCTGCCTGACATTCAAAATTTTGAGAAAAATCGAATTAACAGTTTTTTTTTAAACAAATAAAAAACATTACTCAAAATTGGTAAAAATTGATTTTTGACTCAAATATCTTTTCGAAAATTTGAGATTTTGGCTTCAAATTAATTTTATTTTATAAAAAAATATTGTTTTGAACATTCGGTAAAGTTTTGAGAAAAGTCAAATTGACCATTTTCTTACAAAAAAAAAAAAAAAACAATACTAAAATAAAAATGAAAATATTGGCTTCGAACTATTTGTATCTCACAGAAAATATTGTTTTCAACATTCAGTAATTTTTTTACAAAAATCCAACTGTCAGTTTTTCATAAAAAAATAAAATCTACAAAAAATAGTACGCAAAATTGGTAAAAATTGATGTTCGCTTCTAGATATCTCGTGAACAATAGAAGATATTGACTTCAAATTAATTTCATTCATCCAATTTGTATTTGTTTATATATGAAATAAAAACTTTTAAGAAATGCTATTAAAATTGGTAAAAATTGGTTTTCTACAAAAATCTCGTTAAGAAAAATAGATTTATAAATCGAACTATTTCATTATAATGCAAAATATAGTTGGTAATTTTTAAATTTTTAAGAATAATTCAACTGACAACCCTTTTAACAAAATACGAAAACCTATAAACTTTTAAGCAAGACGAATCGACAGACGGGATGGGAAGTTATCAGTGTGGGTCGCATCCCAGCCTCTTTTTTTCTTTAAACTGTCCCTTCGATTTTTGTAAACATTTTTTTGAAAGTTTCCAATATCATTTTTAGTCCGAAAAATTTTCGAGGTGAATATTTATTTTCAGTTTTTTAAATTTATATACAAGAAACGAAGTTTAATGTTTTTTCGAATTTGGTATCAAGTCACATTAAAGAGTATAAAATTTGAATGAAGTCGATAGCGTTATGGGTGCAAAAAATACTTGGGGTTAACCAAATTTTTCACTTTTTAAATAGTAAAAAAACCACCAACTCAATTTTATTGCCAGTCTTTTCTGCATTTTTTTGATGTTATTATATGTAAAACCCATTTTTTGAAATCAATACCTCTAATGGAGAAAGTGTTGGTCAACGAGAAAAAGGTATAACGTACGGACGTACGAATATCTTGGGACGTCTCGAATATATCAAGAGAAAACTTCAATTTTTGAACTTTTTTCGTAGTTTTTTTTTAATGGAAATTTGACAGAAAACTCTCTAAAATATCAAAAATTATAAAATATAAAAAAAATTTGAATTTGCAATTTTCTAAACGTAAAACAGAATTATATTTGTTTTGTATTAGTTTGCTAAGGCAGTTAAATGAGGATAGAATAGGGCTTCCAAGTTTGATGATTTGCGTTTTAGCATTTTCAAAACTAGATCTTTATACTTTGAAAATAACAAAAAATAGTTTTTGAAGCTCTTTTTCATTGTAAGGTGGTACAATCATTTTGTACGGTTTCATGTTTTTATTGTCTGTCTTTATCTTTAGCTTTTATTTTAATTAAAAATGCTTATGACCAATAAGTTTTAATAATCCATGTAAAATATAACCAAGTCATCAAGTGCAACAAAATAACTTTCTTAATTACTTTAACTTTGAGTATAACTATTTCTTGGGTATATTAAAATATGTATCTAAAAAACCGAAACCTAACAATAAAATAAAATAAAAAAAACACCCTCAAAAAGCTAATTTTTGTTTTTTTTTTTGTATTTCATGTTTACATCTTTATATCCAATTAAAGTTATACGCTTAATCTTAAGAAAGTATCTAGAGAATTTTTAAACTTTGGGGCAAAGGCAAAACAATTCTGCTAAACTAAAGTTTTACATCAATTCTCTTACAAAGTCTTTAGTTGCATACAAAAGAAAAGCGCGCCATCAACGCCATTAAGCTAAAGCTTAAGAAGTGTAGCGCCGCCGCCGCCACCATCACTGTTTCCGCCAAACGCAACGCAACGGTGCAATAGTGGGAAGAATTTATATTATAAAAATAAAGTTCCACCATCTGTACCTCCATACCTACCTAACCTACCTACTTGTCAAGAAGTTAATTAAAAGTTATTTCGAATTTCATGCCTCAAATGATTTCAACAGATTGCATCGCATCGTGTCGTCACTGTGTTATAGTTGTACATATACATATATGTAGGTATATTATACATAGTTGATGTTGAATCGCTGGATTTTCACAGAACTGTGACAAAACTTTAACAATTTGTCTTTTTTACCCGTCACAAACGGCACAAAAAACCTCCATAATATACAAGCTGGACTATGTGACGATGACGATGACTACGATGGAGACGGACGACTACGACGACGACGACGATGGTAACGTCGTCGTCGTTCCAAACGAAACTTGCAGGAATAGAATTTTTTTTTAAATTCACCAACAGAACAGAAAAAAACATTCTTTCCTTAGTTGCTGATGGTCGCGCACTTCATTAATCACTTGCAGTTGAACACAAAGAACATGCACCACTAACTTCTCTAGATCAATGCGGACTTAAGCTAAAGCTAAAGCTTTATACAGCTGCATAGACTATATGTAGGTATAAACTCGTGTACTTTATAAAAACCAAACCCTGAACCAACATCCTTTTTGCTAAAAAGTTCGTCAGGATCCTATACACTTTACACAGAAGGAGAGTCAAGAGAGAAGGAGGCTAAGACTTCTTTTTCTCTGGTCTGCTGCCCGAATACGCAACTTTAATTGAATTAACTCCATTACTGCGTTGCACAAACTCAATTACCAACATTGATGATGATGATGGTCAGTGTCTGAGGGGCCAAGGCAGTTACATTGTATATTGAGCTATACAACAAACCATATCCTCTTTCTCTGGTATATCTAGTATATATGTATAGGTACTAGATGTAGTTCAGGATGAACTTTTTGGGGGGGGAGGGGGTTTCGACTCTTTTATCTCGTTATCACTCCCATTTGGACTTAATCATTTTCGCCTTTAATTGGAAATTATCCCAGCACAGAACAGGACCAAGTTCAGTTGGCAACAACCATCCACAATCCACATCTGCATCGCATCCACATATCTAAAGTGTCTAGAGATAGAGGTTTCTATAGGTTCATCTATCTATAAAACCTCGGACTCACTGTACTTTCCTATACAAATATACATATAGCGCAATTACATTTTTACACATTTTGTTTTTTGTTTAATTTAAATCTAGAAATAAAAAAATTGAAGTTTAACTTTAACGCGTTTTAAATATTCATTTACAGATGCTCCGCCAGTGCTGCTGTACAGCTTCATTGAGCAAACTCTACAACCGGGACCGGCAGTTAGCTTGAAATGCTCGGCAGCCGGAAATCCAACGCCGCAAATTTCATGGACATTGGATGGATTTCCGCTCCCATCCAATGGAAGGTAATTGAACTCGAATATGCACTGCATTATCCCTTTCGTTTCGTCCTTATAAACTCTCTGCCTATACGTTTTAAGCTTTATATATATGTATAGTATTATGTTACATCTCGAGCCCCACCCTTGTCCTGTCATTATAATCGAATTTATAGTTGTAATGGTTGGAAAAAAGAACACCAATACCGAGATATAGGGATGGATCTACACAGAAGAGGAATTTAAAAAAAAAGAATTACAGTAAAAAAGCGAAATGACAAAACAAAAAATGAACGGTAACGGTACAATCTTGTTTCGCATACAAATTCATAACAAATCCGCAATGAAACATACAAAAACAGAAAATAATTTTAATTAAAACTTATCCCTGAGTAGAAGTAAACGAGGTAATTAAAAAGTGTAAGTACCTCCATTCCAATGCGCGCTCTCCACTTCACTTTGGATGTTGAATGTTTGAATGTTGGCTGATGTTGGATGGGCTGCGGTACTGTGAGGGTGGCTCTGCTTCGGCCCAGCTTGGATTGGCCCAGGATAAGCTTGCTATGCTATTGCCATTTGCTATTGGGATAAATGAATCGACATGCGGAGGGAATAGGGTGAATAATATGTACGGAGGTGCATTGGAATGATACTCCTCCGCCTCGACTCTAACGTGACGTTCTTCGTCGTTGCCGTTGCCGTTGCCTTTGCCGTGTCGTCGTCATCATCGTCAGTCGTTGTATAATTCCTACACCACCCTTTGAGCTATATCTATACCTATACATCCCTATAGTCCCTATAATATCCTCCCTCTCTTATGTCTTTGCACACAAAAAGGACTTCTGTTTGACGACTGGCTGGTGTGTTGGTCGGTTGGTCTGGTTCTCGGTTTTGTATGCCTGATTATTCATTCATTTCATTTTATTTCATTTCATTTCATTTTGGAGCTTTAGTCTCTGCTTTGGAATCATTTATACAAAATGAAATACTCGTAGAGAGACGAAAAAAAAAGTACCTAAGAGAAAAACTAATAAAACAGAAAACAGAAAGAAAAGGAAAATATCCAGCAGTGTTTTGTTTGTGCATTGGTGATATCTGTATGTGAAGGTTTTGTTTTGCTGTGTTATTCTTTTGTTTTGTTTTTGTATTAATAAAAACTATCCAGTGTGACCATCTCAACAATTTGGATTTTATTTCAAAGGAATTTACTAGGATAAGAAAGTCAAAACTATTTTTGTTAGGTATACAAAATTTTGCAAATTCCCAAAAATCATTTTGACAATTTTAGCTTTTTATTTTATAGGATTTTTTAATAAAAACATTTATTTTTAATTAGCCAACTATTTGAGCAGCTGTCATTTTTGAAGATTCCATTTTTTGACATTTGACATGTTTAAACTACGATATAACCGAACGTATTGAAATTGTTACAATTCACAACATAAATGGTACAAATTTTGCAGTCATAGTTCGCAGGCTTACAAGAAAATTTTCCAGACCTGTTTATTCAATACACTTGTATCATTGTCCCCAATGTTTAAGATACTTTCTATATGAATGCTTCATTCAAGACCTTAATGGCTGAAACACGAACACGCTTCAGCTTCGGCTTCGCCTTCGCCTGACGTTTACGAATTCAGTCATAGGAATTCAATGCTTGCTATCACAAGAAGCTTTGACCTCACGTTTCGTTTGACAATCGTAAGGAAAAGAACGTACTGTGACTCCAAATGGAAGCTTTAGTTCAAATTAGCTGAACATTTGCTTTGTATGACAGCTCAACAGCTGTAAAAAAGTCAACAAACAAAATACATTTGCTTTTGGAGGGATTCCTATTGGTTATTATATAGGCTGTGTAGTGTGTAAGCTACTTCCGCTATAAATATAATTTTTTCGATTTCAAAATTCATATTTTTTACTGCACGAAAAATCAAAACAAACTTTTGAGAAAAAATAACAGCTGCTAATGACAGAAGTGTCATTTTCGAAATGTCATTCAAAGCAACCTCGAAGCAGGCCCATCGTAACGCAGACGAAGCCGAAGCTGAAGCGTGTTTGTGTTTCAGCCATAAAGACGGAATTCGTTAAGTTTTCGAAAACTTATAGCCAAAAATGATAGAATTGGTCATGAAAAATTTGATGAAAAGTTTAAAGCATTGCAACCGTAGCCGTGATGGCCATTTGACTATTATCATTATATATCTATTATTTATAATGTTAATTTTATCTTTTTGTCCTTATAATTAAACGTTTGTCCCAACATTTAAGAAAGTCATTAATTTACCTCAAATTTGAGTATTAAAGTAATGGCAACCCTTAAAAAAAATACTTCGAACAGTTTTTTATTTAATTTCCGAGTGACTTGATTATTTCTTCAAGTGAAAATACAATTTAAAGAATATCCCAAAACAAAGAAAAAATTTGAAATGTTCACCACTCGTGTGACTTTTAAAGTAGCTTTGTTATTTCATTATAGATTTCATTAATTGCATAGTATTTTAAAGAATGTTCCATCATTTTTGAAAATGTTTGAATTTGAGTTACATTTATTTTTCAAAGTATTGATATCTCGAAGTTTTTGTTTATTTTCTTGCCGATTTTTATTGTTTTTATGTAAATATACAATATTTTAACCCTTAAAAATGAGATCAGTCAGTTTTTAGCTTAATTCCGATACTTGATTTATTTGATTGTTCCAAAAATTACATAGTATTTGAATTTACTGCCATTTGTGTGAAAGTGCAAATAACTTTTATCTACAATTCTTATCGAATCTACTTTGTTTTTTTATAAAATTTCCAAAACGGATGTTCCAATATCTCCATCTGTCACAATTTTTGTATGAACAAAAACAAATTCGAAAGATGACAGTAATTGGACCTCAATTTGTATGTCACAAAAAATTAAAAAATGAATGAATGTTTAGAAAAACCATTCCTTTAATTACTACCCGAAAACTTATTAGTTTTTTAAGTACGGCCTATTTTTAATAATCCCTAAACTATATGAAAAACTGTATTCTTTTGAGATTCCCATTATTTGCCAATCAAACGGCCACAAATCTGATTTAATAGTAATTCCCTTGCATTCATTTTCAACAGACATAAAATCATAACTGATCTCAAATGTTCAACGGGCATAAATCCATAATTGATCGGAAATTTAATTTGGACTTCTTAATTTCACTTTTTTTGTTCCAAATTCAAATTTTTGAAAGATACTCGTGAGTAAAAGTATTTCGTTGAATTGATGGATGATTTCTATTTCACTTTAGTGTATTTTAAAAGGGTGTAAGTTTTACTGTTTTTTATGAAACTTAATTTCAATTAAATTGCTTTTCTGATTTTTTTTTTTTCAAAATTTTCTAAAAGTCCATATTCTTGAGTTTTTTCCATAACCAATTGTACGTCGAAACTAGATTTAAAAGGTTCTCGAGTTTAACCGCTAGGCTCTTCATTTCACTCGAAATTAAATTGAAATCAATTCAAAATATAAAGTGGAGTTCTGCAATTCACTTTTATCGATATGGATCAAATTTTTTTCGAACTTAAATATGTCATTTGATGACCTCCTTGCCTATAGGGCATTGGTTTTACTTTCGAATGTGATTGAAACTCGTCAACCTAATTATTTGTTTGATAAGCTACGCTTTGGATCCTCTAGCAGATCTCATCAACTCATTCATCCACGATTTACATGCTTAACATCTGAGCGTCAATTCCTAGTTAGCTCTATTCACCTATGGAATTCTCTACCAGGGCATATACGAAGGTGCGGCGGGACTGAGAGATTCAGGATCGAACTTAAAGCTCACTACTCTAATTAATATTTTTTTTTTTCCTTCTTTCTTATTTCTTATATTAAAACATAAATGGAGATGTATGTTTAAAAAACGTATACATTTTTGAAAATTATTATTATTATTGTTATTTTGTAATTTTTAATTTTTTATATTTATATAATGTTATATTGTCATAAACACATATATATGTTCTGTAGCTCAACTCAAACTCAATCAAATTTTTAAGCTTCACTTGCTATAAGATAATTTAAGTCTTAATGTGTTAGCATTTATTGAAATAAAAACTAAAAAAAAACTAAAAAAAAAACTTAAGACGAAGTGAATTTTCCTGTTCCACATTTCGTTATTTGCGATTTTCAAGTGATTTGAATTCGAACAGATAAAGTTGATGTGATTTGAATTTGACAAAAGGAAATTGTTTAAAAACAGTAATAGTTTCACTTGAAGGAAACATAACTTAAGTTTCTCATGCAAATACACTTGATTCGTGAGAAGTTGAAGCTTCAAATATTTTATATTTATTTTATTAAAAAGCCCAGAAGAAATATGTATAAACATAAAAAATTATGACAATGAACAATATTGTTTATTGACTGATGTGATGTACAGTTTTAGAAAAAACATAGGAAATCGCGAGGGTTCTGCAATAATAAAATCAATTAAAAATGATCCTTTTATATCATCGAAATAAATAAGAACCCAACTCGACCTAAACGTAAGCTTAAAAACAATTAACAGGCGAGCTATTGATGGTGGACTAAAATCTGTCAAAGCTGTAAAGAAGCCTTTTATTTCAAACAAAAACAAACTGGCGAGATTAAAATTTGCTCATGGCCACATCAACTGGACCGTTAAAAAATGAAGGCCCGTATTCTTTTTGGACCAAATTCAATTTCAAGAGTTCCGATGGTTTCCGTCGTGTTCGCAGACCAGCCAAAATGGCACTATATCCACGTTACAAATCTTAATCCATGGACAACGACCCAAAGCACACGTCCAATACGGTCAAGACGTGGTTTGTAGAAAACCGGATTGACTTGTTACAATGGCCAGAACAGTCTCACAATTTTCAACCGAATAAAAAATCTATGGGAAATTGTAGATCTACGAATTTTAAGGACTTATTACAAAAATAAAAATTAACTGTTTGATCAAATTAAATTGGATTGCGATTTAATTGACTCCATGCCTCGAAAATGTGCTGAAGTGATTAAAATCAAGGGGATTTTTACCAAATACTAGCAATATTTTAGTAAGTCTAAGTTTTGGCTAGCCAAATATTAAACTTATTGTACTAACTGTGTAATATTTAATAAATTATTACAAAAACCATTTTATTTCATTTTCAATTAGAAAATGTAAATATTTATTTAAATTTTAAAAACAAAAATATACAATAATTGAATCCTAAATTTGTTTTTTAATTATTTAATAAACGAGGCAATTAAAGTTGCTTTTGTTTTGGCCAACTCTGTACATATACATAACATACATATGTTAGCTGCTTTAATTTCACTTGAAGTGATTTTGAAAAATATTCAAAGTTATAAAATCGATCGAATGATAGAACCCTGAAAACAATTTCATCCAATTTTCAATTTAGATTTAGATTTAATTTCGCTCTGTTGTGGAAACCTAGCTGTAAGTCATCCAAAAATTTAATTCATATGTCAGTGAAATGAAACCAGTCTTTGAAATTTAAATCAAATTTCTGAAAAACTTAAAAATCGATATGTAAGACCCCCAAAAGCAAATATTAAAATGAATACGATTCTTGAGATCTATTATCTAGTTTTTCTTTCACTTCTTCGTGTTTAAATAAAAGTCCAGTTTTTCCGGACTCTGGTCACCACAACATACATATGTACATATAAAGAAAATAATAAAAATTGGAAAAAAAGTGAGGAAAAAATTGAAAATCCTTGTGTGTACAGATGATTTTCCGTAACAGATTTTTCATTCAACATCGAATCGAGCCTTCGGTTATGCCTTTTTGTATTCAATTTTATTTTCTCTTGTTTTATGTGATGGAGTTTGAATTTGTATTTGTTTTGTTTTTCCCTCTCTCTTCCCTTCTTCCCACTGTCTCTTTCGTCTTTATGTCTGCAAATATTTTGCTTCTCTCTATACATACATTTGTGCACTTGCATTTTACTCGTAGTTTTTCTTTTTGTTCTTCAGTTCTACCACTTCAAAATGGATGAGTATTTTTCAGCTTCGATTGATATCCAAAGTTAAGCAAATAAAATAGTTGACTCTATTCTCGTCGTTGTCGTTGTCGTCGTTGAAAATTGGAAAAACGAAAACAAAATAATATGTAAAAAAAATAAAAGTAAAATAATAGAAAATATTTATAATATGTATGTCTGTGTATATGTTACGAGTATGTTTTTATACGTTTTGAGTGTGTGTTATGTTTTGTAGTTTAACAGTTATAGTTTTGTATACCTACATACCTCCCAAAGCTTGAGCTGTAAGTGCCGGTAAATAGCTAGTATACTCTCGGTGCAGGGTGGTGCAAAAGTCAACAACGGATTTAAGGAAAAGAAGTCAATTTGTCTTCACTTTTGTGAATTTGTATGGTTTCACTTAAACATTCGTAAGGTGGAAGGGATAAATGGGGATAAAAGTACACTCTACGACTCGTAGAAAGTTTTTGTTGATAAATTATTATGGTTCTGTAAAGAAAGATGAATTTTACCCTTTTGACTTTATTGTTGGACTATATAATGTTATAAGGAAAAATGGCAAGTGGCTTAAGAGTTAACAAATAAACAAAAAAAAAAAAAGAAAGTCGGGAAAAAGTGCCAAATGTATTGGTGGAAACAAACAAACAATATGTTCTGTTATTTATGTATGGTCATATTACATAAAGAGGACGAAAAAACAAGTGTACGCCACAGTGAACATTTTATTTATTTTCGTTAAAACATATAGGGTTGAATTATGATGTATACTTATTTTAGATGTGGAATCAGTCTTTAAAATGGATTTAATGACATTTTAAGGGGTTTAAGTTCAAAATAAAAAATTGAAAAAAAAAACGGTAGAGTGAAGCAGGGGTGGGATAAATGACTTAGGTGATAAGTGACTATCATATTTCCGATAGTCAATTTGACTATCAACGAGTTTTTCGTCTGTGTAAGATGATTCAACTCAATTCAATTCGATTGAACAGTTTCAGATTAGAATTGTCACAATTCATTGTTGCTTTGGTAAAATTTTAAAATGATTCCTAAAAAATATCTAAATAAAAGTATCAAATTGGTTGTGCTTTAATAACATTCTTACTTTTCTTGTGTTGTTTTGTAAAATGCCTTAAGCTTTGTTTGTTACAAAAATGCTTTTTTTTAACAAAAAGGGGTAACTGAGAAAATGTTCCATTAGTTTGTGTAAGCGTCTGGTAGCTCTATTTAGAAATGACATATTTGTTGGAAAATGACTAATATATTTTTGTTGTGATAGCTTTTTAGCTATCAATTTGGCTTTCACCTTACATAGACCAAATTTGATTATTTTGACTGTCATTTATCAACAATTACCTTAACCGATTTCACCCCAGAAGGCACTAAATTACATATTTTGAATCAAATTCTATTTTTTCTTTCAGCATTAAAAAAGATGTACATATATTCTATTAAAAGAAGCGAACTGATTTGTGAGCATTGGTGTTGAAGAGTCTTAATTTTGTAGCTTACAAAATTATTAAAGCGTTATTTACAAATATCAATAGACTATATTTGCGAATTGTATTTTCAAGAACTTAAGTATAAACTGTTATAAAAATTTGTATTTATTAAATACATTTGTCTAAGTCAAATTATGTAAAAGGAGTATTTTAAAAATCTGGTTTTCTTTTGAAACAGAGCATTGGACCATTGGACACTCGTTTTGAATATTTTTGAGAGTGCTTAATCTGGATTAGAACTTTGCTTGACAGCAATCTTAAACTAAAAGAATTTTATTTAAAAGTTTTAAAATATTGATAGTTTTTTAATAATGAGTTAAAACAAAATTTCTATATGTTTTGCAGTATTAGGCAATTATAAGTTAAAGATGAGTTAATAAGGATCATCATTGATTTTTGAACAATTTTCAGGATATCGAAGTTGAACGGAAAAGTTGTTTCCTGATATCAAAAAAGATTTAGAAAGGTAATCGCTTTTCGACCTTTTTAGTATTGACATTCTACTGCAAAATTTTAAATTGCTAATAACAATTCTGCTTAATTGTTTGTTAGCATTTTGATGAGAGCTTAGCAACCAAAAATATTCATTTTTTTTTTTAAGGATGTGCTTATAGACTCATGTTGCCTTATTAAACAAATCAATGTTTTATCAGTATATAGATAACCCGTTCAGATTGACGTGAATATTTTTAAGCTGATATTTTGAAAGTGAAACAAAATTTTGCACGGAAATTTATTCACGCTTAGGGAATTGCTAAGTAAGAATCATTGGAATAGTTGGAGAGATATGATACATTTTTATTACCTAAATCATTTACCCTTTAAAGTTTTATTATTTGTATATCTTCCTTGAAACGATAGTAAAAATGTTAAAACTTTTTTAATAGATTGAAATTTAGGTTAGCAGGACAATTTGAAGCCGTCTGTGAAAATGTATATTGTGAATTGTATGGCAATATATCGGTTTTTTCAATAAGAGCGCTAAAAAAGTTTTTTTTTTAAATAAAACAAAAACGGTTTTGGATATCAATGAAATTCTTTATTTATGTGAAAGTACGTTTGATGCCATTATGTATGGAACTCGATTTCTTTTGCATGGCCACAACGGACACGCTTGCAGAAGTTTAGACGCTGAACCAAATTTTGGACATTTTTCAAGCATAAATCGGCCTATACTGCTGCAATTTCACATTCGATATTCGTACGACGTTCATCAATCGTCGTTGGCTTGTTGCCATAGACCATAGACGTAGCCTCACAGAAAATAGTTTAACGGCGTCAAATCGCGCGGTGAAGCGACTCGACCATTTCGTGAGATAACACGTTCTCCAAACTTGGTTTCCAATAAATTGATTGTGACATTCGCTGTTTGAACCATATGCCCTCCCAGTCCATATCATCCAATTGGGGCCAAAAATATTCGGTTATTATTGAACGATAGCGATCCCCATTCACAGTAACGTGCCGGTCTTGATCATCACGGAAGAAGAACGGCCCAATGACGCCGCCGCCGCCGGCCCATAAACCACACCAAACCGTAATTTTTTCGGGATGCAATGATGACTCATGGAGTACGTGTGGATTACTGCCTGACCACTACCGAATATTTTGTTTATTGACAAAGCCATCGGCCCGCAATGAGCCTCATCTCTGAAGATGGTTTTTCAATGAATCATTTTCAAGTTGTTGCTCAGCCCAAATTCAGGAACATACGACGCTTCTGGTGGCCAAGCGACTTCAGTTCTTACGTCAAGGATGTAAGCCAATATCTGTTCGCAAAATTCTCCACAACGACGTCACAGAGGTGCCCAACGCTTGAGAACGGCGTGTGACACATTTGGGCTTTCTGCAACTGAAGCCTCAGCGGAAGCAATATTCTCGCTACTACGGGCACTTCTTTGTCTCACATGGCACGGGGAAATTTTGTACTGTGCCTGTGGATTAAAATTTTTCCACTAGACGCTAAATTATGTGTGACGATTATGACGACCATAAATTGGACGTAGCGCTCTTAACGATGAGGCCACTGACTCTGAATTTCGGTTGTAAATTTTAATAATTTCGACTCGTTGTTGGCTCGTATATCTTTCCATCATGAAATGGAAAACCTTATTGAAGAGAAATGTCAAAAGAGCCGCAAAAAATATGACGTCGTTTGCTGTAACTGTCGCTCTACTTTTGTAGCGTCCCTGTTGAAAAACCCTGTACTTAATTGGCTCACTTATTTTGAATTATCTGATTATATTTGAAGTCCTATTGAAGAGATTGCGACATGATGGTTAGTGTGTTGGAATGTCATGCTAGAGGTCTTTCTTGGGTTTCGATCTCTGCCTATGCCATCTAAATTTTTTTCACGGGTACTGCCTCTTGCGAGGAATTGACAAATTCTCCAAGAGTAATTCTTGTCATGAAAAGTACTTTCTCACATTTGCCGTTCGGATTCGGCTTAAAACTGTAGATCCCCTCCATCCCTAAAAACAGTACTCGCACACAGAAATGGTTGAGAGTTGTAAGTCACTAGGCCCTAGTTCTCAACGGACTGTTGCGCCACCCAATTTATTTATTTTTTTATTGAAGAGATCATTCCTAAGCAAACGGTAATTTTCTAAAATACCATATGTTTTCTGGTTTGTAATTATTTACAAATTAAGGGTTTTGAGAAATAAATGTTTGTGTTCCAATTATTCTTGTCAAACTAAACTAAATCAAGTTGAGATAAACATAAAATCTTCCAAAACCCCTGTTTTTAAATTCATGAACTTTAGTTAACATTCACTTACCAGAGAATCAGACCGGAACTACCCTGTACTTGGCCTTTGATTGTTTTTTTTTTTTTTAAAGAGAACTATAGACTCCGCCGAGGTTGCATCGAATGCAAATATAAACACAGCATTTTCTATCATTCTCAACACAAAGAATGTTGATTCCCTGATGATTGCTTTAGATCATTTATTTACCAGTTGTCTGTGATTTTCTATGTACTTTTCTCTTATAGCCTTCAGCCCACAGTAAAATAGTGACTATATGTTATAGTAGATATCTTCACTGTAAAAAATGTTTAAGTTCTATTTACACTTCTATTAAATGCCTATAAACTCTGTTAAATTTTAAGGGTTGAAGGCTTTTATAACATTAGAACCTTTTTAGTTAATTTGAAAAATGTTTAATGAGGTGACGAAAAAAGTTAAATTTAGCTCATATAAATATTATGGGTTCTACATAAATTAAAATCAAGACCAAATTCTAAAATGGTAGCTTTTTATTCCATTTATAATCGTATTAAGAAGTTTAATGAACATAATCTAGATAAGGTTTATTTTTAGGTTATATCTTGTGTGTATGGTCACTATACACGATAAAATAACCTATAATCTACTTCATAACAATAAAATTAATTCCATGTGAATACGCATAAATTAATAATAAATAATAATATAGATGATATGCGGTGTTAACCTTTACATATCGTTAGATTTTCAACCACTCTATAGATACTCATAAATTTATTATTATTTGTAGTTGGGTAATTTACTAGAAAAAGACGATACACATTCAATAATTTTCGGGTAAATTTTTCATGCGAGAAAAATACCATAATACATTTATCGTATCGTTGCTTGATGAAGTGGAATAAAATAAGTTTTTTGAGCAACTTCAAAAAAGGAATGTTTTATAGTTAAGCTAATTTTGGCAGCTTTGAGTTCGGGCTCATAAGTTGTCGTTTTTACCCTTCTGAAAGCAGTTTTAATAAAGGGTATTGTTTTAGAAGGTATAGAACTTTGAAATGGAATAAAACAAGCATGGATTTTTAACTTCCCATAGGAAGTTATTGTAATCTGTCCGATTTATCGAATTGAAAATTTTGATATTTCTCGACGTTTCAAGGCCCCTAGAGTCGAAATAAAAGACTTTTAGAGAGATGTCTGTGCGTGGATGTGTACGTCCGTTTTTTCGTCGTCCATAACTCAAGAACAAGTAGAGATATCGACTTCAAATAAATTTTGTTATACAGATAATAGTGCAAAAACATGCAGAAGGGACTCTCAAAAAAATTGCGTGGTTTTTATACCATAGCAATTTAAAAAAAAAGGTCAACATTTTGGTTTACCCAAAATAGCTCACGAACCAATAACTGTAGAGACTTGAATTAAATTTTATATTATATATTGTAACGTGGTACCAAACAAATTTATTTCTGGAAAAAATTCCAATTAACGGTTTTTTTATAAATAAAAAAAACTGAAAAAAAAATATTTGTCACCTAGAAAATTTTACGAACAAAAAATAATTTTTTCTCCAAAATAATTTTGTGCAAGGAAGAATAACGTTTTTCAAATCTAGTAAAGTTTTGAGAAAAATCGAATTGACAGTTTTTTTTACAAAATATAAAAAACCAAAAAAAAACTAAAAAAAGTTGGTAAAAATTGATTTTCGGCTCAAAAATCTTTTCCAAAATTTGAGATTATGGCTTTAAACTAATTTTGTTTTATAAAAAATACTGTTTAACCCTTCAGTCAAATTTTGAGAAAAATCGAATTGAAAGTTTTTTTTAAATTAAAAACCTAAAAAAAAAAACAATTCTAAAACTTAGTACAAACTTTTGAATATTGGCTTCAAACAAGGCTTTCTCACCGAAAATATTGTTTTCGACATTCCGTAAAATTTTTATAAAAATCCAACAATCAGTTTTTTTCGTAAAAAAATAAAATCTACAAAAATTAGTATACACAAATTTGGTAAAAATTGATGTTCGGTTCTCGATATCTCGTGAACAATAGAAGGTATTGACTTCGAATTAATTTCATTAATCCAATTTGTATTTCTTTATATATGTAAGAAATAACAACTTTTAAAAAATGCTACTAAAATTGGTAAAAATTGTTTTTTGATTAAAATTCTCGTTTACAAAAATAGATTTTGAAATCAAACTATTTCATCAAATGCAAAAATTTTTGGTAATTTTGAAATCTTTTAGAATAATTCAAGTGACAACTTTTTTAACAAAACACGAAAACCTACAAACTTTTAAGCAATACAAATCGACAGACGGGATGGGAAATTATCAGTGTTGGTCGCATCCCAGCCTCTTTTTTAAATTGAAATTGGAAGTTTACTATATTGGAAGGATAATTTAAACATCATTTCTAGCACATGACTACCAATCGCCATGATTGGCCCAGACATAGTGTAATCTAGAGGTCCAATTTCCTATGACTTTTCCCAACATCTATGGCCGAACATTAGCAAAAACGTGTGACGAATGTTGTCCTACAAGTGGTCTATCGTTTCAGACGTGTCTGTGTAGACTAGTAACTTCACATACCCATAGCTGCGCTAAATCACACGATGATGAACGAATTTGATGAATTAAAAGGTAACACCAATGGCAAAGAGGGGAGATTTCACTTTGTTTCGATTTTATTAGTTTTTTTTATAGATAATTAAATCACAGCTCACTCGGAGGGTTTGAAGTAATTTTTTTTACGGTACAGACATAGGGCAAGTATTAGGACAGGGCTGTTTAAATGACAGAGTGTAGTTAGACATTATACATTCGTGTAGTACCGCAAAAGAACTAATCTCTGTACCCAACAATTTTAATGAGTAGTAGAGTAGAGTTCAAAAACTCTCAGGCGCAGAGACATAAGGCCCAGGGACATAACGCCCAAATTTTTATTTGGGGCTTATGTCCCAACCGAGTGGGACATAAAGCCGAAATTTAATTTGGGCCCTAAATCCCACACAAGTAAGACCTAAGTCCCCAATTTGTTTGTTAAAAATGGGACATTGTCCCCAAATTTTTGCAGAGCCAAAAAAGAATATAAAGTTTTTGTATTTCAATACAATGAACAATAATTTTTTGATACGGTGATGATAATACAAAAATTAGGAAAAACAAAAAAGTTTATTTTCAACATTATTTGCGGGATCTCAGGATTTTAACTCCCTTTTTCGGGGTCACACCCGCTCACGCAACTCCGTTGCTCCGCTTATGTAAAGTCGCCAGGCAGGCGCCTATATCAACAACTTCTTGCAATAAAAGCACCTGTGGATGGCCCGCTTCGCGGGTTCTCAGGATTTAAACTCCACAAAACAAAGTCTTGTGGTATTGAAGTGCTTCAAGTTTTGTCATTTGGTGATTCTTATTAAGTGGGACATTAGCCCCAACATTTTTATTTGGGGCTTCGGTCTTACTTGGGTGGGACTTAAGGCCCAAATTCAATTTCGGTTTTATGTCCCACCGAAGTGAGACATAAGCACCAAAACAAAAAGTTGGGCGTTATGTCCCTGGGCCCTATGTCCCTGCCCCAAAAATGCATATGTTTTTTCTTATAGCATAATCCTTTAAAATAACAGTAAGAAGTCTGAGAAAAAGTCAAGGTTTTACGAATAGGTTTAAAAAACAATTTAAAACCAAGCATAAAACTGTGTGTATTTCAAAGTTAAGAGGCTACAAACTCACTTGGCCTTTGGTAGAAAAGCTTTGAAAAGTCTTAATTTCCACTCTTAAATAACACCTACACATGAAATAGTTCCAAGTCACTTTGATGTACATACGTAATTCTCTATATGAGTTTTCATGTGTGTTCTCCTTCTGTGTTCTAAAATCCACAAAAAGCCTTAAAAATGCAGTTTATATTTGATAATCTCATATTATTCTTTTGGGTTACATTCCCCTAAAATAAAATTCTACAGTAAAAAATGATTATTACTTGAGATAAAATTCTTTAGTACATTTCACGTTACAGAACGTGTTGTTTTTTTTTTTATTTTGTTCCAGAATATCTAATGCCATTATTTCAATTCCCTTTGCATATTTTCTAAGCACAACAAGCAACAAAACAAATAGAAAACATTCCCAGCCTTAATTCTCTTGCTCAACAAAGCAAAGCAATCTCACTAAAGAGACTTCCCATAGCTCCATTTTGTGAAATAATGATTAACTTAAATGTGTACAAGCTATCAGTGATCATCTGAAAACAATTTTGTAACTTGTTAGTCATACCCTTGGGGGGGGGCTTAAAGAGCAACACACAAAAAAGAAAAAAGAAAACTTTGAAAAAATCTCAATAAAATCCAAAACTTTGCCAAACAAAAACAAAAATCTTTGCGTCAATAATTCAATTTCCTCCCCCTTTCACTTTTTTTTTTATCTTCCTGTATTCATTTCATAATTTCTTCTCTACCCTTGCTCACTTCTTTTTTATCAAAAAACTTAATAATTTTTGATAAATTTTATTTTATTTAAATAATCTCCCAAAGCTCCAATTAAAAAAAGCCTCCAACCAAAATAATAACAAGAAGAAGAAGAAGCATCAGTCTTATCACAATTTTGAATAAGTGTATGTTCAAAATTCCTGGGGAATTCCTACTTTTGCATAACTTTGTCTGGGACGTTATGGGATTATTTACTGAAAGCCTTGAATCGGTTCGTTTCATATAAAAATATATGTACATATATACTTAAACATAATTTTTAATCACACTCTGTACAGACACAGCCAAAGACTACAACTTTATATGCATATTTATTCTATAGGAACTGTTCCCATAAGACTATAGCAAATATGGCAGCATGCCACTTCCCCTACAGCTACGAGGTTTGTATATTTATATAGAACCAAAACCTTGTTATGGGCACACAACAAAACGCTTCCGGGAATTGTCGGCTCGGCTCAACGGATAAAAGTTGTCCAATAACATCGAAAACTTTTACTGTTGGAAACTTTGTCTCCATCTCCCCCCTCCCCAAAAAAAAATTCTATTGAAATCGAAATTTAATGAAAACTCCCAAAACTACCGTTTCAAGCCCTTCGGTCGTGCCACAGCCATTACACACAAAAACTGTTTTTTTTTTTTTTTTTTTTTTTTTTTGGGGGAAACCAAAGTTTATCGACGAACTCCGTCTTCGTCTTCATCTTCATTTTCGTCTTCATCTCATCTCAAATTATTTGTTTTCCAAGTAAGCAGTTATTTATATTTTTTTTTTCGTCTTCGGTTCCGCCTTCGTCTTCATCGTCTTCGGTTTGCTCTTAAATTACCATTATTGACTTCGTAACTCGGAAAGGCAAGTGAGGGTAACCCTGATTTGAATTTAGTCCAGAAATTCAAACGGAAACGCTGCTCTAGCATAATAATTGTCGAATATATTTCCGGTGTGCTGTTCTGTCAATGCTGCCAGTGGTTGTCGTTTTTGGTGGCAAGCTGGCAAGTCTTGAGCGCTGTGCTGGGGCTGTGACTCTATTTCGGTCCAAAGATTTATCGCAGTCATTTGGAAAACATTTGTCTCTTGAAGTGGATTCAATTTAAGGACATATATCGTAAATGGCGAAAGTTTCCTTAAACATATCGTAGACATCATCGCCAATATCATGATAAAGGGCAAACAACTACGAGGACGAGTACGACTACGAGGACGAGCGACGCAACACACAAGGATGTAGGAATGAGTTTTGTTTGTTATTCTTGTTCGATGGATGGCTACGTTTGTAAACACTTTTGAAACACCTTTCCGATTTGGAATGAGAAAACTTTATTTCCGTTGTTGAGCGAAAGGAACAAAACAAAAACGCACAGGATATAGAGTACACTGCTTCGGTTTGATTTAGTTTGGTTTTCGTATAAGTTTTGCAGGAAACTTTTGTGCAAAATATTGACAACTACGATGGCAGAAAAAGGAAATAATAAATATCCTTTTTTGTACAGAAAAGACACAGAGACAAAATTGACAATGTTCGTTCATATACAGTGCTTTTCGTTTCTCTCCAAGCACAAAAGTTTTCCGTATATCCTTTGGAAACATCATAATATAGAAGACCGTAGCGAGAAGGACGAACGACGACCAATAACAACAACGACGACGACAACGGGAACGATGAGAACTGAGTTGCACGGATGGGTGCTTATGTTTAGCTAACAAGTTTTGAACACTTGACATTTATTCGATTTGAACACTCAATAGAAGTTAATGTGATTTCAATGCGGTCGGTTTTGGGTGGTGTGGGTGTGGGTGATGATGGTGCCGTATGTGGTGTAAAGTAGACCTATAACTGTACATGGTACATACGAGTATGAAGTATAAAGCTTGACGACTCAGTTATGATTAATTTTTGTTGGACTTTTTGTTGGTGGAGAAGATTATTGCTTAATGTCTACATATACCTACAATAGAATAGATTGTGTGTGTAGGATTAGAAGAGAAAGGCACATCATAAAGGACGTACTCGTATATAATATCATGAAGGATATAACTTTTACGAGTAATATGACTTTAATTTTGGAAAGTCTTACTTTAAGTTGAATTTAAAACGACGATTTGCCGGAGGTCAACTTTAAAAAGCGTGGGAAACTGTTTTAAGGCAAAAATAAATTTAAAGAAAAAGTGACACAACATTATATATTTTAAACGTTTTATTTACGTCAAGCTATTAAATTTAGTGTTGTTAAAATTCCCGCCGAAGGCTTAAAGGAAAAATTTAAAACATTTACCTACTTACTTCTTGGTCATTTAATTGACTGCTTACATAAATCTAGAAGTATTTATGAAAAAAGATGTTCTTATTGGATCAAAATATAATTGGAAATAAGCTGTAAAGAAAAACAACGAAAGTAAGAATAATTCATCTGTTACTCAATGTTGCCCTTAAAAGTTTAGCAATTTTTTGTGAGACCTCAAATGTTTCTTTAAACACCAATGACTTTTTCATTTTTCAATAATTGAGAAAAGCCTTAATTTGTTTAAATAAATTACTTTATTTACGAGAAAATTTTTGCTAGAAGGAGCAATTCTAAGTTGAAATTTTGTAAGACACTTAACAAGTGTTCGTTTTTCCCAGTTCAGTGTTTCCATGATTTTGAAAGTATGTATAGCCGTTTCTATTTCCTTTTATATTTCTAAAATATTTGAAACCTTTTGTTTTTGAATTTAGAATTTGCCGTCTAAAATTTTCATTGAAGTTTGGTTTGATCTTTGAATGAACTAATTGTTTGGACTGATAATTTAAAAGATAGAAGATTTAGCGCACGGAAAGTACCACAGAATTTTTTGAAAGATATTTTTTCTTGTTCAAATTATTCAAATTCAAAAACAACATTTTGAAAAATTATCAAAAATGTGTCAGACAGGAATGAAAAGATAGCCAAAAAGAAAAATGTTAAAAAGAGTCTGGGATGCGACTCACACTGATAACTTCTGATTCGTGTTCGTCTGTCGATATTTCTTAAAGTTTTACAAAATATTAGTAACAACAATATGTGAAAGATAAGAAATTGTGAAGTTAATATCTTTCTTTGTTTTAAAAATACTTGAGTCCAAAACCAATTTTATCAGTGATTTTGTTATTTTTGTACGTTTTCGTTTTTTTTGTAAAAAAAAGTTGTTAATTGGATTCTTTAAAAGATTACTCTTAAATTTAAACTTAATTTGATTTCAATATCTGTTTTTTACTGGAAATACATACATATTTTATTCGAAAACCAATTTTTAGAAGATTTTTTTCAAGATTTTTATTTCTTTGTAAGCAACATTGCGTAATGTTAACAACAATTCTTTTTGTAAGATAATATTAATTTTAAGCCAAGATCATTTATTATTTGCCAAGCTATTCGAAAATGGTTACCAATTTTTGGTAGAATTTACTCTCTCTTTATATTGATCTGAAAAAAGTCAAAAAGAGAATTTGGGGGAGACTTTGGACACGCTAATTATGGTCAATGATTTAATGAAACATCTATTGAGCGTTCTTATTGTATTTTAAAATTAAAAATGAAATGGTTTTACAGAATTTTTAACTGTTGTTTTTATTGAATATTTATGACACAACATTGAGTTTTTCGAAAATATTAAGTGGGTTAATAATTTCACACTAATCTGATGAAGATGATGCCATCTTTTAGTATGAAAATAAATACTATACATTGAGTGACGCAAAAGCTCTTAGAGAACTAGGAGCTAGTGACTTACAACTCTCAGCCACTCCTGTGTGCGAGTAATGTTGTCAGGGATGCCCCCCAGACCTACAGTTTTCTGCCGAATCCAAACAGATAGTTAAAGAGAACAGTTGTGATGGCAAGAGGCAGTTAGGTTAGGTTAAAGTGGCTGCGGATTCAGAATCCACACACTTAGGCCAAAAGAAAAGGCCCATTGTGATACCACATGGCCCATTGTGATACCACATGAATCTAGAGAATTACTTCCCACTAGTCGAACCATTTTGAGCTTTTTATAAAGCGAAGAAGATATCTGATATCCTTTTTAGCTAGTTCACTGGGATTATCAAAAGTAGTCTCCCAGATGAAGTTTGTGTCTTAGTGAAGGAGCAGGGCAAGTGCAGAGAAGGTGAGAGATTGTTTCCTCTTCTTCCTCGTCCATACAGCTCCTGCAGAAGTCATTTGAGGCTACACCAAGTCGTATTGCGTTTCTGCCTATAAGACAGTGTCCCGTAAGGACACCTATTAGGGAGCTAATATGAAGTCTGCTTTGAGATAACAAGTCTTTAGAGCGCTTTAGGTCCAGTGAAGGCCATATGAGTTTTGTGGCTGCGCATGTTGGTAAATTGTGCCACCTAGAGTTTGTTATCGCAAAAGCTGTTTCTTTTAGCAAAAGTGTATGTACATGTAGCTATCGGTATACCTATGTTCTCCCTTTCAGGTGAAATAGGTATGACGGTTCCATTTTTAGCGAGTTCATCGGCTCTACAATTTCCTGTGATGTCTTTGTGGCCCGGCACCCAACAGAGGTGAATTTTAAATTGCTGCGCCATCTCCATAAGAGACGATCGACAATCGAGGGCCGTTTGAGATTTGGTTGAGACACCGTCAAGAGATTTAATAGCAGCCTGACTGTCAGAGAAGATGCGGATATCAGAAGTTGATATCACGTTTTCTCTTAGCCTTCTAATCCCTTTCGGCCCTAAGATCTATTTAACTTCAATCCAATTTTATTTATTTTTTTTTATTCATTAGAAAATAAAAAAAAAACTAATTTCAATATCTTTTTTTATTTAGTCTTACCCTCGAATAGTAACGCTACGGGTACTACGGCTTTTCTATAACTTCTTCTAGAAAATATTCTCTATCTGAAAGTGGCTTTATCTACTCTTTAGCTGCGTAACGTACACAAGCAAAAGCTTGAGAAAATAACACACAAATTCCCTAATATCCGAATAAATTAAAAAAATTAGGTATAGTCGTATACGTACTTTTTTAGTGTCATTTGTTTTTGGGCTAAATTCGAAAAATATATATATGAGACATAAACAAGGCTCCACTTTTAAAAATGCATAACTTTTAAATCAGATTGTATAAATCAATTTAGCTACATCTTAAATAAAATATGTTAGTTTCTCAAAGCAAGTATTCTTGGCTTCCACTGTTAAAAACTTCTATTGAACGATTCCGTTTGTTGTTAAATTTGTATTGAATTCAACAAAGTTGGGAAATAATGATTACTTTTTGTAATTTATTTTAACTTTTATTTCAATTACTAGAAGTAATTAGTAATTGAACTTTTTCCATTACAATTACAACTAATTGTAATTGTAATTGTAAAACTATACATTTCCATTACCTGTAATTGTAATTGAAAAAATGCAATTGGAAATTGCATGTAATTGAAAATAGTAATGGGTTTTTAAAAGAGATTGAAAGAAAACACATTGTTAATTACATTTAAAGTAATTGATTTCATTTATAATACACGTTTTTTTATTAATTAATCATAATAAAGAAAGTAAATAAAATTTATTTTTACTAAAAAACTAAAACAATATTCGATTCAATAATTATTTAAGGGACTGTTAGTTTCGTCCCTCCGGCGGTCTTCATTTAAAAAACGGAAAGTCTTCTATTTGGTTTATATATTGCAATGGTACATAGAACATTTGTTTTTTAAAAAAAAACCTTCCTAATAAATAAAATTAATTTTAAAATTCTTCATAAAAATGCAAACTAACTTATTTTTCGTCGAGGAGTAGCAACAATTCCCGCAAAAAGACAAAAGCCTCTTAAAGGATGCCGAAGATATCAACGGAGTATTTGACCGTTCAAACACTTTTGACACCACTGTATATTTTCTCAAGTTGTGTAGAGAAGTTTCTCCACCTTTAAAATTATTCTAACAAAGAAGAGGCTGGGGTGCTGACACTGATAACTTCCCATCCCGTTTGTTGATTTGTCTTGCTTAAAATCTGGTAGGTTTTCGTGTTTTGTTAAAAAAGTTGTCAGCTGAATTATTCTTAAAAAATTAAAAATGACCAATAATAAATCGCATATGATGAAATTGTTTGATTTCAAAATCTATGTTTGTTAACGAGATTTTTAGTCGAAAAACAATTTTTACCAATTTTAGTAGCATTTCTTAAAAGTCTTTATTTCTTATAAAGGGTTATTTTTAAAAACTATAGGAAAGTTTTGCAAAAAAAACACATAAAAATCAGAAACATGCATGAAATCTTTATTTGAATCGATAGGACGGTCCATTGTAATTTAATGTTTGAAGATTATTTCATGCAAATGTTGACTTTGACTGCACTTCAAATGGTCCATCCGCTTAGCCCAATTTTGCCATACTCTTTCCAACATTTCTTCCAATTACTCAACTTCAATGTTGTCTTCCAATGCATTAATTGAAGCGGGCTTGTCTGTATAGACATGATGAGCTTTAACATAGCCCCACAAAAAATAGTCTAAAGGCGTTAAATCGCACAATCTAGGTGGCCAAGCCAATCGACCGGTCCCGAATGTGAAACAAAATATTCACCGAACTCGCCTCTTAATAAGTCCATTGTTGCGCGTGCTGTGTGGCATGATTCACCGTCTTGTTGAAACCACATGTCATGCAAGTCAAGCTCTTGCATTTTAGGCAAACAAAAGTTGGATATCATCTCACGGTAGCGCTCACCATACACAGTTACGTTACGATTCGTATCATCTTTGAAGAAGTACGGTCCAATGATGCCACCAGCCCATAAATCGCAACAAACTGTGACTTTTTCTGGATGCATTGGTAGCTCTTGCAATGCTTCTGACTGATATTCACTCCAAAATCGACAATTCTGCTTATTTACGTACCCATTGAGACAAAAATGAGCTTCGTCGCTGAACACAGTTTTTCGGTAAAAAAGTGGATCTTCGGCCAACTTTCCAAGAGCCCATTCACCAAAAATTTTACGTTGCTGTAGGTCGTTCGGCTTCAATTCTTGCACCAGCTGTATTTTGAAAGGCATCACACCTAAATCCTTCCTCAAAATTTTCCTCGTTGTTGAGTGACAGAGGCCCAATTGCTGAGAACGGCGAAGAATTTATAACTGGCCGATACAGCTGCGATATTTTCTTCAGTTCACACTCTACGTAAGCGTGTTAGTGGTTTAATGTCCCACAATACAAAATTTGGTGCGAAATTTAGTCACAATAGCCCGAATAGCCGCTTCAGTGGGTCGATCAAACTGACCATAAAATGGAAGCATCGCGCTATGAACTATCTTAACAGAGCACGCATTTTGATAATAAAATTCAATAATTTACAAGCGTTGTTCGTTTGTAAGACGATTCATGGTTAAATTATAGACCAAACTGAAGATGTTTGGCAGTGAAACAAAACACGAAACGTGCGTCAGCTGTTTAGACCAGTGTTGCCAAAAAAATAATAGCTAAGAAATCACCATTTAGTAATTCAAACCTTTAAATACAAAAAATTGGTTCTAGATATCTTGACTTAAGTTCAAACCATTTGTGGCTAGGTATATTTAGCAAACAGTTTTACAATCTTTAAAATTCAGTTTGTTTAAGATATACATAATTTGCGTTATTATAATTTCATTACATCTTTTTTTTTAATTTAAGCCACATATCAAAAGTTTTCATATTACATAAACCCCTTTTTTCACGACCAATTAAAATTCCTTTAAATCTTAACATCTGAATTAACATAATTTGACATTCGTGCTACCAAATATTAATCTACATTCTTTATCTGCAATTAATTTAAGTGTGTCCCAAGCCTTTTACATAAAACATTTCCTCCTAACAAACTGAGCCTGAGAAAGATTTGTACGAGTATGTGTGTAACAAGAACATAAAAACGCAAAAAAAAAAACCCGCAATGTTCCATTTCTCTGAAAAATTAAGCATCCCTTTGCCCATTTTTTAATACACCAGTATATATGCGTGTGTTTGTATTTTTTATGTTTCTAAAAAATGAATGTTGTTTTATCTAATTTCTACTTGGCAAAAAGGATTTCCTTTCTTTAGTATGATGTGAAAATAAAAAATAAAACATTTTTCTCACGTAAAAGAAAAAAAAAAGAACAGGAATAGAATCAAAAACTAAACAACAACAACAAGAATAAATACAAAATCCCTTGATGAACGTAAAAAACTCACATAAGAAAAACGGTGCGATTCAAAAGCTCAAAAACCAAAGGATAACGCAACGGTGTTTGGCACTAAAAAATAAAAAAAAAAAAAAAAGAAAGAAAACTTTCATAAAATCTCCTAAAAGATTCATACACACCACGTTATACGGTAAAAAGCAGTTAAGTAACAGTTTGAATTTATCTATCTTTGTTGGTTTGTATGGATGTGTGAATGTATGGATATGAACAAAAAAATCGTCCTTTATTTGTTTTTTCTTAAGAAACAACAACAGTTTTAACAACAAAAAATCAAAAAAAAAAAAAAAGATGCCACACTCTGTGGCTGTAGAATGTATACGTAACGTACATCCTTTTCCTGGCGGACGACCGACCGGCACGGTTTGCCGCCATTTTCCACTTTCGTTTGTTTTATGCATGAGCGACAAATTGAATATTCTTCGCATCGCACAGATGAAGGATATGCGCTCAAGAGAACGAGTGTAGGTACGTTTTGTGTTTACCCACATTCATCCTTGTTTCTCTCGTCTTCTTCTCCTCCTTACATTTTTTTCTTCTTACCATTTTCTGTTCATCGTCCTTCTTTTTCTTGTTCTTTTCTATCTGCCACCGCAAATATGTGGGTTTGCAACTTCACTAACAAAAATTATCTCTTCACCGATTTGAAGTAAAAAAGAAAAATTGTTCACATAAAAATAGCAAACAGAAAAATATAGAAACAAACAACCACACACACACACACAAACGACAACGGAAACGGAAAATAGAATTTTCTCTATAGGATCTCTGAATTGTTTAAGGACATTTGTCACACACGATATGTTCCTGCTGGCTCGTCTGGTCTGTCTCGCTTTGTGTGGTGTGCGGTGTGTGTGTGTGTGTCTCTTGTGTATGCGCCTTGTAAAACACCAAACCATGAAACTTACTCCTTAAACTAGCTTCGTCCTTCTATTGGCAATGGCAACTTACTGCCACTATTTTTGTGGGAGTTTTTGCTGGTTTATTGAGGATGACAACGCGAATTTATGGGATAATTTGTGGCCAAGTGATAGAGCATCCGAAGTGTACTTTGGTCACATCTGGCAAACTTAATGACCTCAAAGACTTTCTTTATAGTTTACAAAAAAAGAAATGTACATGTATGTATGTACGAGTAGTTCGTACATCTCTTCAACATAAATGTTAATACAAAGTTGTAGATGTTTGTAGTTGGAGGTTTTATTTTTTTGAAATTTAAATAAAAAGGAGACCATTTATTTTTATGTTGGTTATCAGAAGCTCAAATCGTCACTTTAAATTCAGTTAAAAAAAAAATGAGTCAAAATTTCGGAAATGATGTGAGAAAATGATTGGCTGTTTTTTGTGTGACTTTTCTTCTTTTTATTTGTGTCAGAATGTCATGAAAACTAATGGCTTTCTAAGTAAGCTTCATTTAATCCTGAGAACTTTTTTAAAACACTTCTCTTGGTATTTGATTAGGTTTTATGATAAAATGATTTTGTTTTTTTTTTCACAAATCAAGTCATAAATCAGGTGGTTTTTTGACACATTTATTCGAATACATGTTTTTGAAATCGCACAACGCATAAAAATTGTTAAAACCTGCTACAAAAATGGTGATTTTGCCACAGACACATAGCATGCTTTAAGAGGAGATTATGGTTTACATAACCGTAAAACTACGCAAGCAATTGGTAAAATATTGAAGTAATTTGAAGAGACTGGATTGGTTACAGATATTGGAAGGCCTGTGCAGTGTGCATCATCGTTTTTCTCGTACCACTGAAAATATCGCTGCTGTAAGTGAAAGTGTTGCGGAAGACCCGAATGTGTCGATTCCTCATTGCTCTCAGGAATTAGAACTGCCCTACTGCAAATTATTGTGTATTTTGCATTTGAATCTACACCTACATCCATATAAAGTTCAGCTCACACAACAACTGAAAACTGAAGCCAGCTGGCAGTTCACAACGTCGTAGATACGTCGAATGGGTTCTTGAACAATAGGCGGTGGACGGCGATTTCTCGAACAAAATGTTCTTCAGCGACGAAGTACATTTCTCACTCGGTGGGCCTGTTAATAAACAAAATTGTCATGTTTGGGGTTCTGAGAATCCTGCAGTAGTTGAAGAGAGGCCATTACATCCACAAAAAGTCACTGTTTGGTGCGCTCTTTGGTCCGGAGGTGTGATTGGACCTCACTTCTTCGAAAACGACTGTCACGTCAATTCGGAGCTTTATGGTCTCATGATAACCGACTTTATTTTTGCCTGCTATTAAAGAATATGACTTGGAGAATATGTGGTTTCAACAAGACGGTGCCACATCCCACACAACCCGAACGAATATGACTTTATTGCAAGAGACGTTTCCTGGGCGCGTAATTTCTCATTGTGGCGATATGAACTGGCCACCAAGATCATGCGATTTGACACCTCTGGGCTTTTTTTGTGGGGCTATGTGAAAGGCCGTGTTTATGCAGATAAACCTTTAACTTTTGAACACTTTAAAACCAACATTCCTCAAGTTATGACTAAAATACCGCCAAATATGTTTCAAAAAGTGGTCGAAAATTACCTCAAAAGAATCGATGCTTACAACAATTCTCGTGGTGGTCATTTAAATGATGAAGTGTTTCACACATAAAGTCAAGGTTTAAACTTTATAATAAAAAAGAAATATCATAAAAACAAAAAATTTTAAGTGTATTTTATTTACGTTTACTTTTGAAACCGCAAAATGGATAACCCTGTATCTTAATTTTTGTTGCTCTTATCGTTGCTGTTCTAGGTACTCATGTAGTAATGTAATTGATAATGACTGCAGAAATCTCCGAAAAAAATCCTTTGTTTATTTAAAACTTTTTAGAATGACAAACTCCCAATTTTTTTAAAATAATTACGTAGAATATAATAGACATTATAAAAATTATGTCTATCTAAAAAGATAGATTATCAAAAAAAATTGGCCAATGAACTAGAACACTGCACGAACTCCAAATCCTTCTGGCAAATTGTAAACGACCTATGTGGGCGTAATCAAGGTATGAAGTACTCTCCAGATGCTGAGACGCTAGCAGTTCATTTTAAAACTCTGCTCTCAGCTGACGAAGACCTTCATACCTTCGATTACGCGCTACATAACTCTGTAGTAAATGCGCTGGATTCTGAGATCTCGCTTGTGGAATTGGAAGCTACGCTCTCAAAAATGAAAAACAATAAAACACCAGGTACGGACGGTATAGGTACCAGTGGAATTCTACAAAAACAGTACTTTTGAATTTTAAAATTTCCTTGTAACCTTCTTTAATAGATTGAACAACGACGCTATCGCTCCAACTAGTTTCAAGAAATCCGTTGTTTTTGCAATTTTTAAGAAAGGTGATGCAAATACGCCTGAAAATTATAGCGGTATTTCGGTATTAAATACAATTCGAAAAATTCTTTCAGCCATTCTGAATGGAAGACTTATTAAATGGATTGAAAGTAGTAATCGTTTGAGTATTTTTCAAGCCGGTTTCCGGCCAGGTTATTCTACAATGGACCATGTTTTCGCTATCTCCCGTATCGCTAGAAAGTTTATTGAACGGAAGAAGAAACTATACACTTGCTTTGTTGATTTTAAAGCTGCTTTTGACAAAGTCAACAGACAGGCTTTAATTTATAAAATGTCCTCGCAAGTTTTTATTAATGCACGAAAATCTAATTTTCGCATCAAATGCAAGGGTATGGGATGGTTATGATTTCTCGAATAGTTTCGAAACAACAGCCGGTGTGCCGCAAGGTTGTATTTTGAGCCCTTTACTGTTTTCTCTCTTCATTGATGATATTTGTGATCATCTTCCTGGTGGAGTCTCTTTTGGTAACAGCATTGTCAAAGTTTTATTATATGCCGACGATTTGGTTATGTTTGCCGACAATCCAGTTTCGCTACAAAAGCAAATTAACCGAAGACGCTCTGATGAAAAGTGGTCGCTCAATAACACCGTTATCGAAATAGTCCAGGAATTTAAATACTTGGGTGTTCTTCTTACCCACAATTTAGATTTCGCTAAACGTGCTAAAATAAAAAATAAAGAAGCCAAGTTGGCACTAAATTTGATGTGGCCTAAGTTCTTCTTCAACTCCAACATTGATCTGGTATCTAAATATAAAGTCTTTAATGCAACAATAAATTCATGTTTGTGCTATGGTGCACAAGTTTTCGGTTTTTTGAACCTAGATGCTTTCGAGAGCCTGCAAAGGCACTTCTTTAAGCGCTTGTTAGTTTGCCTAACTCAACTCCAAATTACGCCATTTACGTAGAGTCAGGCATCACCCCTATTTATATACAAAATTTAAGGCTAATGCGGATTTTATTGTTCAGGTGATGAAAAGAAGTTGAAAAAATTGCTGCAATCGAATGCCTCCGTTTAAAGACTGGAACCAACTCGCAATAGCAACAGAATCTTCCCTCAACCTTTCGGAAACCAATATTGACGACTTTCAAGCGCATTTCGCAGGTGTTATTGCTAAGTTTGACCAAAAGTTGTATGTGTAAAATCTTTTAAGTGCAACTTCTTCAGCATCTAGAAACGTTTATAGAAACTTAAATCATCAATTGAATTCAGACATGAACTACTTCAGAAATGATTACTCAAGTAATTGAAAACCATAAAACAAAACATCCTTTTAAAAAAGTAGAACCGACTTTTGTGTCAATAGTAAAAAAAATACGGCCATTTATACTAAAATTGGATTTTCTTTGACACATTTTAAAAAAGTTATTCAACTCTTAGCTATTAGATCGTCATACACATAATATTATTGAATGATATTCCCTTCAAGAGAATCATACAAACCAGCGCCACACCAAATTTAAAGAAAAATTCTTGCTTGACCCACCTTTTCCTTTAAACTCTGTATGAATTTTCACAAACAATAAGTACGAAGATAAGCAACTACAGAATAAATTCATATATTTGACTTTATTTAAATTCGAAGACAATAAAAGTAACTTATATACAAAAACACACATCTTAGCATTGTACTTATGCTCTAAATGCTTTTGAAATTTTCAATTACATTTCAAATTATTTCTCATAAATTTATTTAAAGTGTTTTTAAATTCTCTATAAAATGAACCCTCTACAAAAACCATACATGTACAAGTGTTTATGAAACTAAAATTGCACTCAAGCATGCATGCTTAGAATCTTAGAAATACCTTCATAAACACCATATCTTCAATTATCTAAAATAAATTTTGAGATACAAAAAACTTCTATCTCCGTCTATCGTTTTTTAAATAAATGAAAAGAAAAAATATTAAATAATAATATTTAACAAAAACCTACACCACAAAAAAAAAGAAAGAAGGACATGTCCTTGTCCAATGCGTGTTCCAGACACATCTCAATTCTCAACTATCTTTTATCTTCTTTATAATATCTCATACTCATATTATAAGATCCAATTCAATTTTAATGGTTTACATCCACGAGATTTCTATTTTAAAATCGTCCTTAAACATATACAAAAAAAAAAATCTTCAACAACGAGAAAAAATAAATCTCATACAAATACAGATTTACGAGGGTTTTGAGATATAAAAGTTCAGAACTATTATGTATGTAATAAAGTACAGAACATTGACTTTATTTAAAGAGAATTTAAAGACTTAAACAGCTTAGTTTTGTTTTTAAATTCAAAGGCATCATATTTCTCAAATTAATCGGTAATTCGGATAAATACGAATAAAACAATTGAAAATCGAACTGAACGGATAGTATCGGAATTTTGAATAAAAAAAATTGAAATCCAAATAAAATCCCAATAGTACCGAACACCAAGACCCATGACTGGCAACAAACGAAAAGTTGGTCAAACTTCGCCCGAAGGAAATATACTCTCTAAAAACAACAGAACATCGAAGGTTTTTAAATATAACAAAACAATGTCTATTTCTCAATCGGATTTCCAACAAATTAAATCTATAATCGATGAATCACTTCACAAAGAGCTTACTTTAGCCGTTATCAACTTGGCAAAAAAGGATGATATCAACAACATAAATAAAGAGTTGAGTCATCTCCATCAGCAGAATCTAGAGTTGGCGGATAGGGTTCAACACTTTGATGATCGCTGTAGATTGCTTGAAGATGAACTAGAGCTACAAAGTCGCGAAATTAAAGGCAAACACATAATTTTCACGATCCCGAAGGATGGTAGTGAGCCCCAAGATCGAGTTCAAGATATATCCAAGCTTTTGTTGGACAACCAATCACCACAAATGCCACAGGCGGGAAAATTCAACACAGGATCAAACGAAATTGCAACACAAATGTTAAGAAATGCCTCTAAGTTGAAAGGCACAGGTGCATACATCCAAAGCGATCTAAGTAAACAATCACAACTTAAACGCCGGATACTTCTTGGTTATCGCAAAGCGATCAAAACAAAAAACCAACAGAAGCTGTCTTTATTAAAAACCACACTTTATTAATTGGAGATAAAATATTTTATTTAAATAACAATAACACCTTAAAATATAAAAACAAAAGCGGAGAAGCAGAATTACAAAATATGTTTGGCGATCTAAACTTTGGAAATGTCAGTGATGGAATGGCAGCAATGTCAAGTAAACGTCAAAGTGGATGGAGTAGATCAGATGTAGCAGATACACCAGGGATGGCACATGAAAACCCAAATTGTAGTAGATTTATAAAAAATTGAAATTTAGATGTCGTCAGCCAAATTAAATGTATATCTTATGAAATCTTAGCTTACAATATTTCAGGTCTAAACAATAAACTCTTATTTGTAGATTTCTTTAGTTATGTTAAAAACTTTGAAATATTCTTTCTATTTGAAACACATGTCACAAAAGATAATATAAGTAAATTTAAACATTATTTTACTGGCTTTAAGCTTACTTTACCTTAGCGGAAATAGATGGTACTTTAATTTAAATCTTTTAGAAATATCCAAAGAAATTAAATATTTAGGTGTAAAGCTAAATTCAACCCTAAATTTCGACAAATACCTTATGGAAAAAGCAAGCACCTCTCAAAGCTTGTTGAATTTATCATGGAAAATGTTTTTTCAAACGACAGAATAATCCTTTCAGCCAAATATAAAATATTTGATGCCGTTGTGAAATCAACTCTCTGCTACGCTTCTCAGGTCTGGGGTGCAGATGAGTACGAAGTGATAGAAAAATTTCAAAGGAATTTTTTGAGAAAACTCTTCAACTTACCGCAAAATACACCGATTTATGCAATCCATTTAGAAACCGGAAAACCGAAACTTCTGACGAGCACACTAAAGGCGCAGGCTGATTACATTATTAAAACTTGTACATACCAGGAGAATAGACTATCGAACAAAATGCTTTTGTACGAACTGAGGAATAAAGATTGGTGGATCAAAAAATGACAAGATATCGGTAATACTTGTGGAGAGATACTGTATATAGATTTCAACAATTTAAACAACTTAAAGGAGCAACTTTTCAGGATTATACAGAAGAATGAAGACATAGTTCGAGAATTCTTTATTAATAAAGCTCGCGAATCAGATAGTAGAGTACTATACTCTCAGCTCAACTATAACCTAAACCAACGAAACTACTTCTATGATGGACTTAGCTACAAGAACATTTCTTTCATTTTTAAAGCAAGATGTGAACTTTTAAGTTTAAATGCTAGACCCTATAACGGTAGCTTCAATCAATTTTGTACGTTATGCAATTTAAAATTAAAGGAGGATTATTATCACTTCATAAGTGCATGTCCTATATTTTATCAACAGAGGCTAGTGTTTATTGGTAAAAATACATTAACCATGCAAGAAACACTCCAAATTTTGAACGAATGTGATTGGAAGACCTTAAGCAACTTTTTAAAAGCCATATTTAAGTATAGATTCTTACTAATGACGGAATATGTTTGATTTTTATACCAATTTAAGATTGAAAAATGTGAATTAACAAAACATGTAATTTATTTATAAAATTTGCTAACCAGGCTGACGGCTAAGCCATAGCTTATCAATTCATAAACTTATAAATCTGTATATATAAGAATATAAATAAATGAATTTGTTACTTACCAAGACCCAATTCAGATCCGAATCCTGCTTATACCTATCCTCTATTTTCCCTATTTTGTATATATAATACATCTGATTAAATCCGAGTGGCTAATACTATCCGGATAGTATTTTATTTTAACTTTCTCATTAAAACGTTAGAATATTAATATATTTGAAACATTTTGGATGCTTCAGATTTTTGATCCTGAAGCCGAATTTGGTTAAGGCAAAATTTTATCCGAATGATCCAGATAATTTAAAGCATTGCTAAACTAGACTAAAGAACAGGTGCAGGGGAATCTAGTCCATTGAGGGGCTTAGTTCTCACTCAATGAGAACGAGATTCACTTTAAAAAAGTGGCCTTAGTTCCCAAACTAGGTGGGTTCTTATGGGAACTTTGTACACAATTTAAAATAGTGCAGGGAACTAAGTACCTAAGTCACCTGAGAGACTTAGTTCCCAGTCAGTGAGAACGAGATTAACTTTAGAAAAGTGGCCTTAGTTCCCACACTAGGTTGGTTCTTATGGGAACTTTGTACACACTTAAAAATGGTGCTGGGAACTAAGTCCCCGGGAACCTAGTCCACTGAGGGACTTAGTTCCCACTCAATGAGAACGAGATTCACTTTAGAAAAGTGGCCTTAGTTCCCACACTAGGTGGGAAAATTTAAGTTATTATACAAGATTCTTAAAATGAATCAGAAGCAAATTATTTATTTCGTAATATAGTTTGCAAAATTCTGAATCGCGCAATTGGTGCTTTCAAGATTCTGAAAAAAATAAAAAAAAAAAAAAACGCGCGATTCTCAACAAAAATGATGACTTAGAACTAGAAATATCAGAAGAATAGGATTCCAAGCCAGAGAGCGCAGGACCCTTACCAAATATTAACAATGATAACAACGTCCAATTGTGTATTATTTGTTTTTATAACACTCGTGACATTCTTTTACTGCCATGTCACCACGTCAAGATCTGTGGAATTTGTTACCAGACAGAGTCAACAAACGCTCCATCTGTCGTATTATGCCGTAATTGTAGAACAATTGTTCAGGGATTTTCGAAAGAGTTTTTGTAAATTATTAAATTACTTCGTTTTTCAATGTTGTTTCTTTTTTAATTTAATATTTTTTTTAGGTTTCTGACTTGAATTGTAAATATTTGTTGTTTTATAAATTTTTGATTTTTGTTGTGTTATACAAATAATTTTTTTTTATTTTAGTGTTATACAAATGTATATACAAAAAAGGGATTTTTTGGAAATATGTACATTATGCACATACACATGTAGGTACATTATACCTTTAGTTCAGAATTTAAACTATTTCGATAATAAAATTTGGTGTAAGGTTTTTCAAAATGACATTTCCTTTTATTAGTTTAATATAATTGAAAGTACATTCCATTAAATTCAACTTTGTCTTTTTACAACTGGGAATTAATTTCACTTTCACAGGGAACTAAAACCTCATCTTTTTTTCACGAAATAGTTTCCCACCTAGCGCGCGAACTTTGCTAAAGTGGTTCTCGTTCTCACTAAGTTGGAACTAAGTTCCTCAGTGGACTAGGTTCCCGGGGACTTAGTTCCCTGCACCTATAGAACATAAATTTTTATTTATTTTTTACCAAAAAAAAACAATGCTATCAAAATTGAAATAATTTTATTTTACAATGTATCTCATTATTTGATTTAATTTAAATCAATTACAACAAAGAACTCCCAAATTAACAATAAACTCCTTTCTTTTTGTTTTTAGTAAAAAGAAATTTAAAAAAATTCAAACTCATTTCAATGCAAATCAAGCTGATGTCAATGGCCATTGAGGGTCCTTTTAATTGAAATAAAAATTGACTTAAGTCAGGAAAAGCACAAAGAAATGGAAACAAAATTGAAAACAAGCAAACGTTTCATTTCATATACAAATTTGCATGAAATTAAAACTAACAGAAAACTATATTATGTACGAGTGTACGATAAAAAAAAAATTAAAAATTAAAAATAAAGGGAAATTACGAATCCCTGCGGTAATTTTCGTTTCGAAACTGAAACAATTACCAGGGCGAGCGAAAGTATCAACGCAAAGGATCGTATCGCTCAACACTCTCACACACACAAACACATAAATAAGTACACATACAATAAAACCTTAGGGGAGGGAAAAATCACCAATTTGAAGAATTCCCTCGGAAACAATATTAAAAATGTTTTCTTCTTCTTCCATTTTTTATGTTTATATTTTTATTTTTTTAATTTTATTTTTATTTATTTTTTTTTTAACAAGAACGTTCGTTGTCGTCGTCTTATGCTTTAAACTCCCCTGTGTTAGCCTCTGTTACTATTTTTGCCAAATGTTGTTGACGACGATGACGATGACTTTAGAACGTACAAGGACGATAAGGACGTCGACAACGACAACGACGGGACAAGTCGACGAACGAGCAACGACGTACATATATTTGTTAAAATGTAAATAATTAACATTTTCATGGAAAAGCTACAAAGTTAACATCGTTTGGTGGTTCATGAAAAAAAAGGATGTCATATCGTAGTATTGGTGCAGAGTGATGTATAGTATGTATATTCATTCTTAATCTCTATCCCACTGATGCTTAATCCGGCGACTTGCCGGAATTATATTATACGATGCACAAACCTCCATTTCCCCATAAACAGATAAACAGGAAAACATTCCTTTGAGGGTTTCCTTGTGCATTGGTTTATTGCATATACCCTGCTATAGCCGAACCAAGGAGGATTTACTTGACTCTAAGATGCACGGTTTCTATTTTGCTGTTGCTGTTGCTAGGTACCCAACCAAGAGTAAGACTACAAATTCTGCCACCAGAGTACCACCCAATAAAACCACACCAAAGGAAAATGACAACGACTACAGGATGATGGTTTACATGTTTACGATTTTGTTAGATTTTCCCTATTTTCTTCTTCTTCTTTTTTCCACCAACAGCAAATATTATTTGCGAAAATTCGTTTTGAGTTAAAGTTGCGGATAGACTGTGGGGTCTGAGCGAAACTTAGGTCGAATTAGTTTGGCAGGATAGGATAAGGTGACGAGATCATAGAACTGGGACCATTATTAACTTCCCATAGGAAGTTATTGTAATGGGTCCGATTTGTCAAATTGAAAATTTTGACATTTCTCGATGTTTCAAGGTCCCTAGGGTCGAAATAAAAGATTTTTAGAAAGATCTCTATGCGTGCGTGTGAACGTACGTTCGTACGTCCGTATGGCCTCTTTCCCGTACGATTATTTTCCGTACGGAAATGTTTTCACACATAACGAATTTTCCCCGTGAATCGTCTACGTTTGGTTATATTTTAGATATTTGTCTTTAGAACAAGTGACCACAAAAACGGACGGCAGACGATAAGACGGCACGTTGCCGTATATTTCAGTCGTTGAGACGGCTGTTTTAAATCATCCGTACGGAAAAAACCAGTCTCCGTCCAATGTGAAAGCTTTAGTTAATTTTATTAGTTTATTATCAATGGCTCACGGATAAAAACCGTACGGACTTTAACCGTACGGACGAAACCGTGTCGTGTGAAAGAGGCCGTTGGGACGGCTGTTTTAAATCATCCGTACGGAAAAAACCCGTATCCGTCCAATGTGAAAGCTTTAGTTAATTTTATTAGTTTACTATCAATGGCTCACGGATAAAAACCGTACGGATTTTAACTGTACGGACGAAACCGTACGGACGAAACCGTCTCGTGTGAAAGAGGCCTATGTCCGCATGTCCGTACGTGCGTACGTTCGCGACGTTTTTTTCGTCGTCCATAGCTCAAGAACCAGAAGAGATATCGACTTCAAATAAATTTTGTTATACAGATAATAATGCAGAAAGATGCAGAAAGTGCTCTCAAAAAATTGCGTGGGTGTTTTTTTACCATAACAGTTTAAAAAAAAGGTGAAAATTTTGGTTACCTCTAAATATCTCATGAACCAATTACACTAGAGACTTGAATTAAATTTTATATTATATATTGTAACGTGATACAAAACAATTATATTTTTAGAAAAAAATCCAATTAACTGTTTTTTTAAAAATCAAAAAAAACTGAAAACAAAATGTTTCACCTCAAAAATTTTACTACTATGATATATATAAATATGATTTCATCTTCAAAACAATTTTGTGCAACGAAGAATGATGTTTTGTCATTTGATAAAATTTTGAGAAAAATCTAATAGACAGTTTTTTTAATAAAAAATAAAAACCTACAAAAAAATTCCTCAAAGTTGGTAAAAATTGAATTTCGACTCAAATATCTTTTCAAAAATTTGAGATATAATCTTCAAATTAATTTTATTTTATAAGAGGTTTTGTTTTCAACATTCTGAAAAATTTTGAAAAAAATCGAATTGACAGTTTTCTTACAAAAAATTAAAAACCAAAAAAAATATTTTTCAAAAGTTGTTAAAAATTGATTTTCGACTCAAATATCTTTTCAAAAATTTGAGATTATGCCGTCCAACTAATTTTAACTTATAAGAAATATTCTTTTCAACATTAGGACAAATTTTGAGAAAAATCGAATTGACAGTTTTTTTTTATAAAAAATAAAAACTTAAAAAAAAATTGATAAAAGTTGGTAATTGTTACCAACAATATACATATCTATAATATGTTTGATATTTCGACTCAAATATCTTTTCAAAACTTTGAGATATTGGCTTTAAACTACTTTTATCTTTCAAAATATATTGTTTTCAACATTCAGTAAAATTTTGAAAAAAAAAATCGAATCGACAATTTTTTTACAAAAAATTAAAAACCTAAACAAAAAAAAAAAACTTGGTAAAAATTTACTTTTGACTCAAATAGCTTTTCAAAAATTAAAAATATTGGTTTCAAACTTATTTTATTTCAAAGAAAATATTATTTTCGATATTCAATAAAATAAAATCCATAAAAAATAGTACGCAAATTTGGTAAAAATTGATACCTACAATCTACATATAGCATTTGATGATTTAAGCAAGACAAATTGACAAACGGGATGGGAAGTTATCAGGGTGAGTCGCATCCCAGCCTCTTTTTTATGATTTAATTTTGGTTGCAATTGAAATTAAAGCTCAAAACAAGGTGCAGAGTGATGTTCTGGGTTAAAGTAGTAGGTGAATTGCCTGTATTAATAACAGCATAAGGAGGTTTACAATCAGCTCTACCATTTCTTCAAAAATCCAGAAGGAAAACTGATGAAATATAAACCTGTTTGGAAAAAAAGAACCTCTTTAGAAATAGGAGTAGAGAGATTTGACTGAAAATATTAGGTCCACAAAATAACTGAATTTTCAGACTTCCACTTAGAACCGTTTTCTTAAAGAGTCATCAAAACACTCAATTTATTTATGCTTTAAGTGATGAAAGGTTAGGACACTTTCACACTGGACTATATTCGAGGTATATGCTTTTTTTTTCGACTGTCATGCCAGATTTCTGAGTTCTATCCCTGCTTCTAAAAGCTTTTTCCACGGATACTTCCTCTAACTTTGAATTGAAAAATCTTCCGAGAGTAATTCTGAAAAATGGTAGTCAAATGAGCCGTTTAGATTTGGCATAAAAACAGTCCTTTTCTCCTTTTCTTGAAATTACCCGCAAACAAAATTGGTTGCGTGTTGTAAGCCCCTAGGTCCCGGTGCTTCAAAACCTGTAGCATCACCAAATTTATTTATTTTCATGTTTAATGTTTCCCCTTTAAGTCAAAATGACAGCTTCTTAATCCTTTAAGGAGAAAAAGATTCAAAAAGCCGAAAATAATACAATTTCGAAATTATCATCTATAATTCGAAAGATCAAAGATATTGAAGAACTTTTAAATGAATTTGATGTGTTTAACTTCTATATCTTCTGTTGTGCTTAAAAAAAAGACAACATTCAAATAGAAAGAATCTAGAAGTGATCCATTGAAAGAAATTAGAAAAGGTCTAAGCTAACCTCAAAATCTGTAAGTTGGTAACAACCTTAGACTAAAACAGAAAAATATTGGCTATTGTGTGTGATAGAACTGAATTGATTAATAATAAAACTAACAAATTAGTTCGGTATTGGTTCAAGGATCCGTTCATGTTTAACGTTAAATTCTTCAAAATTCTATCTAGTGCTTCAAACACTTCTGAAAATCACAGAAATCGATGTTTCCGATAATTTAGCAAAAAAAAACTTCAAAAAATTCAAAGACACAGATTTTCCCCGATAAACTAAAGTCAACATTATGAATGAAAAATTCCTTAAACAACAAAAACTCTCTCAAAATACACCTTTTTCGCATTGCGGTACAAAAATAAGCTCAATCTCTATCTTCTCATACTTTTTACAACTCTCTGCTTTTCATTTATAAGAATTTAATTTTATTCGACTTCCAAAAACAAAAAAAATATGTAATTCCAAGGATAAAACATAAGAAAAGCATAATATCAAAAGTTTTTGTATTTAAGCAAAAGCAAACCAACTTAAGCATGAAGTATAATCGTCTTAAAATGTTGCACCTCTTTAGACTTCTCTAAACGTCGAATGATTTCCATATTTGAAATTTCTTTTCTTTTTTTTTCGTTTTTGTTTTGTTATAAAACTAAACTTTCAGCGGTAGACCCCTTAGTGCATTTTCATATACCAACTTAAATACATATATACTTATGTAGTTACCAGAAATAACCTCTTGGTTACCCATAGCGCTAGCATCGTTTATTTGCCGCTTCTCCTGAAGCAATTTTACAGTGAAAATTTGCTTATAATTGGATTCCATGTAATACTGGGATTCTGACTTCAATATACGAGTAGCTTGTTATTCGCATAGTTTCATATTTGAAAAGTGTTTGAGAGAAAAAGAGGGATAGAGAAATACCTATCTAAACACATCATCATAGGTATACAATGTGTAGATACATCAGAGGTAAAAAGGAAATTGCTCCTCTCTCCCCTCTCTCCTCTTTCGGTTGAAATTCAATTTTATAAAGTTCTAGAAGAATGACATTAGGTTTAGGTTTTACTGTTGTTGACTTTCGCGCTATAATGATACAAGAAAAAAAAAGTAATTCCGCATCCAACTATCTATCTATCTAAATGGACAAATGTACCTTTACACATAGAACAGGTATAACTACTATCTTTCCATGTTATGTCTCTACCTTTCTTCCCTTCCCGTTTCATCTGAATCACCATCGCATCCGTCTATGAGGGACAAATGTCATGGCCCTACAACAATCTGTTGTAATTCTCTTCCGGCAAACAAACAATGTAATTACAGTCAACCATCAACCATCATAAGATTGAGCGTTGAATGAGCTTATGGTTATATATAAACTACTACCTACCAGTGGCGAGGCGTGACTTATTTCTAAAGGTAAGTCGGAGAAAAATGAGCGACTAGAAAAAATATCAGAAATGTACTTAATGAAATGTACTTGCTGAAAAAGATCTCTCAACTGAAGCAACACTTATCGGAGTTGTTAAAAACAATCTACTTAAATAAAAAATTTGTGGAAATGTGTCACGTAACATATCATTCTTAAAATGTTTATGGAGTGCTACAACTTTAAGGTGACGAAGAGATGGAGTTGTATACAAAACTTTAAGTTAATTTTGTAAAGCCGCAAAATCGAAAAAAATGTTGTCATCAGAAAAATTTTACGAATAAAAAGTGATTATATCTCCAAAACAATTTTGTGCAACAAAAAATAACGTTTTTAACATCTGGTAAAATTTTGAGAAAAATCAAATTGACAGTTTTTTCAACAAAAAATAACAATACTAAAAAAAACAATACTAAAACTTAGTACAAAAATTTAATTTCCACTCAAAATAGCTTTTCAAAAATTAAAAATATTGTCTTCAAACTTTTTTATTTCACAGAAAATATTGTTTTCGATATTCTGTAGTTTTTTTTATCAAAATCCAACATTCCGTTTTTTCATAAAAAATAAAATCTACAAAAAATAGTACGCAAATTTGATAAAAATTGATGTTCGGTTCTTGATATCTCTTAAATTAATTTCATTCATCCAATTTGTAAAAATAAAAGAAATGCTACTAAAATTGGTAAACATTTGTTTTCGACTAAAAATCAATTTCACAAAACAATTTCTTTATATGAAAAATATTGTTGGTAATTTTAAAATTTTTAAGAATAATTAATTCAACTGACAACTTTTTTAACATAACCCGAAAACCTACAAAAATCTTTGCTTTCTTATTTAAGATAAGCTCAATGGAGGGGTAGAGCGTCCTATTTCTATCACTTTTTTTTCTTTAAGAAATTAAGTTTCCCAAAGCTATTATTTTTATCTAACAGTAATCTATTCCTGTAAGAGCCATTGTGAATTTTGAGTAACTAAAATTTAAACAAAATGCAACTACTTTTCACAAATCACTTCCAATTCAAACTTTAATTAACTTTTTATCTTAAATCAATAATTTTGTTGTTCACACTTTTATTCATATCTACACCTTGCACTGCAATCTGCTTGTAAACTGTATTTTAGAACAAAATCTCATTTGCCTAGTTAATTTTGGCTACTTGTGCCACTTAACTAAAATTACAGTAACTTTCTGACAAAAATTATTCCACTACGCAATTTTCTTTAAGTGGCAACCCCAACTTCATAAACTTTATCCGCCGAGAATGAAGGAAAATATCCAATAAGTCCATAAGAGACGGGTTATGTTTGGCTTTTTCCTATACAGAATGGTTAAATTTGTGTTTACTCTATGAAAATGAATAACAAGTGTAGTGCGTCAACGTATTGCTTTGCTTTGCTAGGCTCAACCTGACCTGACATGCGCAATGAGTATTTCTCCATTTCTAACACTCTTGTTTGTTTTTTGCACAAGCAAGTGAATTTTCAGATACATACAAATTCATCGGATGAAAGCCGGTGAACATCGGGTTATTTCTATGCTTAAGAAAGCGTTGGTTGAACAAAGAAGCACGCGCCTAGCGAGAAGTAGAAGAGAAAACGGGAGAGAAAACAAATTTTGTTCTATTCAGGGATAAAATAATAACCCGGCATACCTTTAAAGAAGAAAATACATGTTGATTGAATTATTGTAAAGTAATGTCGATGTCACAAGCGTTGCTGTTGTATGATTTGTTTATATACATGTTGCGTGAAGTTTGTTTGTTGATATTGAGATTTACAAAAGGTAAGTCGATGGGAATCGGCTTATATGGTGCCATCGCCACTGCTACCTACAGAAGAAGACTGTAATCAAAATAAGTTTTACAAAACAATCTTAATTTGAGCTCAAGGACTTTGCCCTTGTTCATTTGTCGTTTTCTGTTTTTCACTTTTGCCAGTTGCCACATAAATGAGATTTCATTTCCAGACATTTAATTTGAAGATTTGACAAGCTAATTGCAGAGGTACACGATGGCGTTTGTTGTCGTCTTCGTCGTTGTCGTCGTCGGTCGTCGTTGAACACGGGGACTAGGAAGGATAACAATACACCCAATCCTATATAAAGACTATCATATCGAGAGCTACGGAATGACGAATGAATATCACTCCAGCTAATAAATGTCAAAGTTTGCCCATACAATTCTTCATTTAAATCATAGAAAAGTAGAAGAAGACGAATGAATTCCGTACACACAGACTAACCAGAACCAGAACCACCTCTTTGAGAATTTTTGAACATCTACCTACCTAGCTACCTGAACTGAAATCAGTTTAAACTTTTCTTTCGTCCGCCACTCCATCTGTTGTCGTTGTCGGTGGATCAGCATCAGGACAGGAGCACAAGCAACTATACAGAAGAAGAGAAAAAAAAAATTAAACAAAATCGAACTAAAGCGTCCTGCTTGTTGGCCCCCAAACATGCTTAAACGGTTCAGCTCCGATTTTTAGGTCACCTGAATACGAAATGACCATCTACTTCCACCACCACCAGTAGTAGTCAGCCGTCGTCCGTCGACACTGAACATATTTCTATTTGCTTGGCGTTGTTATATAATGAACATGGGCGGATTATGCGGAAAAGAAACGAAACGAAATCGGGTTTTGACCCCAAAGAAACCCTAATTTAAGTTGTCTTTCTGTTTTTATTCCATTATCCGGATATACACACTTCCATTATCCGGATATACACACTTCCATTATCCGGATATACACCAGAGTTGTTTAGAAACCAGACACTATCTGGATAATTCGGATAACTGACCTTTAGCTTGGATATTTTTCTTATATAATTATAAACGTCTTTTTCAAACAGCTCCAATATATTGTGGCTATCTTAGATACTTTAGATATTGAACCCCCCGCAACAATATAAAAATTTTGCTTATCCGATAGAATTTTGATACTTTGAACATCTCATCCTAAAACGTATATTATGCAACACTATCAAAATCGGATAACTGTCCTTTGTGAAAATTTCATATTTCTATATTTATCTGGACATTTTTCGAAAGGCTTGAGTGTCAAAATATTATCCGGATAAATTGGATATTTTACACTTTAATGTTATTCCAGTTATCTTCTCAACACTTTCAGGATAGTTTCAATGTTTGATCTTAAATGAGGAAATTTTTTGTAGCTTTAAAATCTCATATCATAACTATACGGACTTTTTTAATAACACTTGACATTTAGATTATCCGATACTACCCAAACACGTTGAACTAACCAGGATAGATACTTTAACCTTTTCTTTTATCCGGTTATCTGATACTAACTGCAAATTTCAAAAATTATGCAGATAGATCTTGAATTTGGATCTTTTTCAGTTAAACGAATAATCCGCCTACTTCTATCACTCGACCATTTAGGGGAACTTGGGAGATAGCATTTTTGACAGGTAATGACGTTTTACGGATATGCATAATGACAAACAAAATAAAAAAATATAAAATCGGGAAAATCTAGAAGTGTCATTGGTGTTAGTCAGGCAAGCCTGCAGTCTATACGTTTTAACATGTTAAGTCATATGCAAATTACGGCTATCTGACCTTAAATTTCGACCTTATATTTATCCGGATAATTTGGCATACTTCATCCGACACTTTCTGCATAGTTCGAATGTCTGGTCTTTTTGTATTGCTTCAAAAGCTCAGAATTATCCGGATGATTTTGACAATGTATAATCCTAATAAATCTGGAATTTTCGATTATTCAAAGTTATCCAAACATTTGTAACTAACTGAGATAGATATTGGATATCAATACTTCAACCTTTTTTGTTGTCCCATACTTACTGGATAGTTCGGATAACTTCTCACGTTCGTTTCTTTGACTTCATGCATATGTAATTTTGAAGATATTTTAAAAACCTGAGCTTAAATTCGGATCTTTTTCTATTATCCGAATTATCCGGTTTTTTTTATCACTATTTTTAAATCACTTTTAGGATAACATTTATAATCAGATGATAAAGATTTACGGATATGACGAACAGAAATTGAAAATATGGCAACTGTAAAATCCAGCCGTTGGTGTCAGTCAGGCAAGCCTGCAATCTGAAAATGTTAACCGAACACTGTGTCTTTCGGGACAGATGGATAGAGATTTTGCAATTTGGAGGTCGAGCAACTTAATTGGATGTAGCCTCTTTCTATATATACTATACACAAACTCATACCTCCCTACATACAAAAGTAGGTAGATATAGATATACAACAGAGGTTATTTTTGTGGGATGAGTTCAGAGGTGATGGTTGTTATGTCGTGATGCGGCGAAGAGGTGGTGAGGCAATTTATGAGAGCGCAAGGGGATGGATGATATTCGAATTCCACATGGAAATATCCAAATAAATCAGTGTGTTTTTCTGTGTATGTATATTTTATATTTATGTATATGTGTGTGTGGTATATGTGTTCGTGTATATGATGAATTAATGATGTTCATCGTTCGGGGAATTTTGGGTGAATAAATTATTGAAGTTTCAATCGGGTTTTACCAGGCTTAGGTGGAAATTACACAGAGAAGAGAGAGAGAGAGAGAAAGAGACCTCTAATTAATGGGAAAACTTTAGTACTTAAATCAATTAAAGTACTAGAATTACAAAACTTCTAAAAGAGAGTACCTAATAGGATAAATGAAGATATACATAGGTAACTAAGAACCTATAGTTTATCAGATTCAGACGGAAGAGGATACCTAACGTCCATCTTGAATGATTTTGAAAATTTAATTTTTTGTTGTTGTTGTTGTCGTTGTTGTAGAAATGTCACGGGGAGTCAGATGTTGGTTATTTCTTCTGAATTAATTTATAATTATTTAATAGGAATGGAATGGACAATCGGTGCGCGGTATGAGTTTATTTCATTAAAACGCAAAACAGAAATCATCAACAATTCAAATCCGTTTCAAATTACATAAACATTTATAATTAGCTTTGAAGATTGATACCTTAATCTATACCTATACCTTCTAGGTTCTTAATTACTTCCAAGGTTCCAGGAAAAAGAGAAGATTTTGAAATTCTTTGAATTGATTTTCATTTCAAAACGCTTTTCTGACTTAGGAAGGATTTCAAATGAAATAAATAATAACGGGTGATTTTTTAAGAGCTTGAAAACTTAAAAAAAAAAAAAACGCATAAAATTTGCAAAATCTCATCGATTCTTTATTTGAAACGTTAGATTGGTCCATGACATTTACTTTTTGAAGATAATTTCATTTAAATGTTGACCGCGGCTGCGTCTTAGGGGGTCCATTCGGAAAGTCCAATTTTGGGTAACTTTTTCGAGCATTTCGGCCGGAATAGCACGAATTTCTTCGGAAATGTTGTCTTCCAAAGCTGGAATAGTTGCTGGCTTATTTGTGTAGACTTTAGACTTGACGTAGCCCCACAAAAAATAGTCTAAAGGCGTCAAATCGCATGATCCTGGTGGCCAACTTACCGGTCCATTCCTTGAGATGAATTGTTCTCCGAAGTTTTCCCTCAAAATGGCCATAGAATCGCGAGCTGTGTGGCATGTAGCGCCATCTTGTTGAAACCACATGTCAACCAAGTTCAGTTCCTCCATTTTTGGCAACAAAAAGTTTGTTAGCATTGAACGATAGCGATCGCCATTCACCGTAACGTTGCGTCCAACAGCATCTTTGAAAAAATACGGTCCAATGATTCCACCAGCGTACAAACCACACCAAACAGTGCATTTTTCAGGATGCATGGGCAGTTCTTGAACGGCTCCTGGTTGCTCTTCACTCCAAATGCGGCAATTTTGCTTATTTACGTAGCCATTCAACCAGAAATGAGCCTCATCGCTGAACAAAATTTGTCGATAAAAAAGCGGATTTTCTGCCAACTTTTCTAGGGCCCATTCATTGAAAATTCGACGTTGTGGCAGATCGTTCGGCTTCAGTTCTTGCACGAGCTGTATTTTATACGGTTTTACACCAAGATCTTTGCGTAAAATCTTCCATGTGGTCGAATAACACAAACCCAATTGCTGCGAACGGCGACGAATCGACATTTCACGGTCTTCAGCAACACTCTCAGAAACAGACGCAATATTCTCTTCTGTACGCACTGTACGCATTCGTGTGGTTGGTTTAATGTCCAATAAAGTAAACTGAGTGCGAAACTTGGTCACAATCGCATTAATTGTTTGCTCACTTGGTCGATTATGTAGACCATAAATCGGACGTAAAGCGCGAAACACATTTCGAACCGAACACTGATTTTGGTAATAAAATTCAATGATTTGCAAGCGTTGCTCGTTAGTAAGTCTATTCATGATGAAATGTCAAAGCATACTGAGCATCTTTCTCTTTGACACCATGTCTGAAATCCCGCGTGATCTGTCAAATACTAATGCATGAAAATCCTAACCTCAAAAAAATCACCCATTACTTTTGGAAAAGTATAGATAGTTTTGGTCACGTGTTTGTGTGATATTCATTGTACAATAATTCAATGAATTTAAAGTCCAAATTAAGTCATTAAGTATTGTAGTAAATGTGTTGTGTCTAGAGGGGCACTGTTTCCAGATATCACTGCAACAATTACGAAACTGAAACACACACAGGGCCGGATTTAAAGGTCCAGAGGCCTCGGGGTAATAAAGGAGCGGAGGCCCCCTCTCGCCCCAAATTATTTGCAAAATAAAGTAAACCATTTTTTTTTACTCGAGTTTTTCAATAAATAATTTATTGTGAAACCAAGTAGATTCTTTTAGTATTGAACAAACACATATAAATATAAACGGAAAAAAAAATTATCTGAAATTAAATTTTAGGGTTACCGAACGGAACCTTGAATCATTTTCGGGTCTTACAACATCTTGTTTGTAGCGTTGAATCGCTTCAAGATATCGTTCCAAAATGTTGCAAACAAAGCGGTTTCGAGACCACTCATCTCCTGTAGAAGGTGCGTTTTCCTCAGGATGTCTTTTTGATCTTTATTGGAAGATATGCTGGTTAGAGCTTCTTCGATTTCCGATTAGCCGTTGACTGAGGCTTTCGTAGCTTCAGCTCGACAAGGCCAACGAGTGTCGCTGAGCTTTTTCAAGACTAAAAACTGGCCGCTTTTCTTCTCCAATAATTTCTCAATCAGAATTAGGTTCCGCTCTGTACTGGCTGTGAACAACGTGTACAAATTCTGCACGAAATCAAAGAATTGAACAGCCGATGGACAAGAGTTAGCAGCTGCCTTTCCCACTAAATTCAGAGAATGACCACAACAAGGAACGAACGCCGATAAATGATTTTTCTCTAAAATAAGAGCCTGTGGCTTTACCGCAGTTTGGTAAAAAGGTGAGAAACCTTTCTTCCATAACTCGAACAACTATAGTTAGTTGATCGATGTGAGAAGAATCCACTGATACGGAATAATCTTTCGATTTTTTAATTCTGGATACTATTTCAGTTAGTACCTTATCACCAATAGAACCGATCAGTTCATCGTAAATCATGGACGAAATGTAACTGACATGACCACTCCCTTTGTTTGCATGCTCTTTCAAATGGGTTGCCAAGATTGGTTCATACTCGGCTAGGAATTCCAAAATGCCCAGGAAATTTCTATTTCTTGGTGAGCCAACAATTTCATTGTCACCTCGAAAGGCTAATCCGCGTTCAGCAATGAATTTAATGGTACTAACGATAATTCTCAGGATTTTTCACCAATACTTGTTTTGTTGAGCCTCTTGCATCGCTATAGCTCTTTATCGATGCGTTGGAAAAAGAATGAAATAAGTTTTGTATTTGCATTCCAAAAACAAAAAGACTAAAAGAGCCTTATAAAATATCTTATATATAAATAAAATAATTGGTCAAATACACATAACAATATTCTATTTATATGGAACCACATCGGGTTTTGAACGAAGCTTCATCGTCTATAACCTCCACTGAAATCCATAACCTTTGTCTTAAAAATATCAACAATTACCCCAAGTTTCAAAGAACAAAAAAAAGCAACCTTTTAATCAGTTAAGAGCTCTTTAAAGTTCATTTAAACTCTTCATCAAATGAACCACAAAATTTCTGCACCTCTTATGAATTGATTTCAAACAATACAAAAACTTTTTCAAAAAACTTCAGTTAGTTACACAAAAGAAAAAGAAATGAACAAAAACTATTGAATCGAATTTTTATATAGCTCAAAACCAAAGACAAACTACGACTAAATTGTAGTCCAACAAAATCCCTCCCCTTAAAAAATTCTACTTCAACAAACAAAATAAAAAAAAAAAACATTTCCAAACAACAAATAAAAGACTTCTTAGTAGAGGTCCTACCCTATACCCAATATTTATTCTTATAGGTAACTAAACTTTATCGTTGGCTTCCTTCTAAAAATATATATCACAACAGAAAACAATAAAACTTCGTTATAGGTACATCAGCGTTACATCCTCGCGCAAGCTATAATTATATTATTCCTTTATCGCTGCTGGAAGATCCATCTTTCTGCTGCTGCTGCTTCTACTGCTCAAAGGCTCCTACTACAGGTTCTTTCGAATATAGCTAAGCTAAAATCAACTTGAAAATTGTAAGCTTAAACGGAAAGTTTCTCCATTTTAAAAGTTTTTCGTTTTTCGTTATTTCGTTTGTGTTTTTTTATATTTTTTAATTTACTGCTCTTTCATCAAATCCGCACAAGTTTGGTAATAACCAAAAATTGCTCAACTCTCGTGCCATTATTTTTGGAGCTATATACATGTAAGAACCTACCTAAATCCTAGAAGAACACATCCCTATTTATATAAAAACACCACCAACAACAGCAGCACGGAAAAGAAAGAACTTCAACTCGTCATGATCCGTCATTTCTTTATAGCTTCATATAGTTTAGTTTGGTTTGGTGTTATGTACAGAAAGATACTCGTACTTCTTTTGTACCTAGAAATGATGATGGCTTCAAGTGCAAGACGAACGCATGCACGTTATCCCTATATACATATAACTTTTCACTCGGTTTTAAAGTAATTGAAACTTTCATCCTGATTCCCGACACTATTATATTGTCAGAAAACAAAGGAGTGAATTTTGGAAGGAGATGTTTTTAGTTGAAAATGGTGGTATCCTTGCAAGAAGATGATGGTCTTTATAGATATTATTCGCACATTCAATGAAGATATTTAAGTTAAATACTTCAACATACACCTTTTATATATCGTATCAATATAATGAAACCATAGCACGTACGGTGTATACCTACGTTTCGTATTTCGTTTGGTATTTAAACATTTAACCAAAAGCCCGAAAACCGTGTCTTAATCTCTCTTTTGGGAACTTCATGTGGTATCTTTTAACAAAGTGGCCCCTTTTCACACACAAAATTGGATAGATATCTTCCTACACTTGAGTCTTATATGTATCCATATAGCTACTTAGCAAATATTGCTTCTTAAACTGACAGAGAGTGAAGATGAAGATGCATTCTTCACTTCACTTCACTTCACTTCTATTCTTGCCAATGCAATCAACAAGAAAATTACACGGATTAAGTGAAAAACTTTTGAACAGCATAAACTGATAGGAAACTCTCATTTTATTCATTCAAGTTTCGAGAAAGGATTAGCTATTCTTCAAAGTTTTATAAATCATCAAGATGGATATGTTATTAAAACAAAATATACAGTAGAAGCCAGATAAAAATATCTTCAGACTTAAGATAAATAAAATGCAAAAAAAAAAGTTTGAACTAGTTATTCTTTAGTGAATTATATGTATATATATGTTTTTGACTTGAAGTCGACAACACTTTATCTTGTGTCATTAAATTTAACAGCTGACAGATGTTATTTCCTTGAATCAAAATGGTAAAACTTTGCCATTCATTTATGCACTGAAATACAGATTTTTACGATGTTAAAAAATAGCACTGAGCTATCAGCTTTTTCAGCTTCCAAACTTAGAAATTAATTTTAATTTTGTACACATAAGTATATCTAAAACCCTATAAAAAAGGGAATTATTAACATTGGAAGGAAGTTATTGTAATCGGACCGATTAGTCGAATTAAAAATTTTGACATATCTCGACGTTTCAAGGTCACTAGAGTTGAAATAAAAAGTTTTTAGAGAAATGTCTGTGCTTCCGTACGTTCGCGAAGTTGATTTCGTCATCCATATCTCAAGAACCAGTTGAGATATCGACTTCGAATAAATTTTGTTATACAGATCATAATGCAGAAAGATGCCGAAAGGACTCTCAAAAAAATTGAGTGGGTAGTTTTTTTACCATAGCAATTTATAAAAGTGGCTGGGATGCGACCCACACTGATAACTTCCCATCCTGTCTATCGATTTATATAAATTTTTATAAAAAAAATTACTGAATGTTAAAAACAATATTTTTTATAAAATAAAATTAATTTGAAGCCATCTCAAATTTTTGAAAAGATATTTGAGTCAAAAATCAATTTTTACCAACTTTTATTAATTCTTGTTTTTAGGTTTTTATTTTTTGTAAAAAACTGTAAATTCGATTTTTTCTCAGAATTTTAACAAATGTTCAAAACAATATTTTTTATAAGATAAAATTAGTTTGGAGCCAATATCTCAAAGTTATGAAAAGATATTTAGGTCGGAAATCAATTGTTACCAACTTTTGTTAGTTTTTTTTAGGTTTTTAATTTTTTGTAAGAAAACTGTCAATTCGATTTTTCTCAAAATTTAACTTAATGTTGACAACAATATTTTTTGAAATAGGAAAGTAGTTTAAAGCCAATATCTCAAAGTTTTGAAAAGATATTTGAGTCGAAAATCAATTTTTACCAATTTTTTTTTTAATTTTTTGTATGTTTTTATTTTTTGTAAAAAAACTGTCGATTCGATTTTTCTCAACATTTTTCAGAATGTTGAAAATAAAACCTTTTATACAATAAAATTAATTTGAAGATTATATTTCAAATTTTTGAAAAGATATTTGAGTCGAAATTCAATTTTTACCAACTTTGAGTAATGTTTTTTTAGGTTTTTATTTTTTATAAAAAAACTGTCAATTAAATTTTTCTCAAAATTTTATCAGATGACAAAAACATCATTCTTCGTTGCATAAAATTGTTTTGGATATGAAATCATATTTTAATCGTAAAATTTTCGAAGTGACAAATTTTTTTTCAGTTTTTTTTGAATTATAAAGAAAACCGGTAATTGGATTTTTTTTTCCAAAAATAAACTCGTTTTGTATTACGCTACAATATATAATATAAAATTTAATTCAAGTCTCTAGCGTTATTGGTTAGTGAGATATTTAGGTTTAACCAAAATTTTCACTTTTTTTAAACTGCTATGGTAAGAAAACCACCCACGCAATTTTCTCGAGAGCCCTTTCTGCATCTTTCTGCATTATTATCAAGATTTATTTGAAGTCGATATCTCTACTGGTTCTTGAGCTATGGAGGACGAAAAAAACGTCGCGAACGTACGGAGGCACAGACATCTCTCTAAAAACTTTTTATTTCAACTCTAGGGAGCTTGAAACGTCGAGAAATGTCAAAATTTTCAATTTGACAAATCGGACCCAATTCAATAACTTCCTATGGGAAGTTAAAAAAGGTGAACATTTTGGTTAACCTAAAATATCTCATGAACCAACAACTCTAGCAAGTTGAATTTAATTTTACATTATGACTTATACCAAACTAGTATATTTTTGTAACAAATTCTAAATAACGGATTTTTTTAATAAATCAAAAAAAAATGAAAAAAAAATATTTGTCACCTCGAATATTTTACGAACAAAAAATTAATTTATTCCCAAAATAATTTTATACAACGAGGAATAACGTTTTTGACATCTGGTAAAATTTTGAGAAAAATTGACAGTTTTTTTACAAAAAATAAAAATTCTAAAAAAAAACATTACTAAAATTTGTAAAAATTGATTTTCGACCCAATTATCTTTTCAAAAATTTGAGATTATGGCTCCAAACTTGATTTTGTAAAAAATATTGTTTTCAACATTCGGTAATTCAAAAGATAAAAACCTAAGAAAAAAAACAATACTAAAACTTGGTAAAAATCTTTTCAAAAATTAAAAATATTGGCTTCAAATTTTATTTAACAAAAAAATATTGTTTTCGACATTCAGTAAATTTTGTATAAAAATCCAACAGTCCATTTTTTCATAAAAAAATAAAATCTACAATTGGTTATCGATATTTCGTCAACAATAGACTTCAAATAAATTTCATTTATCCAATTTCTTATTTTTTTATATAAAAAATAAAAACTTTTAAGAAATGCTACTAAAATTAGTAAAAATTGGTTAACAAAAATAGATTTTGTAATTTTTAAGTTTTTAAGAGTAATTCAACTGACAACTTTTTTAACAAAAGTTGAAAACCTACAAACTTTAAGCAAGACAAATCGACAGACGTGATGGGAAGTTATCAGTGTGGGTCGCATCCTAGCCTCTTTTTATTATTTTTTATCTGAAAGGCGCATGTATGCCATTAAATGTGGAGTATGACATCATTCAAATGCCCGCCTCGGCTTCTTCCGGTAGCACGGATCCGAGTGGTCCAATTTTCAATTGAGTCTTCCGCATAGATCCGGCTGAATGCTGAATTTGAGCGATGGCCTGTTTTATGTTCACCTTTAGGGCATCGGTCGATTGTGATTGTGGTTTATTTGCATAGACCTGCGACTTCAAGAAACCCCACAGGAAAAAGTATAGCGGGGTCAATTCGCATGACCTTGGTGGCCAATTCACCTAACCCCTTCAAGAGATAACCTTACTCTCAAATTGTTCATGCAAAATGTTAATCGGTTTGCCGTGTGGCACGTAGCGCAGTCCTTCTGGAACCACATGTCGTCTAGGTCCATATGGTTCAATTTGGGCCATAAGAAATTAGTTATCATTGTTATCTAGCGCTTTCTGTTGACGGTGACCGTCTCACTAAAGTCCTTTTCAAAAAAGTACGGACCAATTACGCCACGCGCCGGCTTAAAATCCACACCAAACGGCTACTTTTTGAGGATGCATTATCACCTGGTGAACCTCGCGTGGGTTGTTGTCGTCCCATATACGGCAATTTTGCTTGTTAACACAGCCGTTCATCCAATCATGATTTTTCAGCCAAAATTGGGGTCCTTTTCCAAACGATTCGAATCCCAGTCAGCGAACAAACGGTGGCGTTGTCTATGGTCATGAACTTTGAGCTCCTGGGTCAGTTGGATCTTGTACCGCTGTAGGGCCAAGTTCCGACGCAAAATTCACCAAGTTGAAGTCTGCGAAAGGCCGAGTTCTTGTGACTGCCTCGGGTTCTGCTGTATACTTTCACGGCGATGTTCTCGGCCGATCTTGCGTTCCTTGAACGTACGGGTGTTGGCGGATTGTTTACTGAACCGGTCGTCTCAAATTTGGACACCAAACGTTGAAGAGTCGACTGTGAAGGGCCACCACGTCTACCGTAAAATGGGCGCAATGCGCGCAACGTTTGAATCAACCAACACTCAACTTGATAATAAAGTTTTGTCATTTTAAAGTGCTGTTCAATCGTATAACTTGCCAAAATCTACCCGCGCCAATTGAAAAACCCTTTATAAGTGATTGCTTACAATAATTTTTTCAGGGTATAACGGTGTTCCCTCATGTCTACTGTTTCTTGAATTTGTTGATGCTGAAATCACCTTTTAATATAGAAATTTATTGTCATGTATATTATTTTATAAATCAGGGTAAAGGCTTGCAATAAGTTCAGAATTACTCTGTACTAAATTGCAAAAATCTTCCGTTAGTGTCACATAGAACTCGGCATTGGGTTTTAACTGCCCATCTCCTATTTAGAAACATAAAATCATGAATAATTTTGCAATACCAAAAGTACTGAAATTCTAAAAGTTTAAGTTTATTTTAGGCTATAATCTTTTGGGATATTAATTTTGAAGTGTCGCAAGAAAAAACTTGATTTTTTTAAAACTTCTAGGTCTTAAAGTTTTAAGGCTTTAGGGAAAAGGTCTAAATTCTTTAAATGATAAAAGTTTAAAATTTAAAAGTTGGTTACAAATTTACGGTTTTTGACTTAGCTTAAGAAAACTGTGAGAGATCCGAAAATATCTTGAAATGTGTTGCCGTGAAAACAATTTTAAAATCAAACAGAACTAATTAAACGTACTAACACAGATGATCCGCTTCACGCGTTGTTTTAGGAGCTTAATCGAGAGGTGTACTAAAAAAAACAATTTTACCTGAAGTAAGAATGTATTATGATGCTCAGCTGAATATTTCCCTAGATTTCTAAAAAATTCATCTCATCTATCAGAAAAAGATTTCCTAAGTACCCGTGGCATGATGGTTAGTGCGTTGGATTGTCATGCCAGAGGCCTTGGGTTCAATCGCTGCCTGTGCCATTTAAAGTTTTTTTTCACGGGTACTGCCTCTTGCGAGCAATTGACAAATCCTCCAAGAGTAATTCTTGTCATGAAAAGTGACATTAGCAGTTCGGATTCGGCTTAAAACTGTAGGTCCCCTCCATCCCTGACAACAGTACTCGCACACAGGAATGGTTGAAAGTTGTAAGTCACAAGGCCCTAGATCTCAACGGACTGCGCCAAATTACTTATTTTATTTTTTAATATGACGGATTATATTTCGAAATGTTAAACCGCGACTTGTAACCTTAAATGCATAGCTAACGATTTTATTTATTCAAATTGACAGGATTGTTATACACAAAATTTCGGGCTTAATACCAAAATATATCAGTAGAAACATGGATTTATCAGTTAAACAAAGGCTGTAGGTCAAAAGGTTTAAAAGCCATTTAAACAATTTTTGATCAAGACTTTCTCACTTTCACTGCAATTATCTGAAAACACTCCTAAGGCAATGACCAAAATTATTTCAACATCAAAACATTTAACATCATTTTTAATTTGTTTAAGTTTACAAAGAAAGTTTATAAATTTATAAAACTTTAAACAAATGTATCAAAAATTTGTATGACAGACATTTTGCGTTACCGTTAAGTTATATTTTCTTTCAGACTAAATTAAGAGCTTTAAATGCTCAGTAAAAACAAAAACTTATGAAAATGTTTGAAAATATCGTAAATCTTCTTAGGGATTTATTTTTCAAAAAAAAAAAAAAATGATTAAGAAAATTCTTCTCCATTAATGCTTTTTTTTTTGTTGTATGGCAACACTGGTACTAAATAATCTCAATCAAAAATTCATATTTCTTCCCTCTTGAGAATCTCAAAAACTGGTTCTCTGAATTTTCTCTTTTTTGACCAATTAATCGAGATTGTACTGTAGTGTATTTTCTTTGATGAAGCTGTAAGTGGTTGTACGTATATATATGGTATACCCATTCATCACATATGTACATCCAACGACTTATTTCGCCTCTGGTTAATACCCACCTACCCTACATACATTAGTGTTGTTATACACATATAGTCGTAGGTAGAACGCATAATAGTCATCGTCATGTTAAATGTCCTTGCTTTGCCAAAACATTGGGCAATAAACTTATTCGTCCGGAATAACTTTTTGGCCCTCATAAAATGAGTAAATATTTCAAAAACGATGTACCTTAGCCGCACATGCAGAGGCTATATAAATATAGTAGATAGGAGGTACAAATTTTATATGGACCAAAGTATCAAGGATCTGGCAATGGCTATATGGCAAGCCCTTACCCATTATTTCAAAGAGGAGATAACTTTGTTTTTGCCCTCGCCATATGTGAAGCTTATAATCCGTTTCGACAGCCGACAGCCGACAGCCATACTCGTAGCCGCAGCCGAGAGTAGCTGGATAGATAGGTGAGTTCTGTTTCTGTTTTCGTTCGAAGAAATTATAGCCCGCATTTACGGGAATAACCATATCTCGACTATACTCGCTTCGCTCTATGTTCGGTGCTTGAAGGCCATTTTTGCCAGATGATGGTGATGTCTGATGTGTTTTGCGGAATTGGAGTGGAGTCGCTTATATTACACACATCACAACATTTTCGAGGAGTACGGTATAACATTATACATATTTTTGGAAAGGTGTCTGTATTAGATGCCTACTTAGCAGTCCATAAAGCTGCAATGGCTTCACTTATTATGTACCATGCCATATAACAACCTACCTACCTAATATGTACGTAGATTATGATGGCAAAAGGATACTGAAACGGGCTTACATATATGTAGGTATTCGTATATGAGCCAAAGTCATAAACGCACACAAGAAATTTTATGTTCCCTTTGGCGCGGTGGTGGGAGGTGGCGCAAAAAGGACGAAAACCAGAACGAGTGATTACGAGCTAGCAGCAAAAGTTCCAGGAAGTTCCGGAAAGGGGAGGCAATATAGGATGGAAAAAATCATAAGAGCAAATAGCCAATTAGGCCAAATGGGGTAATTACTGTAAATTACTTTATTTACTGCCAAAATCGCCTAATATAGGGTTGGACACGGCATCCGACATCCAACATCCAACATCGACCGACGACGACGTCGAAGTCGAAGTCGAATCCAAAGTCGACAGTTGGAAAAGGACTCTAGTGTAATCATTATCATCAAGTTCAATGGATTTGAAATAATTTTTTGTTCTGTTTCCTTTCGTGTGTGTTTTTTTTTTGAAATTATTTCGTCCTTTCTTCTTATACCGGATGTTAACGCCACATGTGTGCTTGCGATATGCCCCCTTTGATACCCGGCACCGGGCACGGCTTGGCTCGGCTCGACTGGACTCGGGTCATATATAAAAGGGTCTTCCGTTTTATTTCAGGAAAAAAATATTGTCCACCATTTGACCGTCTTGATTGGAATTTATAGTGTCACCCTTTTATATATTTATGGAAGTGTGTTCAGTGTTTACAATTTGTTCTACTAAACAACATTATATTGATGTTTGTTAATTAGTTTCTAGGGGTAGGTGGGTTGTATCCTCATCTCATCTCGTATACGAAACGAGAACGAGTATTATGTTTTTGTTTAAGTTTGTTCGAACATTTGTTTTCTATTGGCTAATTGCTATTTGCGTATGTTTAATGACCTGCATGGTGATGAAGGTTTATTGGTTTGTTTTGACAAGTTAATGTGAGTTTCTGTTTCTATGGATGTTGGATGTTATAATGATGTTCTACTCGAGTTTTGCCTTTTCGTTGTGGAAATAGGGAATGGCTTTATGGAAAAATAAAGTATAGTCCTGCAAACATTCAGGATATTGTTTTTCTTTACGAGTTCCATAGATGTATAATTATATACTTGTTTTTATTATACTTTTCATGTTTTGTATGCGCTGTACATTAATATGAGGAGTTGATGACAGAAAAGAGGAAATGTTGTTTGGTGTTAAGTTTGTTTAAATTGAGTTTTGTTTTTCTTTCCGGTTAATATTGTGTTAATGTATACAAACATAGAAATTAGCTTTAGGATAAAGTTAAATGAGGTTTTAGTTTGATTTTTGGAAAAAATAATAGTGCCATTAATAATTTGGAATTTTACCAAGATTTTGAAATGAAGGATGTCTTAAGACAAAAGTTAGAAATAATTGAAAATTGACGCGTTCTAGTTTTTAAACTATAGGTTTTTATATATTAGCAAATGTTTAGAAAAAACCGGGGTGATTTTTTAAAAGCTATAAAAAAGTGTTTAAAAAAAACACATAAAATTCAGAAAAGTGCATGAAATATTTATTTGAATCGATAGTACGGTCCATATAATTTAATGTTTGAAAATTATTTTATGCAAATGTTGACCTTGACTGCGCCTCAAATGGTATATCAGCTCAGTCTTATTTTGGCATACTCTTTCTAACATTTCGCCCGGTATCTCACGAATAAATGCTTCAATATTGTCTTCCAATGCGTCAATTGAAGCGGGCTTGTCTGTATAGACATGAGCTTTAACATAGCCCTATAAAAAATAGTCTAAAGGCGTTAAATCACACGATCTAGGCGGCAAATCGACCGGTCCCAAACGTGAAATAAAATGTTCACCGAACTCACCTCTCAATAAGTCCATTGTTGCGCGTGCAGCTGTGTGGCATGTGACACCGTCTTGTTGAAACCACATGTCATGCAAGTCAAGCTCTTGCATTGCGCTCACCATACACAGTTACGTTACGATTCGCATCATCTTTGAAGAAGTACGGTCCAATGATGCCACCAGCCCATAAACCGCACCAAACTGTGACTTCTTCTGGATGAATTGGTTGCTCTTGCAATGCTTCTGGCTGATATTCACTCCAAAATCAACAATTCTGCTTATTTACGTACTCATTGAGACAAAAATCAGCTTCGTCGCTGAACAAAATTTTTCGGTAAAAAAGTGGATCTTCGGACAACTTTCCAAGAGCAAATTCACCAAAAATTTTACGTTGTAGTAGGTCATTCGGCTTCAATTCTTGCACCAGCTGTATTTTGAAAGGCATCACACCTAAATCCTTCTGCAAAATTTTCCACGTTGTTGAGTAACAGAGGCCCAATTGCTAATTGATGGTCGTCATTAACACTGGCCGATACAGCTGCGATATTTTCTTCAGTTCGCACTCTACGTAAGCGTGTTGGTGGTTTAATGTCCAAAAATGTAAATTTGGTGCGAAATTTATTCACAAAAGCCCGAATAGCCGCTTCAGTCAGTCGATTAAACTGAACATAAAATGGAAGAAGTGTGCGATGAACTTTCTTAACAGAGCACGCATTTTGATAATAAAATTCAATAATTTGCAAGCGTTGTTCGTTTGTAAGACGATTCATGGTTAAATTATTATAGACCAAACTGAAGATGTTTGATAGTGAAACAAAACACGAAACGTAGGTCAGCTGTTTAAACCAATGTTGTCAAAAAGATAATAGCTAAGAAATCACCCTTTAGGTAGCATATTTTAAATTTAAAAGGGAAAAGGGGAAAGGGATAAGTGGTCCATTCACTAAATTGCAAGATATCTTCAAAATTAGATGTATCACATATAGTCACATAAAGTCATAGACATAATATGTAAAGTAGTATGGTTCATTAAAAAGAGTTAGAAAGTAAACAGATATAACGCACCTGAATATAACACCACAAATTTGTTGCAGTACAAAGTCTAACTAGGACAAAAACAAATAACTAAAAGATAATGTATTGACCAATGAATATATACTTATGTGTATTGGAAAAATTAGGTTTTCCTTCGGCTTTTTTGGTCACTTTGATCGTTGCAATGAAACAAGGTTGTTACATTAGCTTTTCCCGACGTTTCGGCAGGGGTTGCTGCCTTCCTCAGGGGAACTTTATTACACATGAAATATAAAACACATAGTACAATATTGTGGACAACAAGAATAAGAAAAAACTTACAATTTAACAGTTAAATTTTAAAAACAATGTAAAAGAAGTGTTTTTTTACATTGTTTTTAAAATTTAATTGTTAAATTGTAAGTTTTTTCTTATTCTTGTTGTCCACAATATTGTACTATGTGTTTTATATTTCATGTGTAATAAAGTTCACCTGAGGAAGGCAGCAACCCCTGCCGAAACGTCGGGAAAAGCTAATGTAACAACCTTGTTTCATTGCAACGATCAAAGTGACCAAAAAAGCCGAAGGAAAACCTAATTTTTCCAATACACATAAAAACAAATAACTGCATTTACTTGAAATATCTCTGAAATTAAAACAATTTCCCTTACAAAATAAATAAATGCTATTGCGACGTAAATCCCATGAACAATTGGTTTATTCGCGTTTCATCCCGGTATTCTCACTTAGACTCATTAGTTAAAGAGTGAAAAAAACTTGTTAATACGCAACTTTTGTTTGTGTTCGGTTCAAATCTTAAACTTTTTTTGGCTCAAACTTTATGTGAACCATATCCAACAAGATTAAAGTATTTTATCACAAAAGGTGGAAAAAAGTTTGCCCGGGCCAGGCAACGAAAAGTGCTCTAATGAAATAAACAATTGCAATTTGTACCACAAATAATTAATTAAACCATAAAATTCATACTTTTATAAATCCTGTTCTGTATACCTTTGAGCGCAATTTTGCAAGTACAGTCAATTATAGATATGCTTTCTTTAGCCGCACTCCACGAATGTATAATTTCTTATCCAAGTCAATATTTTGCACTCATAACAAAGTGTAGATCAAATATAAAATACTTTCTTAAAACATTATAACACTATCCACAACAACTTGAGTCCGGGTACAATATAAGAAAATGCACGTCTGGGTCGCACGAACTTGCACCTGTATCTAAAAAATGTGTTTAAAAATAATATCTACTTTTTACCATTTAGATATAATTCATCTTAAATAATTCAAATGCCATTTTATTTCTCAAATAGAACTTTATCTTCGAAAACCGTTAGTACGTTTAAATTTTGTTTAGAAATATGTACATATGTATGTATGTATGTACGCATTACATATGAATTTCTTGAAAAGATATTGACACGTTTTTGAAATTTCGAAATTTTGAAAAAATACATGTTTTAAAAATTAAAGAACAATCTGTAAAAAAGCTGCTAATTGATTTTTTCTGTAAGGTTTAACAAATGTACAGGGCTATCCATTTTGCGGTTTCAAAAGTAAACGTAAATAAAACAGATATAAAATATTTTTTTTCATGATATTTCTTTTTGATTATAAACTTCAAACGTTGACATTATGTGTGAGAGACTACATCATTTAAAAGACCACCACACGAATTGTTGCAAGCACCGATACTTTTGAGGTAATTTTTGACCACTTTTTGACACATATTGGATGGTATCTCAGCTATAACTTGACGAATGTTTATTTTAAAGTGCTCAAGAGTTAATGGTTTATCTGCATAAACACGATCTTTTGCAAAGGCCCACAGAAAAAAGTCCAGCGGTGTCCTATCGCATGATCTTGGTGGCCAGTTCATATCGCCACGACGAGAAATTATACGCGGCCAGGAAATGTCTCTTGCAATAAGGCCATATTCGTTCGAGTTGTGTGGGATGTGGCATCGTCTTGTTGAAATCACATATTTTCCAAGTCGTATTCTTCAATAGCAGGCAAAAGTTAAGTCGGTTATCCTACGACCATATCGCTCCGAATTGAAATTGACATTCGCTCCATTGTCGTTTTCGAAGAAGTGAGGTCCAATCACACTTCCGAACCAAAGAACTCACCAAACAGTGGCTTTTTGTGGATGTAATGGCCTCTCTTCAAGTACTTGAGGATTCTCAGAACCCCAAATGTAACAATTTATTTTATTAACATACCCACCGATTGAGAAATGTGCTTCGTCGCTGAAGAAAATTTTGTTTGAAAAATCGCCGTCCATTGCCTGTTGTTCAATCACCCATTTGACGTATGTACGACGTGTTGAACAGTCAGCTGGCTTCAGTTATTGTGTGAGCTGGACTTTATATGGATGTAGGTGTAGATCCAAATGCAAAATACCCAACAATGTGTAATAGACAGTCCTACTCCCAATTCCTGAGAACCACGAGGACTCGACACATTCGGGTCTTCGGTAACATTTTCACTTACAGCAGCGATATTTTCAGTGATACGAGCGAAAATATGATGCATAAGCATTACAATATCTGTAACCAATCCAGTCTCTTCAAATTTCTTCACAATTTTGCCAATTGCTTGCATACTTCTACGATTATGTAAACCATAATCTCCTCTTAAAGCACGATATGTGGCTGTTACAGAATCACCATTTTTATAGTAGGTTTTAACAATTTGTATGTGCTGTGCGATAGTTAAGCGATCCATTTTCGTAAATGTCAGACTTTCAACTGAAAACAAAAATTGGTTTAACAACTTAGTTTGACAGATGTCAAATTCCAGCTTTGGAAACCGGAAAATGAATAACCCGTTCTAAGTAGTTCTATTTAAGTTTCATGTTTAAATTTGTAAACTTGTCTACCAATGTCATGGTCCATCCTTGAAATAAATTAACAATCAATCGAGTTGTTATTTCCTCCGCTAAAATGTGTGGCATATCTGATTTCTGAAAAAAATTACCTATTTTTAATATCAAGTGAAATACAAACTTCACAGAAAGCTTGATTATATTAACCTTTTTGACAATGACATAATGACTATCAATTTTATAGGTTACTGAAGGCACACTTGAAAAGGTGTTAAATTATCATATTTATAGCAGTCTATCTTTACACCCTATCATGTATCATAATTATTTTTCTTTCATCAATAAAAGGACACTATACAACTGATTAATAGGTATTTTACTATATATACATATAGGTATATAGCAATAAGTTTCCATTTATATAGCGACAAGATTGATAAATTGATTTCTTATGGCTATTTGATATTCTTGACAAGTTAAAGCACAACAAGGACATACCTATTAAATATAAATACATATATCTTTATGTAAGTTTGGATAGTTGTAGGTTTATATGTATGTATGTATATGCTTGATGTCCTTGTGTCCTCATCAATGTAATCAAATATCCACAACACGTCGGTATATAAGAACAACATATAAACATACATATTCATCTGCGGTGACACATAAATACATCTTATTGGTAATTAATTATGGCTACACCTCCACTTTGGCTATTCTCTGTATATATATTCAACGCCATCCGAGAAGAAGATATGTATCAGAGTTGTTGGTAGGGGATCCTTTTTTTTTCGTCCTCGCTTGGGTTCAAATAATGGACTTTGCTTTGTAAGGTGAAGATATCCTTACTAATGAAGCTGCCTGATGCTACGATATGTACGTGTAGTATAAAGCTATCCATGAGGGTTTATATTCGCTCTCATGCGAATAATGACCATCACGCAAATAAATACACCATCACCCACTGCGCCGCCCGTCCCGTCCCGTCCCGTCAGTCCACTTGTGTATAATGAAAACGAATTTCATTACTCACTCACACACTGTTATTTCAGGATAATTTCTCAGAGGACGAAGTTGTTGTCCGTTCGTCGGCATCCTCGTCGTAGTCGTTGTTTGTCCATTCGTCCTTGGTTTGGTCATATCCTTCTATCTGGATTAGAATTCTTTTTTCTTGTCTGGGTATTTTATTTGCTATGTGATTTTCAGAACTTCGCTGTCGCTGTCGCTGTCGTCGTCGATCGTTTTGGTCCTTTTACTTGTGGTCCTTATCTCAAACGCCTCATCTTATGTTGGTATAAATGTAGGTACATACAATACATGTATACACAATCTAGAAGGTACATTCGTATATCTAGAATAAAGCTACAATTTGTATTTGTTAGAATTTGTTTGGCTATGCTATAAATCGCAGTCGCTCTCCATTGCTCTCCATCTCCCACAGGACTAAGGACATGGGACTCTGGCGACTGGACATTGGACATTAGACAGTGGACAACTGGACATGGGCTATAGCTGCTAAGCTATAAGAGAAGAGTGCCAGCTTCTTTTCAAACAAAACACTAACAAACATACATATACAACATGACACATCCACTAACTATGCGGATTCTTTGAACAGGAGCAATTTATATCCTTTTGTATGGCATGCCTATAGAATATCTTTGATGCTGTTCAAGCATATACCTACAACACTAGTTCTAGTCCTAGTACGAGTATGAGTACGACTAAGAGTACTTCTACTTGCCTTGCATTCCAATGTGTACACGGTACATAAAATGTGTGATATTGTTATGTGTATGAAGGCCGATTGCCTTGGTCGTGGTCGGTGGATATGGTGGGTATCGTTGGTCCTCTGATTCCTACATCATGCCGGTCTTAGTCTGTCTGTTTGTCCGTTCGTTCGTTCGTCTGTCCGTCCGTCCATCCATCGGAAAAAGAAGGTCGATCCTAAACTTTGCAGTGCCAATGGGAGATTTTTCTTTTGAAAATGACTGAGGCTCTCTGATGATGATTCTCATTCCCCCTGCACATTCCCATTTTAAGCTTCAATTTGTAGCAATGCACAGATTGGGCACAGGGACATAGGGCTCTTCGTCCTCGCTCCTCATTCTTCACTCTCTCTCTATATCTATCCATCTTTTGCTTCTCTAACATATTTTTGAACTAATGCAACACCCAAAGTGTAGTTGACCTAATTTCTGTGAGTGATTTGAGAATTCTGCAAAAAGGACATTGAGAAAAACTGACATTTGTATAGAAGAAAGAATAGAAGCAAACTAACAAAAAAAAGAATATAAACAAAATGAAACGAAACTATCTGTTTCACTGTGCCAACATAAAAATCAAACAAAAAAAAAAAACAAAAATATCTAAAGGATTGTTGAATTAGAAACTTAGCCGAGGAACTAAAAATCTCTAAATTGATTTAAGTTTGATTGCATCAACAAGAATATAAGTGTGATGAATGAACTGAGGTGTTTTTCAAACTAAAACTCTTTATTCAATCTTTTTTAAATAAAAATACAAATAAAAATAAAAAACAACAAAACGGGGATTTAAAACATTTGTTCATGCATTTTATTCCCTTTTTCTAAGCTGACTGACTGATTGGAAGTTTTCAAAAGCTCCAACATTAATTGATTTCAAATCAATGCAGAGCAATTCATTTGGATTATATGATGAAGCACAAGCTGTATAACACTAGTCGGGTCGGGTCGGGTAGGGTAGGGTATTCTATTTAATATATTGGGGCAAAAAGGAACCACACCGCACCGCACCGCAGCATTAGAAATAAATATCCTCGCTTGATTATTTACCCATCATTCGAATTCTATAGTATTCGTAAATGTATCTCTAGATAGGTAGAGCTTCTCTGCGGTGATTAAAGGATTGAAGCATACCAGCTTTAGCTAGCTCTCTGTATAATAACGGTTTTCCCTTTTCATACAACGAATAATATTAATAATTTTTTTTTTTAAATTTTAGTTTTGATTTGATTTGATTTGAATTTTCAGTCGTCTGTTTTTTTTTTTTTTTTCTAGTTTTTATTCAAATGGATCGTTCCTTAATGAGAAAATGTTCTTAGGAATGGAATGGGAGAGGGAATGAATATTGAAATAAAAATGCTTCGTCACTTAACTCTCACATAGAAGTAGGACAAGGAAAGCCGTTGGGGATGGTACTTGTATTTTATTTTTTTATTTTTTTAAACTGTGGGAATTTTAATTTTTTCTTCCTAAGATACAAATGTATGCGTTTGTAGATATGTAGCTATGTGTGTATAGGATTGTCCTTGTGGCAAAGAGCAAATCTTTTTTTTTTAGGGCATATTTCTTGGCATTAAAAATAAAATATTTAGGTACTAACATTAATAACTTTTTTTATACGTTGTCGTGAAGAAAAAATGTTTTTTTAAAGTGAGAAGTTCACAAAACATTTACAAAATAAAAATTAATAACTTCCCTTATTATTATTTTTGTTTTTGTTGTTTTTTGATGAGTTTTTTAGGGCAGAAAATGATGATCAAATTAATATCATAAGGCCAACGATGATACTTTGAGTGGATTATAGAGAAGTGGCTATTAAATTTTTGGTTGTTTGTTTGTTTGTATTTTTTATTTTTTGTTGATGTTTTTCAAAAATAAATTAGAAACCAGAAAAAATAATAGGATTAAGGATGGATAATTTATAATTTTGATGACCTAACAATATTATTTTATAAAATGCTCTTAAATTTAAATGATGATTCTATTTATTGAGGGTAATCCCCCGGAAAAGTGGAAAGAACTCGAGGTTGAGTTTCTAATAGGAAAATTTAGCTAAGGTGTCAAAATTAATACGAAATTCGAATTTTCTGCCATCTTTAAGAAATAAGCTATGCATTAATTTGATCTACTATACTATTAGCAGCACTTAACATTACCAATTAGAGGTTGAGATTGTTTTGAAGCTGTTTTCTGTCAAAATGTTCCTTTTTTTTAAATTGGATTTTTACTTGTTTTCGTAAGAAACTTCGAACTAAAGATCTCAATCAAACATGAAATTAGGATGGTATAGAGAAGCCGAAAAAAGAGGTCCGTCTGCATGTGCAAACCCTTACAGCCTACAGCGATTGAATTCACACTTGGAAATAAAAGTTTTAAGCTGATTCGCGGTGAGCATTATTTCTAATTTTTTTTTAAGACTAAAAATAACAGTAGTTTCCATTGAAATTTGTTGGGCAAAAATCTTAAATTCGAATGTTCTCAAAAACGAACCGATAGATTTTTATTAAATTTTCTCTTAAATTTGTTTCTCAACTTGGCTTCTTTCCATAAAAAGAAATATATTTTTGTATTTCTCAATAAGGGTACCCCCATAGGACTGTTATTTTGTTTTTATGTTTTTTCACGAACTAATGAAAAGATTTGAATATTTTTTTCTTCTGCACAAGCTCTTATATACTGTTTTAATAATATTTGATGATCAAAAATGTAACAATTTTTGTTTTTGATTTTTAAAAACAATATCAAAACATTTTTTTCGAAATTCGATAACTCGAAAATGTGTCATCATTTTCTTACGAAAATCAAATTTAAAACGTATATTAATATTTAACAGTCTTTTTCAAATAAAAACCTAGCATGCAATAAATTATAGCTACAATTTATCTTCTCTGAAGACTTGTAGCAACCATATAATTCGCAGTTGCTCTAAGTAGCTCGGATTATATGGTATCTCGATTAATTCGGAAAAATATGCGTCAAGACAAGGTGTAATGGTCATCTTCTGATGAGCCCAACCATTGTACCGGGGCAAAACGCACTAGTAACTGCGTACTAAAAATATTTTTAAACTAAAATTGAAACATTTTATATATTAAAAACGAATTTAAAAAAACCGCTCTAACGATTGTCAAATAAAATGTTTGAAAAATTAAGTTTTTTTTGAGAAATAAAATGGCATTTATATTTTTGAAGGCAAAATTTGCAGGTGTATTTTCAATCTATCTAAATTATTTTTAATAATTTTAGAAATCTCCTTTGAATTCTGTCCAAGAGACTCACAGCCCTATTATGGTTATCAAATATCAACACGATATTTGATAATAGATAATAATTATCAACAAAATTAATGAATCGGTATTATGGTGATCAATTATCAATATTTTTGAAAAATAGTGAATTAAAAGATCTATTGTGAATAGCTTTATTGATAAACTCGGTATTACAGCTATCAAACATATTGATACCCATCAAATATTCTATCAGCTACAAAATCTTCGTTGACAAATGTATCAAATATTCGTAAATGGTAAAGAATTGTAATTTAAATACGATTTATAAAAGTTTTTTTTGTAGTTTTTATTGAATATACAAATTGAAGAACGAAATGCCTTCACTAGAATTGTTGTTTGAAGGCAATTGTACTGAGGAACGAAGGTTTATCGTGCAAGCTAAAATAAACAGTATTACGAGATGCTTCAAACCCACTAGACAAATTATAAATTCATGAATTAAAATAAGCAAATTAAACTTGGTATTACGGCTGTCAAAAATTATGATATCCATCAAATTTTCTATCAGCCACAAATTCTTCGTTGATAAATAGGCATGTACCATCAACTGAGCACTCAGAGATTTATGCACAAATGCCTTTTGCAACCTCAGGATTTTCCTCCATTAGTTCCACAAGCCTTTCTATTTGTTTTCTGTTGCTAACTATTCTACTCCTAAATAAACAAAATATTATTAAGACAAAAGAGAAATTTATTTAATGAAAACAACTTACATTATTCCGCCGAAATATTTATAGAACAAAACACAAGAACTCAACACAAATGACAAACGTCAAACACCAAATAAAACCTATTCACAATCGTATATATTGATTAGTATTCACAATGGGTGAAAAATTATCATTTGATACTCATAATACCAAATTATCAATAAATTGATAGAAGTTATCAGTTATCAAATAATTGATAGTTGATAGCCATAATAGGGCTGTCAGATCGGTTATTGGAACACCTGTCCAGATATTTGAATTGTCCTCGAATTTCGAACGAATATAGGCTTTATAAATTATAGCCAAATCAGAAGGATTTAAAAAACTTCTTGCATCGGTGAAGAAAATCTAAACATTAAGCAGCGTTTTTAGCGAGCAAGAGATGGTTTTTGATGCACATACCTAGAACTGAAAGCTTTTTAGTCTCCTCAATGCAACTATCACTAATGGATAGTGGCATTAAAGGAGGGTTACGCTTTTGGGACAGAAGTCAGCATTAAGTTTTCGAAGCATTAAATTCTACACGGTTTTTGATTCCTCATTGGAAAATGCTGTCAAGATCTGAATTTAATGAGCTTATCATAAGTGGCCGTTGGTAGTCCACATCCAAAGAACAAGGATGAGAATCTATAACCTAATATGAAAAGCTGAGAGCACGGTCATCAGCGAAAAAATTTCGTGGGTTAGAAGTTTTAGACAAAAGATCATTTATAAAAATAAACAAGAGTGTCGGAGACAAAACCGAGCCCTGGGGCACACCAATTTTAATTTCATGTACTACAGACTTAGAACCATCCAAAATAAGTTTTATTGAACGTTAAAAAAGGTAATTTCTAATCCAACGAAGATGGGTTTCATCTAAATCGAAGGCATGCATTTTCAATAAGAAGGCCTGTTGCCTGTTGCCAATCCATATCAAGTGCAATAATCTTATTTTCCCCAAAACGATGTAAAGATTTGTTACACTGTTTAATGAGATAAACCATGAGATGAACCAGTGGACTTATTGCTGCGAAAGCCGTACTATCGGTCGTCAAGAAGCTTTTGATCTTCGAAATACATATTTCTTGAGCTGATAATAAATCAGCGTTTCCATAACCAATGTCAAAACATTCTGAAAAAAAAACTATGGCGCAAAAATTTTAAACGATTTGGTAAAAATTTAAATCTACTTTAGTAAGTTTAAAACGTGTTTTTGCTAATTTGAAAATTATTTATCATCCAACAACCTCTTAATATTTTATTGAAGTCAAAATCACAAAATGACTTCTGTAATTCTTGCTTCTGAGTTTCTGTGAATTTCAAGTTAAATAGGTTCGTTCAAAAAGTTTAGGTTTGTTTGCTTTGTAAGTTTTTATTTTTTTCACGAACTGTTAAAGCTTAGAAGTGTTCAACAGATCATCACATTCCATTACTTATAGTTTTTGGTTCATTTATAATAATTTAAAAACTTTTTTTTATGTTCAAAAACTATCTCCTTTTTTTTAATTCAATACTTGAAAAAAGAATCGGTTTTTTTTAATGAAATTTAAATTTGAAACTTTTATCTACTATTTTTAAACAGACTCTTTGAATACCGAAGTAAGTTCATGTGACTCAGCCGTGAATTTAATTTTGTATGTAATTCTCACAAAAAGTACAAACATTCAAAACATCTCAAATTGTGTGTGTTTAAAAATGGGTTAAGGTCAAAATTATCAAAACGATTTTTATTTTTCAGCTCTATTTTCAGCATTTTAAAAAACAAAATTTTCAAATACAGTATTTTGATCATACAGTATTTTGTATATACAGTATTTTGACAATACAGCATTTTGAGATATAGTATTTTAAATGCTCAGTATTTTGAAATATAGAATACTAGCCGACCCGTGCTCTCGTTGCTTCGCAAATTGTAACCACGAACATTTTTTTAATATTGGTATTAGCATATCAAAAAATTTCTCAATGGGACTGAGCATATTTTCTACAATAATATTAATTTTAGTTTATCTATATCTATAGATTCCGATGTTAGCCTTTCTTTTACCCATTTTATATTACTATGCGATAAAAGAAAAACAACGAATTTATATTTAATAAAAAAATTAAAAAACACTTCCTTACCGAAATTAACACTTTAGAAAAAAAACTTAAGTAAAATATTACGTGGTAAAGGCCAAGCCGCACGTGAAAACAAACAAAACCATTTCAATTTTTTAGTTGAAAACAGAACCAAATTTTTGTCTATTTTCTTCTACCTAGAAACGTTTTTTTGCAACCGAAAAATATAGTTTGCGGTAAAAAAAAAAACAAATCTGTGTTTTTAATGTTCTCACACATCTATAGGTATAAGTGTGTAAATATCCATAGACACATTTTTTTATTCATCTGCTCATGTTCAGTGCAGTGCAACTGACTTAACCTTCCCACATTTGTGCGCTTTTTTTATCGACGTCATTGTAAGTACCTTCTTCGAGTTATTTTTAAAGAAAATTTTAACTTAATTTCAGTTTTATTGTTCGAGGAAGTGATACAGAATTGGTAATTCAAGCTATTATAATAGAACTTTTTTATTTTTAAATTGGAAGAATTATAATCTATTCACTTCCTCGAACCAGAAAAATAAAAGAGATCTAATTTTTCTTTAGATAAATCGGCATTTCATGTGCACAGCACTGTAGTTAATTAAATGTCCATAGTAACTTAAAAAAAAAGAGCCCACACTGCTCAGCGATGTGAGGATAGAATTAGAGAAACAAAAAAATAATGTGTGTGTGTAGGTTAGTTGATGAACTATACAATACAGAAAAATTGAATATGTAGGTAGGTAGGTAAGAGAAAAAACGTAACTATTAAATGGAACACATATTAAGAGAGAAAGAGCATGGGAAGAAAAGAAAATTAAAAATGTTGGAATGATAATGAAATGAAACAAAGCAGTGACCTCGCGATTGTGATGGAATCTAATTTCCTGGATAAAATAAATTCAAAAAGTTTATAATTTTATAATTTGTTTTTATTTATTTCTCAGGTGAAGTGATTTTAGGCTTAAAATTTGCGCAACAATATTGACTTTATGAAGCAATGCTAATCTTTGTCGATTATTGTATAGGTTTTAAGATATGAGTGGTTGTATAAGTCAACTAATGAAAAAAAATGGACAAAAAATGTAAAATTAGTAATATTTAAGTTTGACAAATAATTAATGAAAAAAAATTAAAGCCATAAACACTCTCATAACAATATAGAAAATAATAAAATATATTTCAAATAAATCGGTTGACTACTTTCTGAGATCGTGCGTTACAAACTTTAAAATGGTTTCGCTTTTATATAATAGTATAGATATAGATTATAACCATGCAGTATTATGATCATATAGTATTATTAAAGCTGCTGGGGCTGACGACATCGCTGTAGAACTATTTAAAGCAGCTGGCGATGACTTGGTAGGGAGCATGCACCAATTCATTTGCAAAATATGGTCTGAAGAAAGCATGCCCGATGAGTGGAATCTCAGCATAGTGTGCCCGATACATAAAAAAGGAGACTCTCTAAATTGCGCCAACTACAGAGGCATCAGTCTCCTTAACATTGCATATAAGATCCTCGCTGCCGTATTATGTGAACGTCTGAGGCCATTCGTCAACAACCTGATAGGTCCTTATCAGTGTGGCTTCAGAGCAGGAAAGTCCACTATCGACCAAATATTCACACTATGGCAGATCTTAAAAAAAACCCAGGAACTTCAAATCGATACTCACCATATTTTTATCGATTTTAAAGCCGCGTATGACAGCATCTATAGGGAAGAGCTCTACAGAGCAATGTCTAGTTTTGGCATCCCTGTCAAACTTATCCGTTTGTGCAGAATGACGATGGAGAATTCACGCTGCTTTATTAAGGTCGGAAAAGATCTCAGCGATGCATTTGACGTCAAAAAAGGTTTTAGACAAGGCGATGCACTGTCATGCGACTTCTTTAAAATTGTTCTGGAAAGAATTGTGCAAAACTCAACCATCAACACTAGAGGCACAATCTTTCAAAGGTCCATCCAATTATACGCAGATAATATTGACATAATTGGCAAATCAAAGCGTGATGTCAGTGGAGCGTTTTTGAGGAGGTGGGTGAAGACCTCAACCAACTTGGCGTGCGAAACTGGAGACAGCTAGCTAGGGACCGAGCTGCCTGGAGACGCATGTTGGTTGAGGCCAATTTTGACCATACAGTATTTTAAAATACAGAATTTCGACCAGCTCCCTTTAAAAATCTGTACTATACAAAATAAAATTTGGAAAAAAATTGTCAAGCCCTTATTGGAAATAAGATATTTTTATGAAGCAACAAATTTTGTGAATCTTTTTATTCTTTAACTCATTTTTCATGACAGTATGGCAGAGTTGACAAAATATACTCCTTTTAAAATCCTTTCCTTTTTTTAACAGAATATATGTATATATTTTTATTACATAAGTATATATGTATACCTACTATATACATATATGTAGGGTAGGTATATCTTCTCTTAAAATTGATATCCTTAATTATCCGATTTTTTTATAATATTTTATTTTTTATTCTGTATCTTCCTTTCAAACACAGATTTATGATCGGACAATACATCACTGTCCATGGCGATGTAATTAGTCACGTTAATATTAGCCATGTTATGGTTGAGGATGGTGGCGAATACTCCTGCTATGGCGAGAATCGAGCTGGAAAAGTCTACCATTCTGCACGACTGAATATTTATGGTACGTAATTTTTTGGAGAAAAATATCAATTTTTTGTAACACTCTCGCTTTGAAAAATGTTGTCCTTTATATTTTGTTTTTTGTTCTTTTTATGTTTTCGATTTTTGTTTTATATGTTTTTTTTTGGATCATACATTTTTGTTGGTCTTTTTTTTTTTTGGAATATATGTAGGTATGTAGGACTCTATCTCTTGAGTGTCAGAACCAATGTTCCAATTCAAAACCAAACGAGACCAACACAACACAAAATAACATAACATAACATAACATCACATTGCGGGATTGTGCCAATGAAATGAACGGTTGTGATTTTTATCCTTTCGCTGGCGTTCGTTGGTTTTGTTCGTTCCCACAGTCCGTTCGCCTCGAACCCCTGCATCCCCCTTCAACATCTCTAGCCCACTAGCAGATGGACGGGACGATGACCGACAGGACAGGGTTTTTGCTGTGTGTTGTATTTTTGTATTTTTGCCATCATGGCAGCTACTTCCGGGCGCGCGATATATGTGGTTTTGCGTGATGATGGCAATGATGGTTTTCTGGTGTGGCAATGCATAATGTTGATGGTGCCTAAAATTCTCCAAAAAAAATAACAACTATAAACCGTTATTCGTGTTATGTTTTGTCATATTTTTGCAGTGTATACAGCATCAGCAGCGACGAACGGCAATGGCAGTAGGGTAGCGGAATTTTGTTCGTTTTGATTTTCAATTCATTTTCATTTTGTTTGCTTTTGTTTCATTATGTTCCATTCATTCACACTGAATTCCTTTTAATTCAAAAATTCGCTTTTATAGATTTTATGGGTTGTTTTATTTTTTGTGTTTCTTTTTGTACCTATTCGTATTCCATACTCACTTATGGTTGGACTAGGTTATATAACACAACCCGAAGCCCGAAGCCCGAACCCCGAATAAATGAAAGGATAACGTACTATGCAACTTCCGTTTTGTATTTTCTGCTGTGCCTTATAACTGTGTACTGTGACATATCGTATGCACGTGTGTGTGTGTGTGTGTGTGGGTGGGTGTGTTTAGATTATGGATATCAATGTGGGGGTTTCCGGTGCGGAACGGCTTATTGCATTGTGTCCTGCAGAATGTACGAGAAATCGAGGCAGAGCAGAGGCTTGAAATTTAAAATCTCACCCAGTAGCAGTGCTACTCGTATATACAATTGGCATTGGCATCAGCATCAGAATCAGCAGGAACTTAACAAAAAAGAAAAGCAAAAAGAGGCAAAGATAGGCGATTGGAATGTAAACGAATGGCTGCTGTTGAACATGGTCATGTTGTATATTGTGTGTGGAGTGTATTCTATGTGAATGTGATGCCCAACCTAGGGATATGCCGACCGCGTCAGAGTGTCATGCGGGCTATCCTATACAGAGCATTGACGTTATACTGACCCACATAGATATGGCATCCGTATCGTATTTCTGAATATATGTAGGTACATCTTCCCCCTGTAACTCTCCTCAAAAGGGCCCAACTCATGTGTTCGTTGAATTGAATAACAACTTCATTTCCTACCAGACCCCCCCCTTCCCCCTTATGCATATAGGGAAGGAAGTTGGTATTAGAAATGGGGATGGGGGATGTTTTACGATTCAAAAAAAAAAAAATATTTTCGATTGGACGGTCATGTAGGGCGTAGGAGAATACCACCTATCTTTTTGAGCCTAAGCCTAGACCTGGACCTCTAAGCTCTCATCCTCTGCATAACACCCATGTACATTGCATACACATGTAAATATATGGAACATCCAAAAGTTTGGGGAAATCTCATAAATGATAAATTATTAGATTTCAATTTAAATGCAATAACATGATGGGGTCCCCTTTATGCTCAATGCTCATACGCCACCGTCCGCCGCCGTTCGCCACCACCGCACCGTATATTGTACACACAAAAGCAGCAAAACGGAAGTCAAAGAAAAAAGAGCACACAGAAAAAAACACACAACTGGTGAGCTGTCATTTTCATGAAAACTCACTAGAACATTCGATTCAGAAGTCCGTTACGAAACGGAATGGGCCCGGGCGCCCAACGTAACGTCGCGTCGCGTCGTCGGTCGGTTTGCGTCCGTATTTGTCGTAGTCATCATTGTGGTATAGATATGAGTATGATTGCAAAAAGTAGGTTTCATATACGGATGTAGATCCGTTCATGCGACGCAATCAACGGATGTAATTGAAGTTTTCGAATTAAGCTTTTGCAATTTAATTCAAATTAAATCCGGAATAAATAATGCTCGCTAGGAAATGTTATGAAGTGTGGAAAGGATAACGACTATATCTACGGCAAACTTAAGGGACAAAAAGGGTGTGAGACAGAGAGAGAAAGAGAGCAAATTGAACCAAATAATACTTGACCGATAAAACGGGGAAATCGAATTGACAAGGGAAAGATACATACATACATATCTATATCTAATATTGCCTGGCACACATTAGGGATAGATACATCCTTAACCCAACTGAATCCCTTTAATGGGAAGTAGATACTTCATTTGAATCTAAGTTAACCACCATTTATATTATATGCAATGCATTTTGATTTCAATCTATAATGGGCATCGGGAATTCCAGTTCAATAAGCGCACCAGGATTAAGCATTTAGGTTAAGCACTCTTTGGGAACATATCGCATCCGCATCGGGCGGGATTTGTGCAATTGCATAATATATAGAGGAGTCATCAAACTCCTCTTTCTCTAATTCGGTGTTAGGGAATTTGTGGAATCATTACATTTGATAAAATTTCCAATAAATTTCAATCCTCTCTATACCATACTCGTATATATGTAGTTGATCAGGGATAGTGCGTGATAATGAGGGCTTTTGCTTTCATTCAAGCTTGTTGTTATTGTCGGATGAGTCCATTTGTGGAAGCGTTCGTCGTTGTATAGACCATTAGGAATTGCCACCAGATTAACTACTCCCGATCCAGTTGTAACAAAATGTGATAGATTTGTTTTATGTTTCTGTGGAGAGTAATTCCCTCAGCTGGTGAATTCTTGAATCTTTGCATAGCTCATTAGTGGCGTTGTGTTTCGCTATACTTGAGTTGGTTTAAAACAGCGTTACAACTCTCCTAACAAGGCTCTCGACCTATTAAGGGCCTCTTTCTTCTTTTCGAGCACGGAAATTTATTGCATCCTTTACAACCTAGATTCTAAAGCATCCACATCAAGTTGAGATTTAGTATGCATTCACTTTTTGTAATCAAACCAATATTTTTGTTATCTTCAATTGAGTTGGGAGGATAAGGCTTGTTTTTCAAGTCATCGAGATTTTTTGGAGCAAATGTAAAAATAAATGGTTTTCAAATTGAAAAAAAAGCTTTGTCTTTTTCTAAATGTCTGCTTCACTAATATGACTTTATTTGTTAGGTTAGGGATATTTATTCGTTTATCCTGTTCATAGTTTCGGTTTGAAGTCAAATAAGTATAGAGATATTTTGCCTTGAAGTTGATTTTTCTTTCCAGAAAACTCTTCATCGAAAAATTTGCTGAACAAAAACTTTTTATAGTTAAATTAGTACATTTTCTATAGTAAACCAGAGCTGGCGGCCATATTGTTCTGGTATTTTTTAATAGAAATTGTTTAAAGTTATTTTTAAAAATCGTGAAGGCTTGGAAAACGAGTGTTATTTTTTTATCTTTTCAGAAGAATTCACATTTTTCAAATCGTAGACACGAACATATTTTTCCAATTAATATCGATTCAAAAGAATCAGTATTGAGTCCCGGATTTTTATTGTTTTTGCAGCGATGTTGTAAGTCCGTACGTCCGTACGTCTGTACGTTCGCGACGTTTTTTTCGTTGTCCATAGCTCAAGAACCAGAAGAGATATCGACTTCAAATAAATTTTGTTGTGCAGATAATAAGGCAGAAAGGGCTTTCAAGAAAATTGCGTAGGTGGTTTTTTTTACCACAGCAGTTTAAAAAAAAGGTGACAATTTTGGTTAACCCTAAATATCTTACGAACCAAAACCACTAGAGACTTCAATTAAATTTTATATTATAAATTGTAACGTGATACCAAACAAGTATATTTTTTGAAAAAAAATCCAATTAACTTATAAATCAAAAAAACTGAAAAAAAAAAAATTGTCACCTCGAAAATTTTACGACTAAAATATGATTTCATCTCCAAAACAATTTTGTGCAACGAAGAATAATGTTTTTGATATCTGATTAAATTTTGAGAAAAATCTAATTGACAGTTTTTTTACAAAAAATAAAAACCTAAACAAAAAATTAATAAAAGTTGGTAAAAATTGATTTTCGACTCAAATATCTTTTCAAAAATTTGAGATAATGGCTTCTAACTAATTTTAACTTATAAAAAATATTGTTTTCAACATTCGATAAAATTTTGAGAAAAATCTTGTTTGACAGGTTTCTTACAAAAAATAAAACCTAAAAAAAAAACAATACTAAAACTTGTTAAAAATTTACTTACGACTCAAATAGCTTTTCAAAAATTAAAAAATATTGTCTTCAAACTCTTTTTATTTCACAGAAAATATTGTTTTCGATATTCAGTATTTTTTTTATAAAAATCCAACAGTCCGTTTTTTCATAAAAAAATAAAAACTACAAAAAATATTACGCAAATTTGGTAAAAATTGATGTTCGGTTCTTGATATCTCTCAAATTAATTTCATTCATCCAATTTGTAAAAATTTGAGAAATGCTACTTAAATTGGTTTGTTTTCGACTAAAAATCTATTTAATAAAACTATAGATTTTCAAACTAAACTATTTCTTTATATGAAAAATATTGTTGGTTAAAATTTAAAATTTTTTAAGAATAATTCAACTAATAACTTAAAAAAACTTACAAACTTTTAAGCGAGACAAATCGACAGACGGGATGGTAAGTTATCAGTGTGGGTCGCATCCCAGCCTCTTTTTTTTTTTTTAATTTTGAACCTTTAGTCAGATAGGAGTGCAATTTTAAACACGTGAAGACCCTAAAATTTCTGCAGCGTTAGAATTTCTATTATTGCGTATCCAGCAGTTTGGTTTCGAAAATGTTGGTATTTGTTTCATGCAAGTCAAGTTCTTGCATTTTGGGCAAAAAAAAGTTGGATATCATCTACGGTAGCGCTCACCATTCACAGTTACGTTACGATTCGCATCATCTTTGAAGAAGTACGGTCCAATGATGCCACCAGCCCATAAACCGCACCAAACTGTGACCTGTGACTTTTTCTGGATGCATTGGTAGCTCATTGCAATGCTTCTGGCTGATATTCACTCCAAAATCGAAAATTCTGCTTATTTACGTACCAATTGAACCAAAAATGAGCTTCGTTCGGCTTCAATTCTTGAACCAGCTGTATTTTGAAAGGCATCAACCCTAAATACTTCCGAAAAATTTTCAACGTTGTTGAGTAACAGAGGCCCAATTGCTGCGAACGGCGGCGGCGGGCGCGCGGCGACGAATCGATAATTGATGGTCATCATTAACACTGGCCGATACAGCTGCGATATTTTCTTCAGTTCGCACTCTACGTAAGCGTGTTGGTGGTTTAATGTCCAACAATGTAAATTTGGTTCGAAATTTAGTCACAAAAGCCTGAATAGCCGCTTCAGTGGGTCGATTAAGCTGACCATAAAATGGAAGAAGCGCACGATGAACTTTCTTAACAGAGCACGCATTTTGACAATAAAATTCAATAATTTGCAAGCGTTGTTCGTTTGTAAGACGATGGTTAAATTATAGACCAAACTGAAGATGTTTGACAGTTAAACAAAACACGAAACGTGCGTCAGCTGTTTAAACCAGTGTTGCCAAAAAGATAATAGCTAAAAAAATCATCCTTTATAACGTTTGCGTGTAAGTCACATTGTATTACACTTGTCAATTATTAAAAGCAAATCTTTTTGTAGCTCTTAACAATCCTTTATTGACTTAATAATTCGAAAAATGTTTACATAATCTTCATAGATTAGCGATATTGAATTATTTAACCCAGAAGAAAAAATAAACAGCAATGGACCAAATTGACTCCCTTGAGGTACACCAGAATTTACTTTTAATCGACATGAAAAGTTACTCTTGAACATAACGCTATAAAAATTGTCTTTAAAATATGACGAAATCTACATAACGAAACAGTTAATATTTCAAAGAAGAATGGTATGCCTTAATTTGTCAAATGCTCCTTAAAGTCTGTAAAAATGGAATTGACTTGAGAATATTTTTCAAATGCATCGAACAAAAAGAGAATTTCAATAAATTAGTAGTTGTAGATTTTTTTTTCAAAAACCCATGTTGAACAATTACAAGTAATTATGTCACTGACAAAGAATTCGAACAATTTAGGAAAATGCGACAGTTTCGTTTTAAAAAGATAATTCGTTACTAAATTTTTAGAACCGTTTTTATAGACTGGCGTTAGGTATGAATATTTCCAAAGATCAGTGATTCAAGAACATTTCAGAGACTCGTTGAAAAGAAGAATCAATTTGTAGGAAACATAAGACACACATTTCTCAACATAAGTGAAGGTATTCCATCAGGACCAGGAATACAACATTAATTTAGCTTTAATATAATTTTCAAGTGTAAAGGCCTCAAAAATCGAAAAATTGATCGATGTAAGATAACTGTGTTCTTACTTGCAAGAGTGATTGCAGAAGAAAAACGTTCAATAATCTGTGAACATGTTCGAAATTCACTCTGGAACATGGTCTGAATAATTTTTTAAATGACATTGAGAATACCAAAAGTTTGAAATAGTCCAAAAGTCATATTGCAGTTCTATTAAACTTTTAGCGACTCATCACTCTTTTATATAGCTTGAACTTCAAGCAGACCTTATTTCTTTTATTTTTTAAAGTTGGTTTGGCATTTCAAAATTTGAAGTCATATGATCACCAACAAGGCGCAGATTCAGCGAATGGTCCTAAAAAGGTTCACTTTGATCGCAATTTTAATACGCAAATTTTGTTTAGCAAGGAAGTTCACTTTTGTTTAAATGGATACGTCAATAATTCTAGTAAAAAATTAGGTTACGCAACAGTCCTTTGAGAACTAGGGTCTAGTGACTTAAAACTACTCTCAACCATTCTTGTGTGCGAATCATGTCAGGGATGGAGAAGACCTACAGTTTTATGCCGAATCTAAGCGGCTGATTTAAGAAAGCAGTGTTCATGACAAGAATTACTCTTGATTTTTGAATTTGTCAATCCCTCAAAAGATTCTGTACCTGTGAAATAAACTTTAGATGGCACAGGCAGGTATTGAACCCAAGACCTCTAGCATGCCAGTCCTATACGTACTTACTATCACGCCAAGGGTACTACAATAATGCCAGTAGATTAGTAAATCAAGTTATGATAAGTTGTGCATCAATAGAATTTTAAATTTCGATTATGTTGCTTCACGACCTCAGAATAGTTGCTATTTTTGAGCTACCATTTTAGGAATCAGCAAACAAGCAAGCTTTAGTTTTAAACTACAATATAACTACTCTTACATGCCAAAGGACAAAAGTTACATTCATACAAAATGACGTTTCCAGATAATTTATTAAATATCATTTAAATATTAAAAATTCGTATACGCCCAGTGTACCGTTTTTGTAGTTACATTTCTAGAGAATATAAAAAGAATAATCTAAAAGCGAATTTTCACAATAAAACTATAAGTCTTCTCTTGTTGTACTTCATGTTGATTTCATTTGAAGGTTCTTCAGAAATTATTAAATTGAATGTTTTCTGGATAAAATTTATCTCAAACCCACACGAATGAAAACGGTAAGTCAACCATTGACATTTTAAAATTTGAATCCACTACAAAAAAAAAATTAATTTTAATCCGTGTGCATTTTTTCCCCCAGGTTATTACACAATATTATAGTAAGCACTTGAACTTTTACTTCTAAAGTCAACAGAAGTTAATATTCAATGACGTTTAATAACTTACATAATACCTGCATTACCTACGCACATTCTAGCGTATGTATGCGTGGGTACATGCGCGAATCTTAAAACAAAAGTGCATACAAAAAAAGTAAAGTTTGTAAAAAATTAAAACAGATCCTGAATACCTCTAAACTAAATAAAGTAAACCTACTTCAAGAAGTAAACTATGTAAAAACAACCTTACCTTAACTTTTACCTTCCTACACACACTCTTTTTCATAAATTTTACATTTTAAAAATTAAAAAATAAAATAAAACTGCAAAACTATCCAAGTGTATTTGGCTGAAAGGAGTGCACCTAGAAATAGAAAAGCAGGGAGGTGCACGTAGAGCTATTCGTATGTTGCCACCTTTAACCGAGATGGTGCGATGCTGATGATGATGATGATGGTGATGAGCATGTGGTTTGTCCATCAATAAAAGAAAAAAAAATACGAACTATGGCGGCGACCAGTAGCAATGTGTTGGATCATTGAAAAACCACTCTCGACTTTGAATCATACAGAAAGGACTAAGGCGAGGATGTTGTTGTTCCTTACAGCATGTAAGCTCGTCCATCATAGGCAGACATTACAAATAATTAGGAATTCCTGTTTTTTTCCGTCAGACTTACAGAGTTATAACATCGGCAATGCATCATCATTTCTTTCTATCGGCTACATGGATTTTTCTCAAGGATTCTGCTTATCAAGTTTTGGAGATACATGGTTCTTCCTTGCTCCATGCTATTCCTATATGGATATTCCTAGAACTAAAACTAACTATTTTCATAACCAATTCTAGAGATGGGATCCTATACGGCCTGTGTTCGTGCACTGCAATGCCCAATGCCCAATACCTAGACCATCATCCCATGCCTATGATGTGTGTTTATTAATGCACATTTCATATCCATAAGCGGGATTCTTTATTTCGTTCGTTCCCCGTTTTGTGGAATTTAAATTGTAAATCTAAATGCAAATCTTGTTCCTTTCATATTCATAGGCATGTATCAGTATCGCTCTGTTACTTGTACCCTTTACAAAACATCATACACCATATAAAAGATATGTATACTCTACTCGTGGAGAGTAGAGTATAACAGCAGAACAGGATGTTGGTTGTTATGTAGCCAAAAGGATGTAAAATGTTCTGGTGCAGAATTTTTGTTTTTTTTTTGTTTTTAATGTTTGTATTTTTTTTTTTTAAATTTTATTTTTGAAGTTCTTTTCATTTTTGGTTGTCGACTGCAGAGTGTGTTGTTTAATTTCCCTATTTCTCTCTCTGTCCAGGATATGGATTTTTTTATTCTGGAGTTTTGCACTATTTTGTCCTTTCCAAATAACCCTGGAATATTCTACCCCAACAATCTCTCACTGCATAAACATTTTTATGTGTGAAACTCAAATATTGTTATAACCTACTGTGGGATAGGTATAAGAATACATACATACAGCTATGGCCAAAATAATAGGTACAATTCTTACTTTTGAATTCAGACGGCATGAAAAAGCTATCACACGTAAAACATAAATGTTAAAAAAAGAAGCCAAATTCTTTTGTTGTAGACAAAAAAGTCTGCCAGGAAAAGTTATAAGAAATAAAAATACGCTAAGTCCTAAACTTAAAAATAAAATAAATTGGGTGGCACATAAGTCCATTGAGAACTAGGACCTAGTGACTTAGGTACAACTCTCAACCATTCCTGTGTGCGAGTACTGTTGTCAGGGATGGAGGGGACCTACAGTTTTAAGCCGAATCCGAACGGATAATTTGAGAAAGCACTTTTCATGACAAGAATTACTCTTGGAGAATTTGTCAATACCTCGAAAAAGGCACAGGCAGGGATTGACCGTAAGACCTCTGACATGACAGTCCAATGCACTAACCATCGTGCCCACGGGTACTACAAGTCCTAAACTTACGAAGGTTTAATATGAATTTATTTTTCGAAAGGTTATGTCAAATTTTCACTAATGACAGATACATAATTGCTATCGAATTACATATTTCTGCCTAAAATTTTATGGGTTACTCATTAAGTTTTAAATTACTAAAATTTGTATAGTAATAAAGTAACTGAAAACTTTAAAAGTAAACCTTCCAAATTTTTTGCCATTCAATAACAAGTTAAATCAGAAGTGTTTCTTGTAAATAATAAAATATACATACATGAAAAATGGGTAGACTTCACGCCCCCTCAATGTATAATCTCAGATTTGGTATTTATGCCTTTTGAATGCACATCAATCATATTAGACTATGTTCAATTTTATAATTCTACAATAATCCGAAGTATTTCATTTCAATGATACCAAATACAATAAAATGCACGACTGGGTCGCACGAACTTGCTCTTGTATGCAAAGAGTCTGTTTAAAAATGTACCTATAAAAGATTTAAAAATATACCTGTAAAATAAGTTCGTCTTAAAAAATATAAATACCATTTGATTTGTCAAAAAACTTGTGATTCATCCCAAGACACAACTCATCCTAGGAATACTCATCCCGAAAATGAAAAATACCTGTAAGCATACTTAACGAAAACAATTGTTTGTGTATTCAACTATGTAGTTAAAAATATTTAAAATTATTAAAAAAATAAATAATTAAAAATAAAATAAAATAATTAAAATAATTAAAAAAAAATTTTAAGATTCAAAGTTTTACCTGAAAAATAAGTTTTTCTTTAAAAATTTTAATGCCATTTTATAAATCAAAAAATGTTTGATTTTTCAAATTTTTTTTTTGAAAATCGTTAGAGCGGTTTCTTTTTAAATTATTTTTTAATATATAAAATTTTTCAATTTTGTTCTAAAAATATTTTTGGTATGCAGTTGTTTAGTGCTTATAAATATACGCTCTACATTTGAATTTCGTAAAAAAATGTTGACCCGTTTTTGAGATATAGAATTTTGAAAAAAAAGAATTCAATATTTTTTTTAAAAATCCAAACAATAAAAAATTGCACTTTTTATAATTAAATATTGTTAAGGCAATATAAGAGCTCGTTCAGAAAAAAAAATTATTGAAATCGGTTCAAAAATTGCTGAGAAAATTAAAAAACAAAAAAACGGTTCTATGAGCGGTACCTTTCCTGAGCAATACAAAAATATTTTTTTCTTATTAAAAGAAGCAAAGTTAAAAAATAAAATTTTAGAGAAAATTTAAAAAAAATCTATCGGTTTGTTTTTGAGAAATTTCGAATTTTCGTTTTTTGACCAAAAAAATTGTATGGGGGCCACTGTTAGTTTTGATCTTAAAAAAAAAATGAAAAAAACGCCTAACGCGAATCTGCTCAAAACCTTAACTTCCAAGTTTGAACTCAATCGACCCAATGGTTTAGGCTGTAGGAGCGTGGACAGACAGACAAAACAGACCGGACGGAATCGCGGGACCCACTTTTTTCGACTTCTCTACCATCGTAATATCATGATTGATTAAAATCTCAAGTTCGAAATTTTGCACGAATGCAAAACTTGCCATATATGTACATAGTTCCTATATGTCGCAAGTAAAAAAGTAGGTGGATAACACGCCATCTTGGTGTTATTTTCGATGTTTGTATTTATTAGATTAGATTAAAATGATTTTTATTTATTAAATTCCCATAGGAAGTTATTGTAATGGGTCCGATTTGTCGAATTGAAAATTTTGACATTTCTCGACGTTTTAAGGCCCCTAAAGTCGAAATATGAGATTTTTAGAAAGATGTCTGTTCATGCGTGTGTTTCGCAACGTTTTTTTCGTCGTCCATAGCTCAAGAACCAGAAGAGATATCGACTTCAAATAAATCTTGTTACACAGATAATAAAGCAAAAAGATGCAGAAAGGGCTCTCAACAAAATTTTACGACTTAAACAATTTTGTGCAACGAAGAATAATGTTTTTGGCATCTGATAAAATTTTGCGAAAAATCGAATTGACAGTTTTTTTACAAAAAATAAAAACCTAAAAAAAAAATAATAAAAGTTGGTAAACATTGATTTTCGACTCAAATATCTTTTCAAAATTTTGAGATTATGGCTTCTAACTAATTTTAACTTATAAAAAATATTGTTTTCAACATAAGGAAAAATTTTGAAAAAAATCGAATTGATATTTTTTTTTACAAAAAATTAAAAACCGAAACAAAATATAACAAAAGGTGGTAAAAATTGATTTTCGACTCAAATATCTTTTCAAAAATTTGAGATAATATCTTCTAACTAATTTTCACTTATAAGAAATATCGTTTTCAACATTCGACAAAATTTTGAGAAAAATCGAATTGAGTTTATTTATTGACCAATTTGTGTAATAATTGTAATTAGTGGAAGTATAGTTTTCCGTCGGCTTTTTTGGTCACTGTAATTTTCGCAAATCAAATTGACAGTTTTTTTACAAAAAATAAAAACCTAAAAAAAATAATACCAAAACTTGGTAAAAATTTACTTTCGACTGAAATAGCTTTTCAAAAATAACAAATATTGGCTTCAAACTTATTTTATAAAAATCCAACAGTCCGTTTTTTCAAAAAAAAAAATAAAATCTACAAAAAACATTACGCAAATTTGGTAAAAATTGATACATATAAACAAACTTTTAAGCAAGACAAATCGACAGACGGGATGGGAAGTTATCAGTGTGGGTCGCATCGCAGCCTCTTTTTTATATACAAATCGGATGATTTAACTCTGCTTAATTAAGTGCACGCACAATTGTTGTGCCTTGATTTTTGTATGTATACATATGCAGTGCACACTTCTCACCCTACTAAATTATATCTTATTTAGAAGAAGTTTCTTCTGGGTGGATACCACGCCCCCTAAATCGAAAACTACAAGTGTCTTAGTCGAAGTTTTGATTTCAAATTTCATTCCATTTAATCATTTAGCGCAAGATTATAGATAGCCTTATAAAAAACGAATTTTTGGAAAACTATCACTGAAATGTCCTCTTCATATAGTCCAGAAAAAATAAAAATGGCATTACTTCCAAAAATTACTACAAAGTTTTAGCGGAGAGCTTAATTTATGCGTTCTCAACACTCAATAAAAAGTCATCTCTTTTAGAACCGGAGAAAAACAATTTTAGTAGGAGCTACCCCCTCCTACTTAAATTGTTTTTACACCGTAAAATGGGCCCAAATATACTTTTTTACAAATAACTCAAAAACTATAGATTTCTTGTAGCTAATATAATTCTTTGCAGCATTAATTTAAAAGTATAATAAATTACTTAGCTTAATAAATCCCAAAAAAGATAATTTTTTTTACAGAATGATCTGAGAACATCCTGCAGGAAATATAATTATCTAAAAAATTATGTATATGTAAATAACGTGTGTACGCCAATTTGTTCTTTATATCAGCCCTAACTTCACTTTTTTTCAAGATAGGGGATGGAAGGCTTGAATGAATTAATGTTGAAAACTGATAACGAGTACTAAAAAAAAAAAAAAAAAAAATTGTTAAGTTAGTGTTAAGTTAAGTTAACTTAATTTAATGTTAAGTTATTTCTTGTATTAAGCTGAATAAATAATTAAATAAATATTAACAATATTGACTCTTTCTGTGATATCTTAAATGTATGTAACCACTTTCGTAATGCACTGAACAATTTTTAAAATTAACCATATTTCATGAGTTTAAGACTTGCGCAAATCCCAAAGCTTTCTACTTTCCCGCATTTTTTCACGATTGATTTAGTTATCTAAGAATCAAACCATACTTCGCTTGTTATTCATGAAAAGGTTATACAAAAAAGGTCGTAAACATTATTCAAAGAAAAACAAATTTAATCGAGTTACATGCTTGTAAAAATGTGTTCTTGGCCGTAAAGACGTATAAATGAAGTCAATATCCATCTTTTTAGAACATTTTTGGAGTGAAAAGTTGGCTCTATCGAAAATATTAATAATTGAATTGAACTAAAATAAGAATTTTTAAAAATGTTAATTAAATGCACATCTTTGTCGAAATGTGTTACTTTTGAAAGTTTAAATAATGTGTTCCTCTTTAACTTCTCCAAACTCTTGACATTCAATATCACTTTTTAAAAATCGAAAATTAAAAAACATTAAGAAAATATTTCCAACCTCACTAAAAAGGTTAAAATTTAGATTTGTTTCCATACACAATTGATCCTTTTATTTTGGCCATAGCTGTACATATGTATATATGTATATGTATGAGGATATGTGCACATTTGTATGATTTTTTTTCTTATATGGTTATATGTACATACATACAGTTGTTGAATTTTTTGTTTTGTTTTTATTGCAGGACTCCCGTATATTCGTTTAATCCCTAAAGTCACTGCAGTGGCTGGAGAGACATTAAATTTGAAATGTCCTGTGGCCGGATACCCCATCGAGGAGATACACTGGGAGCGTAGCGGTAGAGAATTACCTGATGATATACGACAGAGGGTGCAACCGGATGGATCTTTGGTCATAAGTCCGGTCCAGAAGAACGCAGATTCGGGCGTTTACACATGCTGGGCACGTAATAAACAAGGACATAGTGCGCGCAGGAGTGGCGAAGTCACCGTTATAGGTTAGTATAATCACACCTATTGTTTTCTATATGTATACATATATTTTACACAAGCCATAGCGCATATATAGATATAACATATGTATGCATGTATTTTATGTGTACGTACATACATATGAATATGTCATATATGTTAACATAAAACAGACTTAGTTTAATAAATCCTGGGCTATAACATAGCAGCAGGATGCTAAAGCTGATGTCACATTGTGTAAACATTAAAAATTTAATTAATTAAAATTAATTTTTACAGTAATTTGCAGTATGCGGCCAAAGAGGATATGAGTGTGTTATAATTATTTATAGTTTTGTTTAAAAAAAATTATTTGCAATGGCCGCGCGACGCGACTTTTGCCAATGCAATACTGCGGTTTATTTTATTCAACAATAAAAATATGCAACCATTGGCATTTACATTATGTCCTAGGTACACATACAACTACATAGGTAAAAAGGAAAACAATGGAGATTTGTTGCGGTTTTAATATTATATTTGTGTGGAACAGTGGAGACAAACAAATAGGTGGATTTTATGCTTTTGAACAAAAACTTTATGCAATTTCGGTAATGAAGGAATTTCTGTTTTTGTTTGTGTCTTCAAGCAAAAAGTTTATGAATATTTTCCATCATTTCGAAGTTATAATGGTTAGACAGATAGTTATCACAATTTTAATGGCGATTATTAATTTTTTTAGGGAATTTAGTCTATATTTTTTGTATGTATAGTGAGGTGCACCAATATTTGTTTAAGTCTTTTGTAGTTTATGGAATTTTCATCTCATTTTAATTGCAAGTGGTGGTAAATTGAGGACTAAAAACGTCATTTTGCAAATATTCAATGATAAAATGCAAATACTTCTTAAATTTGCTATAAGTTCTTTGACAACAAATATTGGTTTATAATTACCGGGAATGATGAAATTTTGTTAGCAGTCGTATTCATGAAAATGGACAAATTCGTTCTTCCCATGGTAGGCGATTTGATTGTCGTTATTGACTATCAAATAACTGTCAGTTTGACATTTGGGAAATTGAAAAGTGGCAACAAATTATCATTGGAATAATAAATGTCACATTTTTTGATCCAACATGACCAAAATTAAGAGAAGTGGCTTAAACAATGAGATTAGTAAATTTGCTGGTGTTTTCGGGGTTCTTAAGGCTACACATCCCTTAACAATAAATTATATGATGATTGCAAAATACAATTTTTTCTTCTAAAGGGTGATTTAAAGCTATAGGAAAGTTTAAAAAAAAAAAAACACATACAATTCGAAAAATTGAATGAAGTCTTTATTTGAATTGATAGTACGGTTCATATAATTCAATGTTTGAATTTGATTATTTCATGTAAATGTTGACCTTGACTGCGCCTCAAATGGTCCATCGGCTTAGTCCAATTTTGGCATACTCTTTCCAACATTTCGGCCGGTATCTCACGAATAAATGCTTCAATTTATGTCTTCCAATGCGTCAATTGAAGCGGGCTTGTCTGTATAGACATGAGCTTTAACATAGCCCCACAAAAAATAGTCTAAAGGCGTTAAATCGCACGATCTAGGCGGCCAATTGACCGGTAACGAACGTGGAATAAAATTTTCACCGAACTGGTACCGCTCACAATTCACAGTTACGTTACAATTCGCATCATCTTTGAAGAAGTACGGTCCAATAATGCCACCAGCCCATAAACCGCAACAAACTGTGACTTTTGCTGGATGCATTGGTAGCTTTTGCAATGCTTCTGGCTCGTGGTTTTGAAAAATACATGTTTTAGTGCTAATTTCGAATCTGAACTTTGGTCACTTTCCACTTGTGCGCACCACCTAATGCATTGCCTTCCTCTACTGCACTGTCCTGTCGGCAGCGTTGCCGATTTTTTTCTTGAAATCGGGCCACTTTTGAAAATAAATCGGGCCATTTCCGTCGTTTCGGGGCCAGAAACAGAAATGAAGGAAATGCACTGTATCTTTTTAAATTCATTTTTACGCACAATTTTATTCACAAAAATAATTGTTAAAAAACATTAATACTAAAATTCATAAAAACAACAAAAATAAATAAGTTTAGCCAAAAGTACAACAAAAGGAAAATCCCCACTACCTTTCCTTTTTTATTGACTGAAAAATTAAAAGACTTCAGCTGTCAAAAGGTGAAAAGAGACAAATAATTTTGGTCATCGGAGTTGTTCATAATGAACGTATTCAGAGTTTTGTGATGATTTATGAATCTGAGTAACACCGTAAGTGAAAAATAAATAAAACGAACAACAACAACCATACGAGAGAGAGAGCAACTAAAAGAAGGAAAACAAAAAGAAGATGAAAGGATTTTTATAGATTCAGGTTGATTCAGCTGGTGTGAAAGAGTGGAGACGAATCAGATTCAACTTGATTCGGAGTGATCCAGATTGATTCGGATTCGTTTGGTGTGAAAGGGGCCTAAGTGACCCAGCCATCTTTCATCCTTCTTGCTCAGTCTCGTCGTTCACTCTTCTCCTCCACTCAACATCTATCCATACGGGACCGTAGATCACTTAAAGAACTTTTCTCTCGAAACGACCCAAGGTGCTTTCATACACTTTTGTCATAGTCTAAGCTTCTGAACCATATAGTAGAACGGGGCTGATTAGGATTTTATATAAAGCGACACTTTATTCGCGTGGGGGATTTTAATTTTAGTAGGGGCTTTACCCCCATTTATTTCGCTTAGTTCAAGCTATAAGTATAACATAAAATCTAACTTAAATGTAAACTTATAATTATGAGTGGGGTTGGGACAAAAAGAGTTTGAGTTGATGTTGAAATCAAATGAATTTGGGTTCAAATTGACCAAACGAAGCAAACGGGTCAGAGGTTTGTTAAGGCCATAGGAGGTGTGATGAGTTGGTAAATAGAAGAGGCAAGGAATTTTGAGGTTGCGGGTGTAATTGTTAAAAGAAATTAAATTATAAAGAGAAAAGCAACCAACCAACCGACACGCACGGAGGCCATCAAGAAGCTTTTCTACTAAATTGCTTTCTTAGCCCGAAGAAACAACGGTTAGCAAAGGTAATTCTTCGTTTGATTTCAGCGTTGGTATTCTTTTCTGCAAAGTCCTTAACTACCTTAAAGTTGTCGGTGTTGTAGGTTTTTCTTGATAACAGCATGTCCTTTGTTTTGCCTTCATTAACCGCTAAACATATTTTTGCCAACTCTGCCTCAACACTCACGAAAGCCCCCTGGGACATCAGGCTGGGTTCTTACTGGGTTCAATGTTATCAGCATATAACAGTAATAATTGAACAGACTTTTGAAAGACAGTGCATCAAGTATTGACATGGGAGCTCTGCACTATTCTTTTAAGTACGATGTTAAAGAAATCACATGACAGCGCATCACCTTATTTGAAGCCTTTTTTAACATCAAAAGGTTCGGTTAAGTTATTTATAACCTTTATGGAGAAGCGCGAATGCTCCTTGGTCATCTTGCGCAAACGAACGAGTTTGGCAGTGATGCCAAAACTAGATTTGTCTCTATACAGTTCGTCATATCTGGCCTTTAAATCGGTGAAGATGTTGGTTTTCGATTTGATGTTCTTGGGTTTTTTCCAATGTGAATATTTGATCGACTGTGGACTTTCCTGGTTTAGAACCAAACTGATATGGACATATCAGGTTTTTGACAATGGGCCTTATGTATATGGGTTTTTTCGAATTTTAAAAAGCAATATCTCAAAAACCTGATGTGATATAGTGATTTTGGAGTCAGTTCGCCCAGTTTTATGGATCACAAAGTCTTTCAAGTGGCTGCCTCGACTAGCTCTGCATTTGCACAATTGGCATCGTCAATACGGCTGATAACATGATTTGGAAATTTAATGCACAAAAGATCGCTTGTGGCTAAGGTGGGCATGTACAAATACATCATCCAAAAAAATCCACCGTTGACCGAGAAGCTGTGCACACACATTTTTATTTTTTAAGAAAAATGGTATAAAGACGCAACCACTCGCAAGAAACTGCAACTCCCTATGAATGCTATATAGCTTCTGGACAATAACGTGAAAGTTTTCGAAGCCAAAAATGTGCCAAATTTAGTTTTTTTTTTTAACACAGATGCCTTGATGAAAATACGCCTTTTTAAAAGCATGATTTTTCACTCAAAATCTTTCTTCAATTCAATCTTATCTAAGGCTCAAACTGCAAAGCTATATATCGTAGCAGATAGTCATGCGCTATTCGGACTACCAGTGATAAGAAATTTTTGACTTTTTTCAAGTACATACATTAAAAAAAAAAAAAACTCTGAAATGAAATACCATTTATTTTACAGATCATTAGGCTTTATTGAAGCTGAAAATATGTTTTCCAAAATCAAATTTAAATATTTCCATCCATTGCCCTTGCTCTCAGAGTCAAATGGAAATGTACCAGTTTTTCCAGGATTTCCAAGAAACTTTTTTGATATGCGTCAACATGCATATCATCGTTGGAATGCTACAATTTAAAATTGTTTTATTTTTTATTTTTGAACATACTAGAAGGTACCTATAGGACTTTAAATGAAAAAAGGAAAATGCAAATGCAAATAAACAAAACCAAAATTGAAATCAAACTAAAAATGAAACCCATTTCCGACCTCTGTCACTGACGCTACGGTCGGTCGGTGGTGGTGGTGTTGACACAACAAGGATTTAATATTTCACTTTTTTTTGTTGCCACATATCTATGTTTTTCTTTTTATACGTGAGTATAGAATGCGCCTCTTCTGGATGTGACAATACAAACGAAGCGAAAGGATTTTTATTTTTTGAAACCACTCTATCTGAGTCCAAAAGTGCTCTTCGAGGAAAGCACAACACGCAGCTAACCAAATGTTTGCTACATATCAAATAATAACGCTGGCGTTGGTGAAATTTGATTTGACTTTTGCATTTCGTTTTAAAAAAAAAATAAATGGAAAACAAAAAAAAAACGTTATGTACTGGAATTGTCATCAAAGTTCCGAAAATTCCATTTGAAAAATCCTTTTGGAATTTGATAAACGTTTTGTTAAAATTAAAGTTTCAAAGAATTTGTGCATATGAGCAAAATTTAGTTTATGTACAATGAATTAAAATACTGAAATTCAATATTGCACTTTCCAAGTTCAAACAAAATTAAACGAAAACTATTTTTACCTACATTTGACATTATTTTTACACTCCTCTGCATCAATCGAACTTAGCTTTGATACAAAAATACACCATACTGTCGGTTAGTTTGATTATTCTCTCAAATCCTTTTTTTATTATAAGAAATAAATAAAAAGGAAATAATATCCTTTCAATCTCGTTAAAGCAATTTCTATTGAATGGCATTTTGTTAAACTTTCTTCTGTTGAAAAACATCGCACTACAGGTTAGGTTATAGGTAGATACTCGTATCTACTTTTATCTTTATTGAACATGAACGATTCCTTTGTTATTTCAAATATCAAAGGAAGTGCTTGTTATAACAAGTGACACTCTTGGTTTTGAAGATGGTATATACCACAACCAACTAGGTGTATCGTTTCTTCTAAGCAATGAATAAATTTACTCCAGCTTATATCCCTTGAATAAGTACTTATGAACATTCTTTGTTTAACTGGCGATTAATTCGTACTTCGTTAGGTGGATCTTGGGAATAATAATAATGAAAAGAAATGTTTGAGATGTTTGAAGTTTTACACGTTTTAAAACAAAATTTATACTCAACTATTCTCACCACATTTTTTGGGTTAATCTTAAATAGTACGTTTAACCTCAAAACCAAAAGATGTTCTACCAGATTGAGGTCAGAAAATTATGGTGACCAATTAAGTGTTCCAAGTGTCAATCCTGATTTTCAATAAGGACTTGAGAGGTTTATTTTTTTTTTTAGAAAACGCAAATCATTTGAAAATGTTATTATTAGTTTGAAGAAATGAGACTAACTGCCCCAGCAGAATGGAGTCGCTGTAGTGGCCGTTTGTCGCGCTGTCAAAGTTGAAACATACGAAAATAGTACACAGCGCCACAATGGGAAGCTGTTGCTGCAGCGATCGCTGTCGCCATTGTTGAATAATTTTCTACTTTCCGCTATTGCTATTAGTCGCGCTACATTTTAAAGCTTTAAAAGCTTCATTCCGCAGTAGCACATTTGCATTATCATTCCAATAAATGCAATTTCATCGCGTCGGTCCATTTTTTAATTTAAAAATTGAAAATTAAGTTGCCCAAAAATATGAATAGTCTTACAAAACTAAACACAAATGTATAAATGTCAAAAAAAAATGACAGCTGACCTGCGCTACACCATTGTGGGTGACCTTTGTAACATAGTGAGCGATTTAGCGAATTCCCATTGTGTTCAAGGGGTAACGCTTACCAGAGTTAATGCATCCTATTGAGAATCTGCATTTCGTTTAATAATATTGTGAATCTAGCACGACTCATTTTGTAGTTGCAAATAGCCAATCAGAATGAGTTCACTACGTAGTGAGTAGTGACTAGATCAGTGAACGCGCCCATTGACAGTTTAATTTTAATCATTGATTTTATGGTGCGTTCACAATTAAAGTTCAAAGTTAATGCATCTCAAAAACTTTCTTCCTTAAATGTATGTTTTAAATCAAATCCATATTATTACGAAACATGCAAATAGAATGTTCTTAATAAATTCTCTGTCAGCTTTTTTCATAAATTTCGAGTTCACTCTGTGTATATCTGTCAATGAAATGTGACAATACTTTGAAAGTTATTTACTTTGGATTGTTTTGAGACTTTGACGTTTCATTAGTTTTATCTCACTTTTCTGCTACAGTTTAATCTTTGTATATGAAATTTTATATGTATACAAAGGTTTGATCAACAAGTGGGAGCAAGTTAATATTATGAGACGTCAAAGCTGATTTGTCTGAAATTAGCCCAAAGTAGAAAAATAAAAGGAATTGTAAAACCAACATTTCTTTTTAAAAAATAGACAAAAAATGGAGATGACGTTTCTTCAAAGTTACGGGTTTGGCGTTTATAAGCAAAAGTGAAGAATTACCCCCCCCCCCAATTATTCGTTAAAAAGGGGTACAACTATAATAAATTTCATTTATGGGGTTTTCCATGGGTAAATTCGGACTTACGTCAAAAATTGATTTTTTTTCAAGGCACCTGGAACACGATTGAAACTGTTTTTTTTGTTTGTCATTGTATTAGTATTAGTGTAAATGGGGGTAAACTGCCGGAAAAAATCCAGATCCTGAAGATTTGATCTAAAATCAAAAATAAATCAATTTATATTGATCCATCTAATGCAAAACCAGGGGAAATTTTTTTTTCACAGATCTAGATCAAAAATAAATTGATTTATTTTACCCATGGAAAGCCCTGTTAAGTTTAAAACAGAGATTTACATTAACTTGAAGTGATGCATGTAGATGTTGGTAAAAGTTAAATGTCTACATGATACTGTCAAAATATCAAATGTTCGGAATTAATTTTACGAACAAAATGCAATCCAGTTGCAGACGAAGTTACACAAGTTGGACAGATTTTAACAATTTGACGTTTAATGACGTTTTGAAATCGAATGTGAGTTTCCCTCGAAACTATTCATTTCATGTGAGTTTCCCTCGAAACTATTCATTTCAAATGTCACCACGTCTTGAAGTTCAAAGATTTTATTAATGTCAAAATGATCTTCAAGCTGATTTCAAGCTAATTTTAAGAAATGGCGGCTTATGTCAATTCTACGCTGACGTTTGAAAACAGACAGAAAACTTTAAGCTTTATTTTCAAATAGTTCTTACGCTAGATGACAAACGTTGCTATACCAAAAGGTAATTCTTGCAACTTTCAGTATTCAAGTAACAAAAGTCAATACCCCTGTTATTTATTTCAATTGCTCTATTAGTTTACATACTAATTTGTCAAATTTTAATTGAAATTCATACATAAATCACAATAAACAAACAAAAGAGACTTATTAAATCCTCTGATGATATTCATCTAAAATTCCAGCTCAAAAGAAATTCACAAAAACTCAAAGTACAACTTCATTGAATATGACGGCCTTTGAGACTAAAACAAAAACAACATTTTCGTGGCGGCATGCATTTGTAGGTATAAGTTTATATGCTGAACCTTTTGTATATCATCTTATTCCATATACATGTACGTACGTACCTCTAAGGTTATCAAGGGAATTGATGGCTCGTCTGCTACTGCTATATTTAGGTATGGGTATAAAATTGCTAGCAGAAAAAGTTCACTACTGTACTGACTACTGCAGCAAAGTAATATAATCAAAAAGCCCAGGCATAAATCTACAAGCTCCTTTTGTCTTATACTCGGCGCGCCATTCAAAGGTAGATATTGGTACACATGTATAGGATATTTTTGCAATGTAATATGCGGGGTATACACTATAAATACATAACTCACTATATGACTGTATAGGTACCTACTCTAGAACGATGCATCATATGTACACAATTTAAATGCCATAAAAGCAATGCCATCATATCAACTTGATACAGGTACCTACATACATATGTACTAATTGTATATGCATATCCCCGAGGTCTGTTGTACCTACCCTACCCTATCCTACATAATTCTTCTGTATAGTCTTAGTTATGTTTATCCAAAGCCAAACTAGGATACCCAAGTGCATCGTCCTTTATTTCTTCTTCCATTTTAACATTCATTCGCGACTGCAAGATGAGGAGAAAGAAAATTATGAACAAAATTCTTATTTTTTTTGTATCATTCATTCATCAAGTCAAAAAGAAAGAGGCCGGCCGGTTAAGTCTAATACTAGAGTGCAAAAAAGTTGTACAACTTTTACTTACATACCTTAAAAAAGTACAAAAACATTGAATTATCATTTATCACTAACCTAGGTTTTGTTTTCGAAAAGAGCAATGCCAAAAAATGTTTAATAAATTTAGAATCTGGAACTACAAATTACGTATCTGAAAAGGTGGCACACTTCAACTGTCACTAAGCGGCCAGCCAAGCCTGTAACTGGAATCCGTACCCACTCGACCGACGTTCCTATTAGACTTGAAGTCTGTGAATGTTTTAAGAATTAGAATTAGAAGGCTCTCAGCATTTAAAGCTGTTTTAATATTCAAACCGGAAAACCAATATCAATTTGTTGGGGCAATTCTTCACGCAATCTTCAAAGTACAGGTTCTCATCTCAACTACTTTAAAGTTAATACTATTAACAGTGCAATCATGTCAAAAAGAAATGAACAAATCATTGAAGATCTTTTATTGGATAAATCAGTTGAAGATATAAGATCATCTTGTTTGTGAAATACTAGACGCATAAGTTCAAAGAAGCTACTTCTTAGTTGCATTCTGCATAATCCTTTTTTGTCTGGATATTACATCAAAAAGCTTCTCAAGAAAGTAGAGCGTTTTCTTTAACGTCAAATGAAATTTTACTTGATCGTCGAATATGAAGTCGTTCAGTTTCCTTAAAATGTATTTCATTTGACATTTAGACATTTGACATTTTTAAGCAAGCGGTTTTCCACATTAAATAGTAGAATTGTATACAATACGAAAACAATGGCGCACAATTTTAATAAACTTATTGTTAAAATCTTATCATTTTACTAAGTAAATTGTGAATTGGAGTCGAAAAAGCTGTCACAGCTTGTTGCAGAAAGTACGTATACAAGTTAAATTTCACAGCACGTCCCTTTCGCTGACCGCTTCAATTATTTTTCTCAGCTTCATCCATTTTAATTTTTTATTTTTTAACTATTTAGGTATTTCTTGTTATCAAATCACTAACAATGAAAACAATGACAAATATTTAATAACCATGAAATCATATTTGATTATATATAAATTCTGTGTCAAAAACATAGACGTCAAATTTGTCGTTCGTCATAGTTAAGGGGCCAGTTATAGCTATCATTGAAATCGATCCTGAAAAAATTTTGAATCGATATTTGACGGTGTTTCCATTTGATTAGAAATAAAAATTATATACTCATCGATCGGAAATCACACAAAGAATTTTTTTAAGAAAAAAATGTATAATTACGTATTTATTTTTCTCTAAAAATGTATTTTTCTATTTTCCGGACGGAAATTCATTTTCCTGAACAGCTGATACTTTTATGTTCAAAATTGAAACGAATCGTTCCACTGATTTGTGTTCCAATTTCACACAATTCCAATGACAGATTTCTGTCAGTAAAAGTTTTTCGGTGGATTTCAATCAGGAATTTGTTTTCAATGACAGAAATTTTTAATGATAGCTATAAACGACCTGTCGAAAAAATTCCAATGTTTGTTTTCAATGATGAAAACCAATGATAGCTATAACTGGCGCCTAAAAGTAAGCCAACTGTTCCGATTCCGGTTGCTTCCGATTCCAATTCCGTCGTTTTGTGTTCGTGCATTAGCATTTGCAAATATTGAATACTTTGACAGCTATTCCAGTTACGACTCTGCTGAATCCGGCTCCGACACCATTGTGTTCCAGCAGTTAATCATATTTCCCAAAAAAAAAAAAAAATCGTGATACAAGGTACTTGTGATTCCGGTGAAAACTAAGCCTACGATTTGTAATTTGGTCTTCTCGGTGTTATGGTTCAACCAAGAACCGAACTGTTACCTTTTCAAACTTATATATGTATCTAGAGTAAAATTCCCAACCATCCAGTTTTCCGAAGGAAATTGCTTGGCACATAAAAAATCGCAGTAATCTACACAAAGCCGAGTCTTCAAATACATATTACAAAATCTTCGTTTTCTGAAAATGTTTTGTTAATTTTTAAAGAAAACAATTGCAGCTCATGAAAAACACATAAATCAACTCATTCAAGTAAAATTGGTAAGGAATTTTGTCTAGAATAATGACAGATTTGATATGAACTTAGCAAATGGCTAAAAGAAAAAGTAGCCTTTTTTTATTTTAACTTAAGCAAAATGTTGAAAACTGTTAAAAACATTTAAAATTAGGTAAATCATTTTTAAGCTTAGTAAATTGCTAAAAATGGCTTTAACATTTAATTAAATTCTCAGAAATTAAATGTGACTGCATATCCCAACACTGCACAAACGTACAAAACTAGACACTAAGGGGGCAGTTATAGCTATCATTGAAATCGATCTGGAAAATTTTTTGAATCGATATTTGACGGTGTTTCCCTTTGATAAGAAATGAAAATTATATACTGATCGATCGGAAATCACACAAAGAATTTTTTTGCAGTGTTGGTAAGTTACGCGAGTTTTACCAATTTTAATTAGTTACGCGTAATTAATGTAACTAATGTAACTTATGTAACAAATTGAATTAGTTACGTAACTAATGTAACTAATGTAACTAATCTATGTTTTTGACATTTCTCCAGAAAAAAAGTCACGTTTTATGAATTATAAAGTTCAGATATAAAAATTAAAATGTCGGAGTCAAAAAATGAAACAAAGCGTCAATCCAAAACCAGAAGTGCTTATCCAATTTGTCAGCTAATAAATAATTGCCAAAATTCAACAACTTATTAGCTGACGCTGTCAAGTGTTGGTTAGAATTAAAAGTTCCAGCACAGTTCGAAAATCTCTATAAATCCCGTCTTAATAATTCGCTTTATGTTTATGCACTAGTATCTTACTACATATTTACATCATTTCTACTCTAATGAGAAATTAGAGAACGATTATCATTTTCAAATTAATAACTTCCTTTTAAAAATGTTAAATTCTGATGGACTGAAAATGGGATCTTTTTAAATCCAGAGACGGAGTTTTTAAAACTTTATATGATAAAAATATTGAAAATCCAATTTTGTTTTGGAAGACAGCCGATTTCTATGCACCCAATATTTTAAAGCTTGCACTAAAATTGCTTAAAATTCCCGCATCGTCCGCAGAAATAGAGCGTACTTTTTCGAAATGGTCTTTAATTCACACCCCTTTGAGAAATCGGCTGTCTTTCGAATGTTCCAAAAAATTAATGTTTCTTTATGGAACATTAAGAATGGAAGACGTAAATTTATCCTTGGAGGACTTTGAGTTTGACGAGTTCAACTTATTTAATACCTACATATATATTTGAGTTACATACATAGATTTGATCTCTGAATTCTTTATGATCTTTGTTTTTATGGAATAAAATAAAATCTGTGTTTACGAGTTCATTATAAATGTTATTGTTTATTTGTTTCAATGTTCAGTCACAGTCAGTCAAAATTTTTGTTAGCTATTTTAGTTACATTAGTTACATAAGTTACATTAGTTACGCAGAAAATGAGGTGTAACTTATTACAATTAGTTACGCGTAACTATATGGGTAACTTACTCGGATTAACTTACGTTGCCAACACTGTTTTTTTGAGAAAAAAAAGTGTAATTACGCATTTATTTTTCTCTAAAAATGTATTTTTCTATTTTCCGGACGGAAATTCATTTTCCTGAACAGCTGATACTTTTATGTTCAAAAGTGAAACGAATGGTTCCACTGATTTGTGTTTCAATTTCACACAATTCCAATGACAGATTTCTGTCAGTAAAAATTTTTCGGTGGCTTTCAATAAGGACATTTTTTTCAATGACAGAAATTTTTAATGATAGCTATAAACGAGCTGCCAAAAAAATTCCAATGTTCAATGATAGCTATAACTGACGCCTAAAGCGATGTTGACACATGTCGAAGTAAAAATACATATGGTTCGCCATTTTAATTCATCCGAACTCAACGAAAAAGAAAGCGATAATGTCAATAATCAAAAACACTCTAAATGAAAATATAAACCCTTCGTACGTATCACCCTCCAAAACCCATTTGTTTATATTGTTGTATTTGGTAATGTCGACGAATAGATGTGCATGTGAATTTCAACGAAACAATTTGACTTGTATTCACGCATTCATAGAACTAACTACTGAGTTGTTAGGGGAACTGTCACGCACACTGGAATGAGTTTTATGAATCAGCTGCTCGCTTTAGCTTGTAGGCAATACAAGATGGCTACCGAGGAATGAGTTTATGAATCAGCTGCTTGCTTTAGCTTGTAGGCAGAGCAAGATGGCTACCGAGGATATACTCGTATATCTTTATTAAAATGTTTTTGTCAACAATGTGTTCGTCGAACGGAGTGATCCTACAGGTTTTAGACTAAATTTGAAAGCCTTAAAGTTTAAGGTATGAATAACAAAATGTTTCAAACATTCTTAAAGGTCATAGATTAATTGGGACGTTCGTATGTTTGTTTTAAGGGTTTTTGGGAAATGCTAACACCGTCCATTTTGACAGCAGTAAACAGGAAATGAGCAAAAAATGAGCACCAAATGAGCAAAAATGAGCAAAAGATGGTTGATTAATTTTACACCTGAATATAAATACCCATACAGGCATACACTCAGATGTCATAGAGAAGAAAGAAAAAAAAAATTGAATGCAAGGATATTTTTATACATGAAACATGAAACATGAAAATCCACCTTAAAAGTCGAGGGGGTAAAAATTAAATAAAAACTTAATTTTATATGTTTTTTTTTTTTGAAGTTTTTATTTTTATTTTTTCTTCTTCTTTCTTGTTTTGTTCTCAATTTTTTTTCTCTTGTATCCTTCGAGCGAGTAAAAGAAAACAACGAATAATAAAATAATTAAAAATGCAATGAAGAAATGCCGGGTTTTGGGAGCAGAGAGAATAAAAAAGAAAAAATAACTGAGCAAGGGGAGGGGGGGTGGTGGTGGCAGAGGAGTGTAAACATGGCAGGCAAAGATTGTTGAGCCAACAACGCGATATGAAAGCTGCAAGCAGAGTCCTTTCTTCTTAAAAATGCAAAACAAAACAAAAACAGAAACAAAAAAGAATTAAAAAAGAATTTCAAGTACTTGGTGCATATACTCAAGCCAAATGGATAAAAGCCGAATCAAATAAAACTTCTTTTTTGGTTTGTGTATTTGCGTTATTTATTTTTTCGTTTTATATTTACATAGTTTCGTAGGTCCAGTTCGCTTTTGCTTTTGGTTTCTTTTTGGGGTTTTATTTGTTTGAGTTCGTTCTTTCAAGGAGTTGGTTATTCTCCCCTTCGTTCGTCGTCGTCGTCATCGTTTGGTTACGAACTGCGAGAAGCAATATTTTCGTTCTCTTCATCAAGATTTAAAATAAAAACAAAGAAACAACCACCAAGGACCAAGATGCTAAAAAAAACACCCCAAGAGAAAAGAACAAAACAAAACGAAAATTGTGCAACTACTTTACAAAATGATTTTTATTTCTCTCCCATTTAAACTGACTCCACCAAGTGGATTCTTTTCTTACTCCTTCGAGGCAGGAAATAAAGATACTCGTACATAGCTTGGAACGAAAAAAAGAAAATATATAAACCATTCGCCAAATGAAAGACTCGAATACATTAGATTGCGGATTAAAGCGTCTTGAGTCGGTTGCGGATGACGAGTGGTAGCCAAGCCAGATGCAGTATACAGAAGAAAAGCTACTTTTGTCTCTAGCCAAAGTCTCACCACCTCCACCGCCGCGCCGCCACCGCACAACCGACTCAAACGACTTGAAGATCCTCTATTTTGTGTTTAACTCCCAAAAATCCCCATAATATGTGTGTGCAAGGACCAAAAGACTTCCCTTTTGGCGATGGCGATAGTGATGGCGCTGTCTGTTTTATAAAAATTCCCTTACTACCTACATACATACCTACCTCTTGACTTGAATATTTTTACACAAGAAACTTTTGGTGTCTTGCTGAAGTGTGAATTATGCAGTCTCACGACACTGTTAGCTGGTGGCTAGATTGCATCATTGTAACACAATAACTAACCGCAAGCGGAAATTCCGGCGGTAAAGGAAATAGAGAAAATGGCTGGATGGGCCTGGTGCTGGTGCTGGTGGATATGTTGTGTTGTGTGTGGGTGACTGGAAATGTGTTTCTTTGAATTTGAATATGGAAATGACAGGAAATGAAAGAATTTCCTTTTTCTTCGCATCATGTATTACAGTTACATCAAGAATATCTCTAACAGCAGCAACAGCAGGAGCAGTGTATTCTGTTTTCTGTATATGATGGTGGTTGATGTTTTGCGGTGTAGGAAATCGCTCAAATAAGGGAAGATTTCATGAATATTATTTGTCGTGTGGGATAAGTGATGTCTAAGGACAATTATTGTGGAATAAGAAGGGGGTTTTAGCGTTGAAGAGGAATGAAAGGGTTTTTTAAATTGATATCTGTATATAAAAAGTCTCTTATGTATGTACTTTGTAGGTACCTACATTTACATATATCGAAATAATTTCCGACGTTGGCGTTAAACGCTTTTAAAGTAGGTACCTATCTTTTCCTTTTTTTATCAATTTGAGAAGGATGATGATTTGGGAAAAAAGGATAATTTGGAAAATTTGATTCAGAGCTTAAGCTTCTTGTTTGCTCTTACTAGGAATTGATCTAACATAGTGTAGTAAAGCAGTAAAATAAGACAAACTAAGTAGTGAACCTAGGAATTAGAGATGGTAAGGGGGAAATTTTTAACTTCCCATAGGAAGTTATTGTAATGGGTCCGATTTGTCAAATTGAAAATTTTGACATTTCTCGACGTTTCAAGAGTCGACATAAAAGATTTTTAGAAAGATGTCTGTGTGTCCGTACGTCCGTACGTTCGCGACATTTTTTTCGTTGTCCATAGCTCAAGAACCAGAAGAGATATCGACTTCAAATAAGTTTTGTTATACAGATAATAAGGCAGAAAGATGCAGAAAGGGCTCTCAAGAAAATTGCGTGGGTGGTTTTTTTACCATAGCATTTAAAAAAAAAGGTGAAAATTTTGGTTAACCCTAAATATCTCATGAACAAATGACGCTAGAGACTTGAATTAAATTTTATATTATATATTGTAACGTGATACAAAACAAGTACATTTTTGGAAAAAAATCCAATTAACGGTTTTTTTATAAATCAAAAAAAATGAAAAAAAAATTTGTCACCTCGAACATTTTACGACTAAAATATGATTTCATCTCCAAAACAATTTTGTGCAACGAAAAATGATGTTTTTGTCATCTGATCAAATTTTGAGAAAAATCTAATTAACAGTTTTTTTATAAAAAAAAATAGAAACCTAAAAAAAACATTACTCAAAGTTGGTAAAAATTGAATTTCGACTCAAATATCTTTTCAAAACTTTAAGATATTGCTTTTAAACTACTTTTATCTCTCAAAAAATATTGTTTTCAACATTTAGTAAAATTTTGAAAAAAATCCAATTGACAGTTTTTTTACAAAAAATTAAAAACCTAAAAAAAAATTAACAAAAGTTGGTAAAAATTGATTTTCGACTCAAATATCATTTCAAAAATTTGAGATTATGGTTTCCAACTAATTTTAACTTATAAGAAATATTGTTTTCAACATTAGGACAAATTTTGAGAAAAATCGAATTAACAGTTTTCTTACAAAAAATTAAAACCCTAAAAAAAAATTAACAAAAGTTGGTAAAAATTGATTTTCGACTCAAATATCTTTTCAAAACTTTGAGATATTGGCTTTTAACTACTTTTATCTTTCAAAATATATTGTTGTCAACATTCAGTAAAATTTTGAAAAAAAATCGAATTGACAGTTTTTTTACAAAAAACTGCACGACTGGGTCGCACGAACTTGCTCCTGTATGCAAAGAGTCTGTTTAAAAATGTACCTATAAAAGATTTTAAAATATACCTCTAAAATAAAATGCACGACTGGGTCGCACGAACTTGCTCCTGTATGCAAAGAGTCTGTTTAAAAATGTACCTATTAAAGATTTAAAATATACCTGTAAAATAAGTTCGTCTTCAAAGTTATAAATGCCATTTGATTTGTCAAAAAACTTGTGATTCATCCCAAGACACAACTCATCCTAGGACAACTCATCCCGAAAATGAAATATACTTGTAAGCATACCTAACGAAAACAATAATTGTTTGTGTATTCAACTAGTTAAAAATATTTAAAATTATTAAAAAAATAAATAATTAAAATAATTAAAAATAAAATAAAATAATTAAAATAATTAAAAAAAAATTTTTAGATTCAAAATTTTACCTGAAAATAAGTTTGTCTTTAAAAATTTAAATGCCATTTTATAAATCAAAAAATCCTTAATTTTTCAAAATTTTTTTTTGAAAATCGTTAGAGCGGTTTTTTTTTAAATTAATTTTTTATATATAAAATGTTTCAATTTTGTTCTAAAAATATTTTTGGTATGCAGTTGTTTAGTGATTGTAAATATACGCTCTACATTTAAATTTCGTAAAAAAAAGTTGACCCGTTTTTGAGATATAGAATTTTGAAAAAAAAGAATTCAATATTTTTTTAAAAATCCAAACAATAAAAAATTGCACTTTTGATAATCAAATATTGTTAAGGCAATATAAGAGCTTATTCAGAAAAAAAATTATTAAAATCAGTTCATAAGTTGCTGAGAAAATTAAAAAACAAAATAACGGTTCTATGAGCGGTACCTTTCCTGAGCAATACAAAAATATGTTTTTCTTATTAAAAGAAGCTAAGTTAAAAAATAAAATTTTAGTGAAAATTTGAAAAAAATCTATCGGTTTGTTTTTGAGAAAATTCGAATTTTCGTTTTTTGACCAAAAAAAATGTAAGGGGGCCACTGTTAGTTTTGATCTTAAAAAAAAAATGAAAAAAACGCCTAACGCGAATCTGCTCAAAACCTTAACTTCGAAGTTTTAACTCAATCGACCCAATGGTTTAGGCTGTAGGAGCGTGGACAGACAGACAAAATTTTGCACGAATGCAAAACTTGCCATATAGTTCCTATATGTCGCAAGTAATAAATTCGTCTTCAAAGATATAAATACCATTTGATTTGTCAAAAATCTTGTGATTCATCCCAAGACACAACTCATCCTAGGACAACTCATCCCGAAAATGAAAAATACTTGGAAGCATACTTAACGAAAACAATTGTTTGTGTATTCAACTAGTTAAAAATATTTAAAATTATTAAAAAAATAAATAATTTAAAATAAAATAAAATAATTAAAATAATTTAAAAAAAAATTTTAAGATTCAAAATTTTACCTGAAAAATAAGTTTTTCTTTAAAAATTTTAATGCCATTTTATAAATCAAAAAATGTTTGATTTTTCAAATTTTTTTTTTGAAAATCGTTAGAGCGGTTTCTTTTTAAATTATTTTTTAATATATAAAATTTTTCAATTTTGTTCTAAAAATATTTTTGGTATGCAGTTGTTTAGTGCTTATAAATATACGCTCTACATTTGAATTTCGTAAAAAAATGTTGACCCGTTTTTGAGATATAGAATTTTGAAAAAAAAGAATTCAATATTTTTTTTAAAAATCCAAACAATAAAAAATTGCACTTTTTATAATTAAATATTGTTAAGGCAATATAAGAGCTCGTTCAGAAAAAAAAATTATTGAAATCGGTTCAAAAATTGCTGAGAAAATTAAAAAACAAAAAAACGGTTCTATGAGCGGTACCTTTCCTGAGCAATACAAAAATATTTTTTTCTTATTAAAAGAAGCAAAGTTAAAAAATAAAATTTTAGAGAAAATTTAAAAAAAATCTATCGGTTTGTTTTTGAGAAATTTCGAATTTTCGTTTTTTGACCAAAAAAATTGTATGGGGGCCACTGTTAGTTTTGATCTTAAAAAAAAAATGAAAAAAACGCCTAACGCGAATCTGCTCAAAACCTTAACTTCCAAGTTTGAACTCAATCGACCCAATGGTTTAGGCTGTAGGAGCGTGGACAGACAGACAAAACAGACCGGACGGAATCGCGGGACCCACTTTTTTCGACTTCTCTACCATCGTAATATCATGTTTGATTAAAATCTCGAGTTCGAAATTTTGCACGAATGCAAAACTTGCCATATATGTAGTTCCTATATGTCGCAAGTAAAAATAGAGGGTAGAAAGAATGTAGAGCTCAACAAAAGATCAATGTACTAAAATGTCTGTTTTCCTCGTCTTTTCTAGTTCACGAAATACGCGAGTTCAAAGGATGCAGAGTTTGAGGGGTCTGGGAATTGGGTTTACCGAGATATAGCCATTTAAAGTTTGAAAATCGATTTTTATTCATGACCTTGTGTAGATTGGTTTTTCCAGAAATTCCTAAATCCAAAGTGCCAAATGTTGCGCTTGTGTTAAGCTAACTTTAAGGCTCTGCGCCCACTGGGTTCAATCTAGAATCCAACTTAAATTTGTTTAGAATTCTTTACTTTAAATTTTAACAAATTGTATGCTTGCCTTGACATAGACCTTATTTTAAACGTAGCCCGGAAAAAGAAAAAAGTCAAAAGATCTCATTGGTTAATTGTGTTTAGTGACAAATGACGCTACCAAGAAACTGTGTAGAAAGATAGAATAGCTTACATCTCAATTTACGATCGCAATATTATTTTATTGCAAATTATTTGTCTATTATTTGACAGCCAAATGATCTCCGAACGATTCTAACAGATGGCGACATCTATTAACTGGATTGAGTAAGTATTCAATAGATAGATGGCGCTATGTCAAACTTCCAAACGTTTCATATAAGCTACAATTTAATAGCATAACCACCACATGTTGCTGAGGCTAAAGTATTAAAGTCAGGGAGCGTGTCGACTAAATTTAATTAAAAAACGTGACTCAACTTATTAAACAATATATTTAAGTTTTATTTATAAAGTAATCGATTTAATTGATTATTGATTGAAGCACGAACTACGAGTATGTATACATATTATATTATCTGGCTGATGGCAAATCGATGAAATGATGATGATGAAGCAAAAGTAAAAATGAGCAGGCGATCCAAAATGCTCGATATTATTTATTTGACTTTCAAATTTGAATATTTGAAATAACGGGCGTTGGCAAGATAGACTCCTACAAAAGCTTACATTTGTTTTTTAATAAGCGAATTTTATTTTTTCAATTTTTGGTGTTAGCAATTTTCCAAACAATTACTAGACATTGGTAACGGTGAAATAGAAATCCAACCAAATCGCAATGCATTTAACTGCCAGACAATTTCTGCACTGTTCTTCTGGAAAAAAATTAATTACTTCAGAGTATTTTTCCGGATATACAAAGTAATTACTTGAATCATTACTGGATCAGTCATCGGGCTATTTTGGCAGCCAAAAATGTTGATGTTGACCAAAATTACTTCCAGATGCAAAAGTTGTTACCAGGCGATCTGATGTCTTTTATATCATTCGATACTGTTGTTAATGAAAATGAAAATTAAATTTTTAAATTCACTAGATATACCTGGAGTGCCACCACATAATCGTTGAATAAAGATTGGTTCTCCTATTTTCCTCCTGCGTAATTTGAATCCACCATAATTATGCAAGGGTACACTTTTGGTCATCAAAAAGATCAACGCAAATATTCTCAAAGCCACAATTTTAACTAAAAAGTTGAAAGGAAAATTAGTCTTGTTTTAACGAATTCCAATGATACCTTCAGATTCTGCCATACCCTTCAGAAGGTTACAGTTTACAATTAATTTATCTTTTGTCATGTCTATAAATAAGTCCCAAAGCTAAACAATGTCCATTTGTGGTTTAAAATTGGAAAATACATGTTTTTCTCACGGGCAGCTATATGTTCCATGTTCACGTATGGGAAAACCGTGTCGAACCTATTTGTGTTAGCTAAAAACTTTGTAAAATATTCATTGTTTACAAACTTGAATATAAATAATTAAACATTTTAAATTTAATTCTTTTGTATTGATTTTTGCTTTACGTCAATTGTACGAAAATTTTTATCAATTGTGTTTAAAGTCCTTCTCCTTAAAATCCCAAACCAGTAAATTTGTATACCAGCTTTAACGTTTCCGTCTTCGTTCATAAGTAATAATTTCATTGTAATAACGGATAATGGTAGTAGAAAATCAGTCATAAAGTTCGCCAGGGTTCTTTACAAATGGCATCTATTTTAAAAAAGCATGGTTGTGTCCATGATGTTCTCCTACCGTTCCCCTTTAATAGTTTACAACAATGTAATATGACAATAAGTGTTAGCCACAGCAACGCGTGGCCGGGTCAGCTAGTTAAACATCAAAATATGTAGAGATGTAGCTTTAAAAAAATATTTAGTTGTTTTTTTTTTGGCTAAATAGTGAACAATTTCATTGATTCCGAAATTCTCACAAACTAATAACGCTTCAAACTCCAATTAAATTGTGACAATTTCAAAAAACGGAATACAAATTTTGTTTGCCTCGAATTTTTTGAGAACAAAAAATGATATAACTTCTAGACTAACTTCGCTAAAAGAAGAGTAACTTTTTTAAACGTATTTTTCACTCGAATAGTTTGGGAAGAAATAAAGATGAACAATATTGTTGTTAATATTTGGACAACATTTTTAGGGAAATTCAATTGACGATAGTAACGTAACAAATATCTTCAACAAAATCATTTTAAAGGGCTGCAAGGAAATTTATCATTGTAGGTCATATATCAGCTTAATTTTAGGTTCAAATTTGCAATTTTTTCAGAGCTACAACAGTTTTTTTTTTTATAAAATCCTCAAGCTTAAAATCTCCACCGTTCCACCACAATCTACGTCGGTCGCATATAGAATCCTCATCACCACCAGCAAAAAAAATCCACAAAGGTAGTATATTAAGGAATCTCAAAATATCATGGTCAAAATATAAGTATAAAATAATATTTCTATATCTTCATCATGCTAAAAACAAAAAAATTGTATTTCAACAAAACAACCAAAATTCAAGAAAACACAAAAAACAAATCTTCAAATATTACATTGCAGTTCCACCAAAATTGAGTCCATTTCAAACATCAATACTCCAACTTAATATGGGAGATCGTGCCTCACTGACATGTTCAGTTGTCAAAGGTGATCTACCAATAACAATAACCTGGCGCAAGGATAATCGCCTCATCGATCCGTCACAACATATGTCAGTGAAACAAGTCGATCAATACAATAGTATATTGGTGATAGAAAATTTGGGCTCCGATCACACTGGCAATTACTCGTGTGTTGTGCGAAATCTAGCTGCCGAAGTGGAAAATTCCCAGGCTCTACTGGTCAATGGTAACGAGAATATGGAAAACTTCTACTACTTCATTCTACTACATACAATATTTTTATATAAACTCCATTAAAACACTCGTCATAGTTTAATTATTAATATTGTTTTTGTTGTAAACAAACACACTCAACTTAACATATAAATACAAACAAACAATTAAATTAGGATGTTAATATTTATTTTAAGTTTCTTTGTTTTAAAAATAGTTTAAGTTTCTTTTAGTTTAGTTTTATGAAACTTTTTTAGAGTTTTAATGTTGAAAGTTTAATTTTTCTCTAGAGAAAAATATTTATAATTTTTGTTTTTCCTTTAAAACTATATATATATATATATTATATATAAAATATATTTCGTTTAGAGAGAATGCTATTTTCCACTATTTCTATATATATAAATAAATACATATATTTCATTCTCTTCTATATTTCACCCTTTTAATATTTTCGAAAAAAAAAAAAAAAACTTTAAATGATTGTGTGTTCTTTGGAAACGTTTTCTTCTTAACTAAAAATTATTTAAAACAATTAATTACTATATATACCTAAATTATATTTAATTTTCTGTGTATGTTTCAAGTGTGGAGATATTTCGTAGATGATTTTTAAGTTAACTTTTATGTTTTGTTTATGTTTTCGATTTTTAAAAGTTTGTATAAGAGTATCTAATGTAAATACATATAAATATTTAAAAGAAAACTTAACTTACTTCAATTAGAACTGCAACTTACTGGATATGGGACAAAAAAAACTCGCACGCAAAATAGAAATGGAGTATGATAAAAATTAATAAAAATAAATGTCACCAACATGGATATGAAATGAAATGAAATGAAATGAAAAAAATCATTTATATTAAACAAGACAAAAATTCTCTCTTTTTTCTCTCTTTGAATGTTTTATTGATGATGATGATGATGATGATGATGATATAAAAAGATATAAAAATGGTGATGATAATTATAATGATTATGATGATGATGATGAATCCTTGTTGTGTTTTATGTTTGTTTTTTGTTTTTATTTCAATTTGTGTTATCCGTTTGTTTCGTCTTGTATTCCATTACAGTACCTCCTATTATAGAGCCATTTTCATTCCAAGACGGACTGGCTGAGGGTATGCGAACGCGTACTGTTTGTGGGGTATCTAGGGGTGATCCTCCCCTAACCTTACGTTGGCTCAAGGATGGTGAGCCATTGCCCGCACTCTTGGGCGCCAATGTAACAATGTTAGATCAATATTCCTCACTCCTTAGTATTCCCTCCTTATCGGCGACACACTCCGGTGAATACACATGTGTGGCTACTAATCCAGCAGCCGAAATCAAATACACAGCTCAGCTGCAGGTCAAAGGTATAGTATATGCAAAAAGTTAACAAAAATAAACAACAAAACACTTCCAAAATATACATTTCAAATCTACCATATATAAATATATACATATACATTTCAAAAACAAAAACTATACAACACTTATCTACACCCCAACCCCTTCAAAAAAATACACACACCCATACATATACACATACATTCACATACATATACATAACATTATAGGTCACATTGAAAAGTAGGGAAATAAATTAAAAAATTTGAAATTATTTTATTTCAAAATCCAGCTTCTTATTGTCCCTAAACCCAGGTTTTTAAATTTGGTTAATTGATTTTTCGTTTGTAATTTTTTCTGTTTAATCTCAATAAACTCCTGTATTTTTATTTTCTTATTGAATTTTTATACGAAAAATTAAAAAAATAATAAAAAAAAAAACATATAATGCTTCTTATGATAAATTAATACCTCTCGCCCTCTCTCTCTCTCTCTCTCTCAAAAAGTATAAATGAGATTTTGTTTATTATTTTTGAATAAAATAAATTTAAAAAAAAAAAAAGAAAACCAAAAACTAATTTTTGAATAAACGTGAACAAAAACTATGAAAATTTAAATTTATATATATATAAAAAAAATGTGTCCTCCCCATCCCAGTTGCTTTGGCACGCAGTGGGTTTTTGCGGCAGATCACCAGGTAACCTATTTGCACTGCTTACATTTCTTTTGAGTTTTTTTTTAAATTATTGTTTTTATATTTTTCTTTAAATTTTGTTTGGTTTAATATTTTTTTATGTTTAAACGTGTATTTATTATGTGGTTGTACAAAAAAAAAAACAATATAAATGGGAACTTATACATATTTACATATTTTTCAAGATTAAGTTAGGTGGCGCTTTACATTGAAGCTAATGAAACAACTTAAATCAATTAAAATTTATATAAATAGTACTTTTTTTAAAACAGCAATGAGCATATTATAAAATATGAATGTTAATAACAGCATCGAATATTTTTGAGCTAGGACAAAACTGATATTTCAAAATAACGCAATTTTTTAAAACTTTTTAGGACGACAGTTTGAACAGTTATCTAAATGGGTTTAAGAACTTTTTATTTGAAGAAAGTAATCTATCCGGTTTTAAGAGATTGAATCTAAAAAAAATATGTAACTACTTGAAATGTATTATAAGTACTTGTAACCAGTGATGGTACACGTAGGGAAAAATCCCTACATGTAGGGATTTTTGTTTTGAAAAAGACACCGTAGGGGAAAAAGGACAGATTTTTGATATATCATAATTTTCTATGAAAGCGTAGGGATTTTTACAATTTTACTATAAACCATTTGTTTTCTTTTTCAATCTTAACAGCTTACCACACAAAATATTTTTCCTTCTAAACATCTTACCAGTTACCACACATCTTTATTTTTAATGAAGTATAACTAATGTGCTTCCACCTTTATGGTTCTGGTCGCTTGCGTCAAATTCGCTGTCAATAAGTTTCGATAATATAAATGTCTCTTTCTATCGGGAGCTTATACTGTGAGAAAAAAAAATCAAAACAAAGCAAGCAAGGAAATACGGTTCAAAATAATCGCGTAGACACACGCTCATGTACATTTTCCAGAATAAAGCACAACCTTGAAAGTTTTGAAACTACGATTTTGTTTGAAAAAATAATTATTGTATTATCATTAAATTGTCAAAGATTTATTTATTTTGCAAAACATTCTTTTTTGTTGTTGAACTCTACTGTGAAGTAACTATTTGTGTGATTTGTAGGGTGGTGATAATTTTGGGTAAATTGAAATGAGTTCCTTGTAAATTTTGGTAAAGAAACAAATTGAGCCACGAAAATATTAACTCAATTCGTATAATAAGATCATCATTGCAAGATGAAAACTTAATTGGATTTTATAGGTGTAGGGATAAAGTTCATAAAGTAGGGATTTTTTGTGGATACCGCAGGGATTTATTTTTTTTTCATGTACCATCACTGCTTGTAACATGTAATTCTTCTGAGGTAATTTTCAAACACTTTTTAACGCAATTTGGGTGGTAGCTAGGTGATAACTTGAATACTGTTGGTTTTTAATGCGTCTTGAGTTCGGGAATTAATTGCTTACAGACGGAATTTTGAGTAGCCCTACATAAAAAACCAAAGGTGTCAAACCGCATAATTTTTAAATTCGTGTTATGTGGCTTGTGTCCCCGACTTCTGGTAACCATATCTTTCAATTCTTTAATCACATGCCAAAACAAACCAGTTATCATTTCACCATATTGCTACGAATTAATATTAACAATGTTAACCATCTGTCTATTTATCAGTAAAACTTTCACTTGTACCATCAATATTTTCGTCCATTACCACGAAATTGCACAGGCCTTTCAACATAAGTAACGCTTCCACAATTTTTTAATTTCCCCCCATTTTTACTGATTTCTTGCATAGTCTTTTGATTACTACCATAATCATCGGGAAATGGTTAAAAAGTGGTTGCGTTGAATGAATAACGACTTTTGTAGTAAGTTTGAAATATAACGCTTTGTTCGATTCTTAACCGATCCATTGGGCCAGTTTATATTTCTAAGACATCTGAGAATTGTCTTGCTTTGCATTTATGCGATGGAGTATTCTTGAGAAATCGAATCATACAAATTCTGTTCACAGATTTCTGACAGCAAAAGTGAAATAAATATGTAATGTATGTATGTACATATGTTTGAGAAATTGTATTTATATTTCTTAGAGTACGGAAATCTCTGAAATCTTAGAAATATAAACTGACCAATTATATTAAATAACAAACATTCAACTAAGGCTATATGACCCTTGATATTTCAGCTGAGTTTGACAGGTGTCAAATTCCAGCGCTACCACCTTGAAATAACGAAAGTAAAGACATATTTTAAATTGCAAAGGATAATGAAAATAAAGTAATAATGATTTCATAAGTTTAAGCGTTTTTATTCAAGTTTTGCTTATAATGTGATGCCCTAGTTCAATAACCATCTTTGACGTATTTGGTATTTAGCGCATTGTGTATTTACATATATTAAATGTTGCTTTATTTCAGCAAAATGTATGAACTAATATTTTCTTGGCAAAAATTGATACATCAACATCACGTAAATAATTTCGCTTTTAAGTCTCGAGACAAAATTTTCAATAATGAAAACCAATAATGATAGCAATGATAACTGACCCTCAAGATTGCGGCATACAAATATATTTGGCCATTTTCGATTAGATGTCTCCGATAACATCAATATTTCCATCTTTAGGCGTTTTTCTTTTTTAACTCAGAATAGAACTCTGAACAGAGTCAGAGCATATCGTGTTGTGAGCGTTCAGAATCATTTTTGAAACACACCTGAACATTTTAGCTGTCACTATTTGTCATTTCAATTTATTTGTCTTTTTTTTCAGAAACAAGAAATAAGATTAAAGCTAAAATGGAAAAACTAATTATAATCAAACTAAAGAAATTAAAATGACAGTCATATTTATCGTCCATCTTAAAAAAATATATTTTATTTGTTATTTTTTATATAAACTTACCTCCTGCACTAGCCCGACTATTTTCTTCCGCCATTTTAATTGTTTGATTTTTTTCTTCAATTTCACCTGTCAAATGCTTATGTTCAGCATTCAACTCGGTCTGCTTAGAACACGATAACAACGAAAAAAGAAACACAGATTTGAGTCTCTGAACGTACAGAGGTAAAAAAGAAACACAATTTTTTGTTTGACAGTTTAAGCTCTGCTCTGAACTAAAAAAAAAAGGCTTTTAAGGTCTGGACGCGATTGTAAACTTTCTCATACCTTATCTTTTCCGTGGCGTCAATAAATAAAAACAAATCTAAAGGTGTTAAATCTCAAATGTTTAGTATGGTCATTTATGATTAACTCTTCGAGAAACAGAATTGTCAGGAAAGTTTTCTTGCAAAATTTGCCACTATCTTTTTATTTAGAGAAAAAAATACAGAAATAGTGCCCGATTACACGAGATGTTTTTTCGGTTGTTTCCTCTTTCGTCTTTTTGACAGATCGGGTGAGGGGTGTAGAAACGTAGGGGGAAAGAAGTCGTGAAAAGAGTCCTGAAAATGTATGGACTTTTTTTGGTTTAACTTTATGCTTTGACAACCAATAAAAAAAACAAAATGCATAATTTACAGCTATAAGTTAAGTTTTCCAGAGTACGGTGTAGTAACGGCAAATATAAACGTGAAATAATGTAAATTTAATTATTTATTTAAACGATTTAAGAAATGTGGACAAAAACTCAAACGGAAGTACTATTAACGCTGTTTCAAAGTTGGCCCAATTTGCATAACATGCTGAACAAAAATTATAAAAATAGAAATAAAAGAATTGAGGCACTTGAAATTATTCGAAAAGAGCTTTTAAAAATCAAACAGGGTAAAATAAAAACAATTCGGTCACAAACGTCAAAAAGAGGAATAACGAAAGGAACGAAAAAAGGAAAGGTGTAATCACGAGGGTAGGTACCTGTCAAAAAGACGAAAGACGAAAACGAACGAAAAAACATCCCGCGTAATCAGGGTCATATTGTAGTTCTTGTGTGGCAAATGTCAATAGATGACAGCTATCCAAATAGGGAGGGGAGAGTACGATAACTTAGGCGACAAAGTTTAATGACGGATTTGTATAGAACAGTTAAAAACAAGCATTTTTTACTATGGGAGGGGGGGGTTTATCTCCCCCCGTTTAGGCGGTAGGGGCAATTTAAAAAATATGTACATTAAATGGAAAAAAAATAATTAAAAAATAACGGTAATACTTACAATTAAGTATTATACCTTTTTTTAAAGCCAACACTTTTGTCTATTAGCCTGTTTTTAAATCAAGTCAAAACTATGCATAGTTTTTGAAAAAAAATAGTTTTAAACTCAAAATTTGGACAAAAAAAAGTTAAAAATAAGGTTTAAAGTGTAATTTTTCAAAACCTTGAGATTATCTACTACTGTTTTTTTTAGAATTCATTGCTCTTATTTGTTTTTGATTAAAAACTGAAAACTAGATGATTTTATGTCTTGTAGTTCTTGAGAAAATTGAAAATTATCAAGAAAAAAAATCTTTTAATTAAATTATTTTTTCCTTGCTTGAGTATTTACGTAGTCTTATTTTGATAGTAATTATCGAATATGGATTAAGATATACCAACGATAAATTAATTTTTCTTAAATCCAGCTTATTTAAATGCAAAAGAAACTTTGCATGCACCCCATCTTGCACCCACCGCACCTTTCACCCTCCCCACCTTGCACCCACTCCACCTCGCACCCACCCCAAATCCTATAGTGTGCCCAAGCAGGGGGGTTGCAGGGGGGCAGCATGCCCCCCCTTACAGATCCCACTGTTGCATACACCCAAACTCGCGCACACCTTACTGTTGCATACACCCAAACACGCATTACGCATACGCAAATACCATTATTACTATCAAAATAAGACCACTCAAGCAAAAAAAAAGAATTAAATTAAAATAGTAGTTGTGGTTATTTTCAATTTTCTCAAAAACTAAAAGACATAAAATCATCTAGTTTTCAGTTTTTGATCAAAAACAAATAAGAGCAATAAATTCTGAAATAAAAACAATGGTAGATAATCTTGAAGTATTGAAAAAGTTACACTTTAAACCTTTTTTTAACTTTTTTTACTCAAATTTTGAGTTTAAAATTAAATTTTTATTTTCAATTTTCTCAAAAACTAAAAGACATAAAATCATCTAGTTTTCAGTTTTTGATCAAAAACAAATAAGAGCAATAAATTCTAAAACAAAACAATGGTATATAATCTTGAAGTATTGAAAAAGTTACACTTTAAACCTTTTTTTAACTTTTTTTACTCAAATTTTGAGTTTAAAATTAAATTTTTATTTTCAATTTTCTCAAAAACTAAAAGACATAAAATCATCTAGTTTTCAGTTTTTGATCAAAAATAAATAAGAGAAATAAATTTTGAAATAAAAACAATGGTAGATATTTTTGAAGTATTGAAAAATTACACTTTGAACCTTTTTTTTAACTTTTTTTACTCAAATTTTGAGTTTAAAATTAAATTTTTCAAAAACTACGCATAGTTTTGACTTGAATTAAAAACTGGCTAATAAAACAGAATGTTGGTTTTAAAAAAAGGTATGATACTTAATTGTAAGTATTACCGTTATTTTTTAATTAATTTTTTTCATTTTAAATAACAATTTTTTTAAATTGCCCCTACCGCCTAAACGGAGGGAGATAGACCCCCCCTCCCATAGTAAAAAATGCTTGTATTAAGCCCCTCTACCAAAAATCGTTATTATATCTTGTCGCCTAAGTTATCGTACTCGTGCCAATAGGGAGTATTTGTAATGAAAATTCTTATTGCCTCAATTCATTCAGGAACGTTTCTTTGAATAAAAAGAATTTTACATATGTTTGTCTTTTAAATCAAAAACTTATGTAGGTACATATATATAATTCTTACTAAAATTTTGCATTATTAATTTTACTTATTTCACTTTCCTATTGTGTTGTAAGACCACATTTGTTTATACATATAAACAAATCAAAGTATCTTACGTCAGTTGTAACATTGTCCTACTTGTATATTCCAAAAATATTAATTTTATAGGTACCTCTATAAAAATTATGTTTTAAGTCAGTTTTAAATAATTTTCATAATAAAACATTTACGTGTTTTATTTTATACCGTCTTCTTTCAATAAAATTAATAACCAAAAGAAAACAAAAAACAATGATAATTTCAAAAATAAAAAAAAAGTAAAACATAGAAACACACAAGAAAGTTAACTTAATTTTTTTATTCTTTTATTTGTATTCTTTGGCCATTGAAATAATAATTTCCGCCATAAACTTCGACTGTGTGTCGTCACGTCACCAACATTGTGGGAAAATATTTCCATTTTATTGAAAGCGAATAATATCCATAGCAACGATTTTTCTTTATATAGCTTCAGCATCCTTGCCACAAGGAAGGGAAGGGAAGAGCATAACATTCGCGTGATCATGAAAGGAATATGATTATTATTCCCAACAACTGTTGTTAAAGTTGATTTTATATTTTACTTTTTGTCCTGAATTTCTCTCGCTTCATTGTATCCCATATCGTGCTGGCTAGAGTTGGAGCTGATGCTGGTTCTGGTTCTGGCTGTTCCAAGTGTCATCACAGTCAAGGATTTTGATTAAACCACTAAATCAAATAATACCTCTTCCTATCCCGTTAAAACTCTCTCTCTCTCTGGTCTGTATGGTTATCTTTCCCACAGCTCATCCTACCTAACCTCATTCTAAATACACGCCATTTTATATAAATTTCTTCATCAATAAATATTTAATTGGTCAAATTAAAATGGCTGCCATTTGCAGCATCACCAGCAGGAGCAGCAACAACAAAAACAACAACAACAGCAGCACAGGATGCAGGAACAAGCAAGTGATAAAATATAGAGGCATGGGTGGTTTTGAAGTTGCTTATATTGGAATGAGTATGAGTACCGAGATTTGCCATCAAAAACAGATTATATTTCTGGCTTTTATCAATAAGCTTTATTGTTTGTTAGATGCAAAATATACATAAATAAATATGTAGAGTACATATTTATATAAGTACTAGGTATGAGTACACAGAACATAACAAAAAATATTATTATTATCGTGTGATGATGGTGAAAAGGGAGTTGTTGCCACAATAATTCGCATAAAGACTTGCACAGAAATTAGGTCAATGAGTTATATGTACAATATTATGCAAGGGTTGACTTTTAATTTTGAGTAGAAAAGGGCCCAAATGCGAAATTCCCGAAGGATCCTGGATGCCATTTGAAAACGTTTCTATTAATATTTTAGCTTCTTTAAAACATGATTTAATCAGAAAACTTTTAAAACTTCCAATATTTAAAAAATTCTAAGCCAACAGCTTCAAAAAATCACATGTGAAGTTTTTATAAAGAATGAGTAATGGCTGAATCACAAACACGCTTCAGCTTCGGCTTCGCCTGACGTTTACGAGTTCAGCCATAGGAATTCAATGCATGCTATCACAATGGAGCTTCGACCTCACGTTTCGTTTGACAATCGTAAGGAAAAGAACGTAATGTAACGTAATTTGACCCCAAACGGAAGCTCTAGTTCAATTATCTGAACATTTGCTTTGACAGCTCAAGAGCTGTAAAAAAATGTCAACAAACAAAATATTTTCTCTTTGGAGGGATGAAATAATAGAAATGTCATTCAAAGCAACCTTGAAGCTGGCCCACCGTAACGCAGGCGAAGCCGAAGCTGAAGCGTGTTTGTGATTCAGCCATAAGTTTCATTGTGAGCCCCCGAACCTATATTTCTCTATATGACACATTCCGACCCTGGATGTTTTTCTCATATATTTCATGAGTGGGATATTAATAATTGGAAAAATATGGATATTATATTCTCGTTTAATTATTAAAATGTCGTCTCCTTTCACATCGTATATGCCAATTCATTCATTCAACAGAATATAACAATACCATTCATATACATACTACATACAAAGAAAAATATATAATATATATAAATGAAAGCCCTGGTCGGGACGGTCGTCAACGGCAGGATGTTGTTATTGACTATTTATTGCTATTTCCGAATTAAAATACCCATTTATGCGAAGTAATTTCAATTTAATAATAATAAAAATAATAACCAATACAAAAAAAATAAAACAAATTAAAAATCAAACAGTGTGTGAGAAAGAAAATAAATATGAGAGAAAAAAAATATTTTGTTTACGTAATTATTATTGGTAATTAAATATTTTTTTTTTTAAATAAATAAATACATTTTTAAATGTAAATTAATAATTCATGCATAAAAGTACAGAGCTCTAAGGGTACAGTATATTTGTTCATATTTTATGTAAATACATAGAAAGGAAATAAGGTTTTTATTTGTCTATATTAATATGGATGAAAAAGAAAACCACAGGAAACAAACAATTTGTATATGTTTATTTTTAATTACATATATATGTATATATAATAATAAAGTTCCAATGCATATTGGATACTAATTATGTTAAAGAGAATTTATCAAAGTTTAAAATGTAATTATGATTTACTTAACAACATTTATTGGTTCTTTTTACTAAGAAAAAAATAATATTCAATTATTTTTAATTAGATTTTTATTTTATTTTGATTTGGTTTAGACCACTAAAGAGTATTGAGTACTCCTTATACAATTTACAATGGTGGTTTAAGAAAATTCAATTAAATTTAACGAATGTATTTGTATCCTTAGTATAAATATGTAGGGTCTTCCAATAAGAGGTTTCATTTTGATGTATGTATATAGTTTCAAAGAAATCAATGAATGTTTATTTTGTTAAGGAAAAAAATATATTTCATTAGTTGAATCACCACATCCTTTTAATGAAATTTTACATGGCCAATTCACACAACAAATGTTGTATGTTCACAATAAATTTACGAATTCCATCTTTCTTGAATCAATTGTGAATAGCATTTGCATAAAGATCTTATATTTAAAGTAGTCCACTCTTTGAAGAATAAAAGGAATAGAAAAGTTTTCTTGCAAAATTTCGAACTATTACTGCAAAATGTTCATTATTTTTGTATTCAATTTTTACATTTCACTGCGTTTTTGAAGAGTGTTTCGTTTCATTTTTCGTGATTACTTTGTTCTTAGTTGTCAAATGTCAAAAGATGACAGCTGTCAAAAAGCTGGCTATTCAAAGTTAAACCTTTTACATATTAAATATGTATATTAAAATTTGAAATAAAAACAAAGAGTCGTAATATATTAAACCACGTTTATTGTGGCGTTGAAAATTGTGTGAATAGATTTTGTTATGTCCAATCAAAAAAAAAGAATCATTAAGACACGTCATAGATATTAAGAAAAGCAAATGGCAAATGGCGAGAGTATTTAGAAACTATTTCTGCAGATAATTATTATTATTATTACAATTTATTAAACTCTACATAAATGTACAGTATAATTTTAAAACAGCACTAGAGCTACCAGGGCTTAAGGCTGATTCTGCAGATAATTTCTTCATTGCATTTAGAAAAATGAGTAATGGAAAATAAATTTTAAATCTTTAAAACACCGCGCGGAAAATTGTGATTTTAAGTAAGGTTTAAAAAAGCTGTTCATCAAATAAGTAAAGTTGTAGAGTACAAGTTTTTTTCTCAATTTTTTTCAAAACCACCTATCAGCTATTGCTTTCAAAAGTCCAGCTTATTTTTAGAGCCTACCTAAGCTTTAAATCGAAATCGATCTGTTAATCAATTTAAAAAAAATTAATCAGAGAAATAAATTTTGGTTCTTTATAACCTCGCATTATCAATGTTTTGTTGTTCAATTTACACGACTTCTAAGAACAGTTTTTCATTGTGAGATCATCCTAGTTATAGAGTTAAACCCTTCAAATTTAGTGTGTTTAAATAATCAGATGTTTTTGACAGGTACTGAAATATTTCTATGCAGATTCATACGAAATTTTTTGTTTAACTCTTTTGAGATGAAAAAGACTCATCACGATGCGACCAAATCATTTTAATTTATTTGGAGAAATTTTGTATAATAAAAAAAAAACAAGAAATGAGATTTAAAACAACAACTGGTGGCTATCAACCAAAACGTTAAAATCTAAGCACTATCGAAGCTTTTGACAACTGAATCGATAACGTTTTAGTGATACCAAATTAAAATACCACTCATGAGGTTAAAATATTAAATCCCTACTGAAAAACTTATTCGCGAATTAACTCAGATTTTCGGATTAACTAGCTCTATGTTTAACTCGGAGTTAACTCAGCACTGAAAAACTAAGTTACATGAATTTTCATGATGTTTTAAATCATCAAAACTCAGATCTAAGAACACATATGTATTTTGAGATTTAATAGTTTCTCGTTGACAGCAGTCAAAAGAATTTACATGACTTTAAAAGTAATGTTCTTAGATATCAAAACTCAGGTCTGAAAATTGGCCAGTTTATATTTTTAAGACCTCAGTGATTTTCGTGTTCTCAGAAACATAAAAAAAAAATTCTCAAGCACAGCAAAAATGAGAAATTTGACAATCAAATTTGTATGATTCAGTTCTTCAAGATTTTTCTATCTCACAATTCAAAAAGAAGGGAAAGAAATGCAAATCTAATTTAATTGCTTTGAATAGTGAATTGTGGTGTAAATTATCAAACGCATCACTGCAGATATGATTTGCGATCATCCCTGTAGCACGTTTATAAACGCAAATAATTGGCATCACTTAAAATGTCAATTGTTCATTATTGCAAAGTTTAATAAACTGATGCGCAAATATAAACAAAAAAAGCATCAAGAATTTTCTTGATAAGATGTTGATGTCGACGCGATTTGGAGCAAAAATGGCGGAAAAAGACAATGAAAAGTATTTAATCAAATTCTAAATTGTTTATAAATTAATTAATTTGATGAACTTCAGGGAATATTTTACCAGCACACAAATAAAACTATTAATAGAAACCAGATTAAAATATGAATGTGAATTTATTACCGGCGGAAAATCAAAGTCAGTATTGTGGAGAAAAGTTCTAGAGGAGATAAAATGTGTGGCTCCAGATTTTAATTACAACGAGAGTTTTTATTAGTATCATATCCATCATAAAGCAAAAGTTGTTTTTAAACGTAAAACTTTTTGGCAAGCAGCATCGCATCGTAATCAGCTGAGCAACGATCAGCATCGCAAACAAACAGTGATGCCTAATCACTACCAAACAATTTGACGTTTGTGAATTTACCCGCGTTTTTATTTCATTCTTTTGCTCTGTTAATCTGTCAAAAAAAAATGTCAGAAAACTAAGAAACATAAACATGCCAAACATATATGTATATAGCTGTTATTGACAGCTGTCAAAAAACTTACACGGCTTTAAGTGATATTTTTGCAGTTTGTCATTAGTAGGAATTTCAATAAAAAAAATATCACTTTTGAGGCAAATTCGATTTTAAATTTATTTGCTTTGTTTAGTCATTATTTTGACAAATGGTAGTAAAAAAAGAAAATTTGACAAATTTAAACGCAAACAAAACGTGATTTATATTTAAATAACAAATAACACGTTTAGTAACATGGCTTCTAAATTGTCTTATAAAAATACTCAACCTGGAAGATGTATAGACACTTGACATTCATATGAATTTGAATTTGAGCCAATAGTCTCCGGAGCTAGACTCTATAAAAAAAATATAACCCTGTAATTTAAATCACATGTTAATAAAATGATAATAATAATAATATTTGAATTTGTTTAAGGTTTCGCGATGTCTGAAAATTCAATACTGATCTACGGTGAGCAATTTAACTAAGGAAATTCATTTTTGACAGATTTCACTTATCTGGTTATTTAATTGAATTGGAAAAAGAATGTTTTAAAGAGATTTTATCGATTCTGATTGTGTTTGCTTGTCTCAAATCAATGATATACATTTAAAAATGATCACTTTGATTCTGATGGATTCTGAATTCAAATCGAAAAGTATTTTCTCTTCTATCTAGAAGAAGAACTGTCATTATGTAGGGTTAAGAATTTAGAACGCAGTAAAAACAGTGCTGTAAACTCAATAAATAAGTACAAATTATATTTTACACTTAGCTTTAGAGTGAAAGACGCATAACTTGCTGAGGGTTGTTCTTTTTTTTATCCAGAGTTATTAATTTGCTTACCAGAAAACTGCTTCGATTTGATAAGTTACAAATACGCAGGAAAAGTCTTGTCTTATGAATGAGTAAGCTTTTAAAATTTGCAAAGCTTTCTCATCTCACTGATTTTTGATACTTTGGAGTCAAGAAAATGCAGGAAAATTACACAATTTTTCAAATTTGAGCGACAAGAGTAAAAAAAAAGATATGTTTTAAATACAGAATCAAACAACAAACACTTTTTAAAGAAAATGTAATTACATTTTAAAAGGTAGCAATAAGCAACAATTTTATTAGTAGTATTTTGTAGAGAATTTCATTTCCTACATTTTGTAGTACATTTACTTTTCAAAGAATCAGGAATACACTAGTATACAATTTTTGCTAGGTTCGCTAGGATTTTTAAAGTAGTTAATCTTTTTGTTTCTTACTCAAAATAATGTAAGAGCTTGGTTGACTACTCCGAGGAATAATTTCTGTTCAAATTGTAAATATATTTTTCTACTAATGTCTATAATAAAACGCTCGAAATTCGTTGATTTTTTGACTACTCATTCAAATTTTTTCGGATTTCGTTCTTTAATATTATAGTACTGAGATTACTATCTCAGACACTCATGACCTGTGAAAAGTATTTAAAACAAAAAAAAGGACAATTTCCATTAGTGCGTATATAAAACAAGCTATGAACAAATAAAATTAGACTTTCAAACATCCACTGTAATTTTTAATAAAAAATAAGTTTAGGTCCTTAGAAATAAACCATCAAATACACCTAAGAAATACACGTGTTTAAATTTTTTGTTTTTTTATTTAAGTTTTATTTTTATTTATTTAAATTTTTAATTTTATATTAAACAATTTTTATTTAAAATTAACTTTTTAAGTTTAAATTAATTTTTCTTTTGCACCCTTATAAGCTTTGTGCATGATCTGTGTAAATTATTAGCTATCCATATAGAATATACCTATCAAGTACCGCTATCGCAATATAAAAATCTTAACAAACTATACCGGAGTATATATCCAGAAAAATAAAACCACAACCGAAACCAAAACCAAAATCAAAATCCATCCCTTATCATCGTTGAGTTCTACTTCTGAGCTTTTGATATCTCGTATTTTTTCCTATACATGCTCATCCTCTTCTCTCTGCTCTTCTTTATACAGAAAAACCCGCTTATGTCTCTACAATTCCTTTGAAAAACAGCAACTTTTTCTGTGGTTCAATATTGTGTTGTTGTTTCTTTTTTTAGTATTGTGGTTGTTTTTTGAAGATATCGATTCTGTTCTTAAATAAAACAAAAGAAAAAGAATCCTTTCTTTCAAAAACAAAATCAAAATATTTTATAAAACCATCCGCCTATCGTCATATTTGCTCTGTATTGATCGAACCACTAAAGTATACCACAAAACTCTCTGCCTTTACTACTTTTTTAAAAAACCACCAAAATAAAGTATCTCTGTTTTGAAAGCTTCGCAATCCCCCGCCAGTGTTTTTGTAAATATTATTATAATCCAATTTATATATGTAATAAATATAAAATATTGTATATATTTTGTTTAAACATAACTATTTTTTGTCTCTAAATTCTGATTTGTGTAACTTTAGAGAAAAATGGAATCCCATTGGTTTTTGTGATTTTTGTGTTTGATTTGTTTTTGAATAATTCTATTCGAATGGCTTGAATCTCAAAAGGCATGCAGAATATTTTTCTTAATTAGTTTCTTGCACTGATACTCTTTTCTTTGCCAATGAATTACATATTTTTTCTCTCTCTCTCTCTCTCTTTTTTATCTGCAACCCTAGTTTAATAGTTAATTACACAAATTTTGTACTTTTGATTTTATTTTTGTTTTTTGTATATTTTTATGCTTTTCAAATCAAAATTTTTTAATTGGAAAAGAAAAAATATAAAATATGGCAAACAAAAATGGTTTCTTTTTGTTTAACTGCCATTTGTGTGTGCAAGGATTTTATTTTTTGTTTTTTATTTTTGGATTTATGTATAATTCTTTTGTTGTTGTTTTTTTGATATTTCTGAACCTTTTAAACTTGAGAAACTTTTTCTTTGCAAATTCAAAGTAAATATAAATTTAAATAAAAAAAAATAATAAATATCTACCTAAGCTTTTATATCCATCATGATGCTTTTGTTGATAATATATATATATAATCCCTATAACCAGCTTAAGCTTAGTTTTTAAGTTTTATTTTATTTTGTTGTCTTATTTTGTTTTCCTTTGATAAAAATCTGCTTACTTAAAGATATAATCCTGCTTAGCGAAAGGTTAATTGAATAGTTGGATTAGATTATATTAAAACAAATTGTGTTGTTTTTAAGTTCTGGAGCAAATACCTGTAATTTGCTTTTTAGTCGAATTTAGCTGATTTAACTATTCAAATTGACCTGATTTGCTGAATCGTTACAGTGGTGATCAAGTATATTATTTAAAACAAAAACGCTTTATTGCTTTGTAAAACATAATTGCATGTGATGTGTCCCTCTCTCCTCTGTCAAAAAATAAAACAATCTGTGGTGAAACTAATAATTGTAAACATTTTTAAAATATCTATGGGTAAATTTAAATTTAATAATGATATGAAATGAAATGAAAATGTAAATTTTATGGATTTTTATTTTTCGTTGGATATGAAATTAATGTCTTTTATTAATTCTGAAAAATGATAGATACATATAGGTGAGGAAAAATGTGTCTTTTTTTTCAATTTGAATCAAAATCAAAATAGTGTTCTAGTGATATTCTTTACATAAATAATTTCTACTTGATCCAAAATATGAAATATATTTTTTGTTTGTTACTAAGCATTTTGCCATAATTTTTGAAACTTGCTATGAAAGGTTTTTCTTTAATAATAAAACAATATGCAGCTTTATTAGGTATACATAAAACAGATAACTGGTCTATACTATAAGAATTTTTCAAGGCAAAACTTTTGAATTTGTTTAAAAACAGAACTTAAATGTCTTTAAGACAAATATTGCATGTTTATCGTATGTTTTAATAAGATTATACTATAGTAGCTTCCCAGCAGACATAATTCTGTAGTCTAATGCACACAAAAATAGAAGACCATTTTCTAATTTTTCTAATTCAATTAAATTATTAGAAAATCACGTACCCGTACACGTCTCAGTGTTCCAGTTTATCGTGTCATTTAATTCAATTGTGATAACTACGGTCTTTGCATGTTTTTTTGATCACAAACTTTAAAACAAACTATTTTAATAATGTTTAGCTAAATAATTTAAAAAGAAGGAGTATATTTACTTATTTTCTATGTTTACTTAAAATGTATTGAAATATCTAATCTACACTAATATTATAAAGAGGAAAGATTTGTATTTTTGTATGTAACGAATAAACTCAAAAAGTACTGGACCGATTTTAATAATTCTTTTTTCATAAGAACGCTTAATTATCTGTACTTATATTTATGTCTACCCGTGCGAAGCCGGGACGACGCGACCTGCAGCTAGTAGCTAATATAATGCATACCAATCAAAGGTGAAACATATTTTGTTTGATACTTAATAGCAGAGTTTGATTTAAGAAAACAAGTGTTCTTGCTTTAGAAATCAAAAAATAGTAAACTCGTGTTTCTTTTAAGTCAGCTATTTTAAAGTATTTTGTAATTCCTTAACACAAAACAGTTTAAGCACGGGAATGATGGACAGTAATAATGTCAGGAAACGTTTATTACAAAGATGCAATTGTTTCGTTGCTTGTCTGGCTCGTAGCAAACACTGTCAATACTTTTATATATTTATGATTAAGTTATCCTAAATTCGAACAATGTCTTAAAATGTTTCTATCACATCAGGTTTTTTAAATATAACTCTATACAAATTATAAAGACAACAAAACCGGATTTTTGAAGGCTAGAATAAATAAGTAAGCCGTGTTTTATTTTTAGAATTCCAATTATAGGAAAGTGAGAAATGGCCAAATAAACGATTTGCAGTACGGTTTTTATTTTTGAAAGTTGGTACAATTGAGCATTTGTCAAAATATTTTATTACAAAATTGTAAAAAATTAAGCGAATTTCACACCAAAACTAATTTTAATTCAATAAAATGAAAATTTTTGCGGATATGTTAAAAAAGTATTTGAAATAATTTATATTTATTTTTTTTGTATAGTTTTCCGTTTTCTAAATTGAAGCTGAATGAAATAAGAATTAAAGGAAAGGGGTTCGTTCGTAGATTATGGTTTAACTCTGAGTAGATCTTAGCGTCCAATAGATGGCGGTTTATTTGTTGAAACTTACTTTTTGCCAAATAAAACAAACAAATATTATAGTTTATTTACAGTTTATTCCATATAAAAAAAAAACACAAATACATAAGTCGAAGTCAAAGGTCGATTTTATGCTAAGCAAGATTTAAAACCAGAATGAAGAAAGGTTTGAATTTTCGTATATTTTTCTTTTTTTGAAGACCTGCTAAAATACTTTTTAAGGTGTGTCCATCCAGATTAAAGAAATATTTTTGAAATATTTCAAAAACTTTTAAGTTGTGTCTACTCCAAAGAAACTTTTCAGGAAACATTGTTTAAAAAATGTTTCTGACATACATATTTTCCGTTTGTTTAAAAAAAATCAATATCTAAAAACATTTCCGAAACTTTTATGATTTTTTTTTTTTATTTGTTGTGGACGCTTTGAAAAACATATGGGAAATGTTGCCCATTTTTGTATCTATTTTATTGAATAATATTTCTAGCTCGTTCTCTCCATAATTTTTACTTTCGGAAATTTTCGTCAAGTAGAGAACTTTTTTTGTTTCATACATTTTCTTCAATTGGATATTATCCAATCTCGTTGCTGCACACTTTCGCAACATTTTATATTTATATTAAAACCACTCACGCACTTTCTACCTATGCAAATGCCTGAGAAATGTTTCTTTGTTTTTTAAATGTTTCAAAAATGTTTATTTGGTCTGGACACACCTTAAGAAATTTTGCAGAAACTTTTAAAAAACATTTCAGAAACAGAGAAACATTGCAGAAATATGTTTTGGAAATGTTTTTTCAAATGCTTCTAAAATGTTTTATTTTGTTCGGAAGGTCGAGAAACATTTCTGAAATGTTTCTTTGTTTCCAATTCCGATTGTGAAACTTTATTTGTTTCCCAAGCATTTACAAAGTTAGAAAGTGCGTGAGTGGTTATTAATATAAATATAAAATTGTATCTCAAAAAGTGTGCAGCAATGAATTTTACCCAATTGGCCTTTTTGAAAAAGAAAAGTTTTGTAGGTTTTATTCTGAAAGGTGGCGTACGACTTCCAGTTGATACGGAGCCACCACAAAATTTTGTTGTAATAAAACAAAAAGGAATATATGCATTTTTGTGGTGTAAGTATTCGAACACTCATAAAACCATTGCTTACTAAAAATGCGTTGACTTAGGGCCCTTTCACACCAAACGAATCCAAATCAATCAGAATCACTCCGAATCAAGTTGAATCTGATTCGTCATCTCCACTCTTTCACACCAGCTGAATCAACCTGAATCATAAATCACACTTATTTTCTTTAACTTTTAAAATTAATAACTCCACCTCCATCTCGTATGGTTGTTGATTCAAGAATCACCGGACGAGGAATCTGACAGGTTGAATCAAGTGCGACCTCGAATCAAACCTGATTGAACCAGATTCGTCCGGTCTGAAGGCGGGAAAAAAATCCCTTCACATTTAAACGGAGCGCTCGAAGCCGAATCTTGGTCAATCAGATTCAACTTGATTCGGAGTGATTCTGATTGATTCGGATTCGTTTGGTGTGAAAGGGCCCTAAGACACCAGCAGGATACAAAATGCAGCATTTTTATTATAAAAATAATGTTGTTTTTAATTCTGTCGCGTTTTCGTTTCGCTTTAATTTTAAAACATGATTTCTTGAAAAGTGCAACAAACAGTAAAAGGCTTAATAAGATCTCACTGAAAAACAAAATTGCTAATTTTTAAGTTTAGACCAAACATTTGTTATACAAGAACAATAATCACTTTTTTGTTAAAACCCGTTTTAGCAAAACTGGTTCAGAGTTTCTAAAAAATGTATGTGAGAATGGTGAAATCTAACAACCTATGAAGATTTTTCGAAAATCTTATGAAATAGAACAATAGATCATTGGTTTAGAAACCAATTACACATTTTGTTTAAAAAATAAAGCTCCTTCATAAATCTAGAATTTAAAACAGTAGTATCTGAAAAACCTGACGTGATAAAATAGTTTTGAAGACGGATTGAAATTATGTAAATGTTATACAATTATCAGTTTCTTCACGAATGACCCAAAAGTGCTTTAGTTTTGGGAACTGTGACAGCACCATTTACCATTCTAAAGTGTGTATCTGTTTCACTTTTCAAATGTCAAATGAAAACAGTTTTAAAAGTAACAACTTCCCAAAAGTAGGGAATTTAAAATGGAAAATTGTAAATTGTAAGACTTTTAACTGATTTCTTTTATGAGTTTTGGTTCTTACTTAAAACGTAACAATAAATGGTTATATTTTTAAGACCTCAATACAAATTTAAAGGCATTTATACTTTTTTCAAAAAAACTTTCTCCTAAAGTATAGACCAGTAGTAGGTATAAAAGGAATAAATAATTTTTTTCTAGGTGTGTTTTGAAAATTTTGAAAATCTATTAAAGCATTTTTAAGTCATTTAAAAAATAGAAAAGTCAAATACATATCAAAAGAATATCTGATAGATTTCTAGGTGAACTTCTAAGACAAATTCTTGTCATCTTTTTGTTTTTTCTTTTAATATGCATTTTCTAAAAACATAATTCTCTTAAAATTATTAACATAAGTCTGAATTTTATGAACTATCACCACTGTATATTTTATATACAGTCTCTAAACAAATATCAAAACTATCAACAAAAACAATTTTTAAAAAAATGTTCACTCTACGTATCTACTACATCTAAAATGTACATAAATAAAATAATCTTAGTTAATAATATTTTAAATTATTTAATATTTTTTTTTAATATTCCTAATAATAAATCGTTGCACACAGTTTTTGTTTTTGATTTTGTGTAAGATAATTATTTTTAATATAAATATATTTTTGCAATAAAAATCAATCCAATTGGACTAAAAATTAATAATATGTTATGTTTGTTCCGTTGATTGTTTATTTATTTTTTTCGTTTTCTCATAAATTGTTTTGTTTTTTTGTTAATTTTTTGATCGAATTTTATGAAACATGTTTTTTTGTTTTGCATAAAAATATAAATATTCATTATGACCTAGATATATCTATATTATATATTTTATAAGTTATCATATATAAAATAAAATTAACATCAAATTTTCCAACAATTCCCCCGCCCCTAAATAATTTAATTCCTTATTCACTCAAGACTTGTATTTTCTATTCCCACTTCGACTTCCAAAAACAAAACATATAAAATCGAAATCAAAAAAAAAAAAACAAAATATAAAACAACAGTTCCGCCACGCTGGATTGTCGAACCAGCCGACGTAAATGTAGAACGAAATCGACACATAATGTTGCACTGTCAGGCCCAGGGTGTTCCTACCCCGAGTATTGTTTGGAAAAAAGCGACAGGTACGGGTGAGAGATGCTTTCCTTCCGGTCCAGCAGTTGTACAAAATTATTATCATGTTGAATACATTGTTCTCTCTGGTTTTTGTGTTCTGCGCATACAGGTAGCAAATCGGGGGAATACGAGGAGGTAAGGGAGCGGCCATTCACCAAATTGCTCGGAAATGGGTCGCTGTTGCTGCAACACGTCAAGGAGGACCGAGAGGGTTTCTACCTGTGTCAGGCGAACAATGGCATCGGCACTGGAATTGGAAAGGTCATTCAGCTTAAAGTTAATTGTGAGTATTCCATGTTCCATGCGAGAAGGACACCTCCTTGTGTTGTGTGCCTCCTTGTTTATACCTTTATGCCTATACCATACACAACACATTCGTGTTCGGTGTGATGTTTTTGGGTTTTTGTATTTTTTAATTTTTGTTTCTGTTTTTGCAGCTTCCCCCTATTTTTCATCCACATCGAGGTCAGTGACAGTGAAAAAGGGTGATACTGCTCTGCTGCAGTGCTCGGTCAGTGGGGACAAGCCAATCAATATTGTTTGGATGAGGTCCGGGAAGAATACTCTGAATCCGTCGACGAACTACAAGTGAGTTTTGTTGTTGCTTGTTTATGGTAGTAGCCTTGTAATTTAATCGGTTACCTGTGTTACAGAATTTCGGTGAAGCAGGAGGCCACTCCAGACGGGGTGTCGGCTGAGTTGCAAATCCGCAGTGTCGAGGCAAGCGACAGTGGACCGTATTTCTGCCGAGCCAGTAATTTGTACGGCAATGACCAGCAATTGGTGCAGTTGCAAGTCCAGGAGCCACCCCAAGCCCCGACAGTGTTAGAGGCAGCTATGGTGTCGAGTAGGTCGGTAAATCTAAAGTGGCAGCCTAGGAACACAAATACTGCTGAGGTGTCAAAGTACATTGTGGAATTCAAGGAACTAGACCGTAAGTGTGAGCTGTTGGCCATGGAAAGGATATATTGAGTGTTGCATGGATTACTGATTGATCCCAATTTGTTGTTTCAGCACTTTTCATTGAGCAGTGGCAGCAGATGGAAGTAACAGACCCACCGCAGTTTACGGCATTGATTGAGAATCTGAAACCAGCGACGCGTTATTCCTTTCGCATAATTGCCGAGGGAACTGCTGGCCGTAGTGCTCCTAGTCAAGAGTTAACAATAAAAACTGAACCGCAGAGGCCAGCGGGGCCACCGCTAAATCTCTCTGTGAGGCCATTATCATCCACGGAATTGCTAGTGAGTTGGGTTGCACCACTTGTTGAGCTGCGACATGGTGATATTCAAGGCTACAACGTAGGCTATAAGTTGGCAAGTTCTGGTAGTTCGTCGTTTAACTTCACTTCAGTTTCTGGCGATGGAGAGGGTGGAACTGGGGAGCTACTGTTGGGTGGGCTCCAAAAATACGCACGGTACAATATTGTCATCCAGGCGTTCAATCAGGTCGGACCGGGACCTCTTTCTGAACCGGTCTCAGCACAAACAATGGAAGATGGTAGGTTTTTATTTTTGGAGACACTATAGTCCCTCATGATTAAAGTTATGTGTTTGTTTGTTTGTTTTATTTTATAGTTCCTAGCCGCCCGCCGGATGACATTCGCTGTGCGGCCCTAACTTCTCAATCACTTCAAGTTTCCTGGCAACCACCACCAATCTACCACACCAATGGACTACTTCAAGGCTACAAGCTCCTGTTTGAGCCAATCTTAGATGATTTCTCGCCAGCCAAAGACGAGATAGAGAGTCGTAAGACAACTGCCCTTACCACCGTCTTAACAGGCCTCAGGAAATACACAAACTATAGCATACAAGTTTTGGCCCACACACGGATGGGCGATGGAAGTCTATCGAATCCACTTTACTGCCACACCGAAGAAGATGCCCCCGATGCACCTGCGGATATCAAAGTCGTTGTCAGTTCACCACAGTCCTTGTATGTGTCATGGCTGCCACCAGTTGAACCCAATGGAGTCATAACTAAGTTCAATCTCTATACAAGAGTGGTAAACGGTAGGGAGGAGTTGAATAATGAAAAACGAAGCCTACCCTCACAACAGGCCAACTACGAAGCCAAGAACCTTCATCCTCACATAGAATACCAGTTCTGGGTTACTGCATCGACTCGAGTGGGTGAGGGCAAGAGCTCTCGCGTCGCATCTCAAGTAACTACAAACAGAGTTCCTGCACGAATAGTGTCATTTGGAGGCCCAATTGTCCGTCCTTGGCGTTCAACTGTCACGCTCCCCTGTACGGCTGTGGGAAAACCCAAGCGCGAATGGTACAAGGCCGATGCACCACTCCGACAAGGTGGACTCCATAACTCACAACTACTCGACTCAGGTGATTTGATTATTTCCAGCCTCCAAGTGGCTGATAGTGGCAATTATAGCTGTCAAGTTGACAACGGCATCGGTACCGATCGCCTCACGCACGTCCTCATCGTGCAAGTTCCTCCATCGGCTCCAGTTTTGTACGTTACAAGTGCCACTTCCAGCAGCATTCTAATGCACTGGAAATGTGGCTTTAACGGCAATGCTCCCATCACCGGCTACACTCTATTCTATAGACGATCGGTTGGCAATTTGGAAGAAATGCATTTATCAAGACACGCTTCCAGTCACGAATTGAAAGGTCTAGTTTGTGGCAGTACATATCAGATACATTTAACGGCGCACAATAAAGTCGGTGCATCACCGGCTAGCATAACACTGCACGTCCGAACTCAGGGCCAATCACCTGGGATGCCATCAACTGCCAATTTAATATCACCTAACTCTACTTCGGTTGCTATAAGACTGCACACTTGGCCGGACAATGGCTGTCCTATGTTGTATTTTGTATTGCAATATAGACCGGTAACGGATGGCATAAACAAAGACTGGATATTAGGTAAGTGAGGCTTCTATTTTCAGGCAAACATTAAATTTTGTCTGTCAGGCTATAATCCAAAATGATTTACATACTTAAAGTGGGTCATAAATCCATAATTACTTCAGAAGGAAGTGGAACGTAAATTTCCATTTCTAAACTTTAATATGAAAACTACATACATACTCGTTTGTATGTGACTAATCAAAATATTAATAGTTTCAGAGAATAACAGTTCATATTTTTTTTCAATCCTTAATTCCCTTTTGCTTCCTTTGTTTCAGTGACCAGTTCTTAGACAAGTGCAAATGTCAGAATATTTCTTGAGTTTTGAAAATGATGAGAGTTTAACAGAAAAATCAATTAAACACTTTCAATGAGTAAATATTCTTACATTCCGATCAAATTTGTCATAAGTCCACAATGGATTCTCCAGAAATCTACATAGATTTAGTATGAAATTTTTTACTCACCAGAATAAGCTTCAAGTTCTCAATTGATATGTAGATATAAGATCTTCCAAAACAGTTAAGAAGATATATTTTTCACCTGTAAGCTTTTGACCTTTTCCCAGATTTCTTAAAGTTATGACAATTCCACCAAAATGTAAAGTGAATTTAATGAACTCCTTATAAATTTGTTAGCATCAGCAACTTTCTCTCAATTGGTTAACCGACCTGAATAAGCAAGATAATTTTCAAACACATACATGCATATATGTATGTTTATAGGTAACACATTTCACCGGCCTTAATTCATGATTTAAAGCACTCGGAAGTGCAAGTTGATGGGATACCACAATAAATATTCATGCGTTCAGGACGTTCTTCGTCAAGTATTAATCTTTGAAATTATGCATATCTCCTTGCGTCATGTTCATGTTCATTGACCTGGTTGTATACTTGATCTATAGCATTTCCGGTTTGCAAAATTTATCTACAGACATAAACCTTCTCATAACAATGCTCCATGCTTTTACTCACTGATGATGTGGTCTCCGCTTCTTCTAACCATAATCTGAAAGTCCCATATACTTGAGAAATTTATTCACCTAATTATCCTTGCGAATGCATCATGATTCTATTCTATAGACTCATGTTCCATTCCATTCAACTTCAACCATTATTATCTTATAATGCTGCATCATCAGATTTTCTTATTTGTTTTTTTTTTTCTTTCTTATTTAAAACAATATCCTCTTATCTTTTCCTCACTCTCTATTCTATGCAACTGCAGTGTCAAACGCACTTAAACCACAACGAAGATTCATCATTTCTGGACTAAGCCCATCGACTCTATATCAAATGAAAATGGAAGCTCACAATGTTGCTGGAGTCTCGAATGCCGACTTTACATTTGTCACCTTGACCAAAGACGGTGACCCACCACCACCCGAGATTGTTCAACGAGGTCATCGCTCCAACATATTCTATGGCAACATCAATCTTTTGATTCCCAGCATAGCTGCTGTCTCGGGAATGATTTGCACCATAGCGCTTGTAGTTATATGCTACCGGCATAGTAAGTTTTTAAGAGGACCCTTTTTCTGTTGATATTTGTACGTATGAGTAATTTTTTCTTCTATTTTAATGGTCTCGTCCCGCCAATAGAACAAAGCAATCGACTACAAAAGGAGTCCTTGGAAAATCGACAGAACAACGAAGCTGCACAGCGTGAACGCTACTATGCAACGATTCATAAAGTGTCCCTGCAGAACAATGAGAAAATTCCTGGTAAATTAAAAAATATATAAATGTACATACATACAGATATGAATGTGAATTTGTAAAACAATCACACTCAATCCCAATTTATGCATATTGCACATAAATTATCTGTAAAGGAACGCATGGCGCGAGCAGCGTTCCATTCCATATAGTAAATGCAATGCAATGCCCTGCGGCTCGCTGCACGGAGCACACGACTAACAATAACTTTAACAACTATCTACAGCTCATCTCTCAGCTTTTCATTTTCAATTTATTTATGTATGTTTTTTTTTATATTTTCCATTCCAACAGAGACATCTGAAGACATCTCGCCGTATGCGACTTTCCAATTGTCTGAGGCCAGCACTCTGGCGCAGCCCCATCACACCGGACCTGCCAACACCTTGCTGCATTCGTTCATGTACCATGAGCGGGCCCTTGCAGAGGGTTGCTCGTCACCACCACCACCCGCGGTACTTAAATCAACCACCCGACACAATTCCTCGTCCTCACCATATTACAATATCGTGCGTTATACCGTTGTTTTCGGTTTGAGTTCATTTTGTTTGTATTATTCTTCTTCTTATTCTATTCTGTACTGCTCGTATTGTAGTATTGTACTATACTATTTTTGCTCTCGTTCGTAATTGGCCGCTTCATTATTATGTGACTTTCAATTGTTTTGTTCGTATATATTGTACAATTATCTCTACTCTAGTCCTAGTACTTGAAGAGCAGTTCCTGAACTGAACGTGAACTGAACTGATGGTTGATGCTAGTGTAGTTGGAGAGTACCTATACCAGTATAGATATAGCGAGCGCTTGGTATAATTTACACTGAAGTTCACTTGGTTAGGTTCACTTCATGAGAATATTTATTTATATTTTTATTGGTTTTAAGTTTTAGGTAAACAATTCTTAAAGTAGATACTAAATATAGTTTACTGTTTGTGTTTAGGGACTTCAAAAACATAAGACCACCCTAAAGGTTTTATGGGGTGATTTTCTGTTTCAGTGATACTTCAAAAATATCAAAATTACAAAAATGAGATTTTATTATGAAGGATTTTTTTAAGAGGTGTAGAACGTTTAAAGCATCTTGCACATGAGCTACGAACTGCGAACTGTGGATGTTCGCATATTTCACATGGGCTTTATTTCTATTCGCAGACAGCGACGAATTGAATTACCCTTTTCTCCATATTTTCCTCAGCCATGATCTTTCAAACAAAAACAAAACAAGAGTGGTATAATTTTGAGGTTATGTTGCGCGAGAACATTTTATTCGTTGCAGTGTGGATGGTATGTGGAACGCGAATAGAGTTTGACAGTTCGTAGCAACCTCACTGCAATTCCTAGTACCAAATTGTTTTTACAAAATTTTATTGTTTAGAGAACAAAATGCAAATTTTATTATCCTAATATTAGTGTCAATTGGTTTCTTATAATTTAAATGTGTTTTTGTTTGGAATTGACTTTTTGAAATGTGTAAAATCACGTTTATTCGTCCATTCGTTCATTCGTTGTTCTCTCTCATGTGCAAGGCTCTTAAGTGTAGTACCCGTAGCATGATGGTTAGTGCGTTGGACTGTGATGCCAGAGGTCTTGGGTTCGATCCCTGCCTATGCAATCTAAAGTTTTTTTCACGGGTACTGCCTATTGCGAAGAATTGACAAATCCTCCAAGAGTAATTCTTGTCATGAAAAGTGCTTTCTCAAATTAGCCGTTCGTATTCAGCTCAAAACTGTAGGTCCCTTCCTAGTTGAGAGTTGTAAGTCACTAGGCCCTAGTTCTCAACGGACTGTTGCGCCACCTAATTTATGTATTTAGAACTTTTTAAGTTGGCAATACTATTTTAACTTATGGCGGCCATTTTGTCAGCTGTCAAGTGGTTTATTTTAAGTTTGGTTTGACATTTCAACATAAATAGACTGACGCTTGAACATAGCTTCCAAAGTGTGCAAAATAATCACGAAACAAGATTCCCGTTGATTTCAATTTTCATTTAATAATGAAGCTCACTTTTTGTTGAATGAATAAGTCAATAAACAAATCTAACGTATTTGGAGTGAAGATTATTCTCAAACATATGTTAAGACACCGTTATATCCACACAAAAATGACTGTTTGGTGTTCTCTTATGGGTTGGTTTATTAATTGGTAGTTTTAAGTTCTTTAAAAACAATGCTGGCCAGAATATAACAGTCAATGGTGACCGCTATAGAGCCATGATTACTGACTTTTTAATTTAAGTCAACACAATATTGGTTTATTGAAATAAACGTTTGGTAGCCCCATAGTTTCACTTTACTGACCCGAGAACTCTCTAAGTCTCCAAAATCGACCGATTTTAAGTAGCTTGACTGTTTTATGTGGGGATATGTGAAGTCGCTAGTTAAATTTTGAAAATAATCGAAAATTGGACCTCGAGATTAGACTACAACCTATGTAGATAGCTGTGGGTACATATACCAGAAATCGGATGCAAATTTTAATGCCAGAAGTAATTTTTCGAATGAAGTAAATTTCATGTGAACTTAAAAAAAAAAATCTTTTTTATTCATTTCAATGTAATGCACCTTTAAAAAAAACACCCTTTATATAATTAGTGCTACACAATTACGTAAGATTTCTGTGATATAATGATTTTGGCCAAATGGCCAAACTTTTTAAATGAATAATTTGTTTCTAAAATATTCATATACATTTTAAAAGAAATAAAAAGAATGTAGGTACGAGTATATTCAAAATTTCAAATAAATCGGCTGAACATTGCCTGAGTTACAAGGTTGGAAAATATTTCCCTTCCGCTTTTTTGCTCTTTATTCAATGCTTTATAAAAAGTGTTACAGTGATCGGATTCGAAAACCGAGTAATTAAATGTTTGCTCAATAATATTTTTGCGATGACATTTAAATTTAAAAAATTATCGATTTTTCGAAAATTCTAGTGTGGCCTTCCTTAATATTTCCCCACATATTTGTTATTTGAAAAAAAAATATTAGAAATAATAAATTCAGTTAAATAAATGTTTGTATGTATTTAAAAAAAAAAGTAAAATACTAAACAGATATTCAGGTTAATCATAACACCATAAGACGTTTTTAATAGATCGGTACAAAAGTTGAGTTGTTCCACAGTCTTTTTTAGCTTTAATGTATGACTCCTAGTTTACATAAGTTATTAAAAATGTGTAACCTTAAATAATGTAAAATTTAATATACCTAACCAAGTAAACCGCAGTGTATGTATTTTATTTTGTATTTGAATCCGCCACTGAATGGCGCGTGTTGTTAATTTTTTTTTTTTAAATATGTTTTTATGTATTTTTTATTTTGTAATTTCTTCCCTTTTCATATTATTTTTATTGTTTTTTTTTTAATATTTTTATTTTAATGTATGCGTCGCTTATTTTGTAGTATTTAATTGGTACTTTTTTTAAATACGTGTACTTTATGGTAAATGACTTCTTTTCTTATTTCCCTTTCTTTTTTGTTGGAATATACACATTCAAATGTTGTGTAGACTTCGAAAAACCGCAGAAGGCATTCACGTAAAACTGAACCAGAAAGTGAAGAATCTGAATCGGATCCAGACCAATTAACATCAAGTCGAACGGAATCATCAAATCAGCATGAAGCCAAAATAAAGCATAGTAAGTTAAACAGAGCTAAGTATTGTTTATTATTATATAAAAGAAAACAAACGAAAAGTTGATACGTGATTGAGTGAATGCAGTCTCATTCAATAAAAGCGGGAGATTTTAGCCTTTGTCAACGGTTTTTCGGCTTTAGATACTCGTAAGCAGACATCGGCGATAGCAAAATCGCATTGTGTAGACAACACTTCAATAAGATATGTTCGTTAATTATTAGAAATTGACAGCTTTGCCAAAGTCGCCAAAGTCAAGTCAACCCGTCAAAATTCAGTTTTCAATGTTATTTCTCAATTTTTCCGGTGTAAACATAAGACTCTTTTGAAGCCGCTCGTGAAAGTGTCTCTTTATTGTTTTTTTTTTTGACCCCACTTGAAAATTAAAAAATGAATCTAATATTTTGAAGTACTTCCAAAAATTGGTTGGATCAATAAAGAGTAATAACATTTCAAAACAAGTCACCTCAAAAAAGTCAAATACGGACACCATCTTCAGATTTCCCATTGCTCAGCTGTTAATTATGATAACTTTTTATTAGCGAGACATATTAGATTTAATTACTTAGTTAATTAATTCAAGTCAAACTTTAAATGACAGATTTTGCACTTTAGATATTACACATTATTGTCATTTTATATTTAAGATTGAACAATGATGAACGTACCCATTGGCTGTGTTCGCAATCAATCAGGTAGAGAAGGAATCTGGTTAGTATTTTATGCATAAGAAAACAGCTGAACTATCAAAAAAGAAATCCAAAGTTGTACAAGAAGTTCTGTTATATGTGACTATATGACTTTTGAAGGAACATAAACATTGATTTTATATTTTTATATTTTATGTTTCCATGGTTATTAAAACTATCCATTGAAAATTTGACTTTAAAATAATTCTACGCCTTATCTGCTTTTTGTGAAAAGCTGAAAGTTGTTTTATTTTGACATCTATCTGTATTTAGCTATCCAACTCGTTCAATATTGTTTCTTAAAATGCACCAATTCTAGATAGCCTATGGAACACGAGTTTGAACGCAGCCATTTATGGATAATTTTCAGAAGTATACTAGCGAAATCTGATAAAAAGTGTGCAAACCAAGAATAGGGCTAAATTACAGTTGAAGTTTGACAAATTTAACATTTTTTAAGTGCTGCAAAATATAATGCATATATGTATAAGGTTTTACTCAATAGTTATTTTATATGTTGAAGACCTTCTAATTTTTTTTACTAAATTTTTTTGGACTGAGCAAAAGAACTAGACTTGTTGATGAAAATTTTTAGAAACGAAATTCAGGCAAATATTTCTAAAAAAAATTTCGAGTTTTTAAAAACCAATGAAGAATGAACTTTCAAATAAAGAAGTTTGTCAAAAACTTACGACAGTGAATACTTTCCCAATCAAATCATGCATTTAACAAATGTTCACTAGCTGAAACAAACCCACCTTACCCGCAAAACCTTAGTATTTAAGACTTATCTTAACTTAACGTTATCGTAAAACTAGTTTTTTTTTTTTGTTTCATTCATTTTCCAGCCCAGCACTAAACATTTCACACAATTTTAGTTCTTTTTTATGTTTATCTCACCTCTCTACCTTGTTTTTATGTTTAATGTCATATTTACAGGTATCATCTACCATGGAGCACAATCAAGCACATCTTCCGATCTATCACCAATGTCCGAACAAAAATCATTGCCACGTCGCGGCAGATCAAGGTATCATCAACAATATCATTTTACGACAAACACCACACCAAGACACACTAAAACCACCAATCCGAATAGTAACAAACAAATTCTATCACCACGTAGTAATAACAATTTGAAATTGTCCAATACGTTCAAGTCTCAAGACTCAATTCAGTGTAATATCTCGACATTAGTCAAGTCGCCAATAACACCTAAGCCTGGTGTTGGTGGTGGTGGTGGAGGAGGAGGTGGCGGCGGTGGTAATCTGCCACCGCCACTGCCACCAATGCTGCTTGCCCCAAAGCCATCATCGACAAAAATCGATTTGTTAGATAGTAATAATCCAGCTTCCCAATTCCGACCCATACCCCACAAGACAATCCCCTCCAATACGGACACCATCCTAAATCCTTCCACGGCACCATTGTCGTCTAAATTCTTCTCTGCGACAACGTTGCAAAAATAAAAAGAAGAACCAAGACGCACAAAATATCTGTTTTGTTGGTACTCCTTGTGATGATGAATGTCACTGTCACTGTCACCTCACATCAGACACACCACAGCTTCTTATACTCTCAATCTCAATCTACTGTCAAACCTACATATAAAGTTATAAACAATATGATTGCCATCAGGTGCGCGGGCTGGGCCCCGGGGATCCTGTTAGGATAAATATAGTATATTTTTTGTTCTATATGTTAATAAGGTTTCTGTAGCATCATTTAAGCATCATCATTCATTACGAATCAGTCCAAAACATATAAATTAAAAATTTAACAAAAAAAAAAACACACACTGCCATCTTAAAATGTCAAATGTCAAAAATAAAAATTAAAAACGAAAAGATGTTGAGTTGATATATGAGAGATATACTGTGCTGCTTATCCCGAACAGGGGAGGAGCCATGCGAGCACTACTTCCTTTGCAATTACAAGAGAATCTCGCCAGCGGCATCGGAGCTGGCAGTGGCTTCCATCAGATACCAATCGAAGGAAGCACTCCCGATAGGCCAGAGCTTTCGGAAGCCGAATGCGATGTTGATACCTTGAAGAAGCTGAAGTTGGGTTTGCGATCATCGTTGTGGTCGCGACCATCATCCACTGTCAGCAGTGTTATCCAGCACTACCACCCACAGCAGCACCATCCACCGCCAGCAGCACAGCAACAACAACAACAGCAGCAGCAACAACAACAGCAGCTACAGCAACACCAGCAGCTTCAAGAGCAACAACAGCAGGGATTACCTGCAAAGCGTCACTCCGATTATTCGATAGCGGTGTGAAATACAAACCAAGCTCTAATTTTTTAAGCCCACTTTATTAAAAAGGGATTTGTGTTGTTCTTCAAATGTGTGTTTTTTTTAAACATTATATTTAGTTAATGTTTTTGGAACGAGCGATTAGTTAGTTGTATCGGGGAAATGTCAAAAGCCCTTTTTATCATAATTTAGACGAGAAGTTTCTAGCAACTTTTTATTTGATAGGACCTAACGAAAGTTTTATCAATCTAAGTGACAGATCATTTAAGAATAGTTTTGGATTATAAACAATCCTCCATGTACATAGCTTTGATCCAAGCTAGTCGGCTATATTTGTATGTATACTTTTAATAGTTTGGCAACACTTTTTTGTAAAATGCTTAATGCAAACTGGCGTGCAAACTACTCCAAGGCTTAATTCACACACTCCAAATCCAAAGATCTGGGATCTACTCGTATAAACTGTGAATCTGGTCAAAACTTTAAAAATCAGCTCTTAAAGTTGTCTTTTCTAAAAATGTCAAAATAAAAGCTCAAATTACAGAGCGAAGTTAGTTATTCTCCATAGACTTACAAAAAAAATTCAAACAGATCTACCATCTAAGCTATTTTCAACCAGCTACCCTGGCTTATACTCTGTAGCTTTTTTGTGTTCATTGAGAAAATGTCTGCACTGACTTTTCTTGTTTTTTTGACGTACCTACTACTTTTTATCAAGCCTGCTCTGACAGTTATCATGGCACTTTTCTATGGTTGAACAAACCTATTTTTTTAAATTGTTTTGACAAGTACCCGGTGCTAACTGCTTACTCATTCGTTCTTAAAATAATTTGTTCGATCGTCAATTGCTTTCATCTTTAAAAAATACTTCTTTCTATCTTTATCTCTCTCTCTCTCTATCTCTCTCACATCATTTCCATCATCATAAAATTAAAAGAAAAAAAAAATTAAAACATATTTGGCAAGTTTTTTAGGACAAGAAAGATTCAAAATTTTTCGACAATCATTTTCACTTCAAAACAATAAACTCACCAGCAGCAAATCAAAAGAATAAAGATTAAAAAACATTAAAACCAACATAACACATAATTCACAGTCCTTCATTTCCCCTCACTAATTCCAGGTCCCATCCCCAAAATACCCCTCCATTATTCCACCATCAACAAAAATAAAGAAATTCCTCCAAAAAAATCTACTTATTGCAAAATAAAGAAAAATTAAGAAAAAAAAATAAATAAATAAATAAAAATAATAAAATAAAACTTTAACTGAACTGATTTATGCAAGTAACTATGTATCTTTTTCTAATGTATATTTATATTTTTTTATACACATTCCAATGTGAATTTTTGGTCTATCCAAAGTAAACTAGTAACATTAATGAAAAATAACAAACAAATAAAAAAGGAACGAAACCAAACAAAAAAATAGAGCAACAACAAACAATGACAAACAAAAAAGTTAAAAAACACAAAATGAAGAAAGAAAAATAAAATAAAACTGATAAATTACATAAAACTCAAAAAAAAAAAAAAAAACAAATGAAAAGAAAACTTAAATCAAATAAATTGTAGTTATATAGAATAAATATTAAAAAATTGTTAGTTTCTTGTTTAAATAAATATTTAAAAACAAACTTATAAATAGATATACAAAACAAAGATTGAAAATAATTGCCAAAACAAAAATACATAAACATAAGTTAAACTATAAAACAAAAATGTAGTAAAGTAAATTAAAAAATAAAAACAATAATAATTATTTAAAGTCTACAACAAATGATATGTGTAATACAAAACAACAAAAACAAGAAACCAACTGAATGTTACAAAATACAAGTAAATTATATAAGAAAACAAAAAGAACAACAAAAAATACATTTTTAAAAATTTTAAAATAGGAATTAACAGAAAGAAGAAAATAGTTTTTCACACGTTTCGGAAACCATGTGCCAAAATTTAAATTTAAATTAACAAAAATAGTAAACAAAATAAAACAAAAATAAAAACAACATACAAAATATTTTTGTTTTTTATAAAAAAAAATTCTAGTTATACTCTCGATTTTTATTAATACAAATTATATAATAAATATATATATATACATATATATTTCTATATATTCAAAAATAGTATTACATAAATCAAAAAATTGAAAATAAAAATAAAACTGGAGAAAAAAGAAAAAAGGAAAATAAGAAAAACATTTTTTACAAATTCAATTTATGCAAAAGTGAATGCAGCAAAATGAATAAAAGAAAAAATTGATAAACTAAATCAAAATAAAAGAAAAAAATAAATATATTGTTTATTATAGAATGAATGTGTTAGCAAAGTTTTAAACAAAAAATGGGGAATTTATCCGTAGATGCCAACTATTTGTTTAAGAGAAAAATTAAATGATTAAACAAGAATTTAATTTTGACGAAATCACGAAATTATCCGTTTTTCCGTCAAAATCTCACAAAGCTTAATTTTAAAAATAATTTGATTTTTTGAATTGGTTTTTCTTATCATTTGTTAAATAAATCAATTTATATTTAATTTGAAATGTCAAAATCATGATTAAATGAAATCGAATTAACATAAACATGAACCTTAACAACTTTCAAAATCTGATAAGTCATAAATCAATCTCTAACTTTTTTAAGTGGTGACATTGGAAAAAATCAAACAAGTAAGCAAATAAAATCAAAATCCAAACGGTGTTCCATTCGCAAAAAAAATTCAATTCCAATAAAAATCTTAATTTACCAATAGAAACGGACTTTTGCGAGTAGAGAATTTTAATGAAAGTTTAGCTTAAGTGCATTCAAATCTGAATTGAGTTTTGAAAAGTTAAAGAAATACAATTTCAGGAAGTTCGATCTATAACAAAGTTATTTCAGTATTGTTGTAGCTGTCAAATTTTCATTAAAGTACATATACATAATACATTTCATAATTGAACAAATTTAAACTGACAGATACGATGAGGGGTCAATTCTTGACGAATTTAAGATCTGGAATTTTGATTTAAATAAAAAAATAAATCAAATTATTTTGTCAAATGAAACAAAAAGGAAAAAATCACTTGTTTTTTGACAGATCGGATCGGAACGGATCAAAATCAAAATTGATTTCATAATCAATCGAGGTTTAGATCGTCAAGAAAAGTAGTTTTATTTTTTCATTTGAATCTATCACAATGCTGATTTTGATTGTTTCCGATTTTAATAATCGATATATTTTTGATTTAAATTAAATGTTGCAGTTAGTAAGTCTTCTTTTTATATCTGTCAGTTTTGACTGATGTGGTTTGTGGCCTGTTCGATTAAATAGGAAGTATTTCTTGTCTAAGACCAAATCAAAGCGTCTGGTAGTGGAAATCACGATACAAAAATGAATGTCTTTGCACAAGACATTAAATGTTTTAGGTGAAACTCACATCAAGCTTCTTTTCTCTCCCAAAGTACATAGAACAAAAATAAATGTTAGCGCAAATTTGACAGCTATACTGACACTAGTATAGAAACAAACAAACAAAATCATTATTTACCAATAAAAAGCCGCATAAAACTACACAATGCAAAAATTGTCTGTTCGAAAACATCATCACCGATGCGTTTTGTTTTGACTTCAAGAAATGTTCAAGACAGACAATTGCAAGTTTGATGAAAAACAATAATGACATTTCTATAAAATAACTACATATTTATAAAGTAATCATTTCTTATGATTGTCAAAATCGAAATAGCTGCAGATTCCATAAAAGGCCAACGAATTTTTGAGGTTTTAAGAAACCAACACTAAGTTAACATGATATTCGTCCGTATCATATAATAATTCGTATAAAAATGGCAACAAACAAAGGGACCTTTGAAAAGGCCGAAAATAAGCCAAAGAACAAGACTCATAACCTTATATTTATTTCACCATTTTTGCCATTGATTTATTTTAATATTAATTTATATTTGATGCATTTACTAGAAGTAAAACATTCAAATCATAAAAACGGATAATGGAAATGAAAATGTTAATTTTAAATAAATTAGAAACAAAAACAAAAAATATAATCAAATTTTAAAAGTTATTATTGGCAAAACAAAAAATTGCCTATAAGAAAAATTTTACATATTAAAATATATCTATATATATATTGAAAATATTTGTATAGTATAAAATGACCTATTTCTTAAAATAATTTAACTATACATACAATAAAACAAAACAAAAAAAAAAACAAAGAACAAGAACATAAAAGAATTGTAAATGTTATCAAAAATTAAAAAAAAAACACATTAAATATTATAATTTTTAAGGACTAAATTGTTCCGTAGAATTTAAACACAAAAAATTACATAATTGACTCTGAAAAGTTATATATCAACAATAGACGACTTTCAATATTTTTTCTTTTTCTATCTCAAGAAAATAAAAATAATAAAAATAAAACAGAAATCTGCTTTATGTGTTTAATGGCCAAATTAAAGAAAAAGAAAACAAAAATATTTTTAAATTATATCAAAACAGAAAACTACAATAAGCTTGCTTAGATCATTTGTTTTTCCATGTAGCCTTGCAAACTTCAATATGGTTTAGTTTAATTCTAATATATTTTTTGTATCTTTCCAAACTAACCATTTATAAACAAAATATACCTTAAATCAAATTTACTTAAAAAAACAAAAACTCCTGAAAATTTCGGCCAATGACAACAAAATCGACCACAATTTTAAACACAGAACAAAAGAACTTAAAAACGCATTTATTTACGATATATATTTTAAAAAAAATACTAAATTTCCAAAAACACAAAACAAAAAATAATAATTATGTAAGTATTATGTTAATAACACATAACAAATAGAAAACAAATTTGTTCTTCCATTTTTATTCAGGTTATAAAAAGTTTTATCCCAAAAATATTATTATAAGATTTGTTCTTTTGTTTGTACAAAAAAAAATAACTAACAAAAAAAATATTTCTTTATATGTATTTATATAATTATTATAATTATTAATAAAACTTGTTAATTGTTTTTATTTTTAATTTTTATACATAACTCAAAAAAAATATTTAAAAAAATACAAAACAAAGAAAAAACAGAAAACCACGATGAAGTTAAACAATATTGTAAATTTATAGAAATAATAACAAAACCAAAAAATTAAACTAATTTACTATAAAAATAATTAACAACTTAATATTAACACATCGAAGAGTACGAATTTATAATCCAAGAAAAAGAAATAAGTAATTCAAAACAAACAAAAATTAATTTAGTATTATTATATACAGATACACAAAGAGACACACACACACACATACATTACAATCAAAATGAAAAAAAAATAATAATTAAAACAATTAAAAAAAAAAAAACATCAATGATTAAAATTACTATTAATGATAATAACAATAAAAGTGAAAATGAAAACAACCTCAGAAAAATCAAATAAAATCGTTTTATTGCTGAAAAAGAAATATATTCCAGGATAAAGAATAAGCACCTATGACTTGACTTTAAAAATTCTATCTGTTTTGCTCTATTTAATTTCAATTTCTGTCGCGAACGCGAAGTCCAGTTTTGTGAAGAACAATAATTATAATTTCACTATTAAAATGAAAGTTGAAAATTTAAGTATGCAAAGGCTTAAACTAAATTTTTAGAATTTTAAGGAATAAAATGTTCATATTTTCTATAATTCTCAAGCCAACAAGTCACAGATAGATTTGCTGACAAATTACATTGAAACTCATTCGGAGTGAAGTCATTTTCCGCAAAAGGAAGCAAATTTAGGAATACCCATCGGAGTCGACCAGTCAGAACCAACTTGCCTTTGGTAGCCTTCCCCCAAAGTTTAGAGTGACTGATGGGTAGCTAGAAAATGGGTGGATTCTACACCAGTGGGAAAATCCAAAAGCCGAAGGATGTATGCAAACGAATGTCCCTTTTGTTACTAGTAAAATTTTTCAGAAAACTATTACACTGAAGAACAGTCATTTAGACACAAGAAACTTGAAAAACAATAAAACAAATTACTTTCCATTTGGTAGCTCAAACATATTTAATTTGCCATTGTGATTTTTTTGTATTCTATTGTGAATGAAAAAATCGGTATTGTGAACAACAATTTTCATTGATTTTCTTGTCAGTTTATCAATTTGTCTTTCAATCGGAAATTTGCATTTGATAACATTTTTATTGTTTTTATTTCCAAAGGTCTCAAAAAGTAGTAAGTAATAAAAAACAGTTATGCAGATTAGTCCAGTTGATGGAGGAAATGTTAAATGAAAGAAAAAAAAAACAACATAAAATAGAAGTCACAGCCACCGGTCGGTGGTGGCCCAAACAGGCTTCACCAATTAAGCGATTGGGAAGAAGTTGTTGTAAGCTTATTACGATTCAATACATGCGTTTATCCACCTACATACGACTACAATAGGAATGGCATTTTTCTCAAATGAAAAATATTTTTGCTTTTTGTTCAAGATCAAAAAATGCATCCTGAAGTTTAAAAAAAAAACTAGAAACGGAGTAGAGCACATCTACACGTGCTCTTCTCAGTTTCTAGTTTTTTATTTTGTATCTAAAAATCGAAACCTTAGACTTATGTATACATTTGGCTTTCCAATTCCAAAGGATTGGATGCATCCCTCAAACTTCTTCGCATTCTTGCCATTTCAACGAAATCAGAATCATCCAACTCCTCATCTTCATAAAAAAAAGTTCAGTTGAAGTCATATTGCACTTTGTTTTTAATTTATTTCCTTTAACGTGACCTTTTTTTTGTCAAAATGATTTTGTTTTTAATTGTATTAATTTTCTGACAAATGATTTTCTTTGTATTCCTATAAGTTCCTCAAAAAAATCTAAACATCTGTCAGACGTACATTCCTATTCACAATAAGAGAAATATTTTAGAGGCATTCACAATAGCGCAATATTTTGCCAATTAATTTTCACAATACCGATTTTTATAAAATCAATTGATAAATTTTATCAACCGTCAATCGATTAATACTTGAACTTCTCGATATGGGTGAATATCTTCTTGTTTTAGGTAAGATAAGATTGTTGTTATGAAATTAAGTAAAAAAAATCAGTTTTTCATTTTAGTTTTTAAATGTTAAACTTCTGCAAATTCGTAAACTGGAGAAATCGCTATATTTTTTAGTGCCAATCCAACAGCTTTAATGAGCTTGTAATAGCTATACTCAGAAAAAAACAATAATTTTCGTAGTGTTGAAAGGTCAAGAATAAAACCTTTATGAATGTCTACCAGGATAAACATATTTCTGAAGCTTTTATTGCGAGACAAAATCGTAAAAATTTACTTACTTGCGAGAAGGTTTCTATTAAAATTGAGCCAGCAAAATTTAAGAAATGAAGAACACAAAAAAAAGTTTTTTTTAAATGTATAATATGTGTCATCAATATAATTTCACTTCAAAAATAAATTTCTTCAGTTTATTAAGAAGCAAACCACTTTGAATAATTAAAATAAGAGACAAGATCTAGAAGATCTAAGTAGTAAACTCTGGGGTGGAATCGGGTAAGGTGATTTGTGATAGGTGACAGTCACAATCAACAAATTCGATCTGTGTAAGGTGATAGTCACCGGTGACAATCACGATTTGGTGACTTTTTCTGGTGACAGCTCTTTAGTTGTCACTTTCATTGGAAATTGATTTTTATTTTTAGTTGCTGAAATTTCAAGACAATATGAATGTGTTTGTGCCTTTGATTTTACCTTCTGAAAATGCTGAAAATGAAAATATTAATCGTAGATAATAGAAATGTCTGGCTCTTGAGGATTAACCTCCGCAATAAAATAAACATTCTTGATCTTCCAAGTCCAAAGTAAGTACGCATATGTGCTATACATTTGTTCCGCATCTAAAAATGTTTCAGATTCCTTTGAGTTGTTATTGCAACAGCTGTGTTTTTACATAGTATTACAACAACACAAACTTATCCGGATAGCTTCAGATCGGTTTTTGAATACAACCACTGAAATTGTAACAAACGTCAGTGAATTTCTTTTAAAGTAATACCAAATTCTAAACAAAATTTGGTGATCACCTTACACAGACGCAAAAATTAGTTTGATCACTTTTTATGATCACAAAGGTGACAATCAAAAATCACCTTAGCCAATTCCACCCCTGGATCTTATAAATCGTTCAGGTAAAATGTATACTTAATTCGCCCGCAAAAAAATGCCCAGAAAATAAAAACCAAAATGTTATCTCAAAAATACATATGTAGCTTCTATTTCTACTAAAATCTTAGAACTAAAACACAACAAACAAACAAAATAACAAAACTTAAAACTTATTTTCTCAATTCTTTCAATTGTCTCATGAATCCTGTATTTGGTTGAATACACTCCCTTTTCGACTTAACTAAATTGTAAGCGTCTTGAAAATGATATTTACACTTAATTATCAAGTATCCTATGACTAAACTAGCAGAACGCGATACACCCGCATTGCAATGCACCAAAATCTTTCCTTCAACTTTTCGAGCTTCTTCAATAAATTCACACGCCAGTGGCAAGACATCCCGTGTCAGATCGGTCTCTGGCAAATCTAAGCATTCAATAAACTTCAGAGTCAAGATGGAGTCGATTGGAGGAGTTGGTATTCCAACGCTAAGAACATGTGAGATCTTATATTTTTGTACATTTTCAATGTTCACAGAATCCTGAGAACCAAGATATAAGAAATCCTCCAGAATGCAAGCTGGGATAAGATCGGGTTTTGTGTCTACCACAAAACCAAATGAATTTTCGTTGAAAAGTTTTATCTGTCTTTTCCTGCTATCGCCGCTGTCGTCGTTAGAAGGTGATTCGATGTATTTGCTTCCGGTTGCCGTAGTGATTGTGGTGTTAGTTGGCTTGAGCTTGTCTTTCTTCAATTTCAGTTGTTCCAGCAGACTCATGATGATCAATGGCGGATGAGTCGTTCTCAGATTGTTTAAATGTAAAATCAACTTCGTTGTAGTGAACTTTGCATAGATAAAGACCAAATGGTGGAGCAACAACAGATTTTGGATGCCAAGATTCCTTGGAAGGGATCGTTAGCATTTCGTAAATATCTTTGAGACTTATCCTGTCACAAGCTACAGACACTAGACTTCCTACAATTCGACGAACCTGAAACCATAAACCCTCTGTCATTAGAGTTTTTATTGATTAGCTTCAAAAAAATCTAAACCTGCTTGTATAAGAAAGATCTTCCAGAAATCTCCAAGTCCCAGTAATTGTAAAGGGATTCAGCTTTATCTGCGTCCAGATGGACAGCCAAAGATCTCCCAGGATACACTTTTATATCAGAAATGGATCGGATACTGAACATAGGTCCTTTCTGAAAAGAAACTTCTTTCAAATTAGTCTCCGAAAGAAGAGCAATTTCGACTCTTAATATACATTGCTCTGCTTCATAGTGCTCATAAAAGTACGAAAGTCATGTCGTCCTTTGAAAAGTTCTGCTGCCTCCTTAAACTTTTCTATGTCAAATTCGTGATCTCTAAGAAAAACACACCACAAAAAAACCTTCTTTAGAAATTCTTGATTAAAAACAAAACTCAACTCACTGCAAGAAGAAACAACGCTTATACTCATCAACTGGGATGAAATTTTGATAGTTCCTATTTTTTAGATGGGCATCAGGAGATGCGTACTTGGCCACAGCCAAACGATACAAATAAGTTCGTCCTTTGGCTTGATAGCGACAATGGAATGTGTCTGGAACTCTTCTTGTGCTTATAACACGTATTGGCAGATCATGTTTATCTAGAGTTCGATTAAGAACACCAGTTATAACGTGCTCCTTGTAAGGTTGTCCATCAAAGCGTTCTAAATCTACGTGAATTGATGATTGTAGGGCATGAACTCCAGAATCTGTTCTAGAATTCATTAAAAAATTGAGGATGAATTTGCTTTTGTTGTGATAAATCGTGTTTCTTTATTTACCGACTCGACAAATGTGTTTCAATTGGATTCACTGGACGGAATACTTTTAGGGCAAGCTCTAAACTTCCTTGAATCGTCGATGTGTCTATTTGAGGGACTCCTTTAAAGACTGGTTTTTGGATACCCCTGTATGAAATTAATTATGTCTATTGCATTTAAGATAATTAAAAGGTTTACCTGCCTAAATCTGGTACCAATATATGATATATTTAACAAATATCTATTCATAGTTTAATATTTTAAGTAGATATAAAGAATTAATAAATATTTATAAGAAAAACGAGGAAAATAAACACCGGCTGTCAGTACTGTCAATAGAACTGTCAACTATTTTTTTGACAGCCATATAAAGTTTGAGAAGTACAGTACAATTTGTTTCAAAACTAAGTACAGTACAACATGAAATTTAAATGTCGACTTTCTTTTATCCAAAGCAAAAATATTTCTTAACTTTGTCACTGTTTTTGTTTGCTCGAAACCGAAAGTAAAAATGTAGAATTCGTACCAAAAAAAATACTTCAAAATAATGTGATAGGCGTTAACTTCTTGTCATGTTTGACAGATAGGATATATAAGGTTTTCCAATTAAAGGTTTGATTTTGGTAATAAAAAACGAGTGTTTTTGTTTCATTGTAAAACCATGTCAGGGGCCCTACTCTGTAATACGTTTCGAAAACCAATCCGATTCGAATCTGATATTCGAATCGTTTATGAATTCGTACTCTGTAAAATGTTCGAATCGAATAAAACAATCATCTAGTACTTTTTCTATTTATCGAATAGAATTACCGAGTCTCGAAGTATTTCTTATGAGATTTGTCAAAGCAAAAATACAAAAAAAAAATCAAAACAATTCACAAAGACGAGGAAAAAATTAAAATTAAAATTCAGTCATTATTATCACTTGAAAATTATATTAATGACTTTTTTTTAAGCTGATTTTTTTCATAGTCATTTCGTTTTTTGTGTTGAAATTTGTCTTTTGCTAAGGTACACTTTTTTCCTTCAAGTCATACGAATTCCACCACAATTTCAAATTGCTTTTGCACATTTTTCGCTGATAATTCCCTGTAATGGTATTTATTTACCTAAATTTTGAATAAAATTATTGTTTCCTTACTTATATTTTATCTATTTCACACAACTCAACAAAATTTTCCTTTTGTGTCCTTTAAAAACGACCTTCGAATTGCAATTCGTTACCTTTCTTGGTGTAGAAAGAAAATTTCCGTTTTCGAACGCTAATGACATTCGGAAACGCATTGCCAGGTACGAAAAATCCGAATGCGGATTTGTCATTCCGGAAGTACTAGATTTCTTATCCGCATTAGAAATAGACAGTACAAAATATTCGTTTTCGAAAATATTTGCTTTCGAAACGCATTACAGAGTAGGGCCCCAGGGTCTGCGGCTACTGTTACAGCACCATATCCATTTCATGAAATTTTCGATGACCAATTCAAACATTAAGTAAGTAAGTATGTCCTCGATAACTGAATCGATTGTGGAGTATTGGCGTAGACCCATTTTTCACGTGGCCCCAAAGAGAACATTTTAAAGGTATTAAATCACAAGACTTCATCGGCCAGTTGCAATCATCATTGCGAGCGAATGAACTTTTGTTTCCAAAGCAAACTATGACATTTTAACAGTGATTTTAGAGAATTTTAACAACTTAGCACACGTGGTTCCATTTTTAGTAATGGCGAAGTTTTTACTTTTCAAATCTAAAAATGACAGCTTCCCAAATAGTGGACTATTCAATGTGAAAACTCTCGTTTTAAAACTTTTTGGTATTAAGGAGCTAAGCTATCATTGAATTTGATATGTTCAAGTGTTTGAATATATAACTTTACTGTGTTTCATTATGATTAGATATTCAAAATATGTACTGATGGAATGGAAATAACTTAAAGATTTTTTTAAACATGCATCATTATTTTTTGCTGCAAATCAATATCAATACCCAATCAATTGAACAGGAAAGTAACAATTGAAAAATTTCTGTTATTCAAAAAATGTTTCTGATTGAAACAAAGTATTTTATAGTAGGTTTCATCGTTCGAGTAAAAACTTTTTCATAATTACAAAAATTGAAATGAACTAAAAGAAAATGTCTTGGTTAAATTAAATACTTGTTTAAAAAAAAATCTAAAATGCGTTAGCTTCAACACAAAATAATTATATTTTGTATTTTAACGTGAAAATTTCACACATTTTTGTGTAAGGACCGTTTGATTGTGAAGTTATAAACACATGAATAACGAAATTATTTTTTGTTATCTCTGAACGAGTTCATTCCAACTCTCAAAGTCCAATCAGAATTTTACACCTGAACGCCAATCCAAAATGTCCCAATAAAAAAATATTTTTTGACAATCTAGCTGTCAAAAGTTTTCGAAAAAATTAATTTCTGTGATTAGTGATTCAGATAAGTGAACAGGCCGGTTAAAAAAAAGAAAAGCAATAAATCCTCCCGGGAATCACAAAATCAGAATCAAATTCTCATCACAATCACCCCAAAACCCATCAAAGCAATCATTTAATTCAATCAAAAACTAAAACAAAACCCAAAATGAACCTCAACGACTCAACACAAACAATGAGCGATCATGAGAAGGAGGTTAACGATTGGATTCGTTTTGGCTTAAGACTAGGAGTCAGTGCAGCCCTACATCCACTCGAATATTCCAAAGTCCTAATACAAGTTGAGTTTCTCATATAAATTATTAAAAGGTTACATCATTCAGTAGAATAATAATTATTGTTCTCTTTTTGCAGCTAGGCTATGAACCCATTGCTCCTCGACCAGGAACCTCAATTCTCGGCAAACCTATCATGTTCCTGCCGAATATATTTCAATATGGTGAGTTAAGAGTAAATTTTAGAACCAAAACTACTTTTGTGGTTGTTTCAATTGAAAATACAAAAACATTGTAATTTAGCGGGTTACATAAGACGAATGGATGGCTTCTTTGGTATGTACCGCGGTTTGACACCAAAACTGGTCGGTTCCGTCGTGGGGATGCTGTGCAGTGAGCGGATCGCTGACAAACTAGGACTCCCGGCTGAGAAAAACGATGATTCCATATCGGAGCTTACTGTGGACACAAAATGGCAAGAAGGAATCGTCTCCGATGAGGAACTGTATGCGTAAACAAAATTTCTTTGTCGAGAAACACTTGATTAATATTCCCCTCTAGGTACATTCAATTTAAGACAGCTCTGAAGCGAGATGTAGTCCTCAGTGTCAGTGGGCTGATAGTGTCCCATCCATTCCATGTGATTTCGGTGCGAATGATGGCCCAGTTCATCGGAAAGGAGTCTCTGTACAAATCGATTTTCGGTTCGATCAAAGAGATCTTCCGCACCGATGGTATTTTTGGCTTTTTCTCAGGAATCGTGCCGAAATTGTTGTGTGATGTAGCTTGTCTGGTGTTGACAAGTTCCACCGTCTATATGGTGAGCAAGTATCTGGTTAAAGATAAAATGTCGAGGACATATTGCGCTGGTGGAACTCAGGTAATTTTGCTTAGACATTTAAAATCTAGACATTCACGTTTTTTTCTTCCTTAGTTCATCTTCGCGAGCATCTTGTATCCTCTGCAAGTTGTGTCCACCTGCATGGTTGTCACTGGATCAAGGTAAATATCAATCAAAGACATGTGGATGCTCCAACTTTGACTTATTAATTTTTAGACTTATGGCTGGACGTCCTCCAGTTATGCCGGAGTACGCCGGCTGGAGGGATTGCTGGAATGATTTACAGACTCGTGGTGAGCTCAAACGTGGTAGCTCAGTGTTTTGGAGGTAAAAAACTACTTCGTTTTTGTATTGCTTTGTATTTAACGAAAAAAAATCCCTTCCAGGTACGTCAATCAACCTGCTTCGAGACGTCCGGGCAACAACATGGCTCCACTGCCTGTCCTATCAAAATATTACTGATTGATAAATAACAACGTGTTGCATTTATGAAATTGTTGATTGAATAGTTGCATTATGCAAAATGAGCGCCAACTATTTGATAATTTATTATAATTTTATTTTTTGGTTTTTCCTTTCAAAAAAAAAAACTACTCCCAGAAAAGCATTTGGTCAGTTCTCGCTGTTCCATCCCAGACGAACAGAAGGGAGCAATATTCGATTGACTTTGTTCTTTTATTTTCTTTATCACTGAGCAAAGGCATTTAGCCATTTACTCGCTCGCGTTTGTCTCGTTAAATAAAATGTAAAGAAAATTGATTATGTTTTTCTTTCCTTTGCCAAGGTATTTACAAAAAAAAAATATAAAAGTTTGGTAAGTAGGTGAGGATAAAAGACATGGCGCATGAAGACCAACGCTCCGGTCCAAAAGTCTTCTAATACACCCACAGAGCAGCATAGAAGTTTGTTGTGTGAGGTCCTAGTTTAAATAGGACAATCTTTTGTAAGGATGTAAAACCTAAATTTTAATGGCTGCGTTCAATCTCAGACAGATAGGGTATCCGGATACCTTTTTGTTAGTGTTTTACGTGTAAAATAACAACTGGTCAAACACAGCTGAGATGTCAAAAAAGGTATCCAAGAATTTCTGGGGTATGTAGGTATCTGACAGAACAGCTGATTCAACACATGGTTGAATTTCAAGAAACTTGAAAATTGATTTCAGCTTTTTGTATTTGTTGGTAAACAAAAAGATAGAAAATGTTAGTTGAAGTTGTATTTAAGGATGTTCTGTACATAATAGACGATGAAGAAGCTATTTGCCTCCGAATTTTAGAAGCTAATTATGTTTTATCTTACAAAAATTTTGACTTCGAAGCTTCAATGTTTCTCTGCTTTTTGTGAACAGCTGAAAGTTGTTTTTATTTTTTGACAGCTATCTCAATACAGCTATCCAACTCGTTCAACAAGGTATCTAAAAATCCACCTATCCAAGATACCCTACCCAACACGAGATTGAACGTAGCCAATAAAAGCCAAATTTAAATAAAATATTTATCGAATAAATGATAACGGGACTTCTGCTTACGTCAGTTAGTTCGAATTTTGACAGAGTTGTTTATGATAATGGTCGCATTTACAAATCTAGTGGCTACGTAGTCAAGGGATTCTGATTGGCTAAATCTAACTACAAAAGTAGTTGACATTTCCGCTCCGACGTAGTGTAAAATTTTCGGCTACAAAGTAAGTGCACACTGGTTTTGACATTTAACAATCAGCTGCTCGGTAACGACACAAGAATTCAAAATGAAATTAATCATTTAGTATTTAAATACAAATAAAAATCACTCATATTATATTTTTTGTATATTCGGTTTTATTGAATTTAAAAACACAACAAACTATTTAAAGTACTGAAAACACAAATGTTTCCTGTATTATATATTTGCATTTGTCATTGATATGACAGTTCCGGATTGACTAGCTTTGTAGTGAAGTTTTGCATTCACAAATCTAGTTGAAATTCGACTACGTAGTCACTAGCTTTATGAATGCGCCCAATGACTTAATAATTAATCTTTGATTTTGACCTCTAGCATAAACCAAAATGTATTAACTTGAATTACCAAAAAATATTAACCTATTTCTTGTATAAAATATCTCGTAAATAGCAAGAACTATACAAAAAACACATTTCAACTTTAGGGTTAAGCGATGCGGTGCTTAGGTCCTTTTTGGCAGGAAATTAAATTTCCTATACAATTTTAAAATAACAGCCTAATACATATGAATATGAATCTATGAATATGAATATGAATATGAATATGAATATGAATATGAATATGAATATGAATATGAATATGAATATGAATATGAATATGAATATGAATATGAATATGAATATGAATATGAATATGAATATGAATATGAATATGAATATGAATATGAATATGAATATGAATATGAATATGAATATGAATATGAATATGAATATGAATATGAATATGAATATGAATATGAATATGAATATGAATATGAATATGAATATGAATATGAATATGAATATGAATATGAATATGAATATGAATATGAATATGAATATGAATATGAATATGAATATGAATATGAATATGAATATGAATATGAATATGAATATGAATATGAATATGAATATGAATATGAATATGAATATGAATATGAATATGAATATGAATATGAATATGAATATGAATATGAATATGAATATGAATATGAATATGAATATGAATATGAATATGAATATGAATATGAATATGAATATGAATATGAATATGAATATGAATATGAATATGAATATGAATATGAATATGAATATGAATATGAATATGAATATGAATATGAATATGAATATGAATATGAATATGAATATGAATATGAATATGAATATGAATATGAATATGAATATGAATATGAATATGAATATGAATATGAATATGAATATGAATATGAATATGAATATGAATATGAATATGAATATGAATATGAATATGAATATGAATATGAATATGAATATGAATATGAATATGAATATGAATATGAATATGAATATGAATATGAATATAAATATGAATATGAATATGAATATGAATATGAATATGAATATGAATATGAATATGAATATGAATATGAATATGAATATGAATATGAATATGAATATGAATATGAATATGAATATGAATATGAATATGAATATGAATATGAATATGAATATAAATATGAATATGAATATGAATATGAATATGAATATGAATATGAATATGAATATGCATATGAATATGAATATGAATATGAATATGAATATGAATATGAATATGAATATGAATATGAATATGAATATGAATATGAATATGAATATGAATATGAATATGAGAATCTGAGAATCCTCAAGTAATTGAAGAGAGGCCATTACATCCACAAAAAAATCACTGTTTGATGTGCTCTTTTTTTCCGGAAGTGTGATTGGACCTTAATTCTTCGAAAATAACGATGGAACGACTTTCACCGTCAATTCGAAGAATACGACTTGGAGAAAATGTGGTTTCAACAGGACGATGCAACACAACTCGAGAGTAGTTTCCTGGCAGCGTAATTTCTCGTCGGTCGTGGCGAAATCAACTGATCACAAAAATCAAGCGATTTGACACCGCTGGACTTTTTTATGTTGGGCTACGCAAAAGACCGTGTTTATGCAGATAAACCCTTAATTCTAGAGCACTAAAAAAAAACAACATTCGTCAAGTAATTGCTGAGCTACCGCCTAATATGTGTCAAAAAGTGGTCGAAAATTACCTCAAAGGAATCGATGCTTGCAACAATTCGAATGGATATCATTTAAATGATGTAGTGTTCCTCACATAATGTTAATTTTCAAACTTTATAATAAAAAAGAAATATCAAGAAAAAAATATTTTAATATTATATACATAGGTATGTGTTTTATTTACGTTTACTTTAAAACCGCATAATGGATAACCGTATTTTTTAGTGTTCTATTCTTTAAAATTTAAATTTCGTAGACACTTCAAACATCATTATCTTATAATAAAATGTTTACGTTACTTTTTTCAAAAATTCGATACTATGTTGTATTCGTTCCGCATAATGTGTTCTCATTTGACCAAGTAACTAAAATTCCAGAGAAATTCTCAAAGTTCGAACACAGTTTTCTTTTTCTCAATTTAAGAGAAAATTCCGAAAATCTTAAAATCAATCTATTTTCTCCCGATCTTGTAGCTTCCTTGAAAAATAATCTCTAGTTTTCCAACAGTCTCTATCCAAAAGATCTCCGAAGAAGATCTTAAAAACGTCTATACAAAAAACTTCGTTGGACACCGTTCACCGCGCGTGTATTTTCGGTATTGAAATCAAAGTGTGTCTATACCCTACATATACCTTTTCATCTCATGTGGTTATTTATTTTTGTTTTTTTTTTTTTCAAAATACCAAAATTACCTATAAAAACTTAATTCAATCCAGAAACAAAAAGAAAAAACCTTAAGTGCGGAAGCATGAAAAATAATTACATTCAATGATAATGGGATATAAAAATTAAACAAAAAACTGTTAGTTATTTATTTATTTGGCGTTTTTTTGTTTCATTAAGAAGAAAAGTGTTTAATTTGAGTTTTTTCGGTTTTTTTTCGAGTACCAAAAATAAATGAATGGACATCGCATCGTGTATTTAGTCTCTGGCCACTCCTGGTGTCTGTCTCGACGTTGGGATCTTGGGATTTATGTATTTCGTCATATGTCTTATTCTGAATCTTGCTCTCTACAAAATGTTGATATTAAGTTGTGTAGTGTTTTTCTTTAAATACCTCAAAACTCTGGTATACCTATAGACATCAGAGCATAGAGAGAACATATCCGTAAAAATAAATCTTCAAAGTGATTGACATGATGGATTTTTTGTTTATTGATATTATGTAGCTTTTTGTTTTTAAAAACAAAAAATTTGAATCACCTTTAACTCTGTCACGTGTGTGTTTTTATACTTAATTGAAATATCATGGCTAAAAATATTGGCGGGGCATGCTGAAGGGAAGGACTATAAACTTTAAATAGGTTTATGTTTTGTGACTTAAAGAAACAAAATCTCAAAAAAAAAGAAAATAGCAGTTTTTGAAACAAATAATGGTCGTTCAAGTGTAATTTTATCTCGTTATTAGTTTTTTAACCCGCTATTAGCAAAATATTCCGAGGCTTTAAGAAGGCAGTTCCAACAAAAAATTAAACCTCATACAATATAGAATAAATGGGCAGGTTCAGGCAACATAAGGGGCTTCATTTGCAGTCAACTGCATTCTTTGAACGTAAATTATGACTAAGGCAGCTAGTTAGTTTTTCAAGTGTAATACATTTATAACTTGGAACTTTATGTACTTCACTAACTTCTACAAAAATTATCAAAAATATTATTGTCTACAAAAAAAAAAAAAAAAAAAAAAAAAAATGCTGCTCACGGAAGCTACAAGTCCATCATGATTTGCATTTTGTATTGTAAAGAAATATGACTTATTTCTTTTCCAATTTGAAGCCTTTTACAAAAATTTTAAATGGAACTGTGCAGAAAATAAATAAAACAGCTTTCAGTTGAATGAATAAAAAAAATGATCAATTGTCATTTTGACATAAGTTGACTTGACTTATAGTTAGGGAGATTTTTCGTGACTTACACTAAAAACTAGTTTACTCGCTTTTAAAGCTGGATTTCCTGAAATTATTATTTATTTAATTTTTGATTTGTTTGAATTTCAATTCGCCTGTGAAAAGGGTGAGCCGAACACACTCCCATCGAAGAGTTTTTTGATAATTTCAAGGTCTGGCTGCAGCTCATTGACTACTTGGATGGTATTGGCATTTATTGTTTGAACCGTTATCGGGTTTTTGGCAAAGCTTTGATCCTTCACGGGGTCAAATCGCAGCGCCAAGTTCAATTGACATAGCCAAGATGTCTGAATACACGGTTTGGGATATATGTACTATAATAAAAAACATGGCCCTGTAACGCCCACCTTTGACTGACACGTGTTTTCTGTCAAATTTCAATTGACATTTTTAAAGAAAAATGTTCCAATGGCTGCGTTCAATCTCAGACAGATAGGGTATCTGGATACCTTTTTGTTAGTTTTTTACGTGTAAAATAAATGCTGATCAAAAACAGCTGAGATGTCAAAAAAGGAATCCAAAGGTATCCAAGAATTTCTGGGGTATGTAGGTATCTGACAGAACAGCTGATTGAAGCTGGTTGAATTTTAAGCAACTTGAAAATTGATTTCAGCCTTTTGTATTTGTTGGTAAACAAGAAGATACAAAATGTTAGTTGAAGTTGTATTTGAGGATGTTCTGTACATAATAGACGATGAAGAAGCTATTTCAAAATTGTTTTGTGAACAGCTGAAAGTTGTTTTTATTTTTTGACAGCTATCTTAATACAGCTATCCAACTCGTTCAACAAGGTATCTAAAAATCCACCTATCCAAGATACCCTATCCAACACGAGATTGAACGCAGCCAATAATTCCTTCACTCCACAATTCGCACCAAACTGCCATTCTCTTTTTATGCATTGGCTTTTTGACAGTTACGTGATGGCTTTCAAAGCATGGAAATTGTCAGGTTTGTTGCAGAAAAGATGATTTTTAGCCAAACTGCGAAGCGAAAACAATGCGTCCGTCTTTCTTTGTGATTGCAATGTTCAAGAATTCAAAACCAATGTAGACCGACTTTTCTTCTGTTGAGCTCTTGAGATCTCTTTCGAGTGAATGTGGTAATATAAAGGTTTTCAATAATTAACATAATTTTTTAAGGGCAAAATCGCTCATTTCCATTGGTGCAGGTATGATACATAACATAAGGGACTTCAACTGCAAAGCGCAAATTTTGACAGATGTCATTAATTTCATGCTTTTAATTTTACTTAAGTATCTTTTACTTGCAGAAAATACCAACAACAAGTCAATCATAAGTTGTGTTTCATATTGTAAGAGAAAAGTCATCATTATATAAATATGTCAAAAAACCCTTTTTCGCAAAACTTTAAAAAAAATTGTGCAGTAAATAAATAAATCACACAGTTATGAAGTACAGCTTTTAGTTACATGAAAAACATGATCAGCTGACATTTCAATATAAGTAGACTTGACTTGATAGTAATGGCGATTTTTCTTGAAATTAATGACATCTGAAAAACTAGCTAGCTGCCTTGTTGTATTTTTGCTTTCAAAAAATGCAGTTGACTCCAAATAAAGTCTCTTATGTTGTATGAAAATGCCCATTGTCTTCTTATCAAAATTTCAAACAAGAAACAGCTGGTTTGTTAATTTTTAAGATGTCTTTAATTACCAACTTGGAAGTTTACTTGACTATCTTTTACTTCAAAGTACCAACAACATTATTACATATTACTAATTACACAGATTAAAAGTTTATCATAAGTTGAATTTTGTATTGTAAATAAAGTATTTTCCAATATGAAAATTAACCCTTTTACGCAAAACTTTAAATAAAAGTGTGCTCTAAAATAAAAATAAACCACAGAGTTATGAAGCTAAGCTTTCAGTTTAATTTAAGAAAAGAACATGGCCAGTTGACGTTTTGACATAAGTAGACTTGACTTTATAGTGAAGTACTTATGTAGATTTTTTCTAAAACACTTTTCAATGAACTTTCCAATAAAGTTCCCTTAATTCAAAAATCAAGTTTTTGACAGCTGGCCAATCAGATACTAGAAACTTGTTTTACCTTCAAGTACCTTCTATAGGGCAGGTTCAGGCAACATAAGGCACTTCATTTGCAGTTAACTGCATTCTTTGAACGTAAATTTTGACCAAAGCAAATAATAAGTTTTTCAAGTGTCATAAACTTCAAACTCGGAACTTTACCTATATCCTCTACTTTCAGTTGATCGTGCAAAAAGTACCAAAAACATAACTGTCTACAAAACACTCTTCAGGCAAGCTACAAGTCCATCTCGACTTTTATTTTGTATTTTAAAGAAATATTGCTTATTCCTTTTCCAAATTGACAAAGGACCCCTTTTACATAAAATATCAAATAGATTTGTACAGAAAATATATAAATAACAAATGTAATTAAGTCCAGCTTTAAGTTGAATGAAAATTTATGATATGCCGTCATTTTGACATAAGTGGAACTGACTTGATTTTTCTTGGCTTAATTCCCAGTCAACTTTCCAATAAAGTTTACATAATTAGAATGCAATGTTTTGGCAGCTGGCCAATCAGATACAAGAAACTTGCATTACCTTCAAGTCCCTTATGTCATCTGAATCTGCCCATTGTCAGAACCTGTCCAGTTTAAAAATAACCTATGATTAGAAAAGAAACCATAAATGACCCACGCTATACAAATTAATAAACAGTTTGTAGTTTAACTACCAACGTAAGTGAATTTATTTACGATTGCATTCACAAAAGATTGCACTCTTTCGGAACTTTCAACACAATTGTAGATTTTTTTGGAAACTACAAAACAAAATCTGAAGTTTTCCATAACTGGATAATTTTTCCTCAATTTTCGAATCCTATAGCAAACACTATTTGTTCTTGTTTTAGTAAATACAAAAAAAATAGAAGAACTTATTTTTCTGCCAATTAGCAGTAAAGAATAGAATAATTATTACTATTTCATTAAAATTATGTTTTTAATAGAAAACTCGTCATACATATTTATCCATCATGGACAAAAATAGAAATGTGTTAATTTGCTGTCGATGATGGTGCGGGACTATATCTAAACATCATTTTACATCATTTTTACCGCCTTTAGCAGCAGATCAAAAAGATTTTATTTCATGCATGAAGCAAATTCCATCCATTTAATTATTAAACACAAAATTGTACCCACACTATATTTTATTGAAAAACTACCAACAATAGGAAAAGAAAACTTCCATAAAACAAATATTTTCGAAAATGTCTTAGAATGTTTTGAAAACAGCGTGTGTGTTGTAATTTTTGAAAATATTATTTTCTAGACCGCAGAGTTTTAAGACAAGTAGATATTATTTATATTCATATTTTTACACGACACGGCACGACATTCAAAGATGCATGCATTGATGAGAGACGTATTATGATAATTTTTCAAAAAAAAAATAAAATAAATAAATTAAAATAATTTTTGAACGTGATTATTCGAATTGAGTTCGATTCATCAGACGGCTGTGCTGTGCGTGGTGGCAGCAGTGGCTAGCTCGGCGCCGTATGTGCCTCAGAATAACAACAAGTCTTATTAAAAACATCGCACGACGCCACCGTTGTTTGTTGTAGAACAATGTCTGGACGTAGAGGACATTCACTTCCGCCACAAATTATGGAAAAACCATCTCGTGGAAGATGTGTTACAGCCATTTGCTTCTCATGGAAAGTTCTTACGTGCATTGTATCGCACGTGACACTTATTTCTCTGGTGGTTGGATATTGTGTAGGAGGAGCTTATTTGTTCTCGTTTCTGGAACAGCCTCATGAAGCCAGTGTAAGTAAAAAACATAGGGTACTTTTTATAGGGTTTTCCAATAAGATTTTTCATTTTGCGAACTGCGACTGAAAAATGTAGTGTATTTCTACAATTTCAACGCAACGTTGAACCGTTTTTCATTACAGTTTAAGTAACGGCGCAGTTTTTACTTGTCAAATATCAAAAGATAGCAGCTTCAAAAGTGACAGCTGCCCAAAAAAGTTAGAATTCAAAGTAAAACTTCGTATTAGAAAACCTTATACTAAAATCATGCAATGTGCCTATGGGAAGATTTTATGGGAATTTACTTTCTTCTCTATTAGTTTTTGAGTTAAATTCCGAACACTTTTTCTTCTTTCCCAAGGTTAAAAAAGGCATCAAAGACATGCGTTTGAATATCACCGATTCAATATGGAAAATGACAGAAGCTGAGAATTTTCTTCAAGAAGATGTCTGGACAAATAAAGTCAAAGACCAACTTGCAACTTTGGAGAAACAAATTCTAACAGCAATGAAAACACACGGTTGGGATGGAAATGAAGACATCGAACAATCACAATGGACATTTGCCGGAGCATTATTTTATTCGATTATCGTTATAACAACAATTGGTATGTACAAAAATATCTTATCTTTAATAAATTTTAAACTTTTCTATTTTGTAAAAAAATAATCCTTAATAAAAAATCTTAACTTTTACAAGCCTTAATTTCTAAAAAACAAAACTTCCACTTTTCAATCTTCTCTTATGCTTTTTTATGTTTGTGTAACTTCGTATCGGATGAATTTTGATGTGAACTTCGCGCAGAATTGAAGGCTTTTCCTTCAGCTTTTAGGGCACTATTTGTATTGTCAGTGCCATTTTTGCTCAAGTCTTCATAATCATCAGAGGGGGATAGTGCTTGTCCCCCGGCATTGCTGTTGTAAGGTGTGACGCCATAAGGATTTCCCGCATGATGAGGATGTGCAAAGGGTTCTGGGAAGGAGGGATACTGTCCTATTCCACCTAATCCAGATGGATATGGGTAGGGAAATTGTCCAGGGTATTGACCAGGTTGTTGCGCCTGCTGTCCACAACCTCCAAACGGTCCACATCCATTGTATTGTCCGATTGGAGGTTGGCCACCTCCTCCTTGAGGAAATCGTGATCCTCCAGGAAACTGACTTGGGTATCCGGTTTGAGAAGGAAAACCACCTTGACCGGGATAACCTCCAACTTGTTGCTGGGGATAGGGTATTCCTCCCAAGAATTGTCCTGGAAAGCCTCCTTGTCCCTGGAAACCACCCTGTTGGCCCTGGAAACCTCCTAGATAAGCCCCTGGATAGCCTCCTTGTGCGCCTGGATATCCCTGTCCTGATGGCTGGGTAAATCCTTGGATAGATCCCTGATTTGGATACCCAGCCTGGTTGGGGAAACCATTTGTAGGAATCTGTGGATATCCTCCCGGATAGCCACCACCTGCAGATCCAGGAAAACCTTGCTGTCCGCCTGGATAAGGAAAACCACTGTTTGGATTACCTTGTACGGGTACATTCGCACCCTGTTGAGGTCCATAACCAGGAGGAAAGTTATTTGTCGGAGCTCCTCCACCTTGACTACCGAACGGTGGATTGTATCCAAAATTTGGTGGCCCATTATAGTTTCGTAGATCGTCTGGATTTAAATAGTCCTCCTGAGATGTTTGTCCTGGAGGTGGTTTACGCGTGGTTGGTTCACGATCTTTCTCACGACCATAGAAATTATCATATTTAGGCACTTCATCATTACTAAATGATGCCCGTTGATTACGGTTGCCCTTACCCCAGACCCATCGACTGTCTTCGGCTCTGATGGCACTGGCACAACACACAATAAGCAATGTAATCCAAAAGCGCAACATTATCTAAAAACAAAATAAAAATAAAATTATAATTTTCAATGTTTTCACTTTTATGCACCAAAATCTAGAAACTGATTCCACTTAATCACCTTTTTTGAATCAAAAGTCTGTAACTATTTGAATAAATCCCAAATCAAGTTAGCAATATAGAACAAAGATATTGCGCTGCGATGTTTCAAGTCTAAATGACTCGGTTGAAATAACCTGCAGTTGATATATCAACTTCTTTTATAACTTTACTTTTTATTCTCTGGGCTTTACTAACTATAGGTAGGTATGTAGATAGGTTTATGTACCTACCTTTAGAAGCCACAACTTCTGGTGAGTGGGCGAAGAAAAGATAGTTCAATATAACATCTTCGAGAATTTCAGTTATTCTTTCCCACTCTGACCCACATCGCCAAGTCACAACTTCTGAGTTAGAAGAATTCAAATGAAAAAGTGTGTAGTTCATCAGAAGCCCAAAAAAAAGTTTGTAGTATAGATATGGCTTTACTAATTCAATGTCGATTTAATTGTTTTTGTTTATATGGACAATTAAAATTTGTCATAAGCGAAAATCTATAATAAAAAGAACGCTTTAGTGAACACAATGAAACTGTAAGTGCGCATAAAATGTATATTTGTTAAAATCAAATTTAATGTTGGTAGTTGAAAGATTATCTGTAGGTATATTGTGGTTGAACTTGGTTAAATAAATAGTTCATAAATTACATACACAAATTTTGAAAAACTACACAAAACACAAAATATACTCAGTTTGGAAAATAATTACCCTTTTCCAATAATATTTAAGGGAACGGGTTTGATTTTCATTTTCCATTGGTAATTTAGAAGTAGAAAACATCAACAACTTGAACTAGATCTAATTCATTTTGAAGCTAATGAAGTTTTTATGAAGGTGTAAGTTCTGAACTCAAAACCAGCAGTATTTTTTCCTCTATCTAAAAAACAAACCGTCATTTTGTTGGGTTCAGATGGTTTTCGGACGACTAGTCAAAAGTGCCATTAGGTTCGTTCATCGACTTTCATCCACTGAATGAAAACCAAAAGCAATCCAGTTCAATATGGGTATTTTAAAATTTACTAATATGTCAAAAATTGACCTTCAGTAATAAACGTCAAACTCGTAACTTTGGAGAAATTTCAATATTTTTTTGTAAGGTATTTTGGTACAAAATGGCTGTTTTCAATTTCAGACAGATAGTGTATTCGCATAACTTTTTGTTAGTGTTTTACATGTAAGCAAACAGCTGATCCAAAACAGCTGGGATGTCAAAACAGGAGTTTAAAAATATCCAAGAATTACTGGTATAAGTGCGTATTTGACAAAACAGCTGACTGAATTTGAATGAACTTGAACATTTATTTCAAATGTTTATGTTTTTTGGTACAAATTGCGTGAATTAATGAAATTATCCATGGAAAACTTTATTTACGAATATTCAATCTAAAAATCCACACATCCAGGATACTTTATCCAACACGAGATTGTACGTAACCAATGTGTTAACTCCCGCTCTCATTGCATTTTTTCTAATATCAGATTTACAAAACACACATACACACATGAAAACAAAGAATCAAGAACAAATGTCACTTTGACAGTTCATGCGCTAGTTCAAACTAAAACCTAGAAATGCTTAACATTTCATTCTGCACAAAAGCCACTGTGCACACCAAAACATACAATTTTACTAAGTTAATAAGCAGGTTCAAACGACATAAAGGGACTTGAATGTATCTAATTGGCCAGTTGTCAAAAAATCTTGGCAACTTTATTGGAAAGTTCGTCAAGAAAAGTCTTCCTAACTATCAAGTCAAGTCTAGTTATGTCAAAAAGACATTTGATCATATTTTATTCCTTCAAGTGAAAGCTGAATTTTATTACTCTGTGATTTATTTAATGTATGCATAGTTCTATTGTATATTTTGTGTAAAAGTAAGTGTAAGTGTATTAAAAAAAAATAAGGACTTTTTCTTTACAATACAAAACAAAAATTATGATAGACTTTTAATCTGTGTGAAGAGGTTTTTATGTATAGATAATAATATGTTTGGTGACTTTTTGCAAGTGAACTATAGTCAAGTAAAGTTCCAAATTGACATTTGACATGACATCTGAAAATTTAACTAGCTGCTCTTCAAAGAATGCAGTTGATTGCAAATGAAGTCCCTTATTTTGTATGAACCTGTCCAATGGAACCTCTTATTAGGCGTTTTTATTTTTAATCTCAGAGCAAAGAACTGAGCTGTCAAAATATGATCTGACAAAATGACAAAACTTAGTAAATATTTTGACAGCTATACGTCATCAACAAAACAAATGGAGAAGTTGTCATTACTATTTGGGTCGCTCTATATTTGTCAAATCCTTAAAATTAAAATTGGCTTCCATTTCGATGGTGATAATGATGTATGTAGTTATAAAATTTTCATTCAAATTTATTTCTGTTGAATGCACTTCACAAAAAGAAAATGAGATTGATCTGAAAATTCTTCATATTTTTACAATCATTAAAATCTTCAACAATTAATAATATGTTGATACAATAAAAGGGTAAATCTCTCAAAAAATAAGTATGTTTTCTATTGGAATGGAAAACTCAGCACTTTATATAACAATTAAGCAAAATAAATCGCGTTCCTATATGTCCCAAAGGAAAACTCCATACAAAAATTATAATATAATAAAATGAAATTACACACAATCTGGCAAAATCGTTTTTGATCCATAGTTATTTTAAATCGTAACTGTAACCATTTTAAGAGTCTCTTTAATGTATAAATTCTTGAAAATACTTAAAACCAAATTTTACTGGGTGATTTACTCAAAACATCAACTAAATAAATTCGTATTAAATTATTGTTGACGTGTATTTTATTTGCAAGTCACTTGATTTGATGATTGATACTATAAATGCATACATTTATAACTGTCATTCACCTCAAGTCGAATCTTGTGGTTAATGGGATCACGTATCTTAAGTAGGCACATGAAATTCGTATACAAAGAATCTTCTGATTGACTGTAGTAGGTTTCAAATTGAATTCGACTATGACTCTTCTTATTTAGACCCGTTGTGAGTTGTTTTTTTTTTTCTTTTTTTGAAAATAACCTTTAAAACTTTCAGTTGGATGCAAAATAAAACTAAATATTGAACTTCCGCCCGGCACAAAAACCGCATGCAAGATAAAATGGCTAAAAACATTATTTGCATACTAATTTGGAAAATCCAACTTAAGACGTTTAAGGTTCGTCAAACATGGGCACAAATATGATTCAATTTCATTTTAATATTATTATTGTTATTATTATTGTTGTTTTTTTTGTGGTAAGAAATTTAAACAGAATCACAATCTCTTCTCATCACCTTACAATTAATTGTTCGTAAACAGCGCATAAAACATTTCCATTGAAGTATTAACTGCCGAACGGCCTCAACAAAGTTTAATTGTACTTGTTTGTTGTATATTTGAAAAAATCACAATAATTTAAGTCGACATTTTGACAAAATAATCATCAGACACACATTCATTTTGTTAAGTATACTCCCGCCATTATCACAACCATCATGATCATCATCATCATCATCATCAACAACAAAAAACAACTCAGGGGTATTATGAAGAAAATTAAAAATATCAATCAGTAGTAAGTACGCAGAAGCATTTGCAACTTATAATTCTATTACTGGATGATGCCTTCGAAAAGACATAATCTATGTCACCCAACTGTGACGTTAATGATGCAACATTGCAACTTTAAAGACCAAATGAATGACTTATTGCAGTCAAAATGGTCTATAACCAACTATTGTCTTTTCTGATAAGTTGCAAAGAACAATAAAACAAAATTGTGTTTCATGCTCAAATAAGCCCACTAACGATCACTTGTTGTATGCGGATTGCAAAATTGTAGGCGTACCATGTGTCAGTCGTTCTTCATGAGTTCAAAAAACAAAAACTTAAATGATTTTGCGGAAGAATTTGTAACCCAGTAACCTTGTGTGAAACAGTTTTTTTTCGGTGTTTGCTAATCCAAAAAAGGAAATTGCTGTTGCGTAAAGTTCAATGTTACTCGTGGTTCGCGTGTCATTGAACGGATTTGGGAAGTTTGATTGTAAATTTTATTAGAAGTGAAAAATATTCTTTATTTTTGGCGAGAATTCGAGATGTCATGTAAAAAAATATCTTCTTAGGTAGATTATCGTTTATAGTAAGATAAATTATACGGATTCTAATCACAATGTCACAAAAAATTTATTTTAGTTCCAAGTTTTGTCAGTTCATTTGATTTGTTTTATATGAACTTGACAGGACTTTAAACTAATCAAAAATTAGAGTAAATGAACATAACTTTTGTGATTTGACCGATTTATCTGTCAGAACAAAACTTCGGTTCTTTTAATATTTCATCATATTATCTCTTTCCCACTTATTTAAACACAAGATAGAAATGGCGGTTTCACCACCTTATACCTTGTTAAACCTCAACGAGCTTTTAGACAAAATATCGAAATGACTCGACTCAAAAGAGTTCAATGTGAATACTAATAGCAAAAAAATATTGAGTAAATGAACACAATTTATGTAAATTAGGTTTATATTCTATAAAACATATACTTAACAGTCTTTCATAGCACTTAATACTTTCGAAATAAAAATATCTAAATCTCTTCACTAAAAACCGTTCTCTTTTAAGAAAATTTTATTTTGTTTCCACTTGGCGCCCAATGTGAAACCTATGTACATATATCTTTGTTTCTTTACTTTTATATATTGATATTTTCTTCTTCTTTTAAACAAATTGTATGTTTCTTCTTATAGGATATGGACACATTTCTCCACGAACGGAATGGGGTAAAGTCTGTACGATCTTTTACGCAATTGTTGGAATACCATTGATGTTGCTGTGTCTGTCTAATATTGGTGATGTAATGGCAACATCATTTCGGTAAAAAGAAAAAAAAACATTTCACTAACTTCACAAACTATTTTATACTACTTTGAATTTTAGATTTACCTATTGGCGTGTCTGTTGTTATGTCTGCAGCCGAGAACCTCGACGTAATCGAAGATCAAGAGCCCGATCACGAGCCTCAAGTTATCGATACTCATCACGTTCACAGCCGGCTCCATTTCGTAGATCTATGAAAATATCGCCCCGTTCAGCTGATTCGGGTTTTGGGACATACGAACCAGGTCTGTCACATGCCTATTCTGATCCAGAGCTAAGAACAGCTGGAAAAATGGATAACATGCGCGATTTCTATCGGGGTGGATCCCATCAGCCACCACACAGTATGCATCATCACCATCATCAGCATCAACATCACCATCCTGGACGGGGACCACCGTCTCGGGATAATCGTGCAAGTCGGCAGACAATGTACGAAGAAGAAGAATACGATGACCGTGGATCCATGAATAGAAACTCACGGTTTAGCAATCGACAGAGAAATCGTGATCGTATGCGGGATCGACATACAGTGGAGCGGGAACGTAATTTAGGACGGTCAAGGCAGCAATTTGATTCGACTGAAGATTTTGAACTGCCCCCACATAAACGGGCCCAGAGCGTCCGATCGGTGCGAGGTGGAAACAACACTCCACGTGAAATGAACAGGAATTACTCACAAACTCTTCCAGCGAATACTCGTGGGCGATCGATGCCAAATGCTCCTAAGATTCGAGCTAAATCAGTTGATCATCGATCTTCGGCTCATTATGAAGATGTCGATGAAGAGGTTGTGCGAAAAACTCCGATTCTTTGCAACCGCTATGCGATTGATGAACTTGATCGCAGGCTATCGAACGATCACAGACACCACAAGAACTCTCCTCGCTCCCAATCAATGCCCAGGCACCCTAAGAGCAATATTGATCAACCAATTCATATTCCCGGAACACCCCACAGTCAAAGACGTGGAAGTTTAAACGCATCAATGCCATCAAGATATGGCAATCGGCTAGAACTCCCAGAACCTACCCCAATGCCAAGGAACCATAATAAACACCATCAGCAGCGTCGTCCATCACGTTACGAAGATTTTGAAGAAGACTTCGAGGACTTTGATGGTTCCTACGATGATCTGCCAACGCATGTGCCACGTGAACGAGATCGAAGACCACGTCGGGAAAGACAAGGTAATGTTTATACTATGTGCATTTTTATTTTCGAATTGGGATTAGCAAATCAAAGTATTTTGTTTTTAGAACCTCTACCACCTTCACCTAGAATTATGTCACCGATGGGTTTTGCAATTCGTCGGCAGACTAGAGCCCGTCCAATATATGACGACGAAGACTCATATTTTGAAGAGGAATGGGATAATTATGGTGACATTTCACCCAAAGATCGGCCCGTTCCAATATGGCTGTGTGTTTTCCTTGTCATCAGTTATATCATAGCTGGAGCATTTCTCTTTCATCAATGGGAGGGTTGGACTTTTCTCGATTCGGCTTACTTTTGTTTCATAACCTTAACAACTATTGGTGAGATTTCCTTAATTTGAACAACCCTTCATTTATAAATGGAATATGATAAAAATTATATTTTTATTTAAAGGTTTCGGAGATTATGTACCCGCTAGAGGAGTTAAAGAAAACTCACGTGAATCAATTGCTCTATGCTCATTGTATTTACTTTTTGGAATCGCTCTTCTTGCCATGAGTTTTAATTTGGTTCAAGAAGAATTTATAGCGAATGTCAAAGAAGTTGCTAGAAGACTTGGCATTCTTAAAGAAGAGGAAGATGATGATGATTAATGTTTAAATTATTTTTAATTTGGAAAAATAAATCTTCTTCATTCCGAGATAATAAAATAAATTTGAAATCAAACAGAACTTTTACTGATGACATCATCTAGAATAATTGTCAAAGTGTATTTTAATAAACTATTTTTTTTTTATTTAAACCATTCACTGGAAAGTTAAGATTTAATTTCAAACAAAATAGGATAACATTCTTTAAGTAAGTATGTGAGCAACTCCTTTGCCCTTGAAATATTCAAAACTATCGAAAACTGATTTCACTTTAGAGCACCACTTTTCGTTGGATAAGTAATTGGTTTTTGTTTTTAATATTGAAAAAAAAAATATATATAAAAACTATTATCATCATATAAATGAAAAAAATATACACAGAGTTTTGCTCAAAAGGTTAAGAAACTTTAAAAACTATGCAATCAGAAGTTGAATCAATCATATAAATTTTACCAAAAGTTAACAACAACATTTCATTTATGATTAAAGAAGTCAATATCAATTTCAGTCAAATTTTTCTAAACCGTATACCAATTTTGTATGACGCCATAATATGTGATTTAAAATTAAATTGAAATGGGTACCTACCGTTATGTTTGTAAGATATTTGGAGTCAACAAAATGTCCCTCTTTTTTAAATTGCTATTAGAAACAAAAACGCTCGCTATATTTTTTTTGAAAGGCTTTGCATAATTTGATGGTAATATACTTCAAGTTGATATATCTGCTAGCTCTTGCTATTCCAACGGCCCTTAAAACTTCGAGAAATGTATAGATTTTCAATTTGACAAAACGTTCCGATTAAAGTAAAATCCAATAGAAAGTTAGTAGTAGTAGTTTTGTTTTATTTATAAAACAAGTCTTACTTTAAAAAGTCATAAGACTGTTATCACCACTAGGGGGATTAGAAATGAAAATAATATTTTTTTTCGATAAAAAAAGTTTAATACGCTGATATTTTTCGCCAGAAATGTATTTTTCTTTTATTTCCGGTTGGAAAATCATTTTCCCAAACAACTGATACTATAATATTCAAAAGTGAAACGAATCGTTCCACTGAATTTTAATCCAATTTCACACAATTCCAATAATTTTTTCCGGATCGATTTCAATGATAGCTATAAGGCGCCAGTTATAGCTATCATTGGTTTTCATCATTGAAAACAAACATTGGAATTTTTTAACAGGTCGTTTATAGCTATCATTACAAATTTCTGTCATTGAAAAAAATTTCCAGATTGAAACCCATCGAAAAATGTTTACTGACAGAAATCTGTCATTGCAATTGTGTGAAATGGGAACGATTCGTTTCACTTTTGAACATAAAAGTATCAGCTGTTCAGGAAAATGAATTTCTGTCCGGAAAATAGAAAAATACATTTTTTAGAGAAAAATAAATACGCAGTTACACTTTTTTTCCTCAAAAAAATTCTTTGTGTGATTTCGGATCGATCAGTATATAATTTAAATTTCTAACCAAAGGGAAACATTGTCCGTCAAATATTGATTCAAATTTTTTTCCGGATCGATTTCAATGATAGCTATAACTGGCCCCTAAAAGTTTGTCGGTGACTTTCAATCAGAAAATTTTGTTCAATGACAGACATTTTTGATAATAGCTATAAACGATCTGCCAACAATATTCCAATGATTAGTTTCAATCATAAAATCAATGAAAGCTATAATTGGATCCATTATAATTATTATTCAATGTTTTATTTATTTTTGTTATGAAACTTCTTAAGTAAAATAAATGACCAAACGGGTCCAAAATATGTCACCATATTCATTATATAATGCTCACAGCGAGAACAAAATCATATACTTTTTTTTTTGTAATGTAACTACTCTTAATAGAAACGCAATTTCGTGTCATGTGGTTGGCGTAAGTATTGGCAATTTTTCCATTAGTATAATTAAATTTTTGCATTGAATTTCTCAACCAGAAAAGCTATAGACTGCTTTTTAATTTCAGTTCCTTATTTTCAAATAAAAAAATAAAAGATTTTATCGAATAGGCCTATTAGCCACATTCTAACAAGAGAAAACTCGAACAAATAAACTCAAACTGCAATTGCACAAGAATACAGAACATAGATGAATATAAAATATTGTAGTCGAACAGATCTTAAATATGAATGACAGCTGAATTTGTTTGTTTAGGATGAATACGTTACGTTACGTTCTACTTAAATTGTTGTAAAAATGTAAACAAACAATTTTATAGCTCCAATTAGCAATTATTGTTCAATTTTAGTTGTTTTATTTCTTAACAAATTAAAGTTATGAAATAACTCTCATATAATGTTTTCCATGAGAAAAATATAAATATGTTCGTATGTGGTTGACATGAAATGTGCCTGATAGATTATTTCTCATTATTTTTGCAGGTTTCCCACCTGCCGTTGATTTGTTCACATTTTTGCATTGCAACTTGTTGATTCTATGGAACAAGGTGTCTCGTATTTCTGTAATTCGTGAAAAATATGGTGCAAAACTTTATGCATTGTATATATATTTACTAATTTAATTTAATTTGAAATTGAAAAATTAGTCTGTAAATAGTTGTTTCTATAAACTAACTAAATACGAATTTGTAATAATTATATCACAATAAACAACTTGATTTTTAAAAACCTGTTGCAAATTGGTTTATATTGATTAATTATATCGATTTATCAAGTCATTAGCTTTGTGCAACGTTGGGAACTTGCATAGTCCGTACATTTGGTAATGAGGAGGGTGAATTCAGGAAAAGTTACATACATAGCTTTCGAAGTTCTAAAATTCTAACTGACTAGTGACTAGGCACTCATATTCTGAAAATGTTTCATTTTGAATTCACACCGAAACTCCCTGTTGATGAAATAAGCGCTTATTTATTCAATTTCTTTTTTTTTTATATGCAAGTACTATAAATGTATCTTTATAATCCTTATCTTAATTCATGTGTCTGTCAGTTCATATAACGATTAAAGACATCTCACTATCTCCATACAAACAATAGAGTACCTACATATCTTAAAATTGTGTCTAAAAGACTGATGTTTCGTTTAAATTATTAAGGCGGTACATTTCGAATTGTATTTCTGTATAATAATCATTAACCAGAGAGACACCTTAAAGTGCACCTAATAATAAAGCTTGACAAAGATAAAAGACAGATCTTTGGTTTTTAATAAAATAAAAAAAAATATATTATTTACGAGTGTGCACCTCTGATAAAATAATTTTAATAACCAAATATTATTCTCACATAAAAATCTTGATCAAACCTGTGATCTTCGCTTATCTTAAACTAACAAATAATTTAAAATTTTGATTAGAAGAATTGTTATTAGAGTTAATTTCCATTATATAAAAACAAAAATCTCATTTTTATTGCAAATTATGTGATTATAAAAATTAAAAATCTCAAACGAAAATTTATAAAAAGGGAAATAATAACGTATTTTTTGTTGAATTTCAAAAAGAAACCGAAACATGAAAGTTTTTCTTTTCTGTGTCACGTTCACGTTAGCTTTAATTTCAAAAAAACATTATGTATACGGCCAGGAGCCTTGTTGCGAGGATTATTGTCTAGGGAAGGATAATGATTATCGACAACAAAGCAAAAAGTTCACTTCAAACTCAGTTTACCAATTTGTACGTGGTAATGATTTGGATATAGGTTTTCAAGTGCCAAGTAAGAAACAAAATTAAATTCAAGTGTTACACAATTTAATACAAACACATTTTTTCCCTTATATATAGATTGCACAGCAACAAAATTTTGGGTAACAACCAGACACGGCACTAGACTACCCTACCGCAATATCATACTTAATTCTCCCAGACTTGAAGAGGTGAGCGTATTTGGTTCTAAAGATCCTTGAAAAGTGCTTTTTATAAATAATATCCCTTAACAGAAGTCTTAAATTTTAATTTTATGACTCGGAGTGAAATGAGTACAAAAAGTGTCTTTTTGCGCCAAAATGTATCATGTGATATATTACTCATTATGTATTCTATTTACGATAGAGATACAGACTTCTCACTAATTTATTAGGTGAAATTTGCCCCAGTTCTATTTTTAAGATAACATGAATCTCATCTAATGGCGATGACGATGACAAAAATGTTTCTCTTACATTTCATTAATTATTATTATTTCTTTTTGTTTATTTTATTCAGCTTAAGGCCCAAATATTCAGGAATTATTTAGTCCTACAAACAAAACCAGACACAGGAGCTTTGTGCATGGAGGATTTTCTATCAATTCAATCATGGAAATTCAATTCGAGTATTAAACCGGATATGGCAATACATTTAGCAACTCAGGTTTTTATCTAAAATCTTAAAATTTGATAATTTGATTTTTACTCGAGTGTACTTATAAAATAGGGCTATGAAGATTTGAAATACTTGGCAAGAACATATCAACAAATTTTTCCCGATATCCTCGTCAAAGAATATGATCCTAAAAAATATGTGGTATGATTTTATCAACATAAAATTTTTAAATATTTTATTTCAGTTCTGTTTTTTTCTGTTTAAAATTTAAGTTCCATAATACTCAAAACCAAAGAAATGAAGAAAGTTTCAAGGCATTTTCTGAAGGTCTATTTGGACCTGATGTTTATCAAGAAATTGATAGGTATTTAGTTCCAGATGAAAATGACACTCTACTTCGGAGTTACAAAGGCTGTCCGGCTTGGAGAGAAAATAGCCGGAGGACTTATAATTCAAACGACAATGAATACGCTAGGTTTAGGCAAACAGCTCTTGTGAAGAAAACTATTTGGGATATTTCAAGAAGACTTGGGTAAGATAGTTGTTGAAATAATTGATTCGATTTTGTAACAATGTCTTGGATTTTCTTTTTTAAGATTCAACGATTCCCTTGATTTCAAGGACATCGCACTTATGTGGGATACATGCCGTTTAGAACAAGCTTGGTTCGTCAATATTTCAAGTGTGTGGTGTGCAGTGAGTACATTTATTTTTATTGCAATGGTTATTTAGTATAACGATAAATTTATCTGCTTAGGCTTTCACACCAGCTCAATTAACTGTCTTGGAATATTATGACGATTTAAGGTTATACCGAAGTGTCGGCTATGAATATGAACTCAATTCCCGGGTTTCTTGTAATCTTGCCAAAGATATGCTTGTGAGGATGAATAAGGCCGGTGATCCAAGTGCCATTGTATATATTTCACATTCTGTTACAGTCGAAACATTGATTGTCGCTCTTGGAATGAGAAAAGATAGTGTTCGACCTACAGCCAATAATTATGAATCTATGGCTAATCGAAAGTGGAAAACAAGTGAAATAAATCCATTTTCTTCAAATTTTGCTGCAGTTAAATTTGAGTAAGTAGGAATATAATTTCAATTATACCTAACTTAATAACATTTTATCAATAAAATATTCACAGATGTTCATCAGAAAACTCGAATAAAACGAGTGAAAAAGCAATGTTTTTCCTAAATCAAAAACGTGTTGAATTTGATTGGTGCAAACAAGGCCTTTGTGATTGGCAAAGAGTATTGCAACAATATGAACATTTGTACAATGCTAATTGTACGGAATACTTCTGCAAAGCTACTTTGCCGTCCTCGTCCCATTCCGGAGGTGAAAAACTAATAACTGTTGGGTTGGGAATGTCTTTGTCTTTGTTTTTATTTTTCATTTTAGTTTTATTTAACTAAACATTAGAAATAAATTATTTAATTTATAGAATTTTAAAATAAACAGACAGAAAAAGATAATAAATTTTTGAATTAAATGTATAATGATGTTAAAAATGTACTATAAGTTTAAAACTTCTACTTTAGGTACATAGAAAAAGCATTTCAAAAACTTTGCATTTTTCTCAAATCGAGAAGGCTTACAGTGGGGTCCTTTACCTTTATAACTTAAGAAGGATCAACGAATACAAAAATATATTTTATGTTTTCTTAAAATAAAAAAGTGCATTTTATTTCTTTTCGTTACAATAGTAAAAAGCTTTAACTTTAATATTTTTAGTAAAGATTGTTTTTGGTTGTCATCGTTTTGTAAAAAATAAACTATTTTGTTTCAAGTTTTGTTTGTTTGGTTTTGTTTTCTTATTTTTGATTGTAGGTACTCAAAATATTAGTTTAATATTCTATTGTTGAAAGCAGTCATAAACATTTTTAAATAACAAAATAAAAAATAACTTCATTCACCACTATTTCTGTATAGAGTCCGTCCAAAAACTAGAACTTTGATTTGGCATGACGTAAAAAATAAAGATCTTAAAATAAAATTACATACATAAGTATTCTTTTAATAAATTAAGTAAACTATGGCAGCGACTAGGAGGGACGATAGCGATAATACGGATGATATACTTGAAGCACCTGATTGGCAAAACATTTCTGCACAGTTTCCATTGTAGAAATCGTTGTAGTGTTTCATGACCGCCGACCAATCACACAATCCGACACTACACCAATTTAAGCTAACTGTGTTCTGGTTAAGAAGGAAGAGAACTTTTTCAGTATCAACGCCATCTGCAGGACAACTGAAAAAACAAATTTCGTTTGTAATTTAATAAGAAAGACACAGAATTAAAAAAAAAAAAAAACTAACTCATATTTAACTGCAACCAAATTTGAAGCAAATGGATCAATTTTACTGATTCTCCATTGGCGATTGTCCATGCTTTCGTAATTGCTTGCTGTTGGTGCTTCCTCATCCTTGTACCAACCAAGAGCTGTGACCATTGCCTGAATTACAGTTGAATGGGCAAAGTATGTAACGGCGTTGGGCTTAGTTTTGCTATTGAGATGGAAGAGCATGTCCTTGATGACTTCGCATGGCAATTTTGAGTTGATTTCACTTCCGTATCCTGATTTCTTGTAGTATCTCAAATCATCGTAGTATTCTAGAACTTTAAGTTGTGCTCGAGTAAAGGCCTGAAAAAAACATTTCGATATAAATTAAAGATTTGTAAATCTTCGATGTTATCGATTGACTCACCCCACACCAAGCACTGACACGGTCGACATTCCAGGCTTGTTCATATCGACACATGTCCCACATCAATTCAATGTCCTTAAACTCCAAAGAGTACAAGAATCTATTAAAATAAAGAAGTAATTAGTAAATATCGGTCATTTTAAGACATGATAAAACTAACCCTAGCCTAGTTGAAATATCTGCAATTGTTTTAGTCATTAGAGCTGAGTTTTTGAAGTTCTCGAATTCAGTGCCCTCCTTCTGGCTGTTGTTTTCCTCCCATTTGGGGCAATAGTCATACGGTCGTAGTAACGTGTCGGTACCATTGACTGGTCTCGAAACATGGATGTTTTGCCAAACATTTGGCCCAAAGAGACCCTCAGCATAAGCCTTGAAACTTTCTTCTGTCCTTTGGATTTCAGTGTGACGGAACTAGTTAGTTTTAAAAACAAGAAATATAAGCGTTTTAAGAATATAACAATCATTTTTGATGTGGTTTTTTACCAAAAAGTTTTCAGATCTATAATCTTTGGTTAGAATGCTTGGATATTGACGTTGGTAGGTTTTTGCCAATGATTTCAAATCCTCCCACCCCTGAAAGTAAAAATATAAAAATTTCAAAGAAAAATTGAAAATAAGTTCTTTTATTGACTTTTTCGACTTTTTTTAAAGTCAAAACTGCACTTCGTGGAATATGTTTCTTAAAAATTTAAATTAAAAAAAGTTCGATAAGTTTTAAATTAAATTAAGAAAATGGTACATTGTGTTATTTGCTTTTCAAAAGTGTCCTAAAATTAACGAACAATTTGAATTTAGTGCCATGTGTGCAGCAAAGTATCGTATAGTATAGAATAGAGCCACACTTCGTGGTTTAAAATTGGTTGTGCTGGCAAATAACACCTGTCAAAATAAGTTGTCATTTAAAGTTTTATAATTTTAGCAGAATATTTGTCATTTACGATACTGCATCGTTTAAAAATAGAACAACGCATTAGAACTTACTACAAAAGCTGTGATTTAAACGTAGTCACCTTTCGAGCGCTACGCTATGATAATGGTCGTCATTATTGACAAATTTCTATATCAGTCGTATTTATTAGAATTATGTACCTCTAACACTTCCAATCGAGGTAAATATTTGTGTTTCACATAAAGTACCAAAAACGTAGGCTTTAAGCAACCTTTAAACGCGTTTAGATTAGAAAGTCTCTATTCAACGCTATACATAACTTTTCAACGTTTAGAGTCGATGGGCAGGTTCAGACAAAATAAGGAACTTAAAAGTAAGGCAAGTTCCTAGTATCTGATTGGCTAGCTGCCAAAAAATTGCCTTCCAATTAAGGCAACTACATATATTGGAAAGTTGACTGAAAAGTTATTCAACAAAAGTGGACAAGTTCAGACAACATAAGGGACTTCATTTGCAGTCAACTGCGTTCTTGAACGTAAATTTAGGCCAAGGCAACTAACAAATTTTGTAAATTTTTCTTTATTTATTTATTTAAATTACTTTAATAATTATCACAACATATATTAATAATTATGCGACGCGTTTCGGATAATTAACGCGTCGCATAATTATTAATATATGTTGTGATAATTATTAAAGTAATTTAAATAAATAAATAAAGAAAAATTTACAAAATTTGTTTTTTATTATAATTTAACCACAATATTATTCGAAAAATACACAACATGGAGACGACAACAGAAACAATCAAGGCAACTAGTTAGTCTTGCAAATGTCATAAACTTTAAACTCGGAACTTTACTTCACCAACCCCTACCTTCAATAAATCACAAAGTAATAATGTTCAGCTCTCAGTTATATTAAAAACTATGATAAGCTGTCATTTTGACATAAGTAGAATTGACTTTATAGTTAGGCAGACTTTTCCAGTCAACTTTCCAATAAAGTTGCCTTAATTGGAAGGCAATTTTTTGGCAGCTGGCCAATCAGATGCTAGAAACTTGCCTTACTTTCAAGTCACTTACAACGTTTTCAATTGGCAATCTGGAATTGTTCTTCGATTCGGAATCCCAATTGAACAGTTTTTTTTTTATTCCGAAGAATCTGAAGTTTGGTGGGAATGTATTGGTTGAGTATGACATGTGTCACATATATGTATATTCGCGCTAAATTTCATTTTGTTTTTGTGCTGCAAACATGGAGGAAGTGACATTTAAAATGTATGAATGTGTGAGTGATTCTGCTTCTGATTCTGTTTTTAAAACCAGAAGGGAAATTCTCTTCTTTTCAGAATCAGAACTGTCACTTTTGCCCAATTGAACGCATTCAGAATGCTTTTTTTCACTTCCAGATTGCCAATTGAAAACGACGTTAGTGGTCGCATTCGGAAAGCTAGTGGCTACGTAGTCGAAATTCAACTAGATTTGTGAATGCAAAACTTCACTACAAAGCTAGTCAATCCGGAACTGTCATATAAATGACAAATGTAAATATATAATACCCGTGTTTTGTTGGGAAATCTATCCATAGTGAACTAGAATTTTACACGAATAACAAAAACAATATCCATAGTGAGAATAACACCGATAAAAGTTAGAGTAGAATCTCACTATGGATAGGTTTTTGACATTTATACGAGTCTCGAATGGATCTTATGTGATTTCGTTTTCAAATGTTGGTACGATTGATATTGCATTTGTATCTCGATAGCTGTGTTGGTTGAGTAGTTGTGCATTTGGAATCATGTGTGTTTTCCATTGGGGAAAAAATCAATCTATTACTGTTGATATTATTAAGTTTTGTTAGTGAAAATGGACTAACTGGGCTTATTTTGCAAGAGAAAGCAATAGAAAAGATAATTAAGTTTTGCTATGTTTCCACCAAAGGTTTATCTCAGTTTAGATTAAATAAATCTTTTTGGTGTTTCCACCACACAAGAAGATTTAAAAATGATTAAGTTTGACAGCACTTTCTAAAATGCAAATGGTGTTTCGATGTTTCTTATGAAGTGAAAGTGAGATAGTTTGATTCGTGTTAAACAATGAAAAACTGAATAGTTCAGCACCATATAGGAATATGCTACCTACTCCATGTGCAATTTTTTTTTTAATTTGATTAAAACAAAACTATATTTTTTGTACATAAACATGCAAATAAACAGACCATAACGCATTATCTGTAAAACCAACTCCTCCACACAAGTTTTTCTTCACAAATTTCCGATCCCCGACCGGAATCGAGCAAATCAAGCTCATTTCAACTCGATCCAGGTTTATAAAGAATTTAGGCGAGCTTCAAGCTCGCTTCAACACCACATGTTAATGTAGTAGTCTACGAACAAACCCCCTTCTTGAAGTTTTTATTTTATGTCAAATTGTTTGGTTAAAACTTTGAAATCGAATATCACATTACACAGACGTATTTTCTTGATTTTGATAGTCAACTATCAAAAATCAGCTTACACGATTTCACCCCTGGTCTGAATTTCGCTATTTTTTTGTGGAATTTTTAGATAAATTATTTTGGCAAATATTCAGTTGTATCAACTTTCAAATATAAAAACCGGACCACTGCGGATCGTTTTGTTGGGAATTTCTCACTTCACTATATATGGAATGCGAACAAAACGCACATAATATAGGAAACATTTGTGTTTTCAGTACTTTAAATAGTTTGTTTTGTTTTCAAATTCAATAAAACCGAATGTAAGATATAATATGAGTGATTTTTATATGTATTTAAATACTAAACGATTAATTTCATTTTGAATTCTTGTGTCCTTACCGAGCAGCTGATTGTGAAACGTCAAAACCAGTGTGCACTAACTTTGTAGCCGAAAATTTTACACTACGTCGGAGGGGAAATTTCAACTACTTTTGTAGTTAGATTTAGCCAATCAGAATCCCTTGACTACGTACCCACTAGCTTTCCGAATGCGACCAGTATATCGCCTGAACCTGCTTAATCTCCCTAACTATTAATTCCATCCACTTATGTCAAAATGACAGCTAATCATGGACTTTTCAATTAACTGAAAGCTGAACTTGTTTTATTTATTTTCTGCATAATTCCATTTAATGTTTTATGTAAAAGAGTTCCTTGTCAAATTGTAAATATTTATTTAAAATACAAAATATAAGTCGAGATGGACTTGCAGCTTGCCTGAGAATTTTTTTTGGAGACAATTTTGGTAGGTTTTGCACAATAAACTGAAGGTAGAGGTTAGTGAAGTCAAGTTCTAAATTTCAAATGTATGATACTTCAAAAACTAACTATAGTTGTCTTGATCAAAATTTACGTTCAATGAATTCGGTGGATTGCAATAATTAAAGTCCCTTATGATGTCTGAACCTTCCAGCCTCTATGCAGTGGTGATTTTAACTATCTCTTAACTTTCGACTGTCAAAATGACTTTTTTATACTTATAAGACTTCTAAGCCTGGTTCAAATATATTGTACATTTGGGAAAAAATGTACATATGCTATGAATTTGATTTCTGATATTTTATTCCATTTAAAAAGAATTTTAAAATTGTTTACAATATTAATTCTTTTTACCTGAGATGTCAACATATTTTCCTTTTCCGGTGTAATACTTGAATTGAATTTCCATGTTTGTATAGAGAACAAATCTTCCATACATAAGGCACCAGTGTCTGGTTTTGTTTTAAGAACTTTATAATTGTTTACAATTTTACTCCGAATCTAAATTTAAAAAGAAACAAAATATTATTAATTTAAAAAAGAAAATATAAACTTAATTGATTTCAATACCTCTTCAAGATGACCTGCTTTTTCTATCGTTTTAGCTGATGGTAACCTTGTTCCATGTCTGCTTAGGGTCCAAATTTTTGTTGGGGAGCAATCTAGCAAATTAAATTTAATTATTTTCTTTGAGATAAGGTTTGAAATATGTAAATACAAAAATATATGTACATAGTATTAAGTTGTAGCTCATAGTATTTTCAAATAGACTATTTATACACTTTAATAATGTAACGAAGCAGAAAGATAATAATTTTTAGCACAAGTTTAACAAACTTCTTTAACTTAAACTACAGCTAGAGCTACATAATTTGACATTTAAATGAAGACACTTTTGTAAAGTTGTTATGTTATGTTATTCTTACTTGGAAGTATATTTCGTTCGACATCCTTGCCTTTGGCCAATAAATAAGCAGTTTTTGACGTAAAACGAAGAGTTTGAGGCCGATCTTTATCAGTTCCAAAGCAGTATTCTTCACAACATTTTGGTTGCTGCTGTTGTTGTTGTTGTGCGTGAGCTTCGTATTGACTTAAAGCTAGTATCACTGTTATCCAAAGCACTTTCATTTCTAAGAAACAAAAAAATGGAAAAAATATGCAAAAATTAAAGCAAAACAAATCTTTCGTTAATTACAATAATATAAAGTATAAAAACAACAAGAAGACCCGACAAATTAAATAGAGATTATAAGGTTTTCCAATAAGAGGTTTCATTTTGAATAGCCCGCTATTTTCGTAGCTGTCACTTTTTAAGTTACCACATTATGACATTTGACTACGCCATTACTTAAAACCGAACGATGCACGTTTAAACGCTTAGTGTCACAAAAGCAAAGAAACAATAGCAATTTTGCAAGAAAAGTTTCCTGGGCGTTTAATTCTGTTGATCAGATTTCGCCACCGCGATTTTGGGATTTAAAATGTTTACATATTCTTCTTTGAAACCACGTGGAAGATAAGGTCCAAAATCGATCGCAAATGTGGGACTTCAATTAATTTCTCTGAAAAAATACTCATTTTTTAATACAAAAATGAAATCTCTAATTGGAAAACCTTATAGTCTTATAGAATAGAAAAAATGTGTTTTCATTAAATTGAAAGCCATTGAGTAACAAAACTATCTATACCCTAATGTGCCATGTGCACAAGCGTTTACTTTATCCAAATTAATTAATATATACAAAAATCCACTAGCTTTTCGACTCCACAAAAAAGCGCCAATATGTAATTGTATTTTTTTTTTCTTTTTCTTTGTCAATAAATTTATTAATTCAATTTCAATTAACCCTACCCAAACCAAAAAAAAGTTGTTCTCGATATGGGGATGGCGCTTAGATAAAAATTATTGGCCTAAGTGACACACATCCACTCCACAGGCTTCTATGAGCTTTAATTTTTTTTTTAATTTTGGAAAGAAGGGGTTCAATTTATTGGTGAGATAAAGTGATAAAGATATTTTGCTAGGAGTAAGAAAAAGAAACTTAAATTTTCGTTCGAGGACACGTGTTGTGTATATCGTAAGGCTTTTTATATTATGTTATTCGTACAAATTAGACATATTGATATAATCGTTATCGAAAAAGAAGATCTGTTAAGGAAAATTAGAAAATAATGTATAATTCGTTGCTGTCAGCAATTGAATTATTGCTATCGACTTCAAACATTTTATAAGCGCTTTTTAACATTCAGCGTCTTAAATGCCGCCTCGTTTTTGTTTGTAAAATTGTCTCTTAATTGGATAGTATTATTTGCAATAATTCATGATCAAGTTCAAAAAGCATATGGATGAACAGACATTAAATTGAATGTACATTACGTACTGTATAAATAGACAATTGGTTATGAACAAATATACTATTAAATATTTATTTATAGATTATATTTTTGCAATTTATGAAGAAAGATATGTACAATTTCCTGGTGATTTCAAAAGTTATCGTTCATTGAACCCTTGGGTTTTGGTCATCCATGTCTGGTGCATCTCGGCTTTATGAAATCAATGACTGTCAAAATCAAGGTAAGGTCATAATCGCAAGAGATAGCGCGAAGAAGCTGTCACAACAAAAATGTAATTGTCATTTTCAACGAATATGACGATTCTGTTGAAATATGAATAAAGAATTGCCAGGCCTCAAGAAAAAAGAACTGCAAAATTTTCTCGGTTATATTTTTTTCTTTTTCAAAAACATTCATTTGACCAATAAAGCTTACAACTTTTTTTTCGAAATATTTTTGAAAACACTTGCAAATTTTATAATTACAATAATTATTTTGACAATTCCTATTGTAAATTGGGTGGTAGTTACAATGGACTGTCAAATTTGTCAATCACTCATCAGTGATGATGAGTCATCACTTAAGCCAATGGCTGCGTTCAATCTTAGACAGATAGGGTATCCGGATACCTTTTTGTTAGTGTTTTATGTGTAAAATAACAGCTGATCAAAAACAGCTGAGATATCAAAAAAGGAATCCAAAGGTTTCCAAGAATTTCTGGGTATATAGGTATCTGACAGAACAGCTGATTCAATACATGGTTGAATTTCAAGAAACTTGAAAATTGATATCAGCTTTTTGTATTTGTTGGTAAACAACAAGATACAAAATGTTAGTTGAAGTTGTATTTAAGGATGTTCTGTACATAATAGACGATTAAGAAGCTATTTGCCTCCGAATTTTAGAAGGTAATTTTGACTTCGAAGCTTAAATGTTTCTCTGCTTTTTGTGAAGAGCTGAGAGTTGTTTTAATTTTTTGACAGCTATCTCAATACAGCTATCCAACTCGTTCAACAAGGTATCTAAAAATCCACCTATCCTCTACTTTTGTTTAACACTTTGACTGCTGACGTCGACGCGTCGTCGACAAATCGTATTTGTTCTATGCGGCGGACGTCGACGCATCGTCGACAACATGTTTATTAAGCTTAGTGTACACGATTGCCAAATCTGACAATCATTGTCAGACCTGCAAACGTCTGACAATGTGTGAAAATAAGCTGACAATGAGCTGAAAATTTAATTTGTGTGTACACGGTTTGCAGATATCTACAAACATCTGCAAATCTGTTGCCAAATATTTGTCTGACAATGTCGACAAACTAATTTGGCCAAATTGCTAGCAATAGATTTGCAAACATTTGTAGATTTTCTGCCAACCGTGTACACACCAAATCAAATTTTGGATCTGCAAATTTATTTTCAGCTCATTGTCACACATGGCATCAGTCAGAAAATTTGTCTGCCAATGAATAAATTTGCAAATATTCCTCAAACGGCATCTGCAAATTTATTCATTGTCAGACGTTTGCAGAAACGTCAGAAAATGAAAAAAATTTGGTGATCTCCCAATGAATTTTGTGTACACACGATTGCCACATCTGCAAATTCATTTGTCTTCAAAATGATTGATGAACAAATTTTTCTGCACATCAATTTGGTGTGTACACGGTTGTCAGCTTGCGTGTACACGATTGCCAGATATCTACAAATTAATTGGCAGATATTTGTCTGCAAATTAGGAGCCAAACCATTTGTCTGCAAATTAATTTGGTGTGTACACGATTGTCAGCCATTCGAGACAAATTTTTCAGTGACAGATCTGGTAATATTTGCAGATCTGGCAATCGTGTACACTTAGCTTTACTGACCACTTCCAATGCCTTCGCACACCCCGCATCCGGGAAAAACGCCATACTATGATGCTGACGTCGACTACGCCACAATCATTTTTTATAGTCAAAAAACAAAATATTAGTAAAATTAAGCAGTGATATAAGTAAAGTAGAGTAAAAGGAACCTTTTTGACAAAAAAATTTCAGCATAGAGGATTCGCTCAGGTCAAACTATGACGCAGTCAAAGTGTTAAATTATGAGCCAACAATTAATAATTGAAGTTAAAGCTGTTTTCGATGGAGTTATTCAAAATTATATATTTTTTGTATTAAAAACTGTAAAATTGCCATTTATTTATAAAAAAAATAGTATTAACAATAATATTTTATTTATTTATAAACAAAGAGGAAAAGTCTTTTCTAATACATATTCTTAAGAGTGGTTTAAGGACCGATGTTAAATGTGAACCACACGTAAACGTCAAGTTTGTATCTGTATTTCATTTGACATTCTCAATTTGAACCATGGAAATATGCACAATCAAGCAACCCGTTAAAGTTATTAAGGCTTATTATTATTCAAGACAACACTTCCGACAACGGATTTAGGCTCATCGATTTTGTTTAGGGGGGGTGTCTAAACGTCACTGTAGCCAGTAAGCGTTTTGCACACCTCAATATCCACAAAGGAACTTGGCTACAACTACTTCGTTGTAGCAAACGTTGCACTTCGGGTTTCCAGACCTAAGGCCAAACAGGGAGATGATGAGCGAAGATACAACGTCGAACAGCTATAACACCAAGGGATTGCCGAATCCTTCTCCGACTGAGCCATAAGTAACCTAACAAAACGTATCGAGAACCAGTAACAACAATGCCAATATGCCACCAATATAAAACACCCCTGGTTTAATGAGGAAAGTCGGCAGGTAAATTCAGCCGAACACAGGCACGCAAAGCGGCGCTGCACAGAACATCGAGAGCTGCTTACGAGCTCTATGAGCAGAAGGGGAAAGAGGAACACCGACTTCTCGAAGGAAAATGATAGAGCATGTGAAGCGTGCGGTCGAAGATGTTGAGAGGTTCAGAAGCAGAAATAAAGCTCGAAAATATTATGCGGAAATTCACAAGTGCATAAACCTCAAACCGAAGACTACAAAGACGAAAGTAGAAACATGATAGCAGAACCGCAGTCAATGCTGAGGATAAGGAAGGACCACTTCTGCGGACTGTACAACGGCGACGACAAACCCAATTACGCTATCAGGCTGGACGAAAGCCATAAATCCCGACTTATCCAAAGTATAGATAGCCATATTTAAGCTGAATCTAACAAAGCCGCTGGAGAAAATGGCTTGAATGCCGAGCTTTTCAAAGCAGCTGGAGATAATTTGGCTACGACCAACTTATCTGTAAAATATGTTCGAAAGAAAGTCTGTCCCATGCGATATGCCTTTATCATAGTCCTTAAAGGAATAATGCAGAGATCCCACTTAAATACTCTAGGCATTATATTTCAGAAGTCTGTTAAATTACTTGCATTTGCTGATGACATAATCGGAAAAAATTCGGAAAAGCTTAGCGTGGAGTTTTTGTAAAAAAGTCATATTTTTAAGACAAAAATTTAATACTACAATTTTGTTTAAACAGTATATAAGGTCTTACTTTTTTTTAAGTTAAATTACCAATTAAAAAATGTTCTTCTTTTAATTTGTTTGACTATTTGAGTTATTGCAGTCTCTATGTTTTTTTTAAGGTGTTCCATATATTAAATAGAACTACTTTAACCTATATTCGAAGCAAAAGAAAAATTATATATGTTTTTATTAATCCATATTATACCCACAGTTTATGAATCTTTATTACCATTATAATTTTTTTGACAGGATAATTTATCTAACAATGATAAAATACCCCTTTTCTTGTACGTTTCATAGCTATGAAAAATTTCGTAGTAATTTGTGACCCTTATGTCTTCACCCTACATTATTCTATTATTCACATGACATCTAGATTAATGTCACAATAATTAATGAATAACATTGTCCTGCCCTATTTTTCTTTTTTTGTTCTTTATAGTGTTGTTTAAGACTTATCGTTTAAGTATGTGGAAGCAAATTATTAATTGGCTTAAACATATCAATTAAATCACAAAAAAAAACGAAATGAAATTTATATCCAGCTACCTTACTAACAAAATTTGAAGATTTATGTTTTCATAGGGTTTTAAAGTTCTTATGAAATTTTTCATGAATATAAATTCTTTTTCAAATATAAAACAAAAACTTTTACATTAGAGTTATTTAAAAAAACGTTAATCAATCTTTTATCATTGCAAAGTGTTTAAATCGATACAAATTCCAACACTTCGATTTCCCAACCTCCCATCGCATTACCGCCCCATCGCAAAAACTTCACCTAATTTAGTAATTAAATCTAATGGCTCCAATCAAGCCAGAGGCTACAAAAAGAATCATTGGCATTTTTGTTACCAACCATATACGAACCGCCACAATATAAAACATTATACGAATGAGGACGAATCGATATTTTATGATGACCAATAGATCTCTTTGAGGTTTTCAAAATTAGACCAGACATAAAGATAGAGTCTTAGGACATAATCGTTTCTGTACGTGGGACGACGACGACGCACGTGGGAATACGCGACTTCATGCTGTGTTCAACATTTTGTTAAATCATCCATACTAAGCTCCTTTTACTATCCTTATAATGTAGGTCACACAACTTTAACCCCCGAGTGGACTACTTTGCTGATTTAACTATCTCATGTTCCGTGCCAGAGGACTAATAAATGGTCACGTCGTTGTAGATAAAAGCGAAGGTCATCATCGCAGAGTATATATATGAGGCTTATAGTTTGTTTGGTATGTATGGCCATAGCGTGCCTTCCTTGAAATTTATTTATCGTCTTTTATACGCGCGGCCCGTCATGTTTTTCTTCTTGTTACTATAACTTATCTACTATACGCCCGCCATGTCGCGGCCCGGCCGCCTCGTAGTTCCGTTGACTCCTCGTCCTTATATTTGTGGGCTTGGTCGAGGATTTTGTTGTTAGCCATAGCCAGTGTATACTAACTCCAAATGATGCAAACAACACACATGTTCTTGTGATTCACTTTCCGAGTTCCGCGAAATCTATTATGTCAGGTTAACTAGGGCAGGAGGAGAAATAACTTTCTTTATTTTTGCTGTTGTTTTGCAACACAGTGTTTTACGTTTATTGAGTTTCTAAAGTCGCCGTAAAAAGTATGTAAGAGATTTTTTCATGGCACGGACACGGACGATGAAGTGTAGAACACATGAATGACCCTAATTGAAAATTGTTACATTTTTTAAGGATTACTATTAGAGTGTCCTCGTGGTGGTGGTGATGGTGTGTAATTTTCATGATTTTGTGACATGAATTAAAGTTAATAGTGGTTCTTGGTTGATTTGAAAAAGTTGTCAATTACCTCATTATTACCTCAATTACTTTAGTATAAAAAAGTTATTTTTAGAAGTAATATTTTCCGCTATAGAAAGGGTTTATTGCTTACACATTCGCGGTAAGGCGTGAACAAGCTATGTTTTTAGGTCAAAAGACCATATAATCCACTAATTTTATAGTTCTTATAGAATATTGTTCCATATAAACAGGGTTGCAAAGGACTTATTTTTATAATTTCCATACATTTAAAGGACTATAGGTACTTTTCTCATATTTAAACGGAGTTTGAGCCTTGAGGAAATAAGGGAAGGATTTTTAGGGGAGATACCGATAATGTAAACATTGATCTTAAAAAATTGAGGGAGGGAAAAACTGAGTAGAGTAAAGCGCTTTACATTCTTGATGTGCAGCTGAAAAAAAAAACTCAATACTTGACAGAATATTTAACATTCTCGATGTGCGGTTGAAAAAAGAATCTCCATAGTTGAATCGTCTAAAATTGAATTTAGGTGAAACATTCTACATTCTTGATGTGTAGCCGAAAAAAGAATATCTCTACAAATTGATGATGATTCCTGTAAGTAAGAGTTTGAGGAGTGAGGGGATGCAATTGCCTATTTCAAAACACATGAACATTGCGGCACTATTCAAGTGATGAACAGGTCTCGGTTATATTTTTATAATTTTCAAAGATTACCTTTTTATTTTGTACCAGAGATCAAAAGTAAATCTCAACCTTTTGAAAGGTCTCTTAAATTACTCTCACTTGTTGAGATTTACAAAAATGATCACTTAATAACCAGTTTACTCAATTTTTTTTTTTTTTTCGGTTTCTGAGAGAGAAACTTTTATTTTGACTTCTTTTAGGTTTTGGTTAACCGGTGACCACTTATTGCTGAGAGAAAAAAATAAATCTCATTTGGAGTGACGTCAGTAATAACGAAACACTTTCAAAATTATACGTGGACATCGAAAATTTTGATTCGGTCTACCCTCGTTTGCCGTTGGACACTAACATTCTTTCATTTTTTCAAAATCTCAAATTAAAATCTCCTAACATTTTTGAGATCGCTCTGGTTGTACTGGGCGTTCCAGCAACGCAAGTATCAGTGGAAAGGGCGTTTTCTTCTCTAAGTTTTATACTTAGTGAATCTTATAATTTAAATCCAAAAACTCTTGAGAGTTTACTTTTAGTTAGGCTTAATAATTAAGAATTAACTTTTTTTACTTGCAAAATAAAGAAAATCATAAAATTTATCATTTTAACCATTTTTGATTTATTTTCTATGGAAAAGGTTTAAGGTTAACCATTTCCATTTATTTTTAGTTAAATAAGTTAACAGATAAGAGATATTTGCGAACTTAAATGATAAATCTCACACAAAGACCTAAAAAATTAATTTTTAAAAATAAATCACAGACCAAGACCAAAATGAAATTGGCGAATTAAATAAATCTCAGTGAGAAACCGATTGAAAATAAAGGTCAACGGTTATTTTGGATCTCTGTTTTGTACATAAGAATTAAGCATCAGCCTAAAAAATGTGAGTTGCATTGAAGTTTTAACATTTCTTGTATCGCGTCGAAATAATTAATTTGTTGTAAAGAATTTTTGAAAACGTTCAAAATATAATCATTCTCAAACTGGAGAAGTTTCGCTCATGAAAAGCGATATTTGCGGGTGGCATTAACGACAGAGAAGATACCATTGAGTTGTTGAAGCACTAAATTCATTGAGTGTCTGTGTATATCTAAGTCACACATATTTTAAAGGCAATTTTTAAAATTTAAAAGAGTTTTTTGCTAAAAGAAATTAATTGTTGGTAAATTGTGATCAATTTTTCGAGAAAATAAGTGATCAGGAAACATTAATTGGAAAGTGGAGATTATAGCACATTTTGTAATGAATTTTAATAATGAATGAAACATTTTTTAATTGTCAAATTTCAAAAGATGCGGTATCAGAAGTGATAGCTGTCCAATTAACGGCCTATTCAAAATGAAACTTCTTAATGGAAAACCCTTTATATTTTAAGCTTATTTGGATGAAATTTAATAAAATTTTACTCAAAAAGTTCAACTTCTGAGTATTTTTCTATAAGACGATATATATTTTAAAGGCTTAAAGATATTTTTATAAATTAATTTCTGTTTTTAAAAACACTTTTAGGGGCCAGTTATCGCTATCGTTGCTTTTCATCATTGAAACCAATTATGGAATTTTTTTGACAGGTTGCATGTTTATTGCTATCGTTCAAAATTTCTATATTTAAAACAAACACAGTTTCCTGATCATTCTTTATCTTTATCTTTATTGTAGCATCAATGTTATATGTTTTCTTAAACTAAATTGCACAATTTACAGAAACATGGTATAAGGCGACCTTACTACTGTCAATATTATAATATATTACATCAATCAACTAAGAATACAAAAAGAAATAATATTGAAGGAAAAGCTACATAAAAACCTTCATGTGAAACAATAAGAAAATAGAATGAAAGAAAGGTGGGCGGTGAAAAAAAAGAGATTCAAAGTAGGTAAAAATATATAGAATATAGATATAGAATAGAAAAGAATAAATTAATTAAAATAATTACACCAATAAATAAATAGACAAACAAATAAATATATATTTAAATAAATAAACAAATAGACAATTAATTAAATAAATAATAATAAATAAATATATTAATATATATAGTAAAAAGTCAGTCAAGCTAGGTTTGAAATCAAGGTATTATCAGACATAATATGCAAGGTATCGCTCATTAAGTTTGGCAATTCTTCCTGATACCATATCCATAGCTAAAATGGAATGAAGTTCATTAGTTGAAAATGACCATGGAAGCTATCTGCAGCCGTCGTATATTAGAGATTACACAATTACCCCATACTGGTGAACCAAAGTGCATGATAGCTAGGAAAACAACTTTGTATATTAGAAGCTTAATATCGGTGTTAAGCATTGATTTGCGGTTAATGAAAGGATAAAGAATTTTAACTGTATGATTTATTTTCTGAATCGTTTTTTGTATAAGTAAGCCAAATTTCAATGTTTTATCTAAAGCACTCCGAGATATTTTGCATCAGATTTCCATTCTATACTTGTGTCATCCATAATTATTACTTGGTAAAAAGCAGGCTTTTCTTTTTCGAGTGAAAAAGAATGCCTGCGTTTTTGAAGCATTGATTCTTATTTTCCAGTCATGGAAGTAGCTTTGTATAACATTTAGACTAGATTGCAGATTAGTTTCGATTATGAAACCAACTGAATCCGAAGATAAAATGCAAGTATCATCAGCGAAAATTGCTGTTTTACAAAAAGGAAGTAATGGAAAATCGGAAGTAAATATTAAGTATAGAATTGGGCCTAAGACTGATCCTTGTGGCACACCGGCCGTTATATTATATTTTTCAGAAAACCAGTTATTAGTTCCGTTGGCGTACTTACTTTCTGCACTAAAATTCGTAAAAAGAAATATTTTAAAGAGTGGGGGTAAAATTCTCTCACCAAAAAAAAAAACAGTACGGGAAAACAACAAATTTTTCAAACAGTATTGTTGCTGTTCTTTGAAAATTTGTTTTTAAATTTTATAACTGACAGCAAGAGCGAGCAATTTATTTAATTTATTTGAATTTCTATCAAATTTGAAATTTTCACAAATCAGCCCAAAGAAATTTCTTGGGCTAAAATTCGTAGGTTGGGGAAATATTTTACTCTCTCAGGAGCGCTCTCTTTTACGTAAAACTACGAAATTTTTGAGCACGCGAACAGGATTTGGTTAAATTTCGTATTTTTTAGTAAAATTAGACCTATTGACTGAAACCTTAAATTTCCTCTGAAGTAAAAATTATTGAATTATTTTTATTAAAAACACTGGGAAGTTGAGTATCAACAACTTGTGTAAAAGCGCATTATGCCAGACCGTGTCGAATGCTTTTTCGACATCAAGAAGTACCATACCTGTAATTTAACAGACCTTAAGTTACTTTTTATGTGTTTAGTAATCCTATGTACTTGATGGATTGTACTGTGATGCAATCTGAAACAGAACTGCTCGTTTGGTAAAATGTTATTATTGGTTAAGTGTAAATTTATTCTAGCTTTAATAACTTGTTCAAAACATTTACTAATTGAACTTAACAAACTAATGGGTAATGTAACTACCTCTTAGGTAGATTAGCATTTTTACTAGGTTTTAAAATCGGTATTATCTTGGCAGTTTTCCAATTGTTTGGAAAATAGCCAATTTTAAGACATTTATTAAATAACACTTGCAAGTATTTTAAACCTAATGTTGGTAAGTTTTTCAAATATATTTTTTTAATTCCATAATTTAATGTTAGAGTTGTAATCAAAACGAAAACAAAAAGGTGTGAATAGAAAGAAAATGCAGGACTTAAATGCAACTATTATGTTCCGAATTTCGAAATAAAAAAAATCAGCTGTTCATTAAAAACGATTTAATCATTGAAAAATTAAAAATTCACTTAAAGAAATGTTTTGGATCAAAAAAGGTTATTTTTTAAGTTTAAAAAAATCTACAACTTAACAACCTCATTTTGACAACATATCAACATTTAATCGCTTTTAAGTCTTGAAACAAAATGTTCATTGATGAAAACATTTAATAGCTACAACTGGCTTTTTTAAAAAAAAATTTATGATGAACGTGTTTTTTTTTGAAAGTTGGCAACACTTTATTTAATAGCTTGCTAATTCTTCAAAATTATTAAAGATACATTCATATAAAAAATATGCAATGCGTTTACTGCCCGACTGTGGGAATATTATATTTTTTTTCCATTCATTCATTATAATTACACCACAATCAAAGTCGATTGTTTAAATATATACATAATTAAGAAATCATCAGATGGAGGTTACATGCGATGTCAGAAAACTGATAAGGACTATATTCTCTTTAAGGGTACTTGGCCGATCAACTGTCAGTATACGCAGTCTTTTCTACATTAAATCCAATCCAATGACATCAAAGTTGAAAGAAGGCACAATTACTCGTAGATCAGGCATATATGCGATTCTGTTGAAATGCGATTTTTTTTTTCTTAAGTCAATAATTTATGTTATGTTCCGGCAATGGCCTATTTTGAAAAATTTCAAATGATTTCCCATATGATTAGCCCTCAACCAAAAAAAAAATAAATAAAACGAAGAACTAAAATAAATGATGATTTCCAGAGACAAAATCACTGTGCCAAGAAATGTTTCTTTTAAATTAATAAAATTTATAAAAACAAAAATATATTCAAACTTAACAAAATCTTATATTTGTGCACTTGAAAACTTTACATTCGTAATGCTACAGTAAATTTTTATTGTAAATTGTACAACAATTTTTGCATGTAATTTCTTTTTTTTTCTGTTGAAAATTCTAAACATCTGTCGCTTGTTATTTTCAACTTTACAACTTGTCAGCTGTCAGCTATTTTTGTATTTGATAAAAATTAAAACAAATCGATTGAAACTTAGAATGCTACATGAACTTTGAATATTATGTGCCGAAAATAGTTCCAGTGTTGGCATTTTGGCAAATGTTTTCTAGATCATTATTAAAATCGAAAGAGCTATTTTATTGTTCTTATGTTAAACGTTCCCTTTTATATTTATACATAAGGGTGGTTTTTAGAAAAAAGAAAACAAAGAAATTCTTTGAAAGCGGTAGAAAATTAAAAATGGAACACCAGGGCGTATACGTACTTTTCATTTTAGTGATTTTTTTTTAAACTTCGAATGTTTTTTCCACGAAGGAGAAAAAGAAAGTCTATTCGGTAAAATACACTGATTCTGTATTTATATATGTAAGATACAATTAAGATGCAGTTCCTTGGCAGTAACACCACTTACAGAACGGCACAGAACAGAATTGGTAATATCAAAGTAAGGTTTCTTACTTTGCTACGAGTCAAAATAGTTTTCGCAGGGAGTCTTAAATCAGCTCTAAATAAGCTATTAAATAAACAACACTTCTTTCGTTTGTTTAATATTAAAAATGTCAAAAAATTAATTAGTACAGCGATTTTTTCCATAATAAACGTCAATATAGTAAATGGGTTACTCAGCTTGATTTCTGATGAAAATAAGAACCACCCTTATGTACAGTGTTGGTCAAAACAAAAGCAACTTTGATTGCCTCTATATTATTAAATAATTGAGAAACAAAATTAAAATTCAATTATTGTATATTTTTGTTCTTAAAATTTAAATAAATATTTTCAGTTTCTAATGGAAAATAAAATAAAATTGTTTTTGCAATACTTCATTAAATATAGCACAATTAGTAAAAATCAGTTCAATATTAGGCTGTTCAAAACAAAAGCAATTTTTTTAAATTAGTATATTTTGTTTAGTCTTACTAAAATATTGCTAGTATTTGGTTGCAAACCTCTTGCTTCTAATCACTACAACACATCTTCGAGGCATGAAGTAAATTAAATTGCTTATTATGCTTTTGGAATACTTTCCCAAGCCAATTTAATTTGATCAAACATTTTTATTTTTACAATTATTCCTTACAATTCGTCGATCTAAATTTCCCATAGATTTTTTATGGGGTTAAGATCTGGGGACTGTGCTGGCAATTGTAACATGTCAATCCGGATTTCTTGAAACCACGTCTTAATTGTATTGGACGTGTGCTTTGGGTCATTGTCCGGCCGAAATATCCATTTCAGAGGCAACTGATCTTCAGCGTGTGGCAGCATTATATTTTGCAAAATGTCACGGTACATAAAACCATCCACTGTACCATAATATTTGGTGAATCGGTGACAGTCTTTGCCCTAAACACCCCCACAATATTACGTTAACTCCTCCGTGATTTACAGTAGCTTTGGTGTAACGTGGATTTAGTGTATCTTTGGCTGGTCTGCGAACACGACGGAAACTATATAAACCGTTGATATTGAATTTGGACTCATCTGAAAAGTGTACGTTCCTCCATTTTCTAACGGTGCAGTTGATGTGGTCATGAGCTAATTTTAATCTCGCCAGCTTGTTTTTTTGGTTGAAATAAAAGTCTTTTTTACAGCTTTGAAAGATTTTAGTCCACCATTAACAGCTCGTCTCCGAATTTATCTCGATGATATAAAAGGGTCTTTTTCAATTGATTTAATATTGCAGAATTCTGTCGTTTTGTTGTTTTTCTTGGTCTGCCACCTCGATGAACCGTTTGGAATGACTTTTTGGATTTGTAAAATTTTATTAATCGGCAAATCACTGATTTTGGAATGGAATATTTTTCCGATATTTTAATTTGACTCATTTCACTTTTATATTCTTTAATAATTTGTTCTTTTATTTCGTTAGAGTATTTGTTTCCGGCCATTTTACAAAAGTTAGCTAAGAACACTGATTAGCTTGTCAATGAACTGAATAACACCTACAAAATTTATTCCACTGCACTCGTTTGCCAACAGCTTTAATATGAACAATGGATTTTGTAGTTAACGGACTAACTTTACTCTATTAATATGAAAAAGAGAGATAGCAATAAAAAGTTGCTTTTGTTTTGGTAAAAAAAAAAATTGGGTTAACTGTCCTACGTACATATGTCATATTTAATGAACCGTTATGAAAACTATTTTCTCCTGTGATCTAGTACATATGTACATAATGCATTTAATTTTAGAAAAAAATTAACATGATTTGTTTAAGTTATTAATTTTTTAATCAAAGTTTTGGCCAACACTGTAGATGGATCAAGACAAACATTTTTGTATTCTAAGTCAGAAAGCAAAAAAAACTAAATAATAATAAAAAAAAAATATTCCCCTTCATAGAATTCGGCAGTTGATTTATAGTTTTATTTATTCCTTAATTTAAGTGAGGAATTTAAAAGAGCAATAACCCAAAACATAAGTTTGAATTTTTTGTTTTCTTTGGAGACAAATTTTCCAAAAGCAATTCAAACACTCAAGACAAAAATCAAAATAACCGCAGATATACGAGTACAAAATATATTGTTTCTATTTTAAAAGATTAACATATTTTGTTAATTTAAAAGTTATAAAAGTCGAATTTTACTTGAGCAAAGAACAAACAAAACAAAAGCATGTGTTTGTGCAGGTTTTTATAAAGATTTGGGCAATTCGATCTTTGATTAATATTGATTGCTGATGCATGATATCATCTATTCATAAACACACATTGAGAATTTTAATTTTAGAAATTATATTCGTAAAAGTCTTACGAATTTCCAATTAGAAATTCAAAGGGAATGAGTTATATTTATATATTTTTTTTTCTCAATTAAGTTCTTTATAGTTTTCATATTGCGTCACGAATTAAAACATAGAAAAACCATTGGCACTTACGCAAACGCGGGTGGCAATGGTTTAGGAATCTATTGTCTGGAGGTTTTTTTTATTTATTTATGTGATTCTGCCGCCATGCCATGTCTTGTTTTTTTTTTTTTACTTCCTACTTAAATATACTTAATATAAATAATAATAATGTTCCTTCCTGGGGAGAGTAACAAGTGTTAGGCCTTATGCTTATTCCTTATGCGGGTAATTGGTAGGACGTGTTTAGAATGCTTGTTTTATAGTTTTAGGATAAAAGTGAAGGGCAATTTTGAATTCCGAAAATAGTTGTCAACGAGTAAAATTTTGATATTGCCTCATCTTCTATCACATATGTACATATGTATATCTATAATATAACATACGCTGACGTACTTTTATTAAAGTCGAAAGGAATTGGATGTAAAACTAGGAATGAATAATATGCTAAGTATTACATAATGTAGTCAGCAGAACAATTTAATGGAATTATGGGTGTACTTGTGAAAAATACAAATTTCTGTCAAAATATAGTGTCACAAAAATAGTGGTCAGCCATTTTTAATTTTTGGCGGAACCAATTTGTATTCCTTTAAAATGTCTCGAAAAGTGTTATTTAAAAAACTATAACAAGATAATTTTACTTATGAACATTTTTTCCTTAAATGAGAGTCAAGTTTCAATCTAAAAATTGATTTTAATTGAATCAAGATATCAAAAGCCTTTAAAGAAATACATACATATACACTTGAACATTATAAATTTAATATTTCATCAAATTTTTGCCAAAAGAACCGTTTTTTTTTAAAATGACAATCAAAGTCAAACAATTTAATCTATGTAAGGTGATAGTCTCAAGTGACAGCTAAATATCTGTCACAACACAAAGTTATTACTTAGTCATATTCTAGCAACTATGACGTTTCAATTGCAATATGAATTAATGAAGAAAATTTCATCATGTCAACAATTTTTTTTTGTTTGGCAATTCTTATGGAATCTTAAGGTAAGAAAATTAGCGTTTTGGCCGTCAAAATAAGACAAATTTAAGAGACTTACACATGAGAGCGAACAACGAATGGACGAACAAACGTGATTTTACACATTTCAAAAAGTCAATTCCAAACAAAAACACATTTAAATTATAAGAAACTAATTGACAATAATGTTAGGATAATAAAATTTGCATTTAGTTCTCTAAAACAAGATAATTTTGTAAAAACAATTTGTTAGTAACGAATTTATTCGCGTTCCACATACCATCCACACTGCAACGAATAAATTGTTCGCGCTCAACTTAACCTCAAAATTATACCACTCTTGTTTTGTTTTTGTGTGAAAGATTATGGCTGAGGAAAATATGGAGAAAAGGGTAATTATAAATTGACAGTTCGCCGCTGTCTGCGAATAGAAATAAAGCTCATGTGAAAGACAAGTCAAAATATGCGAACATCCACAGTTCGCAGTTCGCAGTTCGTAGCTCATGTGCAAGATGCTTTAAGAAACCAAATTATTAGTCTCGAATTTCAATCTGATTGTAACGGACTGTCAAACTCAATTCGCGTTCTACATACGATCCACACTTCAACGAATAAAATGTGAGCGCGCGTCTTAAGCATCTTGCACATGAGCTACGAACTACAAACTGCGAACTGTGGATGTTCGCATATTTTGACGAATTAAATTACACTTTTCTTCATATTTTCTTCAGCCATGATCTTTCACACAAAAACAAAACAAGAGTGGTATAATTTTAAGGTTATGTTGCGCGCGAACAATTTATTCGTTGCAGTGTGGATGGTATGTGGAACGCGAATAGAGTTTGACAGTTCGTAGCAACCACAATGCAATTCGTTAAGCACTATTCACATGAGCACGACCAACGAATGGACGAATATTCGTCAATTTTGACATTTCTTTCACATGAGAGTTTTTAATTCGTCGCGAATGAAGTTTGACATTCACCACCGAAACCAAAACAAGAATGATTTTTTTAGGTTAAGTACGCGCGATTATTTTATTCGTTGCGAGTGTGGATGATGTGGAACGCGAATAAAGTTTGATAGTTCGTATCAATTACAATTTTTTTCGCGACGAATAAATTTGTTTTCTTAAATTTATTAATATTTGATATTGAAAAGTAAAAGTATGCATCATAAATCAAATAGAAACTATATTGCTATCGTTTTGTTAAGATTTTGTGTGGAAATATGTCTTTAAACGTATATAAACTCACATTTTGTAATTCATTCGTCGTTCGTTGGTCGCGCTCATGTGACGAATGGACGAATATTCGTCAATTTTGACATTTCTTTCACATGAGAGTTTTTAATTCGTCGCGAATGAAGTTTGACATTCACCACCGAAATCAAAACAAGAATGATTTTTTTAGGTTAAGTACGCGCGATTTTTTTATTCGTTGCGAGTGTGGATAATGTGGAACGCGAATAAAGTTTGACAGTTCGTATCAACTAAATTTTTTTTCGCTACGAATAAATTTGTTTTCTTAAATTTATTAATATATGATATTGAAAAGTAAAAGTATGCATCATAAATCAAATAGAAACTATATTGGTATCGTTTTGTTAAGAATTTGTGTGGAAATATGTCTTAAACTTATATAAACTCACATTTTGTAATTCATTCGTCGTTCGTTGTTCGCGCTCATGTGAATACTACTTTAGCCTAAAAATGTCATTAAAGCATCTTTCACATGAGCTACGAACTGCGAACTGTGGATGTTCGCATATTTTGACTTTTCTTTCACATGAGATTTATTTCTATTCGCAGACAGCGACGAATTGTCAATTTATAATTACCCTTTTCTCCATATTTTCCTCAGCCATGACCTTTCACACAAAAACAAAACAAGAGTGGTATAAAATTGAGGTTAAGTTGAGCGCGAAAAATGTAATCGTTGCAGTTTGGATGGTATGTGGAACGCGAATAGAGTTTGACAGTTCGTAGCAACCATACTGCAATTCATTACTACCAAATTGTTTTTACAAAATTTTCTTGTTTTAGAGAACAAAATGCAAATTTTATTATCCTAATATTAGTGTCAATTGGTTTCTTATAATTTAAATGTTTTTATTTGGAATAGACTTTTTGAAATGTTTAAAATCACGTTTGTTCGTCCATTCGTTCATTCGTTGTTCGCTCTCATGTTCAAGGCCCTTAAGTCTTTGTTGTGCATCTTTAATGACGAATAAAAACAAGCCATGTGAATGAAATGTTATGATGGACGAATATTCGTTCATTCATAGGTTGTTGGCCGCCCTCATGTGAATATTCCTTTACACAGAGTGAAAGCGTGGTGGAACAAATATTTGACAATAAAACTGAAATGAAATGAAAAATGAGCAAATTCAACTTCTGAGTAAATGAAAATAAATTTTGATACACTTCGACTTTGCTTAACTCAGTTCTGAGCATTAATCGACTTGACTGATATCTCAACTGTTCTTTAAAATTTTTCACTAATATATTAATATCAAAGTGCCTAAAGCGTTTCATATTTGTATGAGAAAAAATATCAATTTATCTTTTGATTTATTCGAACCATTGAGGAAATCATTGTTGATATTTTATGTTTTTTATTAAATTATCAACCATCATTGAAATACATTACTCATATGAAAAGTTTGAACCAAAAATTCCAGAATTCTAAGTAAAGTTCAATAAACAAACCTAAGAGCATGTCAGTTATCCAAAAAGACAAACTAAATCATATATAAAATACAGGTTATCAAAATTAAAAGTGTCAGAATTTAAAAATGACTGTTCGAGTAATCTTCTTTTTTACTATTGCACATAAGTTAGAAAAAACAATTGACAGCTGATCGTAAAATATAAAAAAAAAAAAAAAATTACATTTTAAAGACCACGATTTATTATTTTTGTGTATGAAAAGAATTTAATATGGGAATACATTAAGCTATGAAAACATTTCTTCGAATATGAAGATGCGATGTCACACATCAAAGTCAAAGTTGATCTGGGATTGAGATTTTGATCAAGATACATATATGCTTATGCTGAGTTAAATTGAGTCAATATAGGACATATCTTAAAAAAAAATGTTTTATTTCAATGAAAACGAGATTTAACGAAACCAACCTCTCCATGTCAACGAAGTAAGACGTCAAAGTTCAATACAAAAATTCTAATTACTAAAATTTAAAAGATTTATATTTTAAAATCAATTTATTTCAACTATAATATTTGCAGTTAAAGAAATTAATAATTTTTCAATGCTTAAATTTTGTTATATCATATTTTACATTTATTTATTTTAAAAAGATTGATCTAAATTGCATTGTGAATTTTGTAAAGATTTATACTTGAACTTGATGCTTAAATGACTTCTTGAACTCCCATCAAATCTAAAAATCTATCCAGTCATCTAAATATTTATCTTACTTAACACGTTACCTAAAATACATAAATAATTACTATACACAAAAAAGTCAAATTAATATTCAATCTACAATGTCCAATAAAAAAACCACACCTGAACATCATCGTACAATTTTATTATTTTGACATGTGTGATGTGATGTATGACAGACAATATGCCACCGTACTTAATAATCACCTCTATTAAATCTATATATGTAATCTGTATAAATATTCTATGATATTGTGAACATTTGATTGATAGGTCAAAAAGCTCATTGAAGATTATTATTGCCAATTGTTAGGATATAAAACATTTTGTTTGTTTGATATGAAACTTAACTGACGTGAAGTATTTTCTAATTTTTGACGTATGTATATTTGAATTTGTATAAAATAACGCACACCCTTCCACAGGTGCTAACTTGAAATAAAATAAATATTGGCTTGAAATATTTTTGAATATAAATCATGCACGTAATGTGTATGTGCTTATGCACTTTGTTTGTAAATATAAATTATGGCAACCCTATAACTTGTCAAACATTTTACATTCAATCGAATAAATTAAAAACACTTGTATAATTACATAAAACTACTTTTAAATTGCGCATCTTTCATCAATAAAACTCACTTACAGTTAAATAAAATTACATCGAAGATATTTATCTCTAATATAGTTCTGTCAGTTATGTATTCATAAATTATGGCAACCAGAAAATATTCAAACATGCTGTGCACATAGAATGTAGATTGGTCTTGATGGTTGCAAAATGTAATATATAAGGGCACGTAAAAGTAGAAAAGATCGTTTAACAATATTTTTCGTTTAAGGTTAACCAACTTGACATGAATCAGCCGAGTAGTCCGGTCGATATTATGGTCACTCGGTGTGTCACTGTGTCAAAAGAATCATTTATTTCTTCCTGACGTAATTTTTATGGGAATGCGCGTGGTGGTGCGCTGCTATAGCGAGCTGAGTTGAGTAGTGAACTTGTTGTTTATTATTTTTTTTTCTTCTTTTAATTTATTATTTATTTTTTTATTCAAACACTCCCCGGTTAGGTGTTCGAAACACCAGACAAGTCGTTTTATAAACACGAGGTACATGCATACAATATAATATATCCACAATAAATTGAAAGACAGCCAATGCATTAATTTTTGTTTTATCTGCACCCCCGATGCATTGTGGGGCTGATTGGAAGAATATTGTTGCATAATAATATGATGATGCTTTATGAGTTTACCTATGGACTTGTGAGTTGTTTACACATAGACGTTAACGCTAAAAAGTAGAACACAATTTAAACGCTGCTGCTGTTTAGACGTTAATGTGTTTAGACAATGACCCATTCTCAATAAACAAAGTATTAAGATTAATGTATTTTTTTTTATTTTTTACCATCACACACCCTAGATTTTAGTTAATTAGATTTGATTTGGAGAGAGGAGAGATATTGCAATGGAATGCTAAAAGGGTATAAGGTTAGAAGTTTTGGTTTCACTTTTAAAGTGACCTAATTTTATTTATAAACAAAAAGAGGAAAAGTGGGTGAAACGTGTTGGAAGGTACTTCACAAGTTACACATTACCAACTTCAAATACAAATTTAAAAACCTAATAGCCTCAAAACTGAAAAATGTTTAAGCTTTCGAATTTGTGGCAAATTCTGGCTTTTTTTCGAAAGAAAGGTATGACTTTCTTTTTAGTTTTCCCCTCCTGAAAAAAATGTTTGCCAACGCTCATGACATTTTTGCCTTTTCTTTACTCAAAAAATAAAGCTATTTGCCAAAGAGAAAATTACAGCAACGAAAAAACGACAAAAATTAAGATGCTAACAAAATAATAAATGACCAAATATTGCACACCTCCCACAGTCATGCATTAGTTTTACCCATATGTATAAACCTGAGGTAATAATTTGCAAAATGTCTCAGAAACTAAAATAAATAATTAGTACATCGTGACTGTGTAAATTAAGTTGCATTTATAGCTTTTTTTTGTTTTTCTTTAAAATTTAAAACAAATAAAAATGTTGGAAACGTTAAAATCGATTTTATTCTTCTCACAAACAATAATTATGGCCTTGATTTGGCACGATTCATTAAGTGATTTTATTATCCATGAGAAAATTACTAAAATAATACTTTTTTTTTCCAAAAATCATTTTTATTTTTGAAATAAATTATGCAAATAATAATATACCACATCTATGCATTTGTTTTCTTTAGAATGTTAGGAAGTGGAAAATAGAAAAAAAAATGTTTTTGAATGTTTTGAGTGGAACATAATATTTATAACCGATGCAAGAAAAGTATAAACTTAAGAAATTATATTTTTGTTCGTTAATCATTGGACACAGAAAGAGACGACAACAAACACTTTGTTGATTATACACAGTTTTGACTGAAAATGACAGCTGCCAAACTGTCAAGGACACCATATGTTACAATTTTGCAATATAGATCATGATAAGAAAGGAGAAGTACCTAAATCTTTTGAAAATATTTTAAATTTCCTTTGTACTAGTTGTTCCCTTTATTTAAATTAAAAAAGTACAAACAATTAATTTTCTTCAAAGGAATTTCTAAAGTTAACTAAATATTTAATGGCATAGTTATTTCGTTTGTTATGGGTGAAGATAAAAATATGATTTTTGTTATACTTATTTATAATAAATCAAATATAAGGGAATTCAATGTTCAATCTCTTTGATCGCAGATTCATAATAAAATGAAAAGTTAAAGTATATCGAAGAAAAATCATTTGTCAGTGAAACTGTCATAAGATATATGGAATTGGTGCTGATTTAAAAATCAAACATCTCTACAATCAAAAGTGTCTTAAATGTCAAATCCCAGGCTCTCAGTGGCCAATTGTGATCACCCCTTTAAAGAAATAACTTTAAGAACTGCGAATTGGTGACTTTAAAATGTTTATAATTTTTTTAAAGTAAAATTTAACAGTTCCAATGTTGAAGTATATATATATATATGTAAGTTAACTGGAAAGTTATCCAAGGAAAAATCCAACTGGATTGCACCAAGTTTTATTTTTGAATGACAAGACAAGTATTTCAATTCATTCTGATGAATTTACAAAATGAATATATAATGACAGATCATGTATGCAGCTTAGTACTTTTCAACACTTACAACAAAATCAAGTCTACTTATGTCAAAATATCAGCTGATTTTGTTTTTGCATTCAACTGAATGCTGAACTTAATTACTCTGTGATTTTTGCTTATTTACTGCACGCCGCCGCGCGCCGGTCCAAAACCATGCCAAACAGTAACTTTTTGAGGATGCATTATCACCTGGTGAACCTCGCGTGGGTTGGCGTTGTACCATATACGGCAATGGGTGCAATGGGCGCAACGTTTGCGTTAACGAACACTCATTTTGATAATAAAGTTTTATCATTTGAACGTACTGTTCAATCGTATAACTTGCCATGATGATTTGGCAAAAGTAATTGAATAATAAACAAAAGATTTGACAGATGTCACCAAAACAAAATGGCCAGCACGGGGTGCCAAAATCTACCCGCGCCAAAATCTACCCAATCGAAAAACCCTTTACATCTAAAAAACTAACTAGCTATCTTGGTCTAATTTTGCTTTGAAAGAATGCCGTTGACTGCGGACCTGCTCTATTTTAACACTTAAAATATCTAAAAATCATTCTTCCAATCAAAAATGTGTACAGATTATTGAAGTACAAACTGAAAAATTGGGAATATCTAAAGTTTTTGATATGTTATCATAGTTTAAGTTTCAAAAAGAGGCTTTTGAACTTGATCAGATAGAAAGTTTATGAGAGACAAGTGAACATTTTATTTTATTGTAAGAACTTAAATTTCTTGAAAAATACCCATTGCTGAATTGTCTTTTAAGAAAATAAATAATAAAAAGAACAAAAACAAAAGTCAAATAAAACCCATCACAGAGTGCATCTTCAATCATATTGCGAGAGAGATAATATCGTTAAAGCGCATTTCTTCAAAAAACCAACAACAAAACATAAAAACTTAAAATATTCAAACTGCCTGGAATATTAATTTCTTTCATAGCGGATATCGGTTTGTTGTGTTATGTTAATGCGTCCAAGTCCAATGAAGAGTGAATGAAGAATATTGAAGAAATAGTACTATGCAACTGAAGACTGATAGGATCACAAACAAGAAAATGCTGATGTTGTTTTGTTTTGGTTATTGTTTATGTTGGCGGTGATTGAAGATCTAAATAGTGGCCACCCGTTCGATTAAAAAAGAGCTGTTTGATTTATTGTTTTTGAAAGCATAGGGAATTTACATGTAATGAAAACTGAGGGACCAAATCCCATTTTACAAATGATAGTGCATGTTAGTTAACACAAATTGTTGTTCACTCAATTAGGTAAAATTATTGTACTAAAAGAAGAGGGTCCAATGATGATTATTATGTTGTTTGATTTCTTTAACTTTCAACCCCTTTATTTCTTAATTTCGAAAAACAACAACAAAAGGAAACTAAAGTGGAGTTCTTGATGCGATGAAATGAAAACGTGATGTATATTCTTGTGATTGTTCAATGTATAACATGTTCATTCAATTAGGCCTTAGCTCTACTTTATTTATTTAGCACAAGATTAAAAAGGGATTCAATAAAACTTTGCATTGCTTTGTGCAAAGAGTCGTTTGTCTTATTTTCTGAATATTTTCAGGGGTACAAGAACACTTGTATTGCAAAACAGAAAAAAACAAATATGAAATTCACCAATTCAGCTAGATTCAAAAACAGTAATTTATAGGTTTTTTGAAGAGTCAAGTTTTTAAAAATTTGGCAAATAGTTTCTTCATATAAAATTAAAGATCAGATTCAAAACTTGATTAAACGTCTACAAGAAAATTTAGTAACTTTATGTGGAATATGTTTTTTTTCTTTGATATTTCTTAAAATGATCCTTTAAGCCGATTTTAACAAATGTCATTATTTCAAAACATTCTTTAAACATCTTTAAAATGAAAACGAAAACTAGTATTTTTGACAAGTTTTTCAAAGTTGCACATTCAAGGACGCCAAATTTTTCAACAAAAAAAACATTAAGGCGCCAGTTATAGCTATCATTGAAATCGATCCGGAAAAATTTTTGAATCGATATTTGACGGTGTTTCCCTTTGATTAGAAATGAAAATTATATACTGATCGATCGGAAATCACACAAAGAATTTTTTTTGGCAAACAAAAGTGTAATTACGCATTTAATTTTCTCTAAAAATGTATTTTTCTATTTTCCGGACGGAAATTCATTTTCCTGAACAGCTGATACTTTTATGTTCAAAAGTAAAACGAATCGTTCCACTGATTTGTGTTCCAATTTCACACAATTCCAATGACAGATTTCTGTCAGTAAACATTTTTCGGTGGATTTCAATCAGGAAATTTTTTTCAATGACAGAAATTTCTAATGAAAGCTATATACGACCTGCCAAAAAATTCCAATGTGCCTGGTTACACGAGCGCAAAAAAGAATTACTTTTGTGGTTACACACAGAAAAAAAAATTAAGTGGGCATGCAAGAAATAGAGGAACAGTCGGAAATTAAAACACAAAAAACTTCGTTGGATGCTCAGCCGCAGGTACAGCACGAGCAAAACAAAAGCAAATTTGGTGTACATTCTTCTTCGCCGGCAAATTTGAAATGAAAATGTTTGTCAAAAGGAGAACGTTTGAGAAAGAAACATGATTTTTAACGCAAAACTCATATCTGAAGATGAGGAAAAAGACGAAACTTGGCATTTTTTTCCATCCCTTTCCTTCTTTCTAAAAATCATCCGTTCTCTTTCGTGAATTAATTCTTTTTTGCGCTCGTGTAACCAGGCACAATGTTTGTTTTCAATGATGAAAACCAATGATAGCTATAATAACTGGCGCCTAAATACAATTTAAAAAAAACTTGACAATAAACATCTGCAAGACACACGTTCACAATATGAAAAAATTGGAATTGTTCACAATGCCATAATATTTTTATAATTCACTTTTGCAATATCGACTGACATTTCAATTGCTAAATTCTATCGACTGGCAATCTTTTTAATGTCAATTTTAATCAAAATCTCGAATTCGATTAGTTTTTCTACGAATTTTTTAAAACTGGCACTTGTTGGTAATTAAGATAATATTTATTAACTTCCCATAAAAAGTTATTGTCGAAATGAAAATTTTGAAATTTTTCCACGTTTCAAGGTCTTTAGAATATAAATCAAAAAATAAATAAATACATTTTAGGGAGAGATCCCTACGTTCGGGATATCATTTTTGGTCGTCAATATCTCAAGAAATATCGACTTGAAATAAATTTTGTTTTTCAGATAATAACATCAAAAAATGCAGAAAGGACTTTCAAGAAAATTGTGTTGGTGATTTTTTACTTTAACAATTTAAAAAAAGTGAATATTTTTATTGACCCCAATTATCTCACGAACCAAAAACGCTAGCGCCTGCAATTAAAATTTATAATTATGTGACAAAATATTAAATAAGCATATTTTTGAAAAATATTCCATTAACAGTTTTTTTTATAACTCAAAAACACTAAACAAAATATAAGAGGGTGTTTTTTTTACTATTACAATTTTAAAAAAAGTGAATATTTTTGCTGACCTCAAATATCTTACGAACCAAACACGCTAGCGCCTGCAATTAAAATTTATATTATATAATGTGACGTTATATTAAATAAGCATACATAGATATTTTTGAAAAATATTCAATTAACAGTTTTTTGTATAACTCAAAAACACTAAACAAAATATTGGTCACCTCGAATATTTTGTGAACAAAAAATGATATTACCTCTAGAATAATTCTATGAAACGAAGAATAACGTGTTTGACACGTAGTCAAATTTAAAAAAAAATCGAAGTTTTTTTTACAACAAGTAAAAACTTTAAAAAAACATAACTTAAAGTTGGTAAAAAATTGATTTTTGATTTAATTATCTTGGTAAAAATTATTTAATTTGCATTCTTACGAATTTTGTATTTTGAAAAATATTATTTTCAATATTGTGTAAAATTTTTAGAAAAATCCAATTGACAGTTTTTTTTTATATAAAAAATAAAAATCTACAAAAATAAGTACATCGCATAATTCTTAAAAAACTGATGTTCGACAGATAAAAGTATTGACTTCAAAATTATTTAATTTATTGCATATAAGAAATAAAAAATTTAAAAACATGCTGCTGAAATTGATAAAAATTGGTTTTCGACTAAAAATTTCGCATACAAAAACAGGTAGGTATCGAATTAAAACTTATTTTATCATATGCAAAATATTATTGCTAATTTTTAGTTATTTTTTTAGAAAAATTCAATTGACAACTTTATTTAAAAAACACGAAAACCTACAAAAACAACAAAAAACTTCTTAGAAATAGTTTTCGACTCAAGTATTATGAAAAAAAGAAAAAGATATTGACTTCAAACTTTTGTATCTCACACAACATTTTATTATGATTAATATTTTGTTAAAATAGACAAACGGGCACGCATGGAAAGTTATCAGTGTGTGTCGCATTCCAGCCTCTTTTTTTTATCCAAATGAGTTTTTTTAAAATCCCATTTTTAGATACATACATATTTATCATTTAAATCATATTTTTTCCAAAACTAAAAAAAAATGGCTTGCGAAAAATGACCTCATCCTTATCTAATAGGTACCTATGTATGTACATATGTATATATCTAATTTATAGAACTTATAATCCAATGCCAATATGAACTTTTCAACTTGTATAGCGGTAGGTTGATGGGTAGATAGGTAGGTAGGTAGATAGACTACAAATATACTTAATATTAATTTAAATTACAGACAAACAGTCTCAACAAACTACGATTTCTTCATCTTTTTAGGTATGTATGTACATAGGTATAGAAAATTAATAATAATAATAATACCTACATTTCATTTGAATACCTACATATGTACATATGTATGTACATATGTATGTGTGAATATTTTTTAAAAATTTCTTTTTTATTATTATAATTTATTATATGTACATATGTATGTATGTATGTATCCAGATCCAGACATACCTATAGCTACCTTCTAATAAAAAAAGAAGAAGACTAGAGACCGGTTTAAAAGCCATCACCCGCTCCGCACCGTATCTACAATTCTACATAATGTATCTTGAATATTAAGGTAAAAAAAAAGAAAAACAAACAGACAAAAGAGGAAGTCTGCCTGCATAACACTAGATGAAAAATGAAAGACGATAGGTAGCATTGTTGGAAGTTCCATACCTTACCTACCTACTTTTCAATCAAACTTAGGGCGTTATCAGATAGCTATTTTAGTAATCCGACCACAGAACAGAACAGGCCCTTGTTGCACATCGACATCCAACTTAAGTATTTATAAAGAAAAAATGCAATACAATTTCGCATTCCCAATTCTAATCACAGAAAATAAATATAAAATGAAAATGACAGCAATTGACAACCACTGCGCTGCACTCTTAGAACGCGCCTCAAAAAAATTTGTTTTCATGATTGTCTTCCCACGTTAGCTACTGTCAGAATTTAATTTAATACTTCATATGTACATATGTATGTATGTATGTATATAAATAAATCCATAAATATTAAAAAAAAATACTTAATTTCCCATCTTATAATAATAATTTGATTTAAATTACACCTCCACTTTTCCACGGTATTGAAAAGCAAATAATCATCAGAAAGCGTGCTATGCGATGTGACCAAGCGTCGAGCGACGACGCGACGATGTTGATGATCAAGGGGGGCGGGGGAGCGATATGGTCAAACGATTATATCAGGAGGGACAAGGGAATGCTGTCAAAATAACTAAACAATTTTTTTCTTTGTTGTTTATTTTTATTTTGAACTTGAATTTGACACTTTAAAGTATTTTCCCACGTCATAGCAGCACAGAATTATTATTGGAGGAGAACCTCAAGAATATAGACTCGTACTCGTCCAAGTAACACGCGCTCACCTACCTACCTACCACATATAGGTATTTAAAGGCATCTTGAAAGCATAGCACAAAAGATTTAACAAATTTTTAACATAATATATAAACATAAATTATTAATATGTACATACATATGTATGTAGATATTATTTGATCAATGATTATTCAAAATAAAACTATGAATAACTTAAAAATATTAACACAAGACTTAGGCTACTTGCTTTGAAATGAATACATTGTGCAAATGAATTTTGTTGTTGATATTTTTCTTGTTTGTTTTATTTTTATTATCTTGAAATCGTTCTCATCCATTTATGTTGCAAGTCAAGTTGCAACGAACATCACTCGATGAAAACTTTTTTTTTTCTTTTTCATTTTTAATCAAATGCGATGTTTTAATTTAATTTAATTTCATTTAATTTTAACTTTTTAAATGAATTTCAAAAAAAAAATATTAGCTATTCACCTTATTTCTTGGTTTGTTTTTCTAGACTGTAAAAATATAAAATAGAAGAGCGCAAGAAACCACTGGTAGATGCACCACAAAGTGTGTTGAACTTTTTGTTTTCTTTTAACTTGGTACACGCTTGACTAATTTCCGAAACAACAAAAAGACACTTAAATGGAAAGTATTTTAAAAAATCACAATTTTCGAAATATAAAATATTTATAAATTGTCGTAGGTATTTATGAGATACTATGAACAAAATAGTAACAAAACATGACCGCCACCGAATGGGTAATATTATTTGATCGGAACTCGAAGTAAAACTGAAATAATCAAAAACTAAGACAAAATATGAAGCGGCTAGAAAACTCGTTGTGGTCGTCTGACGTAGTGACGTCTTGTCAAAGTTGGTGTTGTTGTACTTGTAACCAACCGATGGGTGGGTATTAGGGTTGCCATATCCTACATTAGCTGGATAGGCTAAAAGTAACTTAATTTCAATAAAAAAGAAACACTGATAACTTTCCATCCGTGACCTTCTGTCAATGTTTTATAAAACTTTAACAAAATATCAATAAGAATATTTTATGTGAGATACACAAATTTGAAGGTAATATCTTTTATTGGCTTTTACAATAAAAATAAATTAGGTGGCGCAACAGTCCATTGAAAACTAGGGCCTTGTGACTTACAACCATTCCTGTGTGCGAGTTGTCAATTGAATTTTTCTGATTTTGTTCCAAAAATTGTTTATTTTAATTTTTACCAATTTTGTGTAGAATTTAATTTTCATGAAAAAATTGTCTGTTGGATTTTTATAAGAAATTTATTGAATGTTGAAAACAATACTTTTTGTAAGATGAAACTAGACAATATCTTTAATTCTTGACATGATATTCAAATCGAATATCAATTTTTACCAACTTTTAATAAAGTTTTTTTTCATGTTTTTATTTGTTTACATTTCTGGATTTATAAAAAAAACACAAATTCAATATTTTTGAAAGTCCTTTCTGAATCTTTCGATATAATTTTCTGTAAGGCAAAATATATTTGAAGTTGATATCATTACTAGTTCTTGAGAAATGGACAACAAAAAATGGTATCCCGAATGTATGGACATACTAACGTTATGTAATGAAAACAAATTTAATTCGACAAATCGGATTGATTACAATAACTTTCTATGGAAAGTTACAAATCTGGTAGCTTCATTGGATCCATTCACTATTATAGTCTCTACGTTGTCAAAATGTCAAGCAAATATGAGTTAACATGAAGTGTAAGCTAAGCTTCAAAGTTAGTGAACACTGATTTTGACGTTTTACAATCAGATTTCCATAACGTTCAATAATAGTAAATATTTGATTCTGTTTTAAATAAAAGATTTTATCTTAAGTTCTCAAGATATACATAAATGTTTCTTATTTTTCATGTTTACATCTGTCATTTATGTGAAAGTTCAGGATTGGCTTACTTCTTAGAGCTACTTTTTATTCACTAAAGTAGTTTAATTATTAAAAAAAAAACTTGTTGTGTATGTTATTTGAAAATTATTTGCTGGCTGATGCACAAGTTTAATAATTTGATAATTAATATTCTGTTCATTAATAATTAATTTGTGTGAAGAAATATGTATATCGCCCAGAATTATATTTATAGTCCAATACATTTTTTTGTAAAAAGATAGACCAATTTCTGACAAATAGCTCAATATGGCAAGCCTGGGGCATGTGTGATGTTGGGTATGGTATGGATAAGTATTGGCAAGTTGTGTTTGTGTGCAGTTCGGTTGAGATTTTCGAGTTCGATCCGTAACCAGCTGCCTGTTGTAGAAGAACAGGGTTACCGGTGTGTATTTTCAGTTCGTAGATTTTTATTCGTCTAGAATTATAAAAACTAATAAAAATTTCACTTGAGAGATATTTAATTTCGAATTCGAATTAAAATTTCGAAAATACTACAAAAAATATAAAAATAATTTCAATTTTCTAATAAAGTTTAATTTTTAAAAGAAATGATAGCTCATAAACAGATATTTATTGAAAAAGGGAAAAAAAACATTTTTACGATTTAAATACAGAGTTTTCAAATAAGACGTTTCATTTTGATATTTAAAAAAACTAGTATTATTAAAAATAAATCTATGAATGTTTTGATTTATTGCTAAGAATATATATATTTTATTTACAGTGGATAATGATAATAGTAAAATGGGTTTAGTTGCAAAACCATACACATTTGCGGCTGTATGTTCTCGATCACTTCACGAATTCCATCTTAAATGTCTTGAATCGAATGTGGAGCATTGGCATAGATCTTACCTTTTACGTAGCACGTAGAAAGTAGCATGGTCTTCCTTAAAATAAACGTTGTCTTGCTCAATTGATTTTTCGATCATAAAACATCATTAATCATAGCTAGGTAGCTCGTTAGATAAATCCATAGCTGCACTAATCTTATTTTGTTATCACACCGCCTCATCATCAAACAGTGACATTGAGAGTTGATAAAACTTAAAATCAAAAAAACAAAATTGATAACAAATAATTGAATATTTTTGTACCAAATGCGACAATTCTGCTACTTAACGCAGCCTATTATGTGAAAATAGGCCTCATTACTAAAAATGATTAAACAAAAAAAATCCGGAACATTTTAATGCATTTCAAGGAGACAACCAATATAATGCTACTGATGATCTACAAGTTTGATTTCTTGTCTCAAATCACCAACTTTTCCCACCATTTTTACTATTGCCGGCCAAGAAGGTGCTTCAACATTTTTGTAGTAAATTTCAAAAATTGTCAAACTTAAAAAATTAGGGCTTAAAGAGTAACAGCTAAACATCAATCAAAATAAATCTTTTTACCGAAAAACCCTTTATTTTTCAAGTGAAATATGGCATGAATAGCAGCTTTTTATTATTAAAAACAATAGTTACAATAAAATTTTACGGATACATTATTTTTTATTTTAAAACCTAAGACTAACTCAAAAGAATGCTAACAAAATCTACCATTACGTAAGTTAAGAAAATATGTAGTTAAAAACAAACTAGTGGTAGCCCTTTTGATGCTGCAGTCAATGGTCGTCACGCAAGATGAAGAAAGCAAGTACCCCTAACTCGAAGTCAATTTCACCTCACTCATGGTCATGACTCATGAGTAGGACGAGAGAAGTCGTCTGGAATAATTTTGCTCATTTCTATCAGCCTTTTTGACATTTTAAGCCCCCAGAAGACATACAATATTAGAATAAAATTAATTCCTGGCACATTGATTTTCTTTAAAATAAAAAAGCAGTTCTAAACGTTATGAGTACCTTGGATGCCAATGTTTCCCTCTATATGCCTAAAGTGGTTCTAAGAAATGAAAGAATACAAAGGAGCAACAGTTTTTTTCTATTCGAGGCAATGTCTGAGTTCTGAGATAGTCCTTGTCCTTAAAGAAAAGTCATTGTTTAGCATTTTAATTGTTGTCTACAAATTTTTTAAGACATATTAGGTATTCTGTTTTTAAAAGTTTGGTGTTGCTCATAAAAAATAGGTATTTGCAGTCTTTTATTTAATTTGTATTGTAAAACTCTGAAAATGGAGGAATTATAAAAGGAAATTGGTTTTAATTTATACCACCTGTGCACTTGGCAAATTCTTTTTTTTTTAATACAAACAAAAATAGATAAAATATCTCTTTCGGTATTATGTTCTTGTAAATCCACTTATCTTCTTGAGTATATTCAACAATATCTATCGCATGTGCATTCACTTAATATTTTTAATGTTTCTTTTCCCAGATTACAGGCACGTAGCCAGAGGGGGGGCTAGAGGGGCTCAAGCCCCCCCGAAATGATTTTTAAAAAAATATTTGAACAAAAGTTTGTATATTCTCTTATTAGTTCCTCACTACTTATGTATATTGTTCTGAAATCATGTCGTCTAATGCCATGTCAACACCCTCGATTTGCAATTGTCTTGGTATAGTAAGCGAAATAGCTAATTTCTTCCGAAACCATTCAAATGCAAATAAGACTTTCCAAATCGCCATAGTACCCGTAGCGTGATGGTTAGTGGGTTGGACTGTCATGCAAGGGGTCTTGGGTTCAATCCCTGCCTGTGCCACCTAACTTTTTTCACGGGTACTGCCTCTTGCGAGGAATTGACAAATCCTCCAATAGTAATTCTTGTCATGAAAAGTGCTCTCTCAAATTAGCCGTTCGGATTCGGCATATAAACTGTAGGTCCCTTCCATCTCTGACAACATTACTCGAACACAGGAATGGTTGAGAGTTGTAAGTCACTAGGCCCTGGTTCTTCATGGACTGTTGCGCCACCTAATTTATTTTATTTTTTAAATCGCCATCCAAAAATACGCACCAGAAAGCAGAAAAACCGACTTGTGCGCCTTTGTGAAACAAGGTTTATTGAAAGGCATGAAGAAGAAATATCCACCAAGACGTGGGCAATGTCTTCAAAAGCATCAACTCTGTTAGCAGCAATTCAAAGAAGTGATTTTCTGGTAAGCCTCATGGTATGCGAAAAACTTTTTAGTTTAACGCTACCCTTATCAATTTTCCTTCAAAATGAATCTTTAAATTTCGTGTCTGCAATAAATCACACGAAACAAGTCTTAAGTTCTCTTAAGAACATAAGAGAAACTGCCAGAGACTTTTTCAGAGACGCTTTTCAATCCGCATCACAACTTGCCAGGGATTTATTTGAAGTCAGCATAACAATTCCAAGGCTTTCTTTGAAACAAACAACGCGCTCTAATCCAGAAACATCATGTCCAGAAGACTATTTTAGAGTTTCTCTACTTATTCAATGTCTAGTTTCTCTTATACAAAATCTTACTGTCAGATTTATGGTCAACGAGGACGTTTTACTATCGTTTCAAGCTCTGCTTCCAGGTTTTGCTGCCGCCAATCGAGTAAATGCAATGGAAAATCTAACACTCTACTTCGATAACGCAATATCCTTGTCAGCTGTTAAAGCGGAGTACATACTCTGGTGCGAAAAAATTTCATCGATGGATCCCTCTTCCGATGTTCTGAAACTGCTAGATATATGTGACAAGACCTACTTCAGGAGCATAAGCTACTTGCTTACAATTTTGGCCACACTACCAGTTACAACAGCTAGCGTTGAAAGAACCTTTTCAACGATGAAAAGGATCAAAACAGTATCCCGAAGCGTTATGGGCCATCCAAGACTAAGCGCTTTTGCAAGGCTGTCTGTTGACTCAGGTATTGATGTGGATCCAGATGAAGTGATCGACATTATGTCTAAAAAAATACAAGGCGTTTATTGCTGTAAGAATCCAAACTATTTATTTAATTAAATAAAAAAAAAATACAAACAAATATAAAACATTTACATTATGTAGGTAGTTTTTTTTAAATTTTTGTATATAGAATTACTTCTTCGAAATTGAACAAGCCCCCCCCGAACCGAAATCCTGGCTACGGGTCTGCCGGATTATGAACCAGACATTTAAAAACAAGAAAAAATTGTATATGACGAGAAAAATATCACTTAAATTAAGTAGGCTACTTAAAAAGATAAGAACACAAAATCATACAATAAACAACTTATTAATTATTATCTCATTTATTATTTATTGCCATATAATTGTCATTGGTTTAAAAAATACAAGAAAAATAAAACACCAAATAACACTTTTCTGTATTGCAGAATACAAAAAGTAAATTGCTTTTTACATGACAAAACACTTTCTTCTTTTTTTATTCTTCAAGAAAAAGTTCTACGGCTTTTTGAAAACCTTAAAGAAATCAATTTATAAAGTTCAAGTAATAACGAAAAAAAATTGATAACCTTCTACACAAAATTGTTTTGTTTGTAGTAACTTCTTGAGAAATTACTATCAAACCTTCTTTATCTTTATTTGTGAGTGTTTTCTTTTTTAATTATTGGGTTTATAGAGAATTTAAATGCATTTTGCCATTCTGATGAATAAGACACACTAAAGATATCGTTGATTAATTTGAAATTCTCTAGAACAGCCGATGCTCTTTGGCAATAAAGAAACGCCTACAATGTTTGGCAAGTTTCGTCATAACCACTATGCAAAGAAGTCACAGCTCTCAAGAAATCTGACATTTTCAGGTATATTAGTGCTAAATTCGTATACCGAGAAATTCGCTGTGTAGTATGATTATTAAGTTTAGCTAGACTATAGTTGCAGGTCATCGAGAATATATCGCTTTGGGATGATACAATGTCTGTGGGAAAATGAAAACTTAAACATAAAAACCTAAACATCATTAAATTAAAAAAGTCAAGGAGATGAAAGGAATAAAATTAAATTAAATTTATTTTTTGATTCAAACTGCGTAAAATAACAATGCACAAGTTGTTGAACCAAATCATATCCTTGAAGTCACAGAGGTAATTCAAAATCAAAGCTTCGATTGGGAGTTTTTAAAATTATAAAAATCACTAAAATCCTTCAAATTATTATAATTCAAATCAAGTACATACTTTTAAATAAAACATCTACAGAAATAGTTTACCAAAATTACAAAATTACAACTACATAAACGATTCCTACCCAATCGCAATTCTAAAACTTTATTTGCAAATCTATTGCTAGCTTAGTTCAGAACCTGATTCAGGACTCTGGGTGGTAGGAAATTTAATTCAACTCTTTCAAGACCTGTTTGAAAAAAAAAGGAATGTTGTATACGCAGAAGAAGATTTTTACAAACTCGCAGCTGAATTCAAGTCTTACAAATCCAACAAACCATCTTTTTAAAAGAATCTCTGTGTCTTAGTTTTTGCTAAAGCTTAACGTTTATTCGTAACTGTAGTGTAAGCCTTTTTTCACATTTTTCTATCATTGAATCCGTCAATAAGCAGAATGCCGCAATCGGGGTAAATATAATCCAAGAGTGATTGTCGAAAAACCAATGCACCCACAAAGAGTGACTGTTTGATGCGCTTTATGGCATATTGAAAGATATGGTTGTGGACGATGTGTGGTTTCAACATAATATAATTTATACGAAATACGAGCTTCAATTTGCTTGTTTGTTGCCAGGGCATTAAAATGGTATATTAGAAAGTGTGTTTATTTTCAAGTCATTGAGAGGTACAGAGAAGTTGTTGTCACTGGAGAGGTTGGACTAAGAAAAGGCGAAGAAATTCGAAAGGAGTTTCTAAACATTTTATTGAACGAGAGACCAGTGAGGTTGTGCCAAATTTAAGTGCCGGGAGTGATTGGGTTGATTTATGAAGTAAATTCCGTTAAAGATATAGGTTTGCTTATTTTCATTTCTCTTCTGAATCTAGAATTTGATTTTTTTTGTAGGCTAAAAAATTAGAAATAATAGGATGCTTTTTAAAAGTCTCCAAAGTCTCATATTTTCTTATCTCGTAGCTTTTTTAGGCCTGGTTCCACCAGGGCACCTTTTTGGAAGTCGGAATGGGAAAACTTTGAGGAAGTAAATAGCATTAATTCAGTTGGTTTTGGATTGGAGTTTCGTGAATTTGTACACCTCTTTGAGGTTTTTAGATTTCATTTCAGAGACTGTTTTGATTTTGGTACTTTAAGTTTATATTATGTGCTTTTTGCGTCTATTACTTTTCTAAGAGCGAAAATACTTGTTGAGGTAAGTGGTTGTTTTTTTTTCATTTTCAGGGTAAATGACAATGAAGCTGGGGTTCGGATAAAATTATTCTTGAAAGTTCTCGGAAATCATCAATTGATATATTGATATACAAGTTTTCAAAAGAAATGTTGTCTATTAACGAGATTGTCAGAGAGATAAGGAAATAATTAAAACGAAAACATTCGAGACAAGAGATGCGATTGCACGAGAATCTTTTTTCCACTCATGTAATTCCGCACAAAATTCATGATTATATTGATACTGATTATGAGAGCTTTCATGAGATATGTTTTTTTATAGGATGTATGCAATTTAAAACTTATTTGAATCCCTGAACACAATTATTTGTTTTTTCTTCTTACAATTACATTTTTAATATTTACTGTCGTTAAATAGAACAATGTAATTTTTTATATGCAGAATACCTGGGTCACTCTATGTGTGTTTTATGCCCAACAGCATAAAATCACCGAAGATCAGATCAGATCAGATCAGAAATCAATCTTCATTCGTAAAAATTGTGATAAGACCCAACTATCGTGTCGATTATTCACTGAACATGTCCATTTCATATTCACCATAAACAACAACCCATACTCATTGTGTAATCACCCTAATATCAACAGCTGTTTTTTATTTTATTTTTCAAAAAAAAAACGAAACAATTGTCCCGCTCAAATTTGACAGTTCTTAGTGTTTTCAAATTGTTCTTCAAAAAATTTTCCTGCCCACTCTGCAAAAAATAAATATTTCTTCTTTCTATTTCGCTTTCCAATTAAAATAATGGACGACCCCGTCTTTAAACAAAAATACCAAAAATACAAACTTCGAGTTAAAGTGTGGGAAAAGGATTTTAAAAAGAAATACAATAGAATCCCTTCGAAGGTAGGTATGTTGAATAGGTCTTAAACTCTAACTTTACTTAAATTTGAGTTCTGTGTTATTTCCCTTTCAAGTATGATATTCGTGATGCATCGAAAGATATTCGGGATTCATATAAAATGTACTACAAACTTAAAACCTCATTCCTCGAAGACACACTCAACGATGTACTCTCCGAGGATGGGTTTGATATTCTTGAAACGTCCCAAGGGGACGCCGATGAAAGCATGCAAGACAATTCTTGTGGACCACAACTTCCACTGGACATATCGACTATATCAAATATGAATTCATCGCTTGGTTTTTCAAATCTGAATGACCTAAAATCTTCAACGCAGTTCACAAATGCAGTTAACCTAAACGAAGACCATGTTATCAAAGAGTTCGAGCCCGTTGAGGAGAACGATCACAATGCAAAAGCGTGGGGTATAGGTGTGAGTAAAAAACCCGTAAAGGAAATATCCACCAGTCCAGTCCGTCAGGCTTTCAAGTCCAATTTGAATGCAAAACTTTTCAAGAGTTCATCATTTTCTAAAAGGAATCCTCGAAAATCTTTGGCAAGGCCGAATAAAGAGCTCTCACAGTCTTCGGTGACCTCAAGTCAATCGGAAACTCCGGATCCTATGGAACTACTTCCCGATCTTGAGACCATTCTTACTCAGCGAGCTAAAGAATTGTCCAACAAAGAACCAAATTATGATGCGATGTCCTCTGTGGGCCTCAAGAAACCTAAACACATTCCTATTCAGTTAGACATCGGTTGGCTTAATAGAAATGCCACTGACGATGGAATTCCCTTCATTCCAAGTGATCAAAAGAGGGATCCTGTTCCATTGGGACTGAGTAATATAAATGTCGCACAATTAATTGCTCAGGAAAACAAACGGGATTTGTCTACCCTCGATACTTCTCTCATACCTAAAGACATTGAGGAAGTCCCAAAGCCAGAGGAAAGCAAAAATGATTCCGACTCCATCGTGTCGAATAGCGAAGATGAAAAGGAAGCCCAAGAATATCGGCGCATAGCAAAACGACGACGAGTTCTAACAACCATCGACAAAAATCAGCAGACTCCAGTTGCTGCTGCCCAAGAACCAATGAAAGCTCTACCTATTCCGTCTGAAGAACATCCAAAAGATCCATGCGAGGAGGCTCCCAAGACAGGAGAAGTGAGTCCAGTAGTTGCAAAGAAAAGGAGACGAAAAGAAATAGATTCATCCGAAGATGACGCAGATGAAAAGCCCAAGCGAACTCGAAAGAAAACTACAGCTACAAAGAAGAAACCTACCGCAAAGAAGGAAGCAACAAAACCAACTGCAAAGGCTAAAGCAAAAAAAGTAGTTCCGAAGACGGCAGCTCCTCGAAAGCAAACAACAAGAATTTCGAAGAAACTACAAAAAGAACAAGAGGAACTTCTGGAAGCAGACCTCGACGGAAAAGCCCCAGATCCCGAAGAGATGAAGTATACCCTTGCTCTAGAAACTAGAAATCTAAGATGTCTCCCTAGAGCAAATGTTGATGACCTTGAGCTCGCCAATTCAGTGGCAGACGATTATATTAACAAGATAAGCCATAAAATAGGAGCACCCAAGGAACTTAAAGAGAAGCTAGCTCCAGTCAACGAAAAACGTGAAGCAGCCAGACAGAAATTAAGCGAAAAGGTAGCTTCTGGAAAACTAAATGAAAACTTTGTTAGAATCAATATCCAAAAGAAGGTTTTCTGTCGTGGTAAGAAAACAGTAAATTTCTCCAAATATAAGAAGAATCAATGGAAACAGAAGAAAGCAGCCGCTTTGATGGGTCCCGAAATGAACATGGGTGGGTGTGATGGTGGCATCTTGACGTGTTTCCAGTGTGGCCAACCAGGTCACTTCGCTCAGCAGTGCAAAGTTAAAGGTGATTCCCTTTTGCCAGCTTCTGTTGAAATGGAGGATGACTGTCCATATATGACTCTGGAAGAAGCAGAGAAAATGGCTAGTCAGAGTGCAGTGGCTGTGCATAGCCGTAATTTAGATAAACTTCCAGAAGCTACAAACACACTCCTCTATAGGCAAGAAGACGATGAAGAAGAAGAAGAACAAGGAGATGAGGATGATAATGAAGGTACTGTTGATGGGGAGCTGAAAGAAGAAGAAGAAGAAGACATTGTCAATGAAATATATAAAGAAATACAAAATACAGAAGTGAAACCGGTTGAAGTCCCAACATCATCGCCGCCGCCTAAAGTGTACATAGGTCACAAGATCCCCCAGGATTTCCTTGAGAAAGCTGGCCTACTCAACGCTCCCGATGTTGTCTCTAAATCCGGAGCTATCTACGAGCTAAATCCAGACGGATCTGTCCCAACAACAACAGAAGAAGTCTATGAAGTGCTTCGCATGTTTGGCCACACCGAATTCCGCAAGGGTCAAGATCGAGCCGTCATGAGAATTCTCTCAGGCCAATCGACTTTAGTCACTCTTAGCACTGGCAGTGGAAAGTCGCTTTGCTATCAACTGCCTGCCTATTTGTACAGCCGCAAAATGGGCTCCATAACTTTAGTAATTTCGCCATTGGTTTCCCTGATGGAGGATCAAGTCCATGGAGTTCCGCATTTTCTACGAGCACACTGCTTACATACCAATCAAACTCCACAGCAACGATTGAAAATTCTCGAAATGATCAACAATGGAGAAGTTGATATATTATTGGTGTCGCCAGAGGCAGTGGTGGCTGGCGAAAAGTCGACGGGATTCGGTTCGATTTTGAGGAAATTACCGCCCATTGCATTTGCATGTATCGATGAGGCGCATTGTGTGTCCCAATGGAGTCATAATTTTCGACCCAGCTATCTGATGATTTGTAAGGTCTTGCAAAAGAATCTCGGGGTAAAGACCGTGCTGGGATTGACGGCAACAGCAACATTGCCAACTAGGACGAGTATTATCAGACATTTGGGAATTCCGGATGGCGAGAAGGGAATTATTAGTGATATTCCCCTGCCGGACAATTTGATATTGTCCGTTTCAAAAGATGCAAATAGAGACACAGCACTGATAGGATTGCTTCTGAGCAAAAGGTAAGCTTATAAAGTGAACAAAAATGTACTGTGCATCCTAAGTCCTCTTGTTTTGCAGGTTCGACGCATGCCAATCGATTATTATCTACTGCACTAGGCGTGATGAATGCGAACGCATTGCTGGCCAAATAAGAACTTACATGCAGGTAAGAAGTTACTTTAATTATCGTTGTTTGCACTTTTTACCCCCAAAAACTCGTAGGACCGAAAATCTGATAATGTACCGGCGAGTGCAAAAAAACGCAAACGCGTCAATTGGCAGGCAGAACCCTATCATGCAGGTATGCCATCATCACGTCGGCGTACGATACAAAATGCTTTTATGAAGAACGAGCTTCGCATTGTCGTGGCCACAATAGCCTTTGGTATGGGTATCAACAAACCAGACATCCGTTCTGTAATTCACTACAATATGCCGCGGAATTTCGAGAGTTATGTCCAAGAGATTGGTCGTGCGGGACGCGATGGTAAAATATCTCATTGTCACTTGTTTCTGGATTCCAAGGGTGGCGATCAGAACGAGCTACGTCGACATATATTTGCCAATTCCATTGATAGACACGTGATACGCAAATTATTGCAGAAATTATTTATTCCTTGTTCGTGTGATAAAAATTTTAAAAAGAAGTTTGTTCTGTCTTTGAAAATTTTCTCTATTTGGTTGACGTTGACTTTTTTATTTTTCATAGTGATTTTGTAAATGAGCATAAGGATGAAATCAAGGCGTCCCAAGACATCGATTGGGATGAGGATATGTTTGACACTGATGATAAACCAATAACAGATGGACTTTTGAAATCAAGTGATAAAAAACAACCACGAAAAAGAATCTGTCCAGGTCATGAAATTGGAATTTCAATTGAGAAAACAGTCCAAGCCTTGGACATCCCAGAAGAGAACATATCAACACTTCTGTGCTATTTGGAATTGGATTGTCGTTGGGGTATAAATGTGCTTAGCTCAGCTTATATAATGTGCAAAGTTGTATCTTATGGAGGAGCCAAATATTTAAAGTAAGAAAAGTCCTACCTACATTATTCACATTGATGTTATGGTTTATTTAATATAATTTTAGACATGCAGCTAAAGATTGTCCTCCACTGGCAATGGCCATAGCCTTGCAATTGAAAAACAAAACCTTCAAAGAGGACAGTAACACTATTGAATTTTCTGTGATTGATATTGCTGCGGCAATTGGATGGAATAGTGGAGTTGTTAAATACCAATTGAAGAATCTTGAATGGATGACACGTGAGTTTTCGTTATCTTTTCATTTTAGAAATCAGTTATTTTAAATGTTTTTAATTTCAGAAAATGGCCTTCCAAAGAGATCTCCATTAACCGTTTCATATTTCGATTTGGGCTTCAGAGTGAAATCGCCTGGAGATTTTACATTGGACGAGATAGATGAAGCCCTTGATTCTCTTTATAGTCGTTCTGTGACACAAGAGAAGACACAGTTAATTCAGGTATGTGTATATTGTCAAATTGATAAAGTATGATTTTTATTATGTTGTTTTTATTTTCGTTTTACAGTTACAATATGTATTCCAAGGTCTTTCATCGGTTTCCTATAAATCTTATATACCCTGCACAACTGAAAATTTCCCTGAAGAGAATTCAGAAAAGTTAAAAGTGATTATTCGTGATTATTTCCAAAATGATTATCCCAAAGATTTGGTTCTTGATGTTGAGGTTTGTTTTTTTTACTATATTTTTGTACTCTTTTTAATTGTTTATATTGTTTTTTTTTTAAGGAATCTACTGTAACCGATGATGATATAAGTGGGGATATTTACTCAATAATAAATATGTATCCGGATAATACATTTACTGGAAGGAATATAGCTCGAATCTTCCATGGTATACAAAGTCCTAATTTCCCAGCTGTTATATGGGGACGATGTAAATATTGGAGAGCTCATTCAAAGACAGACTTTAATAGAATTGTTAAGCTAGCTAATTTAATTATTGTTAAGATGAGAACTTAGAGTTTTTATATGTTTATAATGTTCTTAGTGTAAAATGTTTTATATAGGAGAAAACTAAAAATATTTAATTTAAACTTTTGAAGTTTCCTTATTTCGGTCTGAGTACTTTCCAAACGTGATACAAACAAAAAACAGGAAAGGCAAAAACATTAACTAACGGAATAGGAACTTAATTGGAATTAAAGACATTCAAGCCCAGCTCGGGCAAAAGTTCTTCAAAAATTAAATTGAACATAAAAGCGATTAAGCACCACTAAAGGAGTCTGATGATCGGGTTGGCCCCCGTGAAATAGCTATAACTCCAGCCTATGAACTTGGTGGTAGCACACACAAGTTGTTGTTGTTTCATACTAAATTTTTAATTAAAGACATTTTTATTTGCAGGTTTTTGAATACCCATTAGAAAACACCTTGGGTGACATTCCGTAAAAAAAAAAAACGAAAGTTTTCGCGAACTTTTACCTTCATACAACTCAAAAAGCGAACAAATGCAATTGAAAGAGTTGTAGGATCTCATTCTTTTGGTATTTGAAAAACAAAGTACTGTTTTCATTTCACATTTATAGAATCTGAACCAAACGAGAAAACACATGGACACATGGAACACCACCAAGTGGAAGAAAAAAATGTTTCACTCTGATGGTACCCCAAATACTAAAGATTCTAAGAGATACTCTAATGGCTCGAGTACACCTAATCCGTCATTAGCTGAATTTTGCTCGAGCGTTGTCGGCCGATCGAACCAAATATATAAAAAGAAAAGAGAGCGCGAACACCACTGAAAGCGACATTGTCCTATGACGCCCGATAGTAACCGATCAATCGACGTAATCCAAACATGTTTGGATTTTTCGTCAGTTGTCGGGTCAATTCATACCATAAACTTATAATAACAGAGACATTGCTAAACAGCTATGGGCCGAAGTTTCTTAAGAGATGGAACTGACTGTTCCAGATATAAAGAAAAAATGGAGTATTTTAAGGGACCAATTCTGAAAAGAGTACACCAAGTGCAATGGAGCTGGAAGATCTGGTGCTGCGGCCGAAAACAAAAAGTCTTGTTGGGCTTACTATGACTCACTTTTATTTTTAGCAAAACAAATGAAATAGGGAGTCCCAGCCAAAAAGATGATACGGAACCGTAACCGGTTTCAGGTATTTTAGAACCTCAACTAGAGGTATCACAGCCTGCTTCCCCGCCGTTCTCGCAGCCGGCAACCTCAACAGAATCCCGACCTGAGATACCCAAATCACGACAACATAAAAAAAAACTATGAAAAATCGGTGCCTATTACTCAAAATCAATGTTTTACTTATCAAAAATTTGGAAGGTTTATGAAAAGAAACAATTAACGTAACGTCGATCAAGAATTCTTTAGATTGATATTTGATGGGTTGTAATTTCAAATCTTCAGTTGTTTTCTTTGCATAAATATTTCATTAACCCATACACAGCGACGACGTCTTATACATACGTTGACGCATTAAATGACGGTATGAGTTTTGAAAATATAAATTTCTTTGAAATCTTCCATTAAAAAAAATTATTACTTTTACATTCAAGCTTCACAAATTCAGACTCCAGACCGATATAGTCCGCGGTCGGAAGCAGTGTATGCAGTCGAACGTCCGAGACGGTCGTCCAAATTGTTCCGACCCGATATCGGCCGATAATTCGGTTTTAGTGTTATCGAGCCGTTAGAGGAATATCTGTAAATTGATGGTCTCCTCGAGATCCAATAGGTCTTAATCTTACAGAGCACTTATCCCAAACATAATTAATTCACTTATAACACTTTTCGAACTCTCACGAGTACAATTTGCGACACACATATTTATGGTGGGAAAATGAAATTTAGAAACGTTTATTCTTTTGCACTTTCACTTGCTAGATTGAGTTTGGCCTATTGGGAGAAAACTAGTCCTCTAAAAACTATCGATATCATAAATTCCATAACAAACTTTCCTATTTCAAATTTTTGAAGGCTCAAAAGTTCCGTGTGTAAAACATGGGTTCGGTATTTAAATGTGAAAGACCACTGTTTTGTCGATCAGTTGAACCACAAAGATACAAACACGTAGAATTTCAATAGAAAAAACGAACAAGCAATGGGAAAGAAGAGTAAACTCGGTACATGGGTTCCTTAAAATTTGAAAGACATCGAGAAGAAAATTACGATCACTTGGGTAATATCACGCATGGAAATTATTTGTGAGTGAACGGATTTATCTTGATAACTGAAGAAAGAAACTTAACATTTATCTAGCGAAGCTGGTCCTTCAGCACCAAGGCCGAATTACTTTATCAAGATAAATAGCGTTCTGTGTCTGCTGGAACCAGACCATTTACACACAACGCTATCGCTAAGAATGATTAAACTAGATGACTAAACGATGTTGTTACACGACAGTAAGTTTGTCCCACGCAGCAAAAACCGTCAAAGATTTCTAATGCATGGCTTGTGACATCCTGATGCGTCCGATGTGTTCCAATCCATTTGAGTTTATCCCTTTTGTATCAATGGGTTTTCTTTCACAATTTAAATGGCTATTAATTAAATGAAATTGATTAGTTTCTCTTGAAAGTTATGTTATACTTTTTTAGGTTTGATACAGAAAGCGGTTAATGAAACGAAAACAAAGTCCAAAGAAGGGTTCAACAACAACTAGTGACACTTCTCGTTCAAAACATTTCCATCGGCACATATAACTTAGAGGTAGTTAAGGAATTTGTCTTCTCTGTGATCAAACGAAAAATTGCTCTTGCTAACCGCTGTTTCTTGAGCTTTGAAAGTAACTCAGGAGCCAAGGCTTCTCTCGAACAACCAAAAGTGACGAAATATAAAACACTGATCATTTACCATGACAAAAGAGAATGGATGAAAATACCAGATGAAGAATAAGAATGAGGGGTTCGGGCTGTATAGCGACGAAAAATTACTCATGGATAAAAGTCCAATGTATGAGATGGTTGAGTGACGAACCACGCATTAAAACCAACGCTCCGACCCTAAAAGTCTTCGAATCCAAACCCATAGGACAGTGTATTAGAGGAAAGCTGTAGATCGTTGAAAAGTGACATCACCTAACATACAGTGCGCAAGTGGAGACATCTAGATAGGAACCGAGTTACATGACTTTAACATCAAACCGAAGGTATTCGTTTAATCTATTTTAAACTTAGTTACTTCATTCTATAACCTTTCTTGATGTTAATTTAAAAGCATTACTTAAAAGTTTTTATTGTACCTTTTTGTTCATTGGAATGACTGGAAAACTTTTACGATTAGTAAGCTAAACCATTACTGAACTGAATCAATGCCATATTATTGAGAAAAAAAGCTAATTCTCTTCTACTTTTAGCATAATTAATTTTGTTTTATTTTTATTATTACATATTTCATTAATAGAGGTACAATATTATTTTTAATCTTGTTGTTTTGTTTTATATTATTATTTCTTTTGTCTTTAAAAACTATCCCAGCAAGTAAACATTATAATTTTGTTTTCTTTTCATTTTTGAAATTGGTATTTTTTTCTGATATATTTTGAGTAAATTGCAGCTTTTTGAAAAAGCAAAACAGTACAAAAAACATTTTATAACATTTTTGCGTTCTTTGCTGCTCTTATTTAATTATTAATATGTTTCACTTTTTTTTTTAACTTCAATTGAGCTTTATAATACCTAATATTGTTTTGCTTTTTTATTTTCGCAAGAAAAAAAAAAATAAACAAATTGGGTGTGCAGCCAAAAAATAAAAAAAAACAACAAATATTCTTCACTATTATTAACATTGTTTTGTTTTTCTTTTTTTATACTAATTTACTAGACATATTCTTAATGTTAAGAGAGAAAAAGCTTAGGAATATAAATTATTAAATTGTTTACACTGGATTATTATAAATTTTAATGACAACTTTTTTCTTCTAAATAAAATTACACGCTCTTATTTTTGCTTAAAAATAAAACAAAAACTACTCAATCGTCTTAATCGCGACTGGCACTTTAAACAGAAGAAGCTTTAATTTTACATTTTTAATAATTTTTATTTGAATATTTATTTTGTTTTATGTTTTTTTTTTTAATATATTTATTAGAATTGAGAAAATATATATTTTGCTTTGCAGTACATCATTTTTTAAATTATTTCCTCTCTTCTCAGTTCCGTTATGCTTACAAAAAAATGTCGATAGATGTTTTTACTAGGGTTTATGTCCTCTCGCTCTTTTATGTTTGTTGGTTTTGTTTTGTTTTGTTTTTTTTTTTTATTAAATTTCTTTTATGGAGAATCGTTCGTTTACTTTCCGTGTGTGTTGTTGTGTGTGTTTCTAGGTTTTAATTGTAAATAAAATTAATATAAAAACGTCCACCCAATATAAGTGCAATTAGACAGACGCCGTTCCTAAGATTAAGTTTTGATTTTATATATCACTTGAGGCAGCACTCGAAGTATGTCTCGCCAATGAAGTTACCACGCATGGCTTTCGAGACATTGTGTTCAAAGAGCCTTCGGTTGTTTTGCAAGACATCGGCTGCTTCTTTGTTCAGTGGATCTTCTGGATTTGGTTCCTAAAAAGAAAAAGCAACAAATAAAATTTAAAAAAACACTTTTTTTTATTAGCTACTAACCAAGAACAAATATTGTAGCCCATACACAATTGAATTAATTGTCAAAACTGGATTCCAGTCTTCACGTAGAATGTTTAAGCAGACATTTCCTTCCAAATCGATGTTCGGATGATAAACTTGGGTAGCACACTTAACCTTTGGCGGTTCATGAGGATAGTTCGGTCCGACCCGGAAGTTAAACACAAATCTTCCATTTTTGTAGAAGCCCTCGTCGGGGCAAATTATAAGTTTAAAGTTAAGAAGATCATCTGGATCGGGAAAATCAGTTGCGCAGGTCTTTGGAAGGTTTAGCTCGTTTATATCTAAAATAGAAATATATTGTTTTTTTTTATAAATGACAACAAAGTGTAAACGATTCAATGTAAGCAAATTGGTTTAAGTATAAATATGAGTGTGAGGTGGAAAGTGACCGTCCTGACCAAGAGATTGAGCCGCCAGGTTTACTTTTGAAGTGGTGTCCTACAGTACCATTCCTAACTAGCTTGTATGTACAGTATTAGTCCGATCGCTATGTTAGTTTAAGTTTGAGAGCACACTAAGCGAGACGCCTCTGTTGTTTTCGTGAAAATGGAAACGAAATGTTGTATGACATATTTTGTCATATGGATCGATTGTGTGGTGGCGCTTAACACAACAAACAACATCGACAAACTAAAGAAGGTTCAAAGAATAGCTAGTGTCGGCACTACAGGGCCCTTCGATCCTGTCCAACAGGTGCCTTAAATGGTATTTTGTACCTCTTACCATTAGGTCTACAAATTAAATACATATTTATTATCGTGCAGCCCGTTAAGAATTAAAGAATCAAGCTGTGGATTTTTTAGACCCTATGAGCATGGAAACATTAATGAACTGATTCCAGCGGATATTTTTGCGACAGGCACCGAATTCTGCACCCCTGCACTTCAATATGGATTTAAAAGAGTTATTTTTCTTGCCAGAACGGATTGGAGGGATTGCATGGTTACTTAAATTTCACTATCTGACGGGTCGAAGATGGAGTGTTAGGTCGGAAATCTTTTGCGGGTTCTTAAATTTCTTTAAGTCTTTTCGGGTACCTGATTTTGCCAGTGTATTATATTCGACTTATATTTTTCTGACAGAATCTAACCACATGTAAATCAGTCTCACAGACTGTTTTATAACCAGCAAGAATTGGCCTATCTAAAGCAAAAACCGTTCTATTGACCCAAAGCAAAGTTGGGCATCCCTCGCAAAAAAACTGTGATTAATTGCTCTGTGTCTTGTTCTTGTTCTCACTACAAAATCTACAGATAGAACTGCTTTTCAAAACTAAGATACTGAGATGTCTATTTAGCTTGTAGTGACTAATAAGGAGACCAGTTAATAATCTTAGATGATATGATTCAAGCTAAAAATCGTTTATGATTGTATTTCCCAAGTAGTAATTTATCCTTTTTCAACCTGAGGAGTTCATACCAAAGTTTTGACATTTTAATCTCCACTTTCGATTTGATTATATTATAGATCACATTTTTACACGCTGAATAGATCTCTGGACACGTTAGGAGGGGTGTAGTTTCTCACACTTAAGCTAAAGAATCTACTATTTCATTAGTCTGGACTCCAAAGTGCCACAGTACCCAAAGAAGAAGTAAGACTTTATTATATCAGCTCATTTAGTCTACCAAAGCAGTCCCACAACCACTTTTAAGCTGATACAACAAGCTCGTATTAGGTTAAGTGAGAGTGGTACTAATTCGAAAATCAACTCACTTAGACAAGTAGTTATTTCTTTGGGATAACAAATAGATCTGAAGATATTTCTTACTTGTAAACCGTATTGGACTTTTTGCTTTATCTCTTTCGAAAAATATTCTAGTATCCTGAATCTCCCTGGACTGTTTTTTTTTTCATAAGTTCGACGGCTTTCAACAATTATCAGTGCTCATTGTCAGCAATATCATAATAAAAAGCAATTTTTTCCTTGGGTAATACGAGTAATGTCCAATTTTGCGTCATAGCATACGCGGGAGGCTCTACTTTTCTGTTCAATTTGAAAAAATCGGCTTTTGAATGACATGGAATGCTTGAGAGGGCCTATTAGGACAGTTCCTTATCGGAAATGACGTGCATGGATTAGTTTAAAGATCAAAGGCAATTTTGACCTGCAGGAAGGTTGAGGACCATCAATTACATTTCCTTTTATTATTATTATTGTAGTACCCGTAGCGTGATGGTTAGTGCGTTGGACTGTCATGCAAGGGGTCTTGGGTTCAATCCCTGCCTGTGCCACCTAACTTTTCACGGGTACTGCCTCTTGCGAGGAATTGACAAATCCTCCAAGAGTAATTCTTGTCATGAAAAGTTACTTACTTAAGGTGGCGCTACAGTCCGGGGCGGACCTGGGCCTCAACCAACATGCGTCTCCAGCCAGCTCGGTCCCTAGCTAGCTGTCTCCAGTTTCGCACGCCAAGTTGGTTGAGGTCCTCACCCACCTGAGTGCGCCACCTGAGTCGCGGTCTTCCTCTACTGCGCCGTCCCTCGGGATTGGATTCGAAGACCTTCCGGGCTGGAGCGTTGATGTCCATTCGCTCTACATGACCCAGCCATCTAAGCCGTTGGACTTTTATTCTGCTAACTAGGTCAGTGTCGCTGTACAGCCCGTACAGTTCGTCGTTAAATCTTCTCCTCCATTCTCCATCTATACGTACGGGACCAAAAATCACCCGAAGAATTTTTCTCTCGAAGCATCCTAAGACGTTCTCATCTTTCTTTGTCATGAAAAGTGCTTTCTCAAATAAGCCGTTCGCATTCGGCATATAAACTGTAGGTCCCTTCCATCTCTGACAACATTACTCGCACACAGGAATGGTTGAGAGTTGTAAGTCACTAGGCTCTGGTTCTTCATGGACTGTTGCGCCACCTAATTTATTTATTTTTATTGTATTTATTATTATATATTTATTAAACAAGTAATAAATTACATGCTAATATAAAATTATTGAGCTTCTAGCTGCAAAGGCCTACCGCTCTATAATTAATTTTACACACATACAATTATATAATGGTTTCAATTCCTAAGAGAATATCATTGATCTTAATTATATTTGACAAACTTGGGTATCTCAGCGTTTGGATGATGGCGTTTCCATTTAGAATTTTCTCAATGATTGGCTTAGTTCTGTTGCAGTTTTGGAGCAGGTGTTGGAGCTCAGATGTAGTATTGCAGGTAGGACAAATGGGAGGAGGTTCTTTTTTAAGGAGGTGGGAGGTGGGTGGCAGAGGTATGGCCAAGTCGTAGTCGGATAATTTTTTATTTTTGATTTTTTGCTGTTTGTAGGGTATATAGGTTTTGATTTTGTTGGATTCACTCCTACATAGTGTTTGTTGATTGTATATTCTCAATTCGTTTTCTTGGGTGCTGGTCAGTTTTCTTGTGAGGTTCTTCACAAGATCATTCTTGGTGTAAATATTATAGAGGTAGGTTGGTGACTTGCTTGCAAGGCTGGCGGCTTTATCCGCAAGGTGTCCAGGGGTCCACAATAGTTTTATGTGGTGGTTTGAATTTACCAATAAGGAGAGGATGTTGTTGATGAAATTGGTGAAGTTGTTGTTTATATTTTTGACAGCTTTGATCGTAGAGAGACTGTCTGTACATATAACCTGCTTATTTCCTTTTTTTAAAGCCTCTTGAATGGCAGTAAAAATGACAAAGGCTTCAGCAGTTAAAATGGATGCGGTTTGTGGAAGTAATCTAAAAAGTATCGTGCTACCGTCTTCATTTTATTGCAAAGATTGTAGTCTCTGAGGTTTTTGACCCATCGGTAAAAGTGAATCTCCAGCTTTTAGACTTGAGCTCAGAAGAAATCCTTAGAAAAATCTTGCGATATATCTCGACGTTTGTATGTTTTTTCCTTTGAGATGCGAGGTTCATTATAAAGGAATTGGAGTCGATGAGCCAAGGAGGTTCCAGTAGAGCAGAAGTTTTTGTTTTTAACAACTCTTGATTTGGAAATTCAGAGTTACCAGATTAAAGTATGGTTAAAATGGCTGATGGTGTCTTGTAATTTCTTTTTTGGTTCAGTGTTAAGTTGACTTCTTTGTCAATTATCGAGTTCGACGAAAATACCAGTTTAGCATATAGTTTATATATGATTTTTTCTCTTCGCTCTTCAAAAGTAGGGAGGTCAGCCTCTGCCTCTCTTTTAAAAGAGGACAATATGCAGAAATTTCTTGCTGGAAGGATGAAGAATCAGGCGGGAAAATGTAAAAAAAAAAGAAAAATAACATAACATAGTAACAATTTTTTCGAGATTTGTTCATTCTTGATTTATGTTCATGCTATTATGTCATGATCCCGTTTCTGTACATGGGCCACTTTTTCGCTAAGCAGCACTTCAATTATTACATTTTGTTTTTGGCGTGGTATCCAAAAATATCCCGAAAGATGGAAGAAATATTTACCTAGTGAAAGAAAGTCCTTTGAATAAATTTGCTTTTGATTTCATGGGGCAGGATACATGCATAGTAGGTAAACCAACTTATGTTGGTTTATTTGTATGTTCATACAAATTATTGGTATAAACTCCAAGTCAAATTGCATGACTCGCTTTTTAGCAGTGTCTAGTTGAAACACCTATAATGCAACTAATATTCAATTTACACATTTCGAACGCTTGGCATAAATACAGATTTATTTTTTCGTCTGGCAGACAGGCGGCAATGTTTTTCTATGTTTTTTATGCTTTGCATAAATTAACATATGTATATGTAGCTAACAGGCTATACCGATATTAGATTTATTACTAACATAGAATAAAATAGTTCCGCTTTTTTTAACATAACACTCTTTGTTTGCAAACATTTATTTATGCTCCCAGAAGTACTATTATTGACATTTCATTTAGGGATTGCGGGAAAAGCCATTTGCTTCAAAACCATTTTAAGTCATTTAAGGTATTTTTATTAAGATATTAATACAACTATTCAAATTTTAAACTTACTTACGATCATTTTTAAACAAAAAACCATTGAAACAATAGGCTTATTTAGGGTTCAATGACCAGTCATAGAGATTTTGATTTACATGTCAAATTACACAGGTGGTGTGTTCGTGCTGTAGTAATTTGGGCACAACTTTATCCACCTTACTTTATTACTGGCAGTGACAGCACAAAAGATTTAAAAACACCATGATTGAGCTTCTACTTAACTAAAACAAGGCTTCACTCTACCAATTGTTGTTTTAATAAAAAAAAAAGAAAACAAATTCCTTGAGACAACATTGAATTTCAAGGCCAAACGTCTCTACCTTGACGTCCCAAAACTTACATACATTCTCAAAAGTAATTATTGAAATATAATATTAATATTGTAATTAAAGAAAACACAAATTATATATATTTACCCTTCTGTATACGCAATTGTGCAGCAGAGGCTTTTTTCTGCGGACCCGACTTGGAAGTTTGATCACCATCCTTTTTTTGTTGTTTCAACGAAAACAATTTGATCATTTTTCCTCAATCTATATGTACTCACTTTGGCCCGGAATTATTTGCAATCGGTTTTGTATGTTTCAGAATGTATTCCAATTGCTTTTTATTTTATCAAAATCTCTTTGGAGATGGACAAATTTGCAAAAATAAATCTTACAACAAATTCCACGGACACGGAGGAGAATTACCAAACGAATTTGATGTAGAATATTGCCAAAAAGCCAAGTAGATGGCTGACAAAAAAGTGAATAATTTTTGACAAATAAAATAATGGACTACTTCAGTAGGTTTTATTTAATGAAATTATGAAAGTGTTCAGCAGCGAAATGGTTATCGAAATAAGGTTGGTAGTTGACTTGGCATGGACTTAATCGGACTTTCCACTCATTTTTTTTTTTTTAATCTGTTTACATTTCTATGTCTTTACAAACAGTAAATAGCAGTACATAAAATGTTCAATAAAAGTTCAGTGGTGAAAGTGTACACGTAACGTTATTCAATTAAAGACCTTTTCCAAATTACTTAATATGGCAACTTGAGACTAGTACTCAATTACACAACGTTATTTAAAGCTTGATTACATATTCCGGTTTTGAAAAAAGTACAATATTCAGCAAAAATTAGTATCTTTCGTAATTAAAAATCTTCATATACATAGTTTATATTTATTGGACGAAGAATGTCATACGATTTTAAACAAAAAACACACCTAAACAAAGTGAAAAAGGAGTCACGCCGTAGGAAATCATTATCTCTGGAAATAGAAATTACTGCTTGTTTGTTTTTAACTTCTTTGTGCTTCACAATTGTTTCTCTTATATTTGTTACGTGTTCTCTCTAATTGTAACTCGCCCATCTAATTTTAATTCCTTTTATAAAAATCAATAAATTTCTGGTTTCAGAAAAATTACCCCTCCGACTTGCACGGGCTTGTTTAACGGCATTGAACGTGTTCAAAAATTGACACATCTGACAGTTTACGCTTGACATAACAAACTTCAATTCCAGCGAATTTGTTTTGATTTTTGTTTTACGAAGGCACGTTGCTGTGTTTTTGCAAATATAATCATTGGTTTCAGTTCATATTTACTGAAAAAACAATAATGTCCAGTGTACCTGATATAGCAAAGGAAGCTGTGCTTAAGTCGAGTTCTGACATTCCAATCGAATCAAGTGTTGTCCAAGGCTATGAATGGAATAATGGAGTTGATTACTCAGCTCTCCTACAGTCCTACGTCAACACAGGCTTTCAAGCGACAAATCTTGGTCTAGCTATTAAGGAAATCGATAAAATGGTAAGAGTATAACTATAACAAATAATCAGCTCCTTGAAATGAAAACAATATCATACTCAGCTTGACTGCAGATCGAAGAAATTAGATGCCGACCAAGAAGATATTCATGAGTCAGATGAATTTATAAAAAGAAAACATAATTGCACCATTTTTCTAGGATTCACTTCGAATTTAGTATCATCTGGGATGCGAGAAACACTTAGATTCTTGGTGGAACATAAAATGGTTGATTGTATCGTTACAACAGCCGGCGGCGTGGAGGAAGACTTCATTAAGTGTTTAGCTCCAACCTATATGGGTGAGTGAACCAAATACAAATCTGTTTGAAATTCTTATATTAAATCTACTCGGTTAGGATCTTTTGAACTTGAGGGGAAAAAATTACGAGAAAAAGGAATCAATCGAATTGGTAATCTTCTAGTTCCCAATGATAACTATTGTAAATTTGAAGATTGGCTAATGCCTCTTCTAACCGAAATGCTCGAGGAGCAGAAAGAAAAAAACATTATCTGGTCACCATCGAAGATAATCCAACGACTTGGTGAGAGAATAAATGATCCTTCGTCAATCTACTATTGGGCAGCGAAGAACAAAATCCCTGTTTTTAGCCCAGCTCTGACCGATGGAAGCCTTGGTGATATGATGTATTTCCATTCATTTCGCAATCCTGGCTTAGTTGTTGATATTGTATCCGATTTAAGACGACTTAATACAATGGCAGTTAAGGCCATAAACTCGGGAATGATCATTGTTGGTGGTGGAGTGATTAAACATCATATTTGCAATGCCAACTTGATGCGAAATGGTGCCGATTACTCTGTCTTCATTAATACAGCTTCAGAATTTGATGGTAGCGATAGTGGTGCACGTCCCGATGAAGCTGTTTCATGGGGTAAAATAAAAAAGGATGCTAATCCGGTTAAAGTTTATGCCGAAGCTAGTTTAGTATTTCCTCTAATAGTGGGCGAAACATTTGCTAAAAGACATTTTAAAAATAAAAATGATAAATGAAATTAAGTGAAGTTCTTTTTTTCTTAGTTTTTGAATGAACACAATAATAAAGGTTATTTTACTTGGTTGTGTTATAATGTGAAATGGTGGTTCCCAATCTGTAGACTCTTCTATTACCTATGTACATGTCTACATATTCTACTACAATAAAATTATTGTTTTCATCGAGTATTGACGCTACCGTTGGATTTTGGTCTGAAAAACTTCTATGTTCAAGAAAATGGCGCACCTTGTTATATCGCAGCAGTACAATCAAGTTTTTGTAGAGCAGGTTTCCAAGGATTTGGAGTGGTAGATTTATTTAAAATGTAATATTTATTCCAGCAAGCCGAAAAACATCGACGAACTCAAAGCCGAAAAACATCGACGAGTTGAAAAAGCTATCATGACGAAATGCTGGGCAATTTTATGCAGAATGCCAAAAAAAAAAAAATGATTTGTCTGTATCAAATGTAGGTGGTCAAATAATGAGAAGGATTTGGCGTATTAGATACTTCAATACAGATAGATATGAAACAGATGACGGGGTCAGTTCAGGCGTGTATTCCGACAGAATCACCCCTATTACCGATGTCGTAAACGACAGTAAAATATACGACACGACACAATCTGCATTCCATAAGTCGTTTTCAGCTTTTGTCACTCGTTTTGTTGTCGTGTGTAAACGTCAAGTGTGTTAAACGCTCTAATTCAGCATTCTGTAAGACGAAAAGAAACGAGGACAATGAAAAAAACGACGGTATCTCTCGTTTGAAAATTTGCTCACGACGAAGAAATGGAAGTTCGCAAATCTGTAAGTTTCCTTGTTAAATAATTTATTTTATGGAATTTATTAGTACTTTATTTGCGATAAATAAAAAATAAATATTTTTACACATTTTCGGTTAAAATTAACAAAGCAAAACCAATTCGAGGCGCTTGTCCAGCTGATGGAAAGCAACGAGCAGTTGGCTACGGGATTTTTGAAATGTATAAACAAAGCCGATTTTAAAAAAGAATGGAATGTAATAGCTGATAAACTCAACAGCAAAGGTCCTCCAATAAGAGATGGCTTTTTCAGGTTTGGGCTGACTTTGAATTTAAAGTAAAAAAAAATGTTCAGAACAACAAAAAAGAAGTGAAAGGAAATGGAGGAGGGCCAAACCAATTGCACATCCTATCTGCGCTTGAGGATGCTGTTGCAAATCTACTTAAATATAAACAGATGGTTAAGCCCGAGTGGAAATGCAATTGGTGTATCGCAGCTCCCAACCACTTCAACGTCTTCATCATCCGGACATATGTATGTACATACATAAGTCAAAGCAAATTCAGGCTACAAATGCAGATGCCGCGCTTCACTGTCCTATTTGCAGCCCCGTCGAGAGGGGGGAAACCCCCCGGGCCCGGGATTTTCTAGGGGCCCGTAAAATTGAAAGCAATGAGGAGTGTTTTTTTTCAATGTAGGTAGTCTAAATTCATCATCAACATACCTATTCCCACTTATTTTTAGGGGGACGAAAATTTAAAATCATTCATGCTTTCGCAATCGGGCCCCTGTTTGCATGTTATCTACCAATCTTTCAGTCACAAGCTTGCCGATCTGGTCCCCTGATTATTATTGGCGTACATTTTTGTTTATATTTACTGAAAAATTGGGCAACCCCGAACTATTGAAAGAATTGTTTCGCTTTTCTTACTTAATTTAACGTAAATTTTAAAAAATTTTATTCAATTTAAAAAAATTTCAAAAAACAAAAAATTATTATTTCCGTTAATTCCAACCAATTTCATGCTATTCGTAATTGAAATTACAACGTACCATATCAGTAGACATGAACTTTAAAAAAAAATGGTAAATATGGGGGGCCCGAGATTTTTCCAATTAATTGTGCCTTTGCAATATTTCGCTCTCTACCTTCTTCACCATTGTCACCATTTCAACACTTATCATTTTAATAATGTATTTATTTGGTAATAATTTAATAAAAACACATTTGTTGAATATCGAGTAATGAAATGATTTAGAATTTGATTTCAGTTTGACAGATCTCTGATACATCTTCATCGTTTAAAAATCTGCTACAAAATAGTCGCGTCGAAAAAGTTATAGAATGCCACTTAGAAAACGGCACGACAGAGAATACGAGAGTCGTCGAAAAAACGAGACGACATCGGTAATAGGCATGAATAAATCTTTGTCTTTCTTTTGGTCTTCCAAACCACTGTAGCGTGTCCAGGCTGAAAGAAAACGTGTCGCTACCACGCTACTGAAAACTACTACTAAACGCATCTACTCAGATAGTCAAGCTGCCATAAAATCATTGGACTCTGTCTCAATAACAGTCCGAAACTTTCAATCATCTCTTGTGGAGAGACGGCAGATTAGTTCAATATTCACCTTATTTGGGTGCCTGGTCATAGAGAAATCCCAGGAAAATGCAAACTTATTGAACTTTTAAAAAATAGAACAATTTAACAAATTCAACATCGGTATAACCTTAGCAATTTGTAAGCTTATACTAAAGCATTATACCATAAAGAAAGCAAACCACGGATGGACTAACACCACCAACTGTCTGTATACTAAACTAATTTGGCCAATGCTTGATGCATTTCTGTTGGTAAATTGTACGTTAGCTTCGTTAAAGGTGTCCTTACAAAACATTTCCTAATTGGTAGACATGCTTTTTGACTTGAAACCACCTGCAAACGATTTTTGCAGAAGCTGCATGGATCAGGAAGAAGAAGAGGAGACAGTGTCTTACCTTCTACGTTCAAAATCACTGCCCTAAGGAGATTTTTACCACAATGATACTCGTGATCTAAGAAATTTTGACATTTTTAGTGTCTCAAACGTTTCTTAGCATCAATTGGTTTTAAACAGTAAGGCAGATCTTCAGATCCATGTGGTATCACAACGGGCCAACTATTGGTCAAAAAAAACTCTTGAAACACAAAATTATCTTTACTTTGAATCCAATCTTTCAAATGCTATGTACCTAAAAACGTGCACAACTGAAATAAAATATATTTATGTACTAAATAAATGTTCATTATAAAAACACTCTTTCGAAATAAAGTTAATATTTTAAATTTTTTGTATATATTTATTTTTCTTGTTTATTTCTATTTTTAATAAAACTTTAATCAAAAACATAAAAAAAAAGACAAACAAAAAGAAGAAAACAAAAACGAGCATTAATCAAGTTATTACAGTGTCAATAATAATAATAATAATAATTATAATTATAATATAGTTTTTCGACTTCTCGTTTTGTTCGTTTCAAATCTCTCGTTCTGTTTTGTTTTTTCCTTCATCTCTTTTCCTTAATACTTCATTATTTATGAATAGTTATATTTTGTTAAACTTATGTATTTTATTATTTTGTTTTGTTTTGTTTTACTTAATTTGTTGCTTTAAATAATTTAAATTTTCAAAAATTCTATTATCTAATTTTTTTAAACTAATCATAATTAAATTGCTACAAGTTTATTTTTATTGATTTTATTTACAAAAATAGTACACGCACATACAATACTATAACGAACAAATTTGTTAAAAGGAAAAATAAAAATAAAAAATTTAAAATATAATAGAAGAAGACAAGTTTCACGTTGGTTATGAGTTTTTGTTCTTCTGGAACCGTGAGTATTTTTCTTTGTGGATAGAATTAATTATATTATGTTAGGATATTAATGTACTTCAGTTATGAAAACTTATGTAGGTATTTTTTGTTTTTCTGTCTTTAATTTGTTATATTTTTTTTTTGTTTGTTTAATTTTTATATGAAAACATTTAACGTGAAAACTTTTGTTAGATATAATCACATACATACATACATAATTTAAAATTTATTCATTAAATTGTTGTTGTTTTGTTTTTCTATTTCTTTTTCTTTTTGATTAAATTCTATGTTTATATTTATTTATATAATGCTAATTTTTTGTTTTTATTTGTATATTTGTTTGTTTATCAAGCCCATTTTTATTATTATTATTATTATTTTTTTTTTAATTTGGAGAAGTATTTTGAGAATGAGTAATATAAATAATTAATTTTATGAGTTATTTGGGTATGAAAGAATAATGTAAATAGATTTTTGTATTACATACTGTTTTTTTTTTTTTTTGAATTTAAGCCCGAAAAGATGTGGTATTTGTAGGGCTTATTTAATTTTAGCTTTATCTTAGAGGAATATATGTTTTGTTCTTTTGGCTGGATGAAGATGTATAGTGTCGTTTTTAATCATGGCTAAGCATTAAAAATGGTTCGGCAAATGGTTGATATCATACTGCTCAAATAGTAACAAGGCCACTACCTATCAGTGACTTAATTGGAGAGAGTACCTGTTCTGGTGTCATATGACCAAGGATAGGATTTTACTAACTTTGCCTTTTTTTTTTGGTCAAACGGAAGATGAAATCAAATGTTCCAAGCCCTGGTGATTGCAAATATATGTATTTTATTTTGCCTTTTTATACCATAATTGCCTTTTTTTGCATTTCTTCGCCATTGTTGCCTTTTTCTGCCTTATTTGCTTTTTTATTAAATTTTGTTAAGAAATATCTAATAATTGGTTTAGCATTAAAAGAAATGCGAACATTTTCGCATACCGTTGAGAATCTCTAGTTAAAAACCTAGCTTTTTGACGATTCGATGCGATTGTTGTAGCCCGATGAGCTTAAGAGAGAAAAGGTTTTGTTTTTCGTAACAGACGCTGCACCGTATAAATGAAGAAGAGTGGCAAAACTCTGCAAGGGTTATACTCGAAAATGGTTCACGTAACTTGCGTCACTCACGGTGTAAACAGATTCGTGAAAGCATACGCAGTCACTACTCAAAAGTTGACTCCTTCGTGTCGAACTTGAAAAAAGTATTTCTGAAGAGTCCATCTCGGATTGCTATTATTAAGGATATGGAACCTGAATTGCCACTGCCACCTCAACCTGTAAGTTTGTTTGAAACTGAATTTGAAGTCGTATTTTTGAATTTACATTTAAACTAGGTTTTAACTCGCTGGGGTACTTGGTTAGAGGCAGCAGCATATTATGCGGACTATTTTGCTCGAATAAAAAAAATCGTCAGCGCTCTCGAAGATGATGCAAGCTGTGTTTCATTTGCAAAAAAATTGATTGAAGATGAAGAACTGCAAGCGCAGCTGGCGTACATTAAAGTCAATTTTGGGTTTTTAGTCGATCCGAAAAAACATATTTTCAAAGACCTACAAAAAACAGGTATACTTGAGAGTCTGTACCTACTTATAATTTAAGCTAACAATATTCTCATCAAGGAACATCAATTGGCGAAGTGCTGCCTGTTTTGTAAGTAATTGAAACAAAATTTAAAAAAAAAGCAAAAGGGCCCGTTTTCAATGGAAACACAGGCCTAAAAATGATTGAGCAGATAAATTCTATAATAAACGGCGAGGTGGATTCCAAACTTCCAGGAAACATTGAAATGAATAATGTTTAAAGTTTGAGATGGGCTCCACTCGTTTCAGCTGAAGTTGAAAGATCATTTCGCTCCTTCACAGCCCTTCTAAGGGACAACCGAAGAAGATTGCTACCTGAGAAGTTTAAAAAACTCTTGGTAGTCCAATTAAATGTATTTTTGTTTATTTTCCTTTTATTTTTTGATAAATGCCTTTCCTTTGCCTTTTTAAGTGTTTTGTTTTGCCTTTTTTTTAACTTTTTAGATCAACAAAATCCTAACCCTGCATATGACCAATTGAAAAACAAAAAATATCCGAAGGCGACACAGGTTGACTATTCAGCACAACATTTTAATTGAATCAAATCGATATCAGTAAGGTGATACTTACATACATCAGGACAGGCAATATATGTTCATGCAACCTGAATAATTGTGAGTGAATTTAATTCAAAAAGCAACGACCAAGCATCGGTTTCCATCGATCACCGAAATTAAGCTTCAGTGAGCGCAGGACTAATTTAAACCTACCGCGTGCTGTTGTCATGTTGTCTTTCTTTTTGGCTTGTATTAATGTCTTGTATTGTTATCACCTTATATAATCTTAGTCGCTCAAGGTGCAGTGCAGAATTCTTGAACATTGCAATAAAGGAGTTATGCAGTAGAGTTAATCACCAAATTTTAGTTGAAAAATTAAAATTATATGTTTTTGACGGTACCCTACTAAATTGGTTTTGGTCCTATCTAATTGGTAGAGCAAAAATTGTGAAAATTGGAGACTTGGAATCAAGTTACATAACAGTTCTTTCAGGTGTTCTTATTAATAGTATTGATTGTGAGTTTTTGCTTTCCTTATGCATTTCACATTCGCTCAGTACGGCTAAAGAACGAATTTATTTAATTCACAATACTACTGAAACTGGGATCGCGGGTAAACTGACGGGTAACTCTAGAAGCGTGGGTTTTACGGCCAAACTGTTTAAGGAGAGGAATGCAGGAGACTATTCCGTTAAAATAACGGTAAACAAAATTGTGCTATGAAACTTTTCGACTATCACCCTTTAACGATACAAGGTATCATTGGGTTTTTGAATGGTGTGGGACACACCAGTATTTATATTGCGGGTTTCCGACTTGAACCCATTGATTGGGAATAAGAAAAAAAAATAAACAGTGAACGAACTGCAATCGTTTATAAAATCAGAAACTTTATAGGATAACGGGTCAGCAACCCATTGACACTACTTTACGAAGGCGGAAGTCACAGCAGATTGGACAAACGCTTCGCAAAGGCAATGCAGGAAATGCAAAGGAATCCACTCAGTCAAGAAGACAGAAGATACGGGAGACCGAGAAGCATGACAGCGCATCACCTTGTCTAAAACCTTTTTTGACATCGAAAGGTTCTGTTAAGTTGTTTCTTTTGTGAGTATAGAGTCAGAGGCGGCAAAAATGGGTTTAACGGTTAATGAGGGCAAAACAAAGTACATGCTGTCGTCAAGAAAGAACCTACAACACCGACGTCTTGGTCAAAACGTCACCATCGACAGACGTAACTTTGAGGTAGTCAAGGACTTCGTCTACCTAGGCCCCGCTATAAACGCAGAAAACAACACGAGCGCTGAGATCAAACGAAGAATAACTCTTGCTAACCGCTGTTTCTTTGGGCTAAGAAAGCAATTGAGTGGAAAAGTCCTCTCTCGAAGGACCAAAGCGTCGCTATATAAGACCCTTATCATCCCCGTCCTGCTATACTGCGCAGAAGCATGGACTATGACAAAAGCGAATGAAAGCACCTTGGGTCGTTTCGAGAGAAAAATTCTTCGTGTGATCTACGGTCCAGTATGCATCAAAGGGGAGTGGAGGAGAAGATGGAACGACGAGCTGTACGGGCTGTACAGCGACGTAGACTTAGCCAGAAGGGTAAAAGTCCAACGACTAAGATGGCTGGGTCACGTAGAGCGCATGGAAACCAATGATCCGGCCCGGAAAGTCTTCGAATCCACACCCACAGGACAGCGCAGTAGAGGAAGACCGCGAATCAGGTGGCGCGCACAAGTGAAAAGTGACCTTATCCAACTTAGAGCGCAGAACTGGAGACATCTAGCTGGGGACCGATCTAGATGGAGAAGTTGGTTGGGTGAGGCCCTAGTTCACACAGGACTGTAGCCCCACCTAAGTAAGTAAGTAAATATTTTGTGTGTTATAGTGGTTGGAACAATAAGTTGTTTACCATCAAATCCAAAGAGTACAGTCCTGCTGAACAACGGGTTACATACGTAGGAAAAAATGTTCTACCTAAATTTCACAAGCTTAACCTGTTACTTATTACAAAAAAAAAACATTTGTAAAAACCATTTGCCAATGTCCATTTCAAGAATATAAAAAAATTGAAAACAAAACATTTAAGCTTTCAATATTCCATAATTAAAACGGTATGTTATGATATTTTGCATGAAAAAATTGACCGAAATCAATTGCCTACCTTTTTTTTTAAGTTTCGAACGGCGTTTAGCTTTTGCTGTTGTTGTAGTTGCTATTGTTTGTGTTGTTGCCGCTGCTGTTGTTGTTGTTGTTTTTGATGTTTTTGTTGTTGCCATAGTTCCCTTAACTGATTTTGTTGTTATCATGGTTGTGGAGAGATTATGTTGATGTTGATTGATTTGAGTCTCAACACTCACCATTTGGTGGCACCTGGCAAAGAGCTCATCAAATCACATATTTTCATCGAACTTTGCAAAATTACTTTCCCATTGAAAGTTACTAGAATCCTTGCCGTTTCCTCCTCCCCCTCCACCACCATTACCGCTACCATTGTTGCCATTTCCATTCGTTGTTGTTGTTGTTTTATTATTGTGGCCACCAGCACTGCTAATATTGTTGCCATTTGTGCCAGCCGATGAAGGAGGAGATTTAAAGAACTCATCATCTTCGAAAGGATCTTCGTTCTTCTTGGCAAAAATATTAATGGACTCTGATTTCTTTATCATCTCCTGTCGTTGTTGCAATTTGCTATTTAGACGGAGATTATTTTTCTTTGGTGGTTCAGGATTCCATTGGTCTTCCTTTTCGAAGTCAAATTCTGCCTTAGAGAAGTCATCTTCGAAGGCATCATCGCAGCAGCCAACAATGCTGCTACCTCCGATGCTTGGCTGATCGTTGTCGAATTTCGAAATTGTTACACGGTCATCGAAGCGAAGCTTTTGAATTGGTGTTGTTGTTGAAGTCGATGTAGGATTGCTGTTAGAAACATTGTTCGATGCTACAGCAGGAGCCAGAGCAGGAGCAGGTGAAAACTCGCTGTCAAATGTAGCAACCGAGTGTAAACTACCGCCACCAGCTATATGCTTTTCCTTGTCCGAAAAATCATTGGAGAACCTAAACGAAGATTTCGTGGCCGGTGTAGTTGTTGAGGCGGAATTACAACTGGCTGGGGGTGGTGAATTGAAATCACTTTCGAAGCCGTGCTCCTCGAAATTGAATTTACTGCTTGTGTTCGAACGGGGCGTGTCTTCGAAATCGTTAAAATCAAAATCTGCACCTCGAGGGTGTTTGATGGGCTTCTGAATGGGAACAGGTTCATCAAATACTTCGTTCTTGTGCTGAAGACCTACCACTGGTTTATCCGTGTAGAAGTTGGACTCTTTTTTGGACATATAGCGGGGTGTTTCATCGTCGTCGTCGTAAGCGTATTTGTCGCTTGTCGAAGATTTTTGCCGCCTCTCACTTTCCATCATACGCTGATGCATTTCATGACGACGCCGATTCAAGCGCTCGAACTTATCCTCATCTGCTGGATGCTCGTATTCGTCGTAATTGATGTAGTCGTAGTTGTCTCGGTGTGTTGTGCCATATCGTTGACATTGACGTGTCTCTGATGGTGGGGGTTCCTTACCAGTACGCGATCTTGGTTTCTTACGGAATCTAAAAAAGCAATCGCAATTTCAGTGTTTTCTAAATAAAATGCAAAGAAGTCTTTCTTACCTTCGGTCTTTTTCACCATCAGATCCTGATGGAGTATTTCCCATTGCCCTTCTACTTTCAGCAAGCCTTCGTTCGGATTCGGATGCACTGGAAGGACGCTTCCATCCCTTTTGTGCGTGACCTGGTGGTGGAGGTTCTGAAATATTTAATTTGTTAACAAGTATTCTAATTTTAGGAACAACAGTTTTCCAGTTTGGTGTTGATGTTTATTGAAATTTACCTTCTCCATCCCATGGACTAGATCCACTACTCTTCCTCATACGTTGCGGACCTTGTGTAGGTCTCTGCAAACTTCTCGAATCTATCTGTCCGACTCTTCGCGATTGGACCTCTGGTTCGGAGTCCTGGTCATAATCATCCCCTGGAACTATGCCACTGCCTGCCGGTAAACGCATCTTCATTCCCTTCCGAAGGGATCGTGTTTTTTCTGGACCTCCCATATAGCGTTCACGGAACTCCTCGCGACTCTCTAAACTTCCATACACATCGCCACTGCCAAAGCTCTTTCGCCTGCGGCTGCTACTTTCGTACGATTCTACACTGTCACGATCGAAACTCTTACGGTCCCGCTCGTAGATGTAATCACGCGATTTGTAAGACCTTGGGCCACTTCCAAAGTTCTCTTCGTATATATTCTCGTAATCTCTGCGGGTTGGCTTTATCTTCTCGAAGCTGCCATCACCATAGTAAAGTGGCATTTTTCGATCTTTGGTGTCAGGGGATTCACCATACGGTTCGAAGTCGTAATTTGGACGCATATACTCCCGATAGTACTTTCGCTTGTCGTAGCCTTTGTAGTCGCGACGATCATAGGTTAAATGTGATGGAGGAATCTTGTGTTCACGTTTATCGTAAACCGGAGGTCCATAGGTTGTGCGTTCGTATGAACCTCGGTCAAAAGAACGTGCTCTGCCTTCTTCTTCTTGTGGGGACCAAGTGTGATGAGGTCCGGTGTGATACCATTGAGGAGAATCTGTTCGGAAATTTAAATGAAAAAAATATACCTTTATCCTCAAGAAGGAAACATACCAAACTCAAAGTTTTCTCGGCTCCTGGAAATACCCGATTTAACCTTCCTTTCACGACGTTTGTTCATCTCCTCTTCATATCTAAAAAAAAGAAGAGTTTTAAGATACATTTTGTAAAATGTGTTTGATTAAAAAACTCACTCATAGTCTTCATCACATGAATTCATTCTTCTAGCATGCCTCATGTAATAGCCATGACGATCAGCACCACCAACTGCAGCTGGAGGAATCCTCTTCTTATAGTCTGACGTCTCATCATCCCAAGGGCTTAGATCTCGTGATGACGATGAGGTCTGGCCCTTGGGCCACCGTTTATTGCTATCCTCCCCACCGGTTCTATGCCAATCCTCTTTGCCGTCTGACGAGCATGGCGACTCACCCTGAGCAGAAGGTGCCTTTGGAGACTTCAAACGATGTTTACCCCCTTCCATGCTTGCACCCTTGTCAAACACCGCCCATGATTCCTTCGGCGACTTTGGTGACTTCCCGCCAGTGATTGGTTTTGTAGCTGCTGCTGCATCTGACAGACCTGTATCGGCATCTGGTGACGAACCACAGATGACGTCACTGAGGGAGCCGCAATTCAGCCTCTTGCTGGCATCGATGAGATTCGAAACTGCTATCAATTGTGGAGGGATCGGTGACTTCGATAGGGGTGACTTGGATAGGGGAGATTTTCGGACAGGTGCTGGGGATTTATGTAGAGGAATAGGCGATGTGGACATATCATTGAATTGGGACTTGCCTGGGCCGGAAGTTGTAGTAGTGCCCAAGAACGATCTCCGCATTGCATGCGGTGAGCCGCCATTGCTGTCAATAGTTGCTGGGGATTTTGTAGCGGTATTACTGGGAGACAAATGCTCTCGGGAGTCAAGTGATAAGTTTGAAATTGCACGATTCATCAACTCATCAATTTCCAAATCATCTTTGGTGGTTGAAGAAACGGTGAGTATGTGAAGAAACTTATTTGAGCCTTTCTTGCTGCTAGTTTGGTCCTCTTCTTCTTCATTCTGATTGCTCTCGGGACTACTTTCTATTGGCGACTTTTGATCGTCTTCCACTGCCAGATCTTCGGTGTTGCTATTAAAGCCATCGCTGAATTCGGGAAAGTCTTGCATAAGATCCTCACTCTGTGGAAGCGGGGGTTTCTCGAAGAGATCCTCGACCAAGATAATGTCCCTCAAGGCTGCATACCTGTCTTTGGCATGCGATATTGCTTCGGTGATCTTTGTGTCGATCTTCGACACAGGCACTGTTGTGGGTGATTTGTCGTCATCACTGAACTGCGCCAGAGTATTGGTCTCTGGGATATTTCCATTAAGACTCTCGGCTTCGTCGTCGGCCTCGGGTGAGCTTTTCTGGTCTATACTATCCTGCTGAAGCTCCTGGTCGATTATTTCACGAAATACAGCGTATCTATCGGCTGATGGCACAGCAGCGGCTTTTAAGTTATCTTCTGTCTTCGCTGGGGACGAGCAAGTGGCTGCTTCCTCGAATTGCGAAAAGTTTGCAACAAACGGAGCTGGTTCTTCTTCGCCAAAGTTGTCATCGAATTTAGCAACAAAAGTTGCGTCTGGCATTTGGTCAAAGTTTACTTTGAATATTGGTGGACTGTCTTCCGGTGGAGGAACTGCTACCATAACCGGCCTTTGTTTGGGTTTTTTGGACTTCTCAATAAATTCTGAGAGATAAGTAGTGAGTTCCACTAGGGTCATAGTACTAAGCTTCGATGTTGGTACACTGAGTTTCGCAGCCAGCTCATCTATTCCCAACGTCAACAACTGACTGAGAGTAATGTCGGGTAGGAATGTGGCATCCTCTGTGTCGTCATCATCCTGTTTGATTGCTGAAGTCTGTGCGACATGCTCATTTATCGCCTCAGTTTTGTTTTCGTAAATTTCTTGGCGGCGAGTTCGTCCTCTTGTCTGGGGCGGTGGAAGCAGTGGTGGCACGTTTCCTGCTGGCAATGGTTGCAAATAGTCATCTTCATCGTTACCTGGCTTTCGAGGACGACTGGGTCCCGGATAAATACCTTCTGAGCGCCCAACTCGCCTCGAAGGCAATGGAATAGGCGGAACAGATGCATCCTGAACTGTTGTATTGCGACCCTTATTAGCCGGAACACATTCATAACGGCTCGACGGTGGTGGTGTTATCCTCGGGCGAATTACAATGTCTGAAAATTGCTTCTTCGGTGGCAATGGTGGCGGTTCCGAATGGCTTACGGAATCTGGACGCGGAGGCGGCTCCGGGGCAGTTTCATTCTCACTTAGCGAATCGCTTTCTTGGAGTCGCCGCATATTTATGCTGTTCGAGTCGCGCTTTGAGAACTTTTGACCAAACAAATGTGGCATTTTTTTAGAACTAATACTGCTGATCACATCGACTGTGTTCTGCTTGAACACACTTGGTCTATTGCGGCTTCCGGCGGTAGGAGATTCACTTGTTTGTCTCTCCACACGGCGATGCTGCTGTTGCTGCTGCTGCAATTGGTTGCTGTTGGCTGCAGACCAACCCGACTCTGGTGGAAGATTAACCTGTAATGGCCCATTGAACATGTTATCCTTCTTCCCCGATCGCTGATCTTCGATGTTAGAGATCTTTGTTTCGGGAAGAAGCCCTGCACCAGCTCCATTGCTGGTGGGGAATTCAAACTCAAACGGGTCGAGTTTGCCAAAAATATCGCCATCCTGGAACGGATCACTCTTCTTGCGCGTCGGCGAGAAAGGATCAGTGTCTCGTGGCAGCATAACCAAATCCGTTTGATGGCCATCTGCTTTGATGAAATTATGATTAAAATTTAAATTTAGAGCTTTTGTGGTAGACGAATTATGAGTATTCAACGAACTTGTTTGTCTATCACCGCTGGTTTTTTGGTAAATTTCAGCTGCATCTTCGGTTGAAGATCCTGCGGGCAGATCCTCCATCAGCACATCGCTGCTTCCATCCGAACTAGAAACAAATTGTGCTGTAAAACCGGTCTCGGGTCCGGTCGAAGACAAATCCTTCAAGACTTTCTTTGGTGGATTCTTCAGCTCTTGGAAGAAATATTTCTTGTCGACATATGGCCTTATGCGACCCGTACCTAACGGATCCAAATCTGAAAAAGCGTCTATATATTGACTACTATGAGTTGCACTGGCCGAGATGACCGAATTGCTTAGTAATACTGAATTATTTGTAATGGAAGTGGTAGTACTATTACTAATTGACATAAGATTGTCGTTAGTAGAAGTTAGTAATGCATTTGGTGGAGTTGAATATTTAATTGGATTAGTGCTAGTACTAATATAATCCTCACCAGATTTTTGCGATTCATCGTTTTGAGATGACGCTGAAGCTGCTGCTGCTGCTGCTACTACTGCCGTAGAAGCGGTTGTAGTGATTGATGATTGTGTACCTATGCCAGAACCAGGAGGTGAAGAATTTGTTAATGTCATGCCAATACCGCCGGTATTGCTGGCAATTGATGACGATGTAGGTGGTGTCTGCTGAGAACTGGCGGCTGCTGAGACTGCTGCTGTGGCAGGACTGGACAAAATCGACGTTGACGATGGAATCGGTATTGGTGTTGTTGTCGAACCAGCGACTATCGAAGCGGCTTTTGTTGTATCAAATACATCGTTCTGATCGAGATCATTTAACCAACTATCGTTGGCCGAAGACAAACTCGAGGCATTAATTTGATTTTGTTTAGAGGAGGATTGAGAGGAGAGTATATTGGAAATGGATTGGATACCGGATGTTGTGGTGGTTGCAGAGGAAGATATAATTGAATCGGGTGGTTTGTTGGGTTTTGAGTGTCGCGAACGTGAGGATTCGGGTGGTGGTAAAAGGTTGTAGGTCTGAAATATAAACAAAAACTTATTTTGTAAACGTATTTGGTAAATGTACTAAAACTAAATTGTTAACCCTTAATACGACTCTTGGATTTAAAATTGAGATTTTCAGTCAACACACATTCCTAAAGTGTTTTTTTTTTGACATTAAATTAACGTATATAAAAAATTGATTTATTTAAGTTTAACTTACCGGAAAATTAGTAAACGAATCACCAAATGGATCTTCGTCGGTCAGATTCTTGCCCGTTGGTGTCGGTTCGCTTGGTGTTATACGTTCCATTTGTGTTATGCCACGTTGAATGGAACTTAACTCTTGTTCTAGATCAACAAGATCAGCTACTGATTCTGGTGACATCTACATATTTAATTTTGTAATAAAGTTAATACAAAAATTTAAGCATTTATAGAATCTTTTTTTGGAAGGAATATATGTATTAGCTAGGGAAAAAAATAAAACCGTCTTACCTCCTTAACATGCGATGATTTTGCTCCTCCGTCCAAATTATTAATTTTGGTACTGCTACTACCACTTAAAATCGAAGAAGCATCACTGGCTGATGTATTTTTAACCGATAAAAGCGTAAGTGGCTGATGTTCATGTATTGTTTTATTTTGAATTTGCTGCCGAGCTAATTCAATTTCTTTTTTCTTCAATTCAAATACAACTTGGAAAAGATCACGCATGGCTAAGACGACCTGCAAAAAAAATGTGTTTTCAATTATTTTTGTGTATGCCAGTTTAGCTAAAAAAAGATACAGAAATGGAACTTCCCTATAGGTCTTAATATTGATTTGTTAGCGAATATTATTCTTTTTATTTCAGTTGTAAGACATAAACTAAATATTATACTAAATTTCATGTAGTGCGTAAATAAATGTTAATCTATTATTCTTTTCATTACTCTCTGCATACGAAATAAAAACCAGTTTTGCCAATTTCATATATTTTAATATAAAGGAGAATGGCAAAAATATATGGGACCTAGTCTACCTAGTGTTCTAAAGCCTCTAGAAAAATGATCAGGTAATATGTGGTGTACCAACGTACAAGAATTTTTATTTGTTCTATTTAAAGGACCAACAAATGATGACAATAACACATTGCGAATTCGAATAAATACAATTTTAAAATCTTATATAAATGATGTTTCATCAAGAATTACATACATTGTTCTGGTTTGTTAGCTGGGTACTACTTATTCTACCACGTTTGGCTAATGTTGGCATACCAATCGCTTCGTGTAAACTTTTGCTAAGACAAGACGATAATAAATAAAACCAACCTGTCAGGTCACAAAATATATCTGGCCTACTTAAGATTTAAAGCGCTCAAGGTGATTAATATCTCTAAGCAGATAATTGGACACTGCCTAATAGGAAAGCACGCCACGCGGCTAGGCGTATTCTCAAATGATTTTTGAAGAAGCTGTATGGACGAGGAAAAAACAGTTCTTCACCTCTTTTGGAAATGCCCTGCGCTCAAAAACGAAAGACCTACCTAGAAGAATTCTTGTTTAACGATCTTAAAGATCTCAAACACTCCATTTTTTTTTTTTTTTTTTTATTATCACAGGTCACAATACAAATAAATTTTTATCGTCCGGAATACAAAAATAGCCGGGGAACTTTGCCCATACAGCTGCGTACTTAGTTTGAATTACAAAATATAATGTATTTTAGGTTCTTCTTTTTTTTTTTTAATAATAAGTATAACTTAAAGCTATAAATTATAGGCTAAATTTGGTTAATTTTGTGTCTTCTGAGTAGTGGAAATAATAAGGATTTGTCTGGGTGGACTGTTGTGTCTAGAAGCATTTCCAGTGATGGTACGTTGTTAGAAAAGTGTTGTTTTGTAATTGAACATGTTTGTAACATATGTTCCATCGTGAGATTTTCCAGGCAGGAGTTGCAAATCGGAGGAGGATCATTTTTGTACAGATGAAGTTTATTGAAAAGTGAATGACCCAGTCTTGTCCGGAAGAGTTGCACTGATTGAAGGCGGTTGAGAGATTCATTGTATGTTACTTTTTCTAGAGATGTTTTATGTTGTCTTAGGAAAGTATTTGAGCTATTCCAGCGCGTTTCGGCTTTTTTAAGTATATGTCTTGTTATTGAATGGGACATTGAAGATTCGAAAGGTGGAATGGTGAAAACTAGTGGCATTTTAATGGTTTCTCGAGCAGTGGAATCTGCTCTTTCGTTCCCTGGGATTCCCACATGGCCTGGAGACCATATTAAGTGAAGTCTTGGGAAGTTTCTTCGTAATATTGATCGCAGTAATATAAAGATTGGAGTGTTGTTTTTATTGTTGCGTATACTACGTATTGCGCTCAAAGAGTCACTGCAGATAGCTGTTTTCTCGGTTATATCGGTGGCATATTTGAATGCTTCGATCAAAGCCATAACTTCACCAATAAACGGGCTCTGGTTGGGTGTAGTAAGTTGTTGAGTAATAACCTTGTTTTGGTGATTATCGAGTCTATAGACGCAAAAACTTGTTATTTCTTCAGCTGTGGAGGCATCTGTGTACAGTATGCAATCAAAATTATCTTTGGCAATTAATTCGGCAAATTTTTTCCTGTAAATGTCGGGAAGTGTGTTTTACTTATTTGTTTGGTTTAAGGAGGTGTTGATAATGCTCCTAGGGAAGGTCCAAGGAGTTGTGTCAATGTCGTAAGTTGGTGCATTGGGCACTGCTATATTGACAACAGCTATGTACCGAATGGAGTTGTAGATTGCGCTTTTAATCTTGGATTTTTTTGATGCTGTCAAACCAGATCTGCATATGTCATGTAAAGGATGTTTCCTGTCTATGAGGCTTTTTGTGATGATGTTTGTTTGCAATTTTGCCTTCATGTCTACAAAAGAAGCAGAGTTAGTTTCAGCCAGTAATGCATCAATGGGAGTAGAAGGTAAGGCTCCAGTAGCTTTTCGTAATAAGGCGTTGATTTTAGTTTGAATTATTCTATCGTTGCTTTTGGTCCAATGTGAGTATTCTCTATTATAAATATTCTTTCACGTTTCATAAATAACTCAAATTGGTTTTTATCCTGGACAGAAATTGTTTTTATGTCTGACCAGATCCAAAATATATAACACAAAGATATGATGTACCAATAGTACGAACAGCCTTTAATAAGTCCAACTTAAAACATAAAACATCTTTTAAAATAAGTTAGTACTACAAGTACTACAATTCTTTAAAAGATTTCGCTTATTTGAATAAAAAAAAAGTAGAATTTTATGCCGTTAAATGCTAGAATCGGTTTTTGTAACATACAGCTTAAACTTCATGTTTAACAACTCTTTACTAGGCTTTCCAACGTTGTCTGAATATAGTTTGTGGGCCTTGAACACTCATTTGTTTTCTTATTCATGTAATTTGCTAAATAAAATACAAAAGCGGAGAATTTTGACACTGTACCACCCTTCACCCTTCCCCGCCTCAACGGTGAAACTCTTTCCTTGTCTTCCAGGGCTAGATATTTGGGAGTAATACTTGACCCAAAGTTAAACTGGAAACTTAATATCGAAGAAAGGGTCAAGAAAGCCATAGCTTTCTATGCCTGCAATAAAACCTTTGGCAAAAAGTGGGGTTTGCAATCGAAGATGATTTTGTGGACGTATACAGCCGTGGTACGTCCAATCTTGTCCTATGGTTCGATTGTTTGGTGGCCCGCGCTTAGCAAAGCCTACAATATAACTAAACTAAAAAAGGTTCAGAGAACAGCTAGTGTTGGCTCCACGGGAGCTTTGCGCTCATGTCCATCGGACGCCCTAAACGTTTTTCTCTACCTCTTACCAATAGGCCTGCATATCAAATACTTAGTATCTTGCAGCGGAATCGAATAGTTGGTATTCTAGGCCCTTTGGTCATAGTAATATTACTAATCTCATCCCAGCGGACATCTTTTCGACAGAAACCGACTACTGCACCCCTACTGTGGACCTCAGTGCGGATTTTAAAATTATCATCCCATCTCGAAATGAATGGGATGATGACTTAGTGACGAGAGGCTTCGAAACAACTATTTTCACTGACGGCTTGAAGATGGAGTGTGGGGTCGGTGCAGGAATTTTCTCTGAGTCTTTAAATGTCTCCAGGTCTTTGCGACTTCCTGACTTTGCTAGTGTTTTTCAAGCTGAACTACTCACGATCAAAGAAGCATGCAAGGTACTAAAACTAGATCCAAATCAAAACCGCAATACAGCTATTTTTTCGGACAGTCAGGCGGCTATTCAAGCGATTGGCTCGTCCACTTCATCCTCCAAACTGGTTCAACAATGCCGAAGTGAGTTAGCGGGCATGAACATTGGACTCAGGGTCACTCTCATCTGGATTCCGGGTCATAGAGGCTTTGAGGGCAATGAACGAGCTGACGAGCTGGCTAGGCAAGGATCAGCCCTTCATAGCTCACTCGCGGAAAGAGTTAACATTCCTCTTGGTGCTATGAAGGGCAAGATCTTCTCTATTTTCCTCGCTGAATCAAACCACAGGTGGAACAGCCTAACCAACTGTATTATATCTAGAAGGATATGGCCCACCTACAACAAATCCCGTACTAATAATCTTATTTGCAGACCCAGGCAAGACATAGCCAGGGTCGTTGCTACATGCACCGGACATTGGCCTGTTGGAGAACACACATCTAAGCTGGGCATCCCCCACAATACTTTCTGTCGTAGTTGTGAGGACCAGCGAGAAAAATAAACTGTTCTTCACTTCTTATGCAAGTGTCCTGCCCTAGCCAAAACGAGAGCCAAAACATTGGGAAAGTCCTCTTTCAACGACCTCAATGAGCTCTCAGAACCGGAGATCAAAGATTTTATCTCCTTTCTAAATGCAACAAAGTGGATTTGAAGCGTATTTTTTCTTTATAATCCCCTTTTATCCTTATAGGTCAAGCGAGTATTTTATGGTATCAAAACGGCGCAACTCAGCGCTAATTGTGTCACCGAGCTAGCCTGCTCTACTACTACTACTACTACTTGACACTGTTCAGCGAACTATCGGCTAACCATGATTTTTCTCGTTATTATTGGCCATTGGTATAAAAGTTCATTTATTTAGGGACCTTTCAGTTCTTTTAAAGTGAACAATACTGTCATTTAAATAGAATATTATTGCAACCAATTTTTACTTATACTTTTTGGAATTTTTGTAACCATGTCCTGCCTGTACATAAAAATGATTTTCTACCTACGTCTAATTTTTGGGCAATAGGTAGACCAAAATGCCTATTCTCCTTTGTACGTAGCCTTGAATTCTTTGATACAAAAATATATTTTTTCATATATCTTCACGAGACAGATTACCGCAATAGGGTTGTTTTGGCCTACTTTTCATATTCCATAGCAATCCATATTAACTCGATTTCACTTGAAAATTAAAAAAGAATCTGCCACACATCTTATACCAGGGTCATTCATTACATTTCAATGATGTCAAAAAGACAAATACGTAATAACTAGGTCTGTATTTATTCGAACTGTAATATGTATATGACCAAATAGTCAAAAAAATCTAATCAATTTTTACACGAAATGGAAAATCATTCCACTCTCAAATCAAATTAATGTAACCTTTAAAACTAGAGTACCTTCTTTCTAAAAACAGGTATAAAGGTGTTGACATATAATGTTGCTTTTTTGGGTACCTATAATGTCTACAAAATTTTAAATAACTAATGCAGATGTGGAAGTATGCATGTTAAATTATGCTGAGCATACTTTGCAAACAGATTTCAAATTTGAACAAAGAATAATTCTTAATTTAAAAATCGTAACTGCAGGCAGCTTCTTTTCTAGTTCGGGAAAGCTCAAACGATCTGATTTGTTTTTTTTTTTAATTTTATTGTTATTCATTTACACATTATCTTCGAGTTATCAATTTCCTAATAAAAACTAAACAAAAGGTAGTTATATATTTTTTTTTTCTAACTAATAACGAAAAATTCTTTTCTTACTCACCTGACTGGCTGCCTTATCAGTCTTGATGCCAAAAAATCGGTGACCACTATCTGGTGAGCCAAAGATATAACCGAATGCCCTCGAATCGGTCATATCCTGAGCGATAAATGATATCTTATGAACCGGATGATGGTACAACGAATCACTTGTTTTCTCGTCTCGCAACCGCAAACCATCGATTGTCACATGAATCGTTATGCGTTGTTTGTGTTCTCCGGCAGCTCTGATTGCCATTTTTAAATCTTGTAGGGCTTCCTGGCACATGCGATCACCGCGTGCCTCGCCCACCTCCAGAATTCCAATCAGTTTTGCCTTGAACTGCACACCATCGCCAAAAAATCGACCTGGGTCATTTCGATCTGGGAACAAAGTAAAAAAAAAAAACAAAAAGTAATTGAATGTTGGTTGCTTTTTTCAAATTTATAGGTATGTATATTTATTTTTAGAAAAGTTGTAAGAATTTTCAATAATTTAATATAATAATTGTACTTTTTGGGTTGTGAGATTCATGTTGGGAGGATGTGGATGATGCCAACGACGAGGATGACGACAACTTTGAGACAAGATTTTTCACCATTTTCCCAGGATGATTGTATGAATTTTTCCAATTGACGTCACTCGGGGAGTAAACACAATATTGTATTTGTTCTTCTTTCTTTATTTTAATTATCTTATTCTTTTGTGTTTTTTTTTGTATTTAATTGTTTTAATGGCTAATCATATGTGACGGGACAGCGCGGCGCAACAAGCATCGCGAACTTGACTATTAAACCAACTACGGCTACGACAATGAGTTTGATGATACTAGCTAGTGCATGAGTACGCAACGCGACTAACAAAACGACGAATACTACAAGTGACAACGTCAAGCGTCAATCGTCAAGGGGAGCAGCACGGTAGATACTACTACTAGTTGTCCAGCAGCCAAAGCCAAAGCCAATTGCGTAGGTACATTTTAAAGGGGGAGAAGAATAGTTTTGAGTTTTTTGTTTGTATTCTTTCCTTCTTTTTCAATTAATTTAGCAAATAATTGATTGTGTGATGATGATGATGATTGTGATGATGATGTTGGAGGTGCTCCGCTCCTTTTGTGTTGTTCATGCTCTGATCTTTGTGTGATGTTGTTTGTGTCTCTCTGTGTAATTTTGTTCTGCGTTCTTTTCTAGGTGGACACTTGTCTTGATTTTTGACAAAATATGTAAGTGAAAGGTCCTCCACTGAAACCGATACACTTGGTAACTGCACTAAATAAACTAATTTAGTTGGAGTTAGGCTAAGCAGAACTCCTAGACCCTTGAAGAGCCGCAGTTACTTTTTGAGTTTTTAATTAAAATTAAACAGATTAATAAAAACAACGCGTATTGGCAGAGGGTGTCGGAACGAAGGCAGTCGGTAGTGAAAAAACAACATTCCAAAATCCAAACTACCCAAGTTGACTGGAGAGAGGGAGATATTCCAATTTCCAAACGTCAAAAAGTTTCCCATCATTGGAATAAAGTTATATGCACAGCAGAGCTGCCGCTTTATTTTTGTACATGTACCTACTTGAAAGGAAACAACAGTGGAGTGGAGAGAATGGTGGAAAATTTTTACACGACGACTTTTTTTTTTTAAATTTGTTGAGTGTAAACGTAAAATCAAATGCTTTGTTTCGTATGACTCATTTCATAGTAGTTCTGTTTGTATGGTGAGAAGTTCCCTATGCAATAAAGTCTTAACTAATCAATAGATTTTGACGACATTTTAAAATATGATATGAAAGTTAGGATAAACACATCTACGAAAAAATATCCCACACAATTACCAAATAAATAATATTTTTGATTGTGTTTTGACCAATTCTTTTAAACTTGTTTTATTGATTGTGTAAAAAAATAGGCGTAGCACAGACAATCAGAAAAATTGATAGTAATAGAACAGACATAATATTTAGACGTAGGAGACAGAAAGAAAATTAATAGGTATGACTAATTTGTTGACTCTTGAGTCTTGACACACGCACTGAAAAAAAACAACAAATGTAAATAAAAAGTAAGAAACCGATTTTCTCTAAAATACCCAATACTTTGTAAGGAGAGGTATATGGATCAAAAATATACATATATATAGTTATGGTAGCAACCTGGAAAGTTCTTCTCAAGTTTAATGTTTGAAATCTTTTTAAAAAGGTAAACCAAGAGAACACTTTTTATGAAAATATTTTGTATTTCAATCACTTTTTGAAAAAAAAACAATAATTTTGAAAAATATAAAAAAACAACTGAAAAATTCAGTCTTAACTTATGACACAAAATATGCCTGAAAAATAGTATGACGATTTTCTTAGCACTAAGCACTTAAACCAAGCAATTGGACCTAATAAACTAGAGTTTTAAGAGGAGTTTCCACTAAAAATTATAAATGAGTGAAACGATGGAAACAAATACGATTTTCAAAAATGTAAACTTTTTGCAAAAATTGAATAATTTACAAACTAGAGACGAAAAATGTTGTTGTTGTGGTTCTTATTCCCTTTTTTCTTTGGAATAGAGACAAGAAAATAACTAGGTTAACTTTAAAAACATTCCACTTTCTGTACAGTTTTTGAAATTTTATCCATTGACGCCAAGGAATCAAATGTCCATTTTAACATATTAAAAGTACTAAATATCACTCCCAATCCATCCGAAACTAATTCATCATATTCTGTAACTGGCATGGTTACATATTTTTTAATTACAGAAAAACGATTCGTCTAAATTCATATGGGATTTTTTAACGATTTTTATAGAGAAAGTGACAATTTGATAAGTTGCTGCAATTTTGCTCAAAAAACTTCCTTGGCAAATATTTTTAACTTGCAATGTATCAGTTCAAAAATTTTGACATTTATCGGCATTTTAAGGACCCTAGTATATAAATCAATGATTCTTAGAAAAATGTCTATGTGTACGTCCGTTTGTTCATACGTCTGTACTGCCATACGATCGGAATATCGTCTTTCGTCGGCTATATCTCAAGAATTTATTTATTTTGTTGATCCCAAATATCTCTCGAACCAGTAATGTTATCGACTTCAAATTAATTTACAATAGGTATTGAATATTTAAAATATAAAATATTGTCATTAACAATTGTTAAACATTCTAAAAAAAAATGTATTGTAATCGGTTCAATCTATCGAATTAAAAATTTTAAAATATTTAGAAAAATAGAAGCAACGGTTTTCTTGCCAAAAATACAAAACTGAGAAAAATCTTACTAAAATTTAGTAAACATTTGTTTTCAACTCTAATTTATTGATAAAAATTAAAGATATTGACTTCAAACTGATTTCATCTTACAAAAAATATTATTTTTAACATTCAGTAAAATGTTTATAAAAATCCACTGGTCAGTTTTTTCATAAAAATTAAATCTATATATAAAAAACCACACAAAATTGGTGAAAATTGATGTTCAATTCTCGATATCGTGAATAAATGAAAGTATTGAATTCAAAACAATTTCATTCTATGCTAAATTTTGTCTTTAACGTAAGATAATGGTCTTAGAAAAATCAAAAATGGGATGGAATCAGCTAAGCTGATTTATGATAAATGACCATCAAAATAGACGAATTATCTATGTAAGTTGATAGTCAAAAAATAGCTAAAAAGCTGTTACAATAAAAATTTGATAGTTATTTTTCAAAAAATATGAATTTCTGTAGCAATATGAATAGAGCTACCAGCTATGCTTACTCAGACGACTGCAACATTTTATAGTGATTTTTTTCCGATAAAAAAAATCTTTTGCCTGACAAAACTTTTGACATTAGAATAAAAACAAGCAAATTTAGAAAATTATCACAAGACTCCCAATTTGGTGGTGTTATTTAAATGTATGTATAACAGGAACCACTTTAAAATTTTACCATGACAACAATGAATTTTGACAATTCTAATCGGAAATAATTCCATATTCCATATGGAATTGATTTGAATCATCGTACACAGACAGAAAGCTAGTCAATATGACTATCAAAAATTTGACAATCACTCATCACTTTAGCCGATTACACCCCTATATTTTCTTATATAGAGTCCGCCAAATAATGTTTGTTTTAAAACAGGGCGTAAAACATCGAGTATAGCTTCGGCTGTGTGGTACGTAACGCCGTCTTGTTGAAACCAAATGTTGCCAATATCCTCCTCATTTCAATTTTTGTGAACAAAAATTCGTTCAACAACGTTCAATAACGATCGCCATTGACTGTAACGGCCACTCCTTGATCATTTTCGAAAAATGGCCCAATTATGCCTCTGGACCAAAATCCGCACCAAACAGTGACTCATTTTTGGTGTATCGGCTTTTCAATGTATGCGTGCAGGTTTTCTGTGCCCTAAATGCGACAATTTTGCTTGTTTACATACCGGCCAAGATCAAAAACAGCCTCATCTGAAAAGATGTTTTTTTTTTTGTCAAAATCGGCATCTCCTCTAAGTCGATCGCAGCGCAGGCAATATTTTCCAGCGTTGTTCAAGCGTATACACAACCACATTCGTTCAGCGGAAGGATAAAACTAATTATCTGTCAAATCAGACATGAGCTAAGTTTTAACATTCACGAAATAAGCATTGGTTGAAAAAAAAAGTTAGATGGTGGACCCTATATAAGAAATACAAATGTTCAAAAAATGCTTCTAAAAATTGGTTTTTAACTAAAAATCTCGTCAAAAAATCAAGTATTAGGAGAACAAAGAAAGGTGTTGAGTCCAAACTTTGTTTTATCTTATACAATTATATTTTGTTGAACTTAAACAACTTTATACGGGCACGGTTGGGAAATTATCAGTGTGGGTCGCATACCAGTCTCTTTTTTAAATTAAGTACCCATAATTTTACTATTTTAAAAATTTAATGTATGTAAAAGGGGAATAGGATAAAAAAATAATGGTTTGATTTTTAGAAATGATTGTTTTTTTTTAAAGATTTAAATGAAACATGTGCTCTTAGTTAATAACTTTATTAGTTTACCACACACACAATTAAAGATAAACTACTAAAACTTGTATCAAAACTCATGAAACCATTCTAGCCAACTAAAAAATACTAACTCGCTACAATTTAGATTATTTTAAAAAACGGTAAAGTAGTGGCTCCAGCACGTCAACCACAATTTTAAAAACATTTTTATATTGACCTTATAGTTAATCGAAATCGTGATAAAACTAAATTATTTTTGAAACCATGAAAGGTTAGTATCGATAAAAAGTCTCTTATATTTACTTTACTCATGCCGGCACACAAAGTGAGCAAAAAAACAATGAATTTAATCTAAGTCCTATATTTTTTAACACACCCAAGATGACTTACCACCAAAATGTCTAAGCATGATTCCTTATCAAGTTTAACTTAAGACCGTTAGATATGTTGTTTGATTTATATAAAGTACATATATGTATGTAGTTTTTTTTGTGTGTAATATGTTTTGTGATTATAGTATTTGTATTGATTTTATTAGGATTTCAGGATTCCATAAAGTGTTTTCTGTTTGCATTAATTAAGTTAACAAGGTTTTTGCAAGTGTAATAAAATATAAACAAAACGAGCTTTGATGGTTTACTATCAATTTTCTTACTCACATTTGCATGGACTTGTTTTCTTCCGTAATGTTTGCATGCTCTTTAAAAACTGTTTTACATCCGTTTTCTTTTTCTTTTGTAGAATTTTTCTGATGATTATTAAGGGATTTATTTTGTATTTATATTAAAAACACACGCACTCACGAAACAATGACTAATAGAGTGTAGTGTATAGAGTAGCTTAAATATGCGTTTAAGTTGTACACTCGCAGCGTATCACAGTTAAAAGTAATAATATCAATTTAATTTTAAAAACTACTAAAAACAATTTTTAGTAAATTTTGTTTGACGGTTAATGTTTTTATAGCACAAGCATTAACATTTGCTCTCAATGAAATGTAGGTTTTAATTTTGTTTTCATAACATTTTTAGGAGATTTGTGTTTATTATTATTTACATTTGGATTCTCGGAGGGGTGACTGTCAAAAGTCAAGTGTTTTATATTTTATTATGGTGTGCGCTGTTCTTTTTATGGCAAGTCCTTCCAAGGGGTGCAACACCGGCAATAATGTTCGTATCGATTTTTCACGAACTTCATCCCCTAAATTCAGCTTTTTTTGGTTAATTTATAATTTTTATACACCACTTTTAATTTTCGCATAAAATTTGAAGAATTTTCATTTAGTTTTGAATTTTGTTATTTAATTGAGAGTATTATGGATTTCTTTTTTTGTTTTTAATGCAAGTATCTGCTCAACAAATTAACTATGTTTTCACCTTTTTGATTCAATTCCAACAAAGGAATTATATAAAAGGCATCTACTTAAATTCCTTGTGAAAATATCTTAACTTATTATATTTTCTTTTTGGATAGTATTTCACAGAAAATACCGTAAGATTTTGAACAAAATTTTGAACAAATTTTGGGTGTAACACAAATTTGTACTAGAAAATATTTCTTTTTTCTTTTTAAATTTTCTTTTTCTACGACCCTTAATATGGGGTTGTTCGTGGAGAAAATTTTTCACTTTACATTTTCTTTGTGAGAACTTTAATTTTCATTGGGTTTTTTTGTATATTTCTTCGAGAATAATATTAATTTATTTATAATTATAATTTTATTTGTAGGAAACGGATGTAAATTTTGGAAATTTCGACTTTTCACCGAGACACTATACAGGTTCGTCCGCCCTATTAAGTCGAAAAAAATATATTAACTTCCAAGTATGTTAGTATGTTGAAAATTTTCAATGGAACAGAATATACGTTTTATGGCAAATGTCAGGGGTGAGAGATATTTGATTATAAAAATCTAAAATTTTGTTTGGCGCATGTGTCGCAGTAAAAGTTATCTGCTTTTAAAATTTGAAAATAAAAATGTTATTGTTTTTAATAAGAAGGTAATCAAGTGGTTTTCTTTTATATTTTAAGATGTAAGATATGAACTAGTTTTAGTTTTGTTTTTTAATTTAAAATTTTAAAACATTTTTAAAGTTTTTTAATTCAAAAATCACTAGATTTAATTAAATTCCTCTAACGGTTTAATTTTTTAAAGACAAATCTTGCAAAAAACAAATTTAGTCTCTATTCAGAACGAAAGAAAACGTGCGATTATATGAGATTCTGTAACGCCAGCCATCGAATGTATTCGTTTTTTGAGGTAAATGAAGCAAATCGTTTGCACAAGAAAGCGTTCATTCATTTATTCCTATAATAAAATCATTCCAGGTTTTCCTTAAATGTTCCCTTTTTTCCTTCAGCAGAATTATTTATTGATTTTATCTAAAGTATTGCATTTAAAAAAAGAACTAAATCAATCTTAATTAAAGAAATTTGTTCTTGAACTAAAAAATCTACTTGTTTTGTACCAAAAAATAACCACCGACTTTGCTTGAAATCGCATTATCGAGTTTTTTCACATGTATTTTTGGTTTCATTGAGAATATTTTATAAACTATAAAATACCGAATCTTTTATAATACACTACTTATAAAAAGAAGTTTACAAATTTATAAATGTGTTTTTTAAGTTTGGAATAATATCAATGTATTTATGCTCATGCATGCTTATTAAAATCTAATTTAAAATTTTAATATTATATTCACCACACAGCAATTCCATTGTGAATAGGTGTACCATAGAAATTCAACTCTCCAGATTTGAATTGAAGTTGAAACAACAAAAGAACTACCCACACTGGAGAAATAATAAAATTCCAATTACCCACAATTCCAGTTCTTCCAGTTGAACCTTGTACATCATTCATCCTCTCCCTTTCTTATTTCTTTCATTCATACCTTTGTACGCGAACGGTTAAGCTGTGTACTGTAACTGTGTTGTGCACCAAGCAAAAGCAAGTGAATTCCAATTCTCTGCAAACGATCGCATTTATTTTCCTTTTTAATAAAATAATTCGTTGGAATACAAAAATTATTTTCATAGTTTGACCGAAAACGAGATATTCTGTTTGTGTTATTGTTGTTTATGGTTCAACCCCTTCTCAATCAATAAATATAAATAATATTATTTATCTTTTGTTCTTCTGCCCCTGTTGGCCTGTTGCATTTTAAAATAAAAGAAAATTCCTTACCTACTTCAAATCTAAGCCCTGGCACTAGTTTCGTCGTTTTTCAAATTGGAAATTGAAGTTTTGAATTTGTCTTTTGCCAAAGTTCAAAGTTCAAAGTGATTGTGTTGTTCTGGTTTTTGGTAAAAGTAGTGAAAATTTGAAAATATTCACTAAGTATTGATATTTCAGTGTTTGAAATTTTGTGATTTAAATTAAAATAAAAAAGAAAAGGTCCCGCGTTTGAAAAAAAAATCAAGAAAAATGAATAAAACCTGTGCGAGATGTAACAAAATTGTTTACCCCATCGAGGAATTAAAATGTTTGGATAAGGTAAACCATTTCTGTAAATTGCTTTATTCTTTTAATTGATGTTCAAATAGTTATTGTTTTGGACTGGGAAAAAGTATATTAAAATTTAAAAACACGAATGTTGGCGAAAATACAATAGTTTTAGTTTTTTTTTGTGTTGTCCCTTGTTCCACTTGCTTTGGCGGAGTTAAAGTTTACAACAAGAAAAGAAGATAGAGAGAAACAGAAACAGAAAGCAACAAGGTAGACAGTACACGGATGAACAGAGATCGATCTGTTGCTTCACTTCATCTTTTACTCGCTCTGCATTGTTGTTGTTTTTTGTTCTTCTATTTTTCTTACCTCATCTTCATCTGCATCATCGTTTCCCTTCATCGTGATCTTCCTTTTTTCAAATTTATTTTTTAAGAGATCGGTTGTTTGTTTTTTTTTCTTTTTGAAATTGAGTTGGAGTCTTGTCTCAAAAGTGTTGCCAAACATAAAATATACGTATAAGGTTATTTTTTTTAAATAAATTATGAGTAAATAGGTGTTTTTTTGACTTATAGGTGTTTCCTCGCCTTAATATTTAAAACATGTTCTATTGAGACCTCTACCTATGTAACTGTAAAAAACAAAATCAGAAGGAAATTCGTGCAGCGGTAATGGAAAGTCGCCCCTTTTAAGTCCTATACAGCATTATGTATTTGACAATCAACTTGGTAAAGCGTTCACGGTCAAATTCGAGCCAATTAAACCCCGTTTGTCAAATATCAAATTTGAAAATGTGGACGCACTAACATATACCCAGGTTACAAGAGGAGATCGTGGAATCGAATTGAGATTTCTAACCAAGTATACGTCATCTGTGGATCGAGGAATCGAATTGAAATTGAATCGAAATGACATTTGGGTTTTGTTTGTATGCGTACTGTGTTGTGAGTAACTTCTATTTTTATAGATACAAAATAACAAATTGTGTTTTAAAATTCAAATGCAACAATGCTTACAACACAAAAACGCGCACCAAAATAAACTCATCTGAAAACACACAAGAAAGATAAAACATGACATACGCACACAAGCAAAACTTCACACACCAATAACTCGATTCAACGATTCAGGTTTAGAAAACAATTTTCGATTTAATTCACCTCGTTTTGTGAGATCGGATCGAGTAATCCTTTTTCGATCCGATCCAGGTATATACGACGCTAAATTCTGATTCAATTCCGATTCAATTCTCCTTGTAAACTGGGTAATAAATAACAAGTGACCCTGATCTGATCCTGATAGACAAGTGTAGAGTAGCAATATAGGTGATACAATAACAAAATATTTTCATCTCTTTTTCTTGCTTGTTCGTCATTATTGTTGTCCTTATTCAATTTTGCTATTGAGTAATGAGTCATTCACAATAATCACAATAGAAGAGCCATCCATGGAAAATTTGGTTTCCTATTAGGTCTGTTCCCAACTTTGATTAAAACTGCCAATATTGTCGTGTATTGTAGTGGCTCCCAAAGAAATTTCTTGGGCAGAAATGTTTGATCCGTCAAATGTCATATTGCGGTTCGTAAACTCACTGTCATTAGCGTCGCCCGGTCGATTCATTGATTGAGTGGCAGATCATTTTTACCAAGAAACCGCTCTCTGAAAGAATTTTATACCCACTTTTCAAAATTTGATCGACCAATAATTTCTGCCCAAAAATATTTTGAACAAACCTATTATTTGAAACACTCAATAAGTCTGTTCAGTGACGCTGTACTGGACTGTTCTAGACAGAAAAGTACAGCTTTTTGCTGTTCATTGAGGTTTTTTCTGTGCTGAGCTGTTCTACTTTCCTGTTCATTGACAAACCTAGAACAGTTTAGAACAGGATTTTCTGTTCTTGCTTTTGAGTCAGATCAGGTTAGAACAGATTCGTGAGAAATGTCAAAATGGAAGTTGTCATGTTTTTTGTTTACGTTTTGATTTGGTTGTGCTTTGTGTTTTTTTTCTCGTGATTTAAAGAAATTAAAATAAAGCTATTTTGCCAATTTATTTAATTTGTTTAATAAAATAATTATAAAATACATTTTTTTACATTTTACATAAATAAATATTTTACATTTTATGAAAGAAAAGGTTATAACATTCGTCACACTTTCATTCCAATCATCTGAAGAGGAATCCGTCGAAAAATCACTATCGGTGTCTGAACCACTAACATTTTCATTTTTAATAATATTTTTCACAGTAAAAACACAAAAAATGAAAAAAATAAGCGAGAAACGAAAAATTCACACAATTTGCAATTTGTTTTGTTTTTTTTTTTGACAACTGACGTTTAACTGACTGTTCTAACTTGATCTGACGTTTCTCACGAAACTGTGCTGTCCTGTGCTGTTCTGATCTAGAGATCTAGAAAAATCCTCACTGAACAGACTTAATGTCAATGCAGATATAAAATTGGTCAGTTTATATTTCTAAGATTTCTGAGAATTTTCTCAGTCGGATTGATGGAGCAGTTGAATGAAAAATATAAACATAATTTACTGTTCATTTTCTCCTAGCAATCAAATTAGCTTTGCATTTCTTTTCTTCCTTTTTGAATTGTGTGACAGAGAATATTCTTGACAAATCGAATCATGGAAATTTTGTTCTCATATCTGACGGCAAACGTGAGAAATCGTGTTTAAATTTCCGAAAATACGGACATCTCTGAGATCTTAGAAATGTGAACTGGCTAAATATTTAAATCTTTAAATAGATTTGACAAAATGTCACTAAAAAATCATTTTATGACAGCTGGCTAAACTGAATCATTTTAAATTCATATACAATGAACCAAAAAAGTTGTACAGTCGATTTTCTTTTGTTAAAATGCAATTATCTAGGAGTTAATTGCAATAAAAAAAAAACAAAATACTTACCAAAAATAGGGATTCTTTTTAACCTCCAGATTAAGTAAAACACATTTTTTTTAAATAAATTATTAAAAAAAAAAAAAAAAAAATTAAATGAATAAAGTCCTTTTTATGAAACCAAAAAAAAAAAAAACTCGTACACTTTGTAGTTACAATACTGTATAGAACCGTTATCCGGTAGGCTTTATCAGATCATCTCTTTTTTGAAAGGTTTAGTTTTTTCATGTTGCCAGAGTAATAATTTATTAAAAATTTATAAGAGAAATAAAAAAAAAAAAATGGAAAACAAACAAACTTCACTTGATATGAAGAAAACGTATTGTTAAGTTGTGGGACGAAAAGAAAAGTCTAAGACAAATTGCTGATATTGTGAAAAAGCCACATTCCACAGTTCAGTACGTTATTAATTCTTCCAAAAAAAAAAACGGATTTTTAACAAGACCAAGTGGAAGTGGGAGACCAAGAAAAATTGATACTTAACAAACCAAGAGACGTATAGTAAGGATTGTACAAAGTAACCCCAAAATTTTGGCAGTGGAAATAGCGGAAGACCTCAATAGAAACAAAATTGTCCAAGTTCATCCACAGACGGTAAGACATTTTTTACATTCGGAAGAGTTTAGAGGTTTTACGCCTCGAAACAAACCACTTTTATCCGCCATAAATGTAAAGAAGCGCCTACAATATGCCGAAGGGTATATAAATAAGCCGATAGAGTTTTGGAATTCCGTTATTTATAGCGACGAATCCAAATTCAAAATTTTTGGACCCGATGGGCTAGGTTTTGTTTGGAGAAAAAGGGGTACAGCGTTAGATCCGAAGAAAGTAAATTGCACAGTAAAACATGGCGGTGGCAGCGCTATGGTGTAGGATGTAATTGGAGCAAATGGAGTTGGAAATTTTTAATTTGTGGAAGGGACAATGAATAAGTTTGATTACCTGAACATCTTGAAAAATAATTTAGAAAGTACTGCATCAAAATTGGACCTTGGAGATAATTTTAGTTTTGTTCATGACAATGACCCAAAACATTCCTCGTTGATAGTAAAGGAATGGTTGTAATATAACGTGAAAAAAGTACTCCCTCATCCACCTCAAAGTCCGGATTTAAATCCAATTGAACATCTTTGGGCTCATGTTGAAAAAAAGTTGAGCGAAAGGAAAGTAAAAAATAAAGAACAGTTAAAAGATGCAATACAGAGGATATGGATTGAAATTACGCTAGATGTTACAAACAAATTGGCCCTTTCAATGCCAAAGAGGTTGCAAATGGTCTTAGATGCAAAAGGACATTATACAAAATATTAAACCATTTGGGTTTTCGAAATGTTGCTGTTTTTTAATTGAATTTTTCAAATGTACAAGTTTTTTTTTGTTTTATAAAATAGACTTTCTTTGTTTAATTGTTTTTTTTTTTGTATTAAAATAATTTATTTAAAAAAATGTATTTGACTTAATCTGGAGGTTAAAAAAAAATCTATTTTGTTTTTTTTTTTATTGCAATTAACTCCATAGATAATTGCATTTTAACAAAAGAAAATTGACTGTACAACTTTCTTTTTGGTTGTACATACCTGAAAAAAAGTGCGCTTAATTGCAATCATAAACTGATCTAGGGCAGATTTGATCATCACCATGCAGACTTCGGAATTCAGAAATAAAGCAAAACTTTATAGAGGATTGCATAAAAATTGCAAAAAAAGAAAATTAAATTACTAGAAAAATATAATACATTTTAAGAAATTATAAAAATAAAAACACAACATTCTTTTCATAAGATTGTAATAATTTCTGAAAAAAGAGTAAAGCTAACCAAGCCTTGGAATAATTTAGGGCTATCATGATAGTATAAAGCATCATAAACACTTCCAAAAACCCATTGTTCTCACAAATTCAAAAGCAACTACCGATCTATATTAGCAATCATCCATAACCATCTCTTGAATATAAAAGTTCTCTATAAATAAAAGAAAAAAAAACAACAATTTTTGTTTCAATTTTTATAAGTATGAACAATAAACACAATTAAAATACAAAATTATTCGTAACTACGCTCTTAATCGGCATTTTTGTATGTTTAAACAAACAGTACACCTTTCATTTTCTACAACCATGTCTGCCTATTACATTTCTTGATTCTCCTACTTTACAAAGTTTATGATATATACAATAGACATTCGTAAAAGACAAACAAATAATTTTGCTACTTAACCCTATTTGCCTTGAAGCCTTCAAATTTCGTTTTAAATTTTAACAAACAAAAAATAAAAAATAAAACTCTTTAGTAACGAGACTAATGAGTGAAATATAAAATAGAAGATATAATATTTTCCAGCACTTCACAATTGTGAAAAGTGTGAAGTGGTTAAAACAAATTTCACTCCAAGTACCATAAATATGGTAATTTATTCCCTCTACACCTACCATCTCTCTTCCATTTAGTACTCTATTCTAAAGTATAAAATACTTCTTTGGAATAAAAAAAAATGTAATCTCCACGTCATGCCATGGGATAGGACTTGAACCCGCACCACCAGATGAAGTCTATTGAATATTATGTATATATGTAAACAGAGCACAGCCATTTTCATTCACGTTCTTCTGCCACAATCGGATGCCCCATGTCATTCACTCGCCAATCCATCGACAAATCCAAACGTACTTCTTCTCACAATAAATATGAATTTCCTCCATTTGGAAAAGTTGTTTTAAGTATCATTTCCGCTCCATGAATTAATCTAAAAAAATAAAAACCTAGCTTTACACACAATATTTATAGAGATACCTATGTACTTGAAAAAACTTATTCTAAATGCTTAGATTCTAAATATTAGATAGGAAATCTTTTTATTGACAGGTTAACCATAATAGCAAAATAAATGGTTTCTTTATATTGTGGATGACAATTAAATTGTGGTGATCTATTGAGTCTACTTGCTTGCAACAAAATCAAGTTCGTGTCAAATTCCGTCATGTTGATGGAATGTTGCCAATCATGTTTGGAGTTTTTGTAAGCACATTCCGGTGGTGAATTTCTAGTTTTGCTGAATTTTCTTATTGCATTCTAAAAAATCTCTAGCTCTAGCCGGTTGCGAATGCGTTGAGGATTAAGATTCATTAAGGTTATAGTAAGTATTTTGCGCAACCAACAAGAGCAATAGGTACCTAAATAGAGCCAACAGAAAGAAATAATGTAGGTATACCTACAAATTTTTTCATCTAAATACGGGTGTGTATTTTTCAAGGTCGGGATAGTTTTCTCCTCGTTGTGCTTCGCGCTCCATGTTCATTTTATGAGACTTCCACATCAACCACAACTACGTCAGCAAGCCAGCAGTAGTCAATGTGTTGATTACTCAGGTTGCCTCGTCGAGCCGTATGTATATTAACAAGTAACAACTGGTTGTAATGTAGTCCGACCGCCATGCCCACTTAGTTAGGTTATTTAAAAAAAAAAGTACCTATTCTTTATTTTTACCACACAGTTCAGTTTGCGCTTTGTGAATTCCACCACGCAGAACATTGGAACTGGAAGCAGATAGCAGCAGACAATTATTATTATTTTTAAAGAGAGAGGATGGTGAATTTATTTCATTATTTAACCTTTTTTTGTTGTTGTTTTATTCATGTATATTTATCTACATACAACGCCTACATTTTTATAATAAATTAAGATGTCTTTATATTTTCTTAGTAAAACTTCAGTCTGAAGCTTTGGGGATTTTTTTATTTCTTCAAGCATTTCCGTAAAGTTTTGTTTTGTTGTTGTTGCTTTTATGTGCTAGGCAATGGAATATAATTTATTTATTTTAACAGCTAACGTTTCGTGGCTATTATTATAGTTTTTAAAAGTTTTGTAGGATTTATTCAATATTTGTTCATGAAGTTGTTTAGTAAACTTTATAGGTATGTATGTATTATCTCCTTGGGTCTGATCATTGCATAGGAGTGTGGAAATAGATTTTATTTAAACAAATTATGAAGTTATAGGACTTTGCGTGTGCGAGTAGTGTTGTCAGGGATGGAGGGGACCTACAGTTTTAAGTCGAATCCGAACGGCTAATTTGAGAAAGCACTTTTCATAACAAGGTAGTACCCGTGACAAAAAAAACTTTAGATGGCATAGGCAGGGATCGAACCCAAAACCTCTGGCATGCCAGACGCACTAACCATTTTTTTTTTTTTTTAAATTCATTTTTATTACTTCAATCTTAAATCTATCTTAAAGCTAGACAAAAATTCATAAAACTAGCCTAATTAACCATAACTTACAACTAACTTACTGGTCCCATACGGACGCTCTAAGTTAAACAATAATACTTAATGCTAATGCCTTTCGGCCCTAAGATCTATTTAACTTCAATTCCATTTTATTTATTTTTTTATTCATTAGAAAATTTCAAAAAAACTAATATCAATATCCTTTTTTATTTTTACTTAAAAACTACTTAAAATAAGGTCCTTAATATAAAACTTAAAGCTAACTAAAACTACCTATTCTACCTATAAACTACTTAAAACTAGAACAACCACAGCAGCAAATCTAACTGTCTAACGTTTTTTGTTTTTCATATTTTCTTTTTGTATTTTTGTATTTTTTTTTTAATCCATGTTTTTTTTTTTTTTTTTTGTATTTTTCTTTTTTGTTTTTTTTTTGTATTTTTTTTTTTATATTTTTTTTTTTATATTTTTTTTTTGTGCCACCATGCCTATTCTACTTAAAACTAAACCCCTAAAACTATAAAACAAGTATGTAAGCCGGCCAAGGCTTTAAACCCCATCCCGACTACCCACTATCCAGTGCCGATTGAAGCCACCAAAACTGGTTCTCCTGCTTCACCCTATCAGTTCGGTCCCGTTCGGGCACAGCCCTACTGAACCGAAGGAGCTCTGCTCCGCCTTGTGCTATGACGTCCCGATTGTACAGGAGTCGCCTATCCACGGTTCGTCGTCTGACGTGGTAGATTAGCGGAACTGCCAATCTATCCTGTATCAGACCGCATCTGTCTAAAAAGAGGAATGCCTCTGGTGGAATGAAGCCGCTCAAGCGTGCACTCTCAAAATACTCGTCGTTCGGATAGAACGCCCCGAAAATTAAATTGTTGGTCGAAGACATAGCTCTTGCAATGTGACCCCGAACGAGTTTTATCACGAAATTGTCAATTCTGTTGATTCGAGCCCCGTTGTATAGGACCTCGTTGGAATAGTAATGCACGTAAGAACATTCGGCTGTTCGATATAAGCCGGTACAGCGTCGTAAACACTGCCGCTCGAACACCCGAAACTTCTCCATCTGGGAAGGGGCAAGGTTGAACCACACAGGACAACCATAAACGATCATCGGCCGTATGAGGGCCATGTAGCAAATTACCTTCACTCTGGGGTCAAGCCGACTGCTAAAAAACAGCCGTTTCGTCAGAGCGAAGGCTATTCTGGCCCTGGTCAGAGCAGCATTTATATGTCTGTCGAAATATAAATATTGATCTAACCAGATACCGAGGTACTTCACTACACTTTTGCTCGCTAATGGCTGCCCGTGAAGATCAACGATAACCATTTTGCGCCAATTCTTGCACGTATCCCTCGTGGCCCCAGCCAACGGAGTCCGGAACAGAATTGTCTCCGACTTCTGGACATTTATTTTCAGTTTCCAGTCGTCACAATATCGCTGAATCTTGTCGAAATCACGCTGCAAGAGAATTCTAATAACCTCAACCTTTCGGGCCGTTCTGTACGCAACTAGACCGTCGGCGTACGCAATTGCCTTTGTAGGACTACCTATCAGATCGCTGGTGTAAATGCTGAAGAGAATCGGCGAATTCACCGCTCCCTGTTGAAGACCATTTTTAATTAAGAATGTTGTGGTAGAAGTTACATTGCCACTTTTGACAACAAACTTTCTACCGTTAAGCATATTGAATTTTTATTGAATATATTTTTATTGAATGCATAAACACAGTAAGAAAAAAAATCTTATAAATTAGTGTTTTGCTAATAATACATTTAAATAAATGGAGATAAGCTACTTCATAAAATAAAATATAAAAATTTGTTTAACATTAAAATTGAAAATATTTTATAAGGCACACTTTTTTTTTTTTTTTTTTGTTTTTTTTTTTTTTTGTATGTTTTTTTATTTTTTTTTTTTCCTTTTTTTTTTCTTTTTTTTTTTTTTAAGTTTTCCATGCTGAAACTGTTAACTCTATTAATATTTTATACATACATCTCACTTGTTAGATTCTTTTTGTAAGACAATTTTAACAAAAATAAAAAGAAAGTGCAAAATTACGCATTTTGAAAGTAACTTCGAAGCTCTCTACGAAATCATAAAGTGTATACAACAATGGCTTGCTTATGCCATTTATTTGGAGGCGATACATGTATTTTATTTTATTTTAAATTATTAAATTAAAATTTCAAAAAAATATGCCTGTAAATTTGCAGAATCAAATTACAATTATTTATCTATTATTTTATATCAACTCGGTGCTTGCAGAGCGCTCTATTCGGTCTACTTGCATTTCGAATTTACACTCTTGTGGCCTTTTGTAAAATCGATCAAGGTCAGTAGGTAGGTACTCAGAAAATCTTTAATTTTTTAATTCTTGGTTAACAACTATTATATAGTAAAGTATTCAAAACAGTCTAAGTTTGCCAAAACTTTACACGAGTTTTTGTCAACATTGGCGGGAAGGATAACTCAAAAGTTCTCAAAAGATTCTTTCTACACGTCTATTTTATAGTAGTATAAGCTTCAAGTTTAACCTCTAACATTCAAAAATTAAACCTTTCTACCAAAAACCTATACAAAATCAAACTTGTTCTGAGGAGTGTAAATTTACGATTTTTTGTTTTTTATTGGTTCAACTAGAAGATATATGTTTTTTAAACACGTATAGAAATTAATTTTTGTCATTTCAAATCACCAAAAGAGAAGTGAGAATGCCCACCAATTGATGCCATTTTCCGTGAGGGCTTCGGCAGATTTACGGCAATTCTCAATATACATACATATCATAAAAATACTACAAAATTTTAAAAACATTAATTTCTATCTTAAGGGTTAAAAAATATAACTTCAAAAAACGGTCAAAATTCGTCCCCCTTAAAACGATTCAAATAAACATATTTTTTTCATAGACCAATAGTTAAATGTTAATGTAACAAAAGTCAACAAAATTATAAAAAAAAGGTGCCTGGGTTTAATTTACTATTTTTCCATTCGACAAATCTACCCTAAAATGATAGAAAAAAAGTCCAAAACCCCTCTAACTTTGGCGTTTTGGGAGCTTATACCTATAGAGAATTTGATAATTTGTAACGAAAGGCGCAGTAAAGCGATGACCGTTATTTACAGAATAAAACTATCAAAATGAAAAATTTAGTAAATAATTATTGATACATTTTCTTTTTAAAACTGTGGAACAATAAAAAGATTTGTTACATATACACAATCAAACATACCTTTTTAACTAAAACTTACTGTTACTTTTAAACGTTAGTAACGAGTGTAGACTTTTAAAGATAATGGCGCGAAATTTTAAACGATATAGTCGTTTTAAGCAATTTACTAAGCTTAATTTTACCTAATTTTAGACGATTTTAACGTCTTACTATCTCTTAACAATTTGCTAAAGTTAAATTTACGGAATGGCTACTTTAACTTTAAGTAGTTCGCTAAATTCATATGACATCTGTACATATTATTCTTATAAGCGCAGTGAATGGAATAGTCCAGTCAACAATTGGGAATTCCAATAAATAGGTCCGTTTAGGCGTATTTGCTTTGTTTATTTTCACGAACTGTCACTTTTAGACATGTTTGGATGTTTGTTTTTTAATAAAAGCCAATTAGAAATTTATTATTAAGCAAAACAAAAAGAAAGGTCTAAAATTTTGGAGTCCCTTAGTAAATTGCTAAATATTTAGTAAATTACTATTTGGTAAATTGTTAAATCCTGAACATTGGTTCAAATTTTGCGCCAACATTTTTCATAGAATTCAATTTGCTTTTCAAGGATTAAAAATACACTTGATATGCCCAATTTAAAAAATCAATTTATCGAGTACAGTATTCGAAAGTATTGATTGAGTAGTTGATCTTTTTGTTTTTTTAATCAAAATGAGGTATAAGTAATATTTTTAGGAAGGTATTTTGTTCCTGTTTTATTAAAAGTATTTGTCTACTAACGTCCCATAAAAAACGCGCACAATTCAATGCTTTCTTACTTCTTCTTTAAATTTGTTTAAATCCTAGTATTGATATGACTTTGTAAAAAAAAAAATAATCATCTACTAAATCGAATGAGACAATCTTGTGTTTTTAAGAAATTAACACACGGTTATTGATTTTTTTCTTCAGAGGAAGAATATATTTTAAAAATTCCCTCCTGGCTGCAAAAGCAAATTTTTTTAGAAAAAATATTTTTCTACAAATGAGTATTAATGGACCCATCAAAATTGTGTAATTGGCTTTGATTACGCAACTTTATCGTTAATTGATAAACATTGTTATTCATTTGAATTTAAAAGAGACAAAATAACCTCCACAAACTACAAGCTGGCATAACAAACTGATAAAATTGGGCGATGACGCGTCTTGTAATTTGTTGTTTTGTCATTAGAGAACTATAACACTCAACTCAACACATGTGGTAAATTTCTCAATCAAAATATCAAATTACAATATTTAAATATGTAAGTACATAAAAATGCGTGCAACAACAACAATAAAAAACAACAACATACGGACATAGGTATGTACATACATTCAAGACTCTTTGAAGTTAAGAAAGGGCGAAGAAAACTAAGAAATTCAAAACTCAGCACCTGTTGTCATCTGTTCTACTTGAATGAAATAATACCCAGAATAAAACTACGAATTTACCCAAAAATAAATTCTATCTAAAGAAAAATACTTAAAAGTTCCCTTGTTTTTTCTTTTATAAGCAACAAACCCACCGAACCGTAACACCGCCGCCAAACCGGGGTAAGAATGTTGACCTTATAGAGTTGTTGTAGTTGAACCTAATTTAAAAGAAAAAGAAGAAGAAAAACAAAAGTTCCTTCTTTCCTCTGTTGTCTTGTTGCTGCCCCTTTATATTCCACAAATAATTCCGGTCGCGTGTAATTACACCGCGAATCTTATCGTTTCTTTCAATCAAGTCACCAGCCATCATTCTTTTAGTCCAATCACAATAGACACAAAACAACCAAGGTTTATTTAAAAAAAATATTGTCAATCTCCGTCGCGTCGCGTCGCTGGCATTTGTATGATTCATCAAGCGTCTATTTTTGCGATACCAATTTATAAATCAATTCAACCAGAAAACGATTATACATGTATATTTTTTATTTTTAAGAGCGCAAATTCAAATTAAACGGAAACGTGGTGTTTGGTATTGGCTAAGGTAATTGTGAATGTGTCTTATCGAATGAATACGAAATCTAACGTATTTTTCAGACTTTTCCGTCGTTTCAATAGCGCTAAAAACTTCTTTCATAAACTTACATATATAATTTTTTACTTGAATTGCAATAATTGGCAAACTGAATTTGACGAATTAGTTGAATTTATGAATACCATTACGTTCGAAAGTGTAATGATAGTGGGAGATTTAAACGCTAGAATTGGCAGATATCAAAACACTAATGTTAATTTTTTACATCCGCGAACGGCTTTTAATGAGCATAGAAACTCTAAAAACGAAAAACGTACTAAACGGGTCTTCTAAAAGTGATGCTTGTGGTGAATTTACGTTTGTAAGTGGACAAGGTCAATCTGTTATTGATTTCGCGGCTATTTCTGGAAACTGGTTTAATGTTATAGAGGATTTTGAAGTTGCTCTGGCCAACTTTTCGGCACATTTCCCAATAGTCGATAAATTACATTTTCCTGATGAAACTCAACTTCCGAATCCTACTAGCTTTGATAAACTTAAATGGTCTGATCACAATGCACTTCTCTATAAAAGACTTTTGAACCTTAATTTGCACTCGCTTCTTCAGCATCCACTCTCTATTGAAGAGACCTGCGGTAGAATATCTGAAGTCATTAAACTTTCGGCCCCGTTTGCCCAAAAGAGCGCTCATACGTTTGTATATGCTAATAAATGGTTTGATAATGAATGCAGAAATCTCCGAAAAAAATCCTTTGTTTATTTAAAACTTTTTAGAATGACAAACTCCCAATTTTTTAAAAATAAGTACGTAGAATATAATAGAGATTATAAAAAATTATGTCTATCTAAAAAGATAGATTATCAAAAAAAATTGGCCAATGAACTAGAACACTGCACGAACTCCAAATCCTTCTGGCAAATTGTAAACGAGCTAGGTGGGCGTAATCATGGTATGAAGTACTCTCTAGATGCTGAGACGCTAGCAGCTCATTTTAAAACTCTGCTCTCAGCTGACGAAGACCTTCATACCTTTGATTACGCGCTACATAACTTTGTAGTAAATGAGTTGGATTCTGAGATCTCGCTTGTGGAATTGGAAGCTACGCTCTCAAAAATGAAAAACAATAAAACACCAGGTATGGACGGTATACCAGTGGAATTCTACAAAAACAGCACTTTTGAATTTAAAAATTTCCTTGTAACCTTCTTTAATAGATTGTACAACGATGCTATCGCTCCAACTAGTTTCAAGAAATCCGTTATTTTTGCAATTTTTAAGAAAGGTGATGCAAATACGCCTGAAAATTATAGAGGTATTTCGGTATTACATACAATTCGAAAAATTCTTTCAGCCATTCTGAATGGAAGACTTATTAAATGGATTGAAAGTAGTAATCGTTTGAGTATTTTTCAAGCCGGTTTCCGGCCAGGTTATTCTACAATGGACCATGTTTTCGCTATCTCCAGTATCGCTAGAAAATTTATTGAACGGAAGAAGAAACTATACACTTGCTTTGTTGACTTTAAAGCTGCTTTTGACAAAGTCAACAGACAGGCTTTAATTTATAAAATGTCCTGCATAGGTGTATCTCGCAAGTTTTTATTAATGTACGAAAATCTAATTTTCGCATCAAATGCAAGGGTATGGGATGGTTATAATTTCTCGAATAGTTTCGAAACAACAGCCGGTGTGCCGCAAGGTTGTATTTTGAGCCCTTTACTGTTTTCTCTCTTCATTGATGATATTTGTGATCATCTTCCTGGTGGAGTCTCTTTTGGTAACAGCATTGTCAAAGTTTTATTATATGCCGACGATTTGGTTATGTTTGCCGACAATCCAGTTTCGCTACAGATGCAAATTAACCGACTTTGCTTATTTTGTGAGACTTGGGGTCTGCAAATAAATGTACAAAAAACAAAAATTATGATTTTTGAAGGAAGGCAAACAAGAAGACGCTCTGATGAAAAGTGGTCGCTCAATAACACCGTTATCGAAATAGTCCAGGAATTTAAATACTTGGGTGTTCTTCTTACCCACAATTTAGATTTTGCTAAACATGCTAAAATAAAAAATAAAGAAGCCAAGTTGGCACTAAATTTGATGTGGCCTAAGTTCTTCTCCAACTCCAACATTGATCTGGTATCTAAATATAAAGTCTTTAATGCAACAATAAATATATGTTTGTGCTATGGTGCACAAGTTTTCGGTTTTTTGAACCTAGATGATTTCGAGAGCCTGCAAAGACACTTCTTTAAGCGCTTGTTTCGTTTGCCTAACTCAACTCCAAATTACGCCATTTACGTAGAGTCAGGCATCACTCCTATTTATATAAAAAATTTAAAGGCTAATGCGGATTTTATTGTTCAGGTGATGAAAAGAAGTGATCTGTGCCTTCACAAAATAATTTTGAAAAAATTGCTGCAATCGAATGCATCTCCGTTTAAAGACTGGAACCAACTCGCAATAGCAACAGAATCTTCCCTCAACCTTTCGGAAACCAATGTTGACGACTGGCAAGCGCATTTCGCAGGTGTTATTGCTAAGTTTGACCAAAAGTTGTATGTAGAAAATCTTTTAAGTGCAACTTCTTCAGCATCTAGAAACGTTTATAGAAACTTAAATCATCAATTGAATTCAGACATGAACTACTTCAGAAATGATTACTCAGTTGCTCAGATAAGTATTATTTTTAAAGCCAGAGTCGAAATCTTAAACTTAAACTTTATACCACACCAAAGTGATTTGCCGCAGCTATATGTGATCTGTGCAACAGAAGAGAAATCGAAGATATCTACCACTTCTTAGCTATTTGCCCAATTTTACAAGAAATCCGTAGATTACACTTTCGGAAAAGTATTTTAACAATACAAGAATTTTACGAAATCCTAAATGGAGAGCTAGGTTGGCAAAACGCATTCAAATTTTGTCGACAAGCTCTTAACTACCGGAACAGTTTCACTTATTAAATTAATTTTTAGCCTATCTCATTTTATGTTGCAAATCATACAAAATTGTCTTTTTTTTCACGTAAAAATTGTCAAAACTTTACTTTGAGTAAAGCCTACTATTCAAAAAATTGTATTATTTTTATAAATTGTAATTTTGTGTTTCAAATCACGTAAAAATTGTTCGAATTATTCTAATATTTTTATTTAAATAATTTTACATTTTCTTTTTAATTTATATATTTTTTTATCACTTATGAAATGTCAATTCAGGCAGACGGCAGTCAATGCCATGTCCTTATTCTTAGGAAATTATATTGTAAAATCTTATGATGAAAAAAAACAAATAAAGAATTTATCTATCTATCTATCTATATAATTTTGTTACGTTAACGTTTAATTTAGAAGAATGTTTCGATTTAATACACTTTAACTTGAAAATCTTACGGAAAATCTAAACATTGAGAACAAGGGAAGCGCATTTGAACCTTTTGTGTGGACAATTATAATAGCTTTCATTGGTTTTTTTTTAATCGTTGAAACCAATCATTGAAATATGTGTTTTACAGGTCGGTGATAGCGATCATTGAAAATTATCATTGAACAAATTTTTCTGATTGCAATGCAGCCGAAAGGGAATTTATCATTGGAATTGAGTAATTTGTAATCAATCCATACATAACTTACTTGTAGTTCTAATCAAAAGAAAACACACTAAAGTTATTTTCTAAGTGATTTCAATAAAAGCTACCTTTAACTGGTCCTGAAAACTGAAATATTAGCAGAAAGTACAAAAGTACGTCGTGTAAAATTGGCAAAAGTGGTTTTCAGATTATTGGGAAATTTTCAAGTAGTTTCCCGGAAATAATTTGAAAATTTCTCATGAACTCGGGCGGGAATCTTAAATATTTTACTATTTTCTAAATGATAAATAAGATAAACCACTCTAATCTCCTTTTCTCTAAAGTTTTAAGCTTATTTGTTTCTTATAATTTAAGTGGCCACAAACAATATCTTATTAGATTTTTTCTTTTCTTGCTGGTTAATATACCGTGAGACGAAAGGCAAAACGATGAGGTTCACTTCATAGAGCTGCTGCTGACTGTATCCGATTTGTGATTGACCCATTGGATCCGTGGTCTTTTCATGCGCCAACGATTTAGGTCAACGGAGGTCTTGAACATGTGTTGTACAAACAGAAGCATTATATCTTTTTATGCGATGAAAATTACTTTTTTGTTTTCTTGCTTTCGCTTACATCTTCTCATAAGCTTATGCAAACTTCATTTTTTCAAGACTTAGTTTTCTTTACTTTTTTTTTGTTTTGTTTCCTTTTCTTAATTTACTGCCTATGTTTTTATTGCTCCAGATGGTTAAGAACTTGGGTTAACAATTATTACTATAACGGCAGTGCGCAACTTGGTTGGGTTGGAATTGGAATGTGATGTTGATGTTGTTGGTGCTGCTATCGTCTTTGCGTCTATTTAACCTTCTTAAAGAGAAAAAACAAGAACAATAAAGTGATAGTATAACATAAGGGAATTCTAAATAATATGCAGGGTCAAGCTATTTAACCATTTGATTGATTAAAGTCTTTACACCGACAACGACCGGCTCTTTTTATATGGCATGAAAATTTAATTAAATAAAAGATTTGATTGTGACAAATAAGATCATGGACATGAAAGATGAATGACCGCAAAGAGAGTTCAATTCTTTATTTTTTTTCAGAAAGAAAATATAAAGAAACTGCTTTTAAATAAAGCTTAACAAAAGTGACCAATTGTCTCTCTGGGAGTGAGAAATATCCTAACGTTAAAAGTTAAACTTGAAGTTTCAAAAATTCAAACATTCAATGAAATTGACGGAATAAGGAATGATCAAGTCTAACAAGCTGACATTCTAGTACGAATAGTACAATAAATAACAATCATTTCAAAAAAGTGTTTTGATAAAATAACTCGTTTCTCTTTTATATTTTCTAAAATTGTATCATTTCATTCCTAGAAATTCCACTAATTTTTTGTAGAGTAAAGTGGAAACAGGGCTTAATGTCAAAATGTTAAACATGTATGTATATATAACTGCAATTTAAATTTTTTAAATTGCATTTAACCGTTACTGCAAAATAAGTCATCACGAATAAGATTTTAAGTTTTTTTTGACAATTCTGTCAGTCAATGTCAATAAACATACAAATCAGTTGTTTTAATATGTAAATATGTATGTATTACATTACATTACTTATACATATGTAGGTAATGTAAATATGCATTTATTTTTCGCAGTGTAAGACATTTTTGTAGTTTAGTCTTAAAGGTCATAACAACGATCTTTGTGCACTTTGTAGTAGATATTTGAAGAAACATTATTATTAAATAAAAACACGCTTTCCATTGGTATTGCCTTGAGTTTGAAATGTATGTTATTAATAATTATGACATGATGTGACATTCTGTCTAACATTTTCCCATCACTCAGTGATGAAGACGACATTCTGTCAAAACTATGCGAACGTTGCATCAGCAAAAATCGTTTAAAATGCCTGTGCAGCTGTTACATTTCGTCTATTGAATTGTTTTCTGTTCTTATTTTGTTTTGCAATTTTTCTTCATTCGCATTGGATCAGCATTCCTAGAAGTGCATAGATCACTATATCATCCGACCAGAACCCAGAAGTAACGGAACATTACCAAAAAGCATACATACTCCTGCTTGCCGTCATCTGTCGAGCATTATATGAACATACTCAAAATACTCTGTCATTGTCGGCTACAATGCTCCAAGTTGCTATTTACTTTCTGTGTCATGGCTGCCGACTGTCACTTGACACTTGGAAACGAAAAACGAACAGATCCTCTTATGGCAATGATGGAGTTCAATAAAATCATTCTGCATGATATTTTTGCCATTCTTGATTCCTTTTTTGGTGTGATCTGCATCAGAAAGTTAGTCATCGATTTATCAAAACATGCACACAATTCACAACAACACAATGACCGTGTTAGTGAGTTGTTTAATATCATATCAAGTGATGGAATATCAATTTAATAACTCCATTTACTCTTTACACAACAACTACTTATAAATTATTTCATATTCAAACGATTGTTTTTCCATTTAAAAAGAAAAGAAAACAAAAAAAACATGCAAACCATAGCTTAATATGGTAACAGACTACGCAAGAGAAATATTAATAATTTGTTTCTTTTAAGTGGTGTATAAATATTTTATAGTAAAGTCAATTAAATTATCACGTACGTAACCTTGACCTTTTTGTTTGTTTGTTGTAACAAGTTGTCGTGACTGTCAGGCGTAGCCAGTTGTGCCTTGACATTGTTTAATATTTTATGTAATATATGACGTATGAAAACTTTCAATTTTTATTGGAAGAACTTCGATTGAAATTTTTTTGACTTACTGCGTCAAAGAGTTTTACATACTATCTCCAGCTATTCTATTTTGAGGGAACAGAACTCTTCTCTTATCTGTCAGCTGTCACATCAATTGTCACTACGAACAGTGTTAAAATCAAAGTTATTTACTTGAAGAACATCTCTTAATCTGCTCAGAGTACTTGTGCACTTAAGTAAATTATGACTTTAACGAAAAAAAAACTCATAAGATAAATTTTCTGACATCGGGATCGGGATATCCGTGCACTGCCCTCTATATTCAAGTAAATTAGTCTCATTGATATATTTTTTTTCTGTTTTAAATAGACCCACAGTCTTTATATTACTGCAGTTCTATCCATCTACCTCGCCTATCGTATTCAACATGGGTCAATTCAATTAGCAATGCAACTAAGCGTCAGCGTCAGCAAAGCCACTCTCGCCAGTCAAACCCAATAATTTCAATAAGTGCTCGAGGACAGTCGGTTTCCTGTTTTTATTTTTGTTTTTCGTCAAGAGTATTCAAATGGCACACTGATCGAACGATATTCAACAAGCGAAAGCGATGCATCATTGCATGTGTGCCGTACTGCATGGCTGTAATAAAGCTGCGTTAATTTGTTCAAAATTAGCCTTTGGCCCTAAGTGGACAATATAATATGGGGATGCTGCCACGACACACTATTCTAAATATTGTATACCCTCTACTTAACGTGTTGTCTAGTTTTTATTGTCAGTCTGTTAAGAGGACGGAACACAGACGATATGAAAAAGGTTTATGTTAATCAAGTGTAGCCGCATAATGCGAGGAATAAGTATAATGAATAAATAATAATTTGAAACGAAACAATTGTGTTTTACGAGCATATTTGACACTTGACTCAAAAGTACATATTTGAGCATATAGGGTATTCCGTGTTTTATCAGAAAATGTTATTAATAGACAACAAAAATAGAATACAAAAATTAATAAATTGTTCTTTTTTTAATGTTTCAAGTAGCCACATTTTAGTTTTTACAATTTCTTCTCAAGACTTATTTTTAACATTTTAGTCATTCTAATGGGCTAATATTATAAATTATCTACATTTAAGTACTCGTGCTAAAGCAGACACTATCAGCCCTATTCTGCTATTCATCGGGGGGAATTTTTCTAGAATTTTTACTAATCACTATTCTGGGACTCAATATTCATTCGAAGTAAATCAGTGTTGGTAACGTCGGTAATATCGGCATATGAAATGTTGCGGATTTTTTATTTGACGTCTGGTTTGTTAATTGTTTTTAGCAAAATGTAAGTAAAAACTAATTTATTGCTTAATTTAGAATATCTGTTTTAAAAATAAAAGATTATTAACGTTATTAGGGGAAGAACGACACACAAAAAACAATTTGCAGCAATATTTTATAATTAAATAGAGACATTGCAAAAAATAATGAAAAACGACAACCCGAAGACTTCCGAGAATTTTGGAATAGGCTAAGAGACAGCTCAACCTCCTAGGACCACCAATAGAAGACGTGGCTGAGTTTTTTTTTTGACTTTCTAAAATTTCTCCGAAGCTCTCTGTTTGAGGATTCACTTATTCCTCTGCTTACAATTGGAAATAAAAGTCCAAAAATTACACAAGGTAAACAATTAATTCTGTTTAGGTGGATTGACTAAACTTAAATTTTGTATGAATCAAAACAATTTATTCAACATTCTCAAGATTGTCACATGATCAGCTGTTTACGTGAATGTCAAATTGGTGTTGAATAATGTAGTTCACCCGATGGATAGCAGAAAGCAAAGGCATTGCTCGCATTCACAAAGCTAGTGGCTCCGTAGTCAAGGGATTCTGATTGGTTAAATCTAACTACAAAAGTAGTTGAAATTTCCCCTCCGACGTAGTGTAAAATTTTCGGCTACAAAGTTAGTGCACACTGGTTTTGACGTTTCACAGTCAGCTGCGCGGTAAGGACACAAGAATTGAAAATGAAATTAATCATTAAGTATTTAACCCTCAAGCGGTCGCGCGGTCATTTGTAACGGGAGCGGGCGCGCGTAACCGAAAAGACCTATCGGATGAATAAAAGAAATAAAGTACTAATTATTCCATAAATATTTATTTATTTGTACTCAGATACATTATCATTGTCTTTAAAGTCTAATTTGTCAAAAAAGTACTTAAAATTATGAAAAAGGCTACTAGAAATGAGAATTACAATGATGGGTAAAAATAATAATATGAACGAAAAAGAACTAAGCGCGGTCGATTCGACTACGCGCGACCGCTTGACGGTTAAATACATATAAAAATCACTCATATTATATCTTATATTCGGTTTTATTGAATTTAAAAACAAAACAAACTATTTAAAGTACTGAAAATGCAAATGTTTCCTGTATTATATATTTGCATTTGTCATTTATATGACAGTTCCGGATTGACTAGCTCTGTAGTGAAGTTTTGCATTCACAAATCTAGTTGAATTTAGACTACGTAGCCACTAGCTTTATGAATGCGCCCATTGACAAAGGGAATCGAATAGCAGAATAGGGTTGTATCTGTCTTATTGTTATAAAATGAAAGTTTAAATTTAATTTTAAAGGCCTTATATATTATGTAATTAGTATACTAAAGAATGCTTTCCCCAGACGTTTTCATAACTAACCTTAAAAGTTAGTTTTTAACTCATTCTTTTTTTGTTTTATTTTTTTCACGTGAAAAATCATAAACTGTAATCTCTGTTTGAATGAATCACTATACCTCATGTTTACCTTTCACTTAAGTTACAAAATTTAATTGTCGGCTGTGCACACTAAGTGCGTAAGTTAATCTTGGCGTTTTGTTTTGTTAAAATTTACCCAATTGTAAGAGTAACGCAATTTAAAGTGATATCTTTAAAAAACAAAAAAAAGTACAAAAGACAATGAGATAATGAAATCTTAGATTATGAGAAATGTTGAGTGTAGTTTGATGCGGGCACCAAATCTCACATAACATGAATCGCGTTTCATATTATGGTTGAGTTTACACCTGGGGGTAGATCTGATAATTACCAGTATGTTAGATTGTTGCTTTATATTGTTGTCTTTAATTGTTTTTTTTTTTTTTCTTAAAGTCTAGAGAAGGAAGGTAGGTATACTAACCTACATATGGGTTATGAAATCAATTTTGTATTTATCGGTCGAAGTATTATTTTTTTGAAGACTATATTTTTCGATTATATTCAATATTATCTAAATGAAACAATCAAAACACATTGGGTGCGTTCAGGTGTCGTGGACTTTATACGTATTTAACGGCATTTTTTTAAGTTAAATCAAAAGAAAAAATAACAAGATGGTTTATTGAAATTTAGTACCATTTTACATGATATTTTAATTACTTTTGATTGGAAGTAATCTTGCTGACACCTGACCAATCTGGATGGCTAGAAACGAGCCATACCCTCAAATCAATTGGGCAGGTTTAGACAACATAAATGACTTCATTTACATTCAACTATATTCTTTGAAAGCGCAACATTATTTTGTATTGTCACGAATAAGACCTTATTCCTTTTCATGGAGTTATGAAGTTCAGCTGTCAGTTGAATGAAAATACATGATCAACTGACATTTTGACGTAAGTAGACTTGACTTTATGGTAAGGGAGATTTTTCTTGGCTAATTTTCTAGTTAACCTTCCAATAAATTTGGCAGCTGGCCCATCAGATATTGGAAACTTGCTTTCAAGTCTCTTATGTCATCTTCACCTGCCCATTTCTAAGATCTTAGACATTTCTGAATTCTCAGACATATAAGTCACTCACTTTGTATGTCAGAAATTTGAGAATAGAACTTGTATGATTCGATCTCTCAGTAATTCTGAATCGCACAATTTAAAAAGTAAGAAAAGAAATAAAAACCTTATTGTGTTTACATTTCATTTTACTGCTCTACCAATCTGATTGAGAAAATTCTCAGAATTCTCAGAAATATAAACTGCCCAATTTATATGGTATGCTACTGTCGTTTTTTTTTTCATGATATTCTTGCGTATTACTCTATTTATTCAACCCTAACTGACAGCTGTCAAATATTTTTATTTTTTTAAAGGTCTGCCAACACTTTACTGCATTACAAAACAAACTGAATTGAATTAAAGTGCCCGATTACACGAGATGTTTTTTCGGTTGTTTCCTCTTTCGTCTTTTTGACAGATCGGGTGAGGGGTGTAGAAACGTAGGGGGAAATAAGTCGTGAAAAGAGTCCTGAAAATGTATGGACTTTTTTGGTTGAACTTTGACGTTTATGCTTTGACAACCAATAAAAAAAAAACAAAATGCATAATTTACAGCTATAAGTTGAGTTTTCCAGAGTACGGTGTAGTAAAGGCAAATATAAACGTGAAATAATGTAAATTTAATTATTTATTTAAACGATTTAAGAAATGTGGACAAAAACTCAAACAGAAGTATTATTAACGCTGTTTCAAAGTTGGCCCAATTTGTATAACAAGCTGAACAAAAATTATAAAAATAGAAATAAAAGAATTGAGGCACTTGAAATTATTCGAAAAGAGCTTTTAAAAATCAAACCGGGTGTTACAATTTCGGATATAAAAAGTAAAATAAAAACAATTCGGTCACAAACGTCAAAAAGAGGAATAACGAAAGGAACGAAAAAAGGAAAGGTGTAATCACGAGTGTAGGTACCTGTCAAAAAGACGAAAGACGAAAACGAACGAAAAAACATCCCGTGTAATCAGGGTCAAATGTTCATAAACTGCTTCACACAATTCTTCACCAGCTGTTCTGAAGTGTGTGATATGTGAGTTAATATTTGACTTATGGCTGTTAATTCGGTGACGTTGAATTAAATACGAAAATGTTGCAAATTTACGGAAAAACTGTCTAAAATATTCATTAACAATGTTCTTGACTTTATTTAAATTTAAACACTTAATGCGGCTTACTAATAAATTCTAACTTATTATTATGTTATTATGTGCTTGTTTTATGTAAGTAGGAAACACATTGCTTTTTATAAGAAGAGATATCTTTTTAGGCTTTAAGATAGGAAGTCAAGCAACTTCAATGTGGTTATGATTATTTGGTGATTAAAAAAAATCGAAACTGCAAATAACCGGGTTAATTTTGACAATAAAGATTCAAAACAAAAAAATTTTCGAAATATCAGTTTTGATTTGAGTGAATATTGTACAAATCTTGTGCAACTTTTTCGTTTCTCAATATTGAAATGAATCCAACTATAAGTCGAACCAAATACAGATCTTTTTGTTAAAAGTCTTAATTAATTATCAGCGCCAATTTACTTTTATCTTTTCACTAAGTGATTTTGTTCGTGCAATGATTCAATTTATTTCACGAACACTCAATCAATAACCCTTCTTTCCTTTCTTTAAACTTAAATTACTATACTGCCAATCGAAAAATGGTAAATTCACTGCATCACAAGTATAATAAAGGTAAATTAATCGAAAACACACGTTTATCAATAGTGCCTAGGGCCCCTTTTTTGTACTTGAAACAACCATAATTTCACTACTCGCACTCTATTTTATATAGCACCACTTTAATAGTGAAACGAGACAAGGTGTGGGAACTTCGAATGGAACATAAATTTCCTATACTCCACTCTCCATCTCCATTATCTCGGCATCCCCAACATCAGCAGGATCTTTGTTCATACAAGTATGCACTCCGTTAAGTTTCTCGCGCTCCTAATTGATTATGAATAGAATTTTAAATCACTTGGGACAAACCTTGTGGCGTACTAATGATACCCTAGGCCCAATCCAATTCATTTCGCTATGTACAAAGGTATTGATAAGAATGCAATACGAGTACAAAACAGATCCCATATACGAGTAGATTTTGAAAATAATAAATAATTTTTGCCCACGGAAAGTGGGTTAATAAGAACGCCGTATATTAAAGTCCAAAGAAGGTACTGCTGTACTAGTGGCATACCAGTATAGTCGATAAATATAATAAGGGTAATGTTGAAGTGATTTAATATGCCCATCGTACTTGTTTGCTTTTTCGCGGGAAATCTTTTTGTTTTTGTCTAGGTAAAGCTTATGGATATTTGCAGTGACTGCTCTACTGGTATAAAATTAGAGATATAGTTGTTCAAAGAGAAAGAGTAAAATTATTAATAAAATTAACTTTCCTGACAGCAAAGGTAAAATTATTGTTCTTTGTCTTTATGGTCTTTAGGTCATAGAGACACTGAATAAATATATTTAGTTTCAAATTGCTATTGGCACAAAAGTACAAAGGGAAAAATACAAAAATGAAAGCATCTAGTATATGGTTGTGGGTAATTCCAGTGAACTTTAAAATGGAATAATTAAGAAAATGAAATGAAAAAGTTATTAGTTTAATATTTATGACTTGAACTTTGCTTTTAATGTATTTGTATTATTTTTCAAAAGATTTCTTAAAACTGACAATCATGGCGTATTGCGTTGGTTTATCTTCTGATAAAAAGATCTGTCAAAGTTTTAACAATGAGCTACCGTTGCGGTAACGGTAAGCAAATTCAGACAACATAAGAGACTTCATTTGCAGTCAACTACACTCTTTGAACGTAAATTTTGACCAAGGCAACTAGTTACTTTTTCAAGTGTCAAACTCGGAACTTTACTTCACAAAACTCTTCCTTCAGTTTATCATGCCAAAAACCATTGTTGTCTACAAAACACTTCTTAGTCAAACTAAAAGTCCATCACAACTTATATTTTGTATTGTAAAGAAATATTACTTATTCCTTTTCCAATTTGACAAGGAACCCTTTTACATAAAACTTTAAATGAAATGTGCAGAAAATAAATAAATTACAGAGTAATAAAGTTCAGCTTACAGTTGAATGAAATGTCATAAGATACTAGAAACCTACCTTTAAGTCTCTTATGTCAATCCGAACCTGCCCAATAGCAGATGATACTGAAATGTCAGTAAGAGCTCTCCCAAATTTTTAATTTCGTTGTTAGATATTAAGTTGGATTTTCTTTAAACTAATGTTTAAATAATGACTACATTTTAAACAATTTAGTAAAATATTAAAACTACAGTGGTGGACAAGAATTTAGCACACTTGTTAAAGAAAATAAAAACCATTTAATTTTCAATTTGTTTTCTTATTATGAAATTAGTAATATTTTATTTACATTACATATATATAGCACTATGTTTTCATAGTACTTCATCGAATATGTTTAACATCTGTAAGAAGAAAAAAGTATGGAATGTAGAAACATCAATTTTTCGCCTGGACACGAATTTAGCACATTCAACAGTTTCTTGATAAAATTTTACTTACCGTTATCAATTCTAAGTTTTTCTTAGTATTTGGTAGGGAACCCTTTATTTTGCAGTACAGAAGCAATTCTTCTTGGCAAACTTTCAATCAAAGCCTCACATCGTGACTTTGGAATTGCATACCAAGCATTTTGAATCTCCTGCCACAATTGTGTTAAATTGGTTGGTTTTTTTTGCTCAATGTGATGTTCAACATCATTCCACAAATTCTCGATCGAGTTAAGATTGGGTGATTGTGCTGGCCACTTCAAAACATCGATTTTATTCACCTCTAAGGCACACTTCACTAACTTTGAAGTGTGTTTAGGGTCGTTGTCGTGCATGAAGGGCCATAATAACGGCAAATTGTCTTCTGCGTAGGGTATCATATGATCCAACAGGATATCTCTGTACACGTTCTGGTCCATTTTGGTGTCAATTTTTACGATGGGGCCAACGCCGTGCCATGAAATAACAGCCCAAACCATAACGTTGCCTCCACCGTGTTTCACCGTCTTAATGGTGTACCTTGGATCATATTCCCTGTTTTTTGGACGCCATACATATTTTTTCCCATCCGATCCGAACCGGCAGAATTTGGATTCATCGCTCCAGAACACGTTTTTCCAAAAACTAATTGGTTTGTCTATAGGTGAGCTTTGGCAAACTGTAACCTAGATTTCAGATTTTTGTTTGATACAAGCGGTTTTCTCTGAGCAACGCACCCACGTAGATTGTTTTCATTTAATCGACGTCTTATGGTCCTTGAGGAAACATTTACTCCATAGTTCGTTGAAAGTTCGCTTCGAATGGCACTGGAGGTCTTAAACGGATCCTTGGTCGATAACCTATAAATAATTCTATCTTCATTTGCAGTTGTCTTTCTGGGCCGGGGGTTTTGTTTAACGTTTTCAATCACTCACTTTTTGAAATGACGAAGGGCATTATAAACCAGCTTCCTGGAGCATTCTAAGAACTTAGAAATGTCTGTTACCGTCCGCCCTTTTGACTTCATTTTCAAGATCAGAGTTCTTTTTTCCTTTGAGCACCATTTTCCTTTTGCCATGACTAATTAATTTTTTTTTTAGTTTTTTTAATATAGATCATTAAAGGAATATTTAATTACCTCAAAAATTATTATTTTCTTTTTAAAAAAACACAAAAATTAAAAATACACTCTTTGATTGCAATACGGGCTAAATTTATGTCCAGCTAAGACATCCAATCTTCATTTTTCGCAAAACGGTATTTTACTTTTCAATCATTTACACATTTTTATTACCATATAAGGTAGTCATAGTAACAACATAAAAATGAACCGTTACTTGCAAGTAATAAAGAATTGAAAGTAGAAAAATACTTGTAATCTTTTCAATGTGCTAAATTCGTGTCCACCACTGTATATTAGTAAGTTATAGTGAGTTAAAAAGATAACTTCTAATTTTTAACAATTTTAAAAAAATTTAACTGTCTCTTAATATTTCATTAGTTTAAATTGTAGTAACTTGCTAAACTTCTGACTTCTAAGTTTCTGATATTTTAAATTAATAGGTCCGTTCCCCACATTAAGGTTTGTTTGTTGTTTTTTTTTTCACGAATTGTAAATTCTTAGAAGTGTCCACATGCACCTTTATTGCTAAAAACGAATAAGCAGTTTATCAATTACCAAGAAATTAAAATATTAAGAAAAAACCAGGTTGTTTAATATTTTGTATCAATGACATTTAATACAGTTTTGACAGTTGCATCACAATGGCTGCGTTCAATCTCAGACCGATCGGGTATCCGGATACCAAAGGTATCCAAGATTTCCTTGTATGTACAAACATATGTATATGTATGTGGATATCTGACAAAACAGCTGATTCGACGTATGGATTTAATTTGAAGATTCGCCAGCTATCTTATTTGGGTTTCAAAAATCCAACTATCCAGGAAAGGCTATCCAACACGAAATTGAACGACGCCAATGTTGATACGAATTTTGACATTTCTGATAATGATATGTATGTGAGGTTTTATTTTGCCAAGTTAGCCCTACCACTTTAAAATTGTAGGAAATCAATAATTTGATTAATTGCCGTACATTTTCCGTGCAGACAAGCCGCGACATCTATGAAAAGAAAATAATTGAATAATATAATAGCTATTGATACAAGAATACATTATAGACTATACGCCGAATCTATTTAACTCGTAAATAAAACACATTCATACAATAAATTCATGTATAATATTTATTTTGTACACCCAAAGTCAGATAGATCAATGCCCTCATCTAAGGAACATGTTCATAATAGTCTCTCTAATTTTATAGGTTTATTTATTAACTTATATTATTATTATATGTTGTTTATCATTGCATGTATGCTTTTATTATTTTTCCAACTTAATTCTTCTAGCCTTTAAAGATTTCAGTTATAATGGCTTTGTGTTGTGAAGAAAACTTCGATCAACAAAATAAAACGAAAAACGACCAAAATTAATAAATTTTGTGTGTCATTTGAATATGCTTTAACGTCGTCGTCGGCATCGTCATCGGTCGATCGGCAACACGCTAGTAGTCACCGCTGTTTTTAAGCCCCTATGGCTGTCATCATGGAAAGAGTAAAGACTGTAGTATAGTTTTCTTTATAATACCCAAAGATAGATTTATATATATGTAAATATGTACGTTGTTCTCAATGTGCTTCATTTTGTAATCAAATTGCTAAGCGGTGGATTATGGGGAAACTAATTTCATGCTCTACATACTTTTCGTTGTCCTCTTGATTGGTTTCAATTCGGCGGTTGGTTGAAGTTGACACTCACAGTCAAATTAGCAAAACTTCTAAATTTTGTCGTGGCTTATTGTCATATGCCACGATGAAAAAATAGAATAACTGAACAAAGCGGCTATGTCATAATTTATAAATAGACTTATTTATAGATCAGTTTACGAGTATATTTGATCAATCATTAGGTTAATTTTCCAGATGAAATACTTTGTCCAAATTAATGAAAATCTACAAGATCTTTTAAAGCCACGAATTATTTATTTTAAATTGAATACAAATTTTTTTGGCATAAAATACACTTTTCGAGTTTAAGCTCAGCTTTAAGATCGATGTCAAGTTCCTATAAAAGTTAGCTATAAAAATGTTTATTTGCGTTATTCTGATGAGAAATAATAAGCTTCCTAAAAATGTACCTTTCTATTAGGTTTTTTTTCTAACAAAACAAAAATTACATCATTTGCATGAACTGTGTTGTGTTTTGTTCCATCACATAACCATGCATGCCGCCCCCACATATTTATACATCAAAACCTGAGAAAGATCAGAATCATCATCATCATCATCGTATCATCACTGACGCTGCCTCCATACCGCTCAGACCGCCATCTACCGCCGCCGCCGTGCCGGTCGCCTTTCTAACCACACACAATATAATAATAATAATAATTGCAAAAGCTAAATCGAAATGAACGTTAGTTAAATCTTGTGTATAAATACAAGAGAAGACTCAGTATATAGAGTATATAGAGTCTACTGCAGTAATTGTATGCAAAATAATGCATCGTTTGATATTGCAGCCCTGAAGCGCAGAACTATGTTCTATAATAATATGAATGTGCATTGAGAAAAGTAACAACAGCAACATCACCAGTTTTAGAATAGAAATTCAACCGCATATAATGTCTGCCATTGTTGGTTTCATCAGTCACCTAGCATATTAGGCATATAAATGGAGACACACACGTCATTCTCTCTACCTCTGTTTTGTTGGTTTTATCCACTCTGTCTGTGAGATGAAGCTCTAATGAGGATTTAATTTAAAAATTTGAAGGAAAACAAAAACAAAATTATATTTTAAGTATATTATCATGTTTGTAGGTAGTTTCGGAAATTTGAATGCTAGAACTCTTCTTGTTGCTGACTTTTATTGTTTTGCTTATCAAATATTTATTTTACTTAATGAATTAATGGCCATATATAGGAAGTTAAAATAATGGATGTGAATTTTTATTTTATATCTCTTTTTTTTTTAGCTCTTCATTTATTTATCAGAAACATTTCGAGTTACGTAGGATGAATTAGCCAAATATTTAATAGAATTAAAATCAGAATTGAAAAAGGTAAAGCTTCAGTGGAACAGTTTCTAAAAGGTAGATTTTTTTTAAAAAGAAGGAATCTAATTTCCCAAACAGATCTAATTGACGCAGCCATTTAACCGGAAATGAGGTTAAACACAATACTTAAGACGAAGTGCTCTATGTACTTGGCAAACAGATCTATCTAATAAATTTTAGGGAGTGTTGTTGAACGTAAATGTCAACTTTGTGTATAAAACCTATAGTACTGTCATCTGTGTGACACCTAGTGGCTACGGGGATATTAGCTCGTGTAGACTGTTTTGACTTAACCTTTGTATAAAAATCCTCTAACGCCATAACCTAACCATAATAGTACTACATAAAAGGTTTCATATACAAAAATGTCATTCTCAACTGTCAAACCATAACAGCAACCACCGATACATCTCATGCTGCTAAAAAAAACATTATATATATGCATATATGTACATACATAATTACAACCTATTTCTGACATCCATCGCTTTTTTTTTATAGCGTTTGGGATTTTCCGTATGAAAAGACTTATGAATCCCACAAATTGACAGCTTTTCTTCTAAAGTTGACATCAGATTTTCAAATCAAATAGAACTAACGCAGTCACACAATCGAAATGAAATTTTGTAATCAAACACAATCGTCACTCCGATGCAAACATCAGAATCTATATAAGATCTGTTCGTTTTATTAATTCTTCCGAATTGGATATTATATTTGGATAAAATACGCCAAAAGCGTATACGATAGAGTTCTTATTCAAGCTTATTATAATAATTACATAAGAGTAAACAACAACAACAAAAAAAAGCAGCTGCCTTATACATAAACCTTGCTTCAAAAATGTCATTTCTGTTGTAACTTTCAAGTACCTTATCACTTGACAATTTGGCATGACAAAGAATACATTATTGCCTCATAATAACACACATTCTGTTTCTGATTTCGAGAGAATGGAAGGGGATCAGTGAAGAAGAGGGAGGAGGTAGGAGGTAGGGGCCTACCAACATGTTAAAAAAAAACATTACACATTCTTGACAATATACAAATCTCGACTTCATAGTTGCACTGCTTCGCAATTCATCATCGCATTCCATCGTATACAATATACATATTGGGCTGAAGGAAATACACACCTAAGTGTCATGTAACAACTATACAACACCTCCTCCATCGCTTTGTATACTTCTTGTTGCTGCAGCCCCCTCCCCCCATTATACCATTCCATTACGCGACTTCTTGCCAAAGAAGACGTCAACCATATTTTACTACGGAACTGGTTACATCAGTGACAGACAACAGCGTACACATAATTCTATAGAAATATTTTGCGGCTGCATATACACATTTGTTTTAATGCATTGGTTTTCCGTGTGCAAATACAATTTACAACAACGTGTGAAAGTGAAAACACCATACTGCGTGGTAGAAAAGGTGAAGAATAATGACAAGTTAGTAGAAAAAAAATGAAGAAAAATATCAAAAGCAAAATATGCCTGTCCATTTAAACCCGAATCACATCGGATCCGCTGCCGCCGCCGCGCGCTGTGATGACAGCCGGCGAACGGCGGCGCACACGACTTTTTAACGCATTTTATGGTAATTGTCAAATGTGACCAAATAAAACCGTCGTTATTAAGATTATTTTTTTTTTACAATAGATGGCAGTAGTCAAATGTCAAATATGCAAATACTTTTACTTTTAAGAAGAGAAATTTTCTTCAATTCAAAACTGTTGAAAAGAAAAAATCACCATGAATTAAACTTCTTGTGTAAACAATAAATTCACCATTTTGGATAATTTCATTAGATGGTAATTTACAACAAGCAATATAATGATGAATGTTGTTTCTTCTTTCTTTTCTCTCCATTTTTATTTTTCATTCAACAATAAATTGACAGGAAGCTGTTGCCTACTTTCCACGCTTATTATGTGGATTAGTATGCGAGGTAAATAACAAAAAAAAAATGGAATACAGGAAATCTTTGAATACAACATATTGCCTCGTTTGTTTTTGTTGTTGTTATTTTGTGTCTAGCTTTGTACATGTCTATATAGAGAAAGCTAAACTAGATGAATTGAAGCTAATTGATACTTAGGAGAGTCGTTTATAATATTGTTATCCTATCATTATAAAATCTAATTTACCTACATAACATCAAATTTTAGAATATGTCATTGTGGTGGGCTTAGAATATTTGATGAGGAAGATAATTGGTGATATTTAAAGTTTAATCAATTATGTTTTTTTTTTTTATTTCTTCCAGACATGGCACAAAACCTGCTTCAAATGTACGGAATGTGGAATGACCTTAAATATGAAAACATACAAAGGATACAATAAATCTCCATATTGCGAAGCGTAAGTTTAGAGAAATCTTAACGAAATATTTTTAAATAGCTTAAGAGGTTAAAAGAAACGTGTTTTGTCCAACCTTTAACAAGTCTACAAACTTTATTTTATTCATAATTATTGACATAAACATTTTTGTTTGAATTTCTATAAGATTAAAAAAATTCACTGCTTTCTATGTTTTGCAAATTCCTCAAATCAATATACAACAATATCAATGTCATAAATTGATGTCATTTCAATTACCTTTTGTTTTTCGAAAACTCTCTTCAAAAAATAAAACAAATATCCCACAACAAAAAGAAGTTAGTATAATAGAAGACTCTCACTGTGCTCGATTCAAAAGATTTTCCAACAATTATTCATATAAAAAGCTACAAGTAACGGTTACGTTAACGGTAACGACGGTTAGCATCGGATTAAAATGTTTTGTTCGTTTATGTTTTGTTTTTTTTTCTTTCAATCGAGACTCTTTTTCTGTATGACCTTTGGAAGCATTTTTGTAACTGATTTCATGTTTGGTTGACACAAATCATGGCATTAGAGTACAAAAGTAGAATAAACTGAAATATGTACAAGGTCGTTTAGTGCCGGTAAAACAAATTGCGGCAACCATTGACGGTGACGGGTGACTGCTGGTTGCTGGCTGACGGCGACATCCAGAAAACAGCAACCAGCAGTGGCAGCAATAGCTTGTTGCACGATACAGACCTAGTTTTTTCTTTCATTTGATTACTGAACACTATGCACAGCCATTGATGTACTGTAACACTGTACTGTACAAGTAGGGTTGGAATTAAATTTACAATAAATTTAAGTATTCTCTTTCTCTCAATCAATAGCATTTAACATTCGTACTTATACAATTGCGGTCACAAAGTGTCATTCACTTAGTTAGGTTATAAGTGGAGAATATTATGTCTACAAAGAATCACTACAACAAAAATGCTGTAATGTCAATGAAGAACAATCTCACTTATCACTGTAATGAATCTCTTAACTGCAGGCTTGATTTAATCTTACGTACATATTTTCAAAGTGACATTTTTGAGTTTAGATTATTCAACGATCGAGATTTATAGCACTTTTCTAGAGTAGAAAAAACATGTTTTAAAGATATGCTTTAAGAGATGAATAAGTATTAGTTACATGAGCGAATGCATTTTTCTGTTGTTGTTACCCAAGGCCATAGAAAACATTTCAAAGAAGTATCAACAATAGCCGTGTTTTTTGGGATTCCATTTTTATTTTTTGTTTATTTTAAAACACCATGTTTAACTTAATAAATAATTAATTAATTACATTTTCTAGTACTACAGCTTATTTGACCCACAGTATTTTGAGTCCACCTGCCTTAAAAAAAATATCAAGATAACGGTGATTTTTGTTTCTTTCTCTTATTTGTTTTATATTCAAATAAAATAACCAGTTTTGGTTATTTTTCGCAAAAGCAACACGTGTTACGAAGATGAGAAAACGAACAAAAGTTGAACAGTGTGAATTAGTGTTTCATCATCATAAAAATGGACTTTCTCGGCGAAAAAAATTTTTTTCAAGGACTAAAGGCTGCAAGCTATTTTGAATCAATGATTCAACAAGTCCGAAATATAGTGCATTGTCTTCTACTTTGCTTGAATTTTTTCAACAGTATATAGAATTTGTATTATGACAAACCTCTTTTATAAACTTAAGCTAAGCCCTGAGCTATAATCTTTTATTAGATTTTAATTTTTTATTAGATTTTAATTTTCAACTTCAAATGTTAAGAAATTTTAACTTGGTTGAATATAGTTCGTAGTAAGTTTTTGCATAAAAACTTATGTTAGATGAACTGAAATTTTGGAAAAATTGCGTCTTGACAAGGTGCCTCACTCAGTCAACTGTTGAGTCCATGTGAGTTCCACCCGGACGAAACGCCAAAATTTTTTCAAGGACTAAAGGCTGCAAGCTATTTTGAATCAATAATTCAACAAGTCCGAAATATAGTGCATTGTCTTCTACTTTGCTTGAATTTTTTCAACAGTATATAGAATTTGTATTATGACAAACCTCTTTTAAAAAACCGAAATTGTTAACATACCAGATGGCACGGTCAAAGCTATTATCCACCGTTTTGTATTTGAGAATCGAATTGAAAATAAAGGAAGAAAACCTCCGAACTAAGTATTTAGTGCATCTGATGAACAATATATTGTGCGTTGAGTAAAATAAAATCCAAAGCTATCGGCACCAAAACTGACTAATGAGATGGCGAATACCCATGGAAAACCTTGTTGCCCCGAAACTATTCCCCGGGTCCTTAGAAATAATGATTTGCACGGAAAAGTAGCTCGCAAGAAACCTTTTATTAATAAAAAAATCGACTTTTTCAGTTTGCAAAGGAGCATATAGCAGAGGATTCCACGTTCTGGAAGACTGTTATATTCGCGGATGAATCCAAACTTAATATATGTATATGTGGGGCGAAAAGCGAAGACAGAGCTCCAAGATACAAACTTAAGAGCAACAGTGAAGCATGGAGGAGGGCGGCAGGTCATGGTATGGGCCTGCATGTCAGCAAGTTGCAATTTATTAATTAATAATAAATAAATTAGTGTACCTCTCAAATTAGCCGTTCGGATTCGGCATTAAACTGTAGGTCCCCTCCATCCCTGACAACAGTACTCGCACACAGGAATGGTTGAGAGTTGTAAGTCACTAGGCCCTGGTTCTCTACGGACTGTTGCGCCACCTAATTTATTTATTTTAGTACCTCAACATTTTCAAAAATAATTTGCTCCAAAGTGCAGAAAGGCATAAAGGATACATTTCGATTTTATGAAGACAATGATCCGAAACATAAATCGGGCATTGTTCAAACTTGGCTAATATATAACTACCCTCACTTCATGAAACCGCCAGCACAGAGTCCAGATTTGAATGTCATCGAAAACCTTTGGTCAATTTTGGACACAAAAATACACGAGCGCCACATTTCTAACAAAAATGACCTAAATATGGCTTTAGTTGAAGAATGGGCAAGAATACCTGTGGAAACGACAACAAAACTGGTGGATTCTTATCGAAGTCGGCTTGAGGTAGTTATAAATCAAAAGGGAGAACATACCAAATACTAAAGTTATGCAAAATGTGTTTTTTTATTAATAAATAATAATAATTCTACTCGACTTTTAAAATGGGTCAAATAAGCTGTTACCCTTTTTTTCTTGTTTTAATTAAAAATAAATAAATTAAGTTGTTGTGTTTTAGTTAAAGACTTAATTAACATTTTATTTTGTTGATTACTTGCTTCGTTGAAGAGATATTCTTTTTTAAAGTTATGAGTAAAGGGTGGGTCAAATAAGCTCTCATCCACTGTATGTGTAGAAAACAAACAATGTGGTTCTTTGTTGTTTTTCTAAATTTGCTACATACATATATTTCTTCTCTGTTCTTTGTTAAATTACCACCTCAAATCAATATGACAAGTTAAAATGAAATTAAGTGGACAAGGCTCGACTTTCATCGATGCTGAATCTTATAAGTTTTTAAAATCATTGCGTGGTTGCATTTTTGTATTTTTGTGATTTTTTTGTATTTACTTAACCACACACCGAAACACCAAGCGAACAACTAAAGTTGAAATGAAAGATAAACTGTCAAATAATACACAACAGTGAAATTATTGTGTTATAATGAGCCCATCGCCGTATGACATTTTCAAACAAAATAACTGATAGATGCTCATTAAATACATGTGCCTTGTAATACCGGAGCACCAAACTTCTTATCATACTCTACGAACATGTTTTCGAAATACACAAGACTTATAAATTTAAGCAATATTTATATTCGAGACTCGAGCAAATGTCCAAATTGTATATGCAGTTAGATCCTACTTATACTTTTATCTGCAGTGAAGAGTTTGTACTTGTAATACGTGTAAAATCATACTTCACTACGGATATTTTTTTTTTTTAAACAAACGCACCTAATGTTTAAAAAAAAAGAACATACACAAATTTTTGTAATGTGCGATTTTTTAGAGATATACCTAGAATTTTAAGTTGGCAACACTTTTTCAACAATCGGCCATTTTGTTAGCTGTCAAGTGATTTATTTTTAGTTTGGTTTAGCATATCAACAATTGAAGCCACAGGATCACCTTGTAAGGCGTAGATTCGGTGGATGGGCCAAAAAGAAGATTACAATTGATCAAAATGTTTATAAGCTAATTTTGTTTAGCGGTGAATCTCATTTTTGGTTGAATGGAATGAGCGTCAATAAATTAAACTGAGGATTATCAAGTTTACGTTGAAAAACCGTTACATCGCACGTTATGGATTCGTGAATTGGCCTCCAAGATCGTGCGATTTAACTCCACTTGACTATTTTCCATCTGAATATGTGAAGTCGGTAGTATATGCCATTTGAATTACATGAGTAAATTTCATAACATTTTCAAAGAATCACCTTTGTACCTTTAAAAAAAACACCTTTTATTTGTAATATCTTTAAAGTGACTTATTTGCTGCATTGACACTAATGATAGCTAAATAAGCTTGAATAAAAATAAATGAAACTATTTGACCTAAAATGTTGTATTGTCTGCATGTCAAAGTATAACCACAAAAGCAAAAGAAAAATTCAAAGCATTGTCATTTCAAACTACATACCTACATAATGGTTAACAGGGCTTACGTATATTAAACATTCTTTATAATAACAATCGAGGCAATGCCTGATCGAAGTCCACAAAATAAAAAAAAATAAAAAAAGAACTTCAACTGCCATAATAATACCTACCGATCTCATATTTCATTTTCATTTGGTGGTATTCAAATTCCAACGACAACAAAACGTATTGTGCAAAGAGAGGCGCCAACATCCTGTTTAGGCTCGAACAAAATAAGCTGGAGCTATGCCATAAAATGCCATGTCAAGCCATGACATCACTTCGAAATGACACATTTCTCCTGTTACATAATCCCATATCGAAAGTATAATGAAATGAAAAAAACAAAACAAAAAGAACCTAATCAAATGAAAATAAATTTTGTGGATGTTTTCATTTCGTTTCAAAATGACCGTTCCGCTAAGAATCGTTGAATAACCTCCATATGGCCATAAACAAACCATACAGAATGTAAACATGCGGAGGTAAAGTTAAACTTCAAAGTCGATATATATGTATGTATATGTATGTATGTATAGTATACGCGATCACCTGGAATGTCGTTGCCAGGTTTGTTCATGAATTTAAAAAAAGCAAAACAAATTAAAATTATGAATCATCGTTAATAGAATTTCATATTCTCACATTTTGCAAGCTATAGAGAATTGTTTTGTTTCCTAGAGCTGAATTGCTGAATAGATTAAAAAATTCAGCCGATGTTATGTTAATTTTCTTTTTTTAATTTGAAGTACATCACGTAATCACAGCCTGTTGTTCTCATCGAAGTAGAAAAAAAAAATGATAACGATTTCGTTATGAAATCAACATTAATCCAAATTAAGAATGTCAATAATATGTAACGTCAACATATACGTCAACTGTTGCAATCAATATCAAACCATATTAAAGACCGAATGTGTTATCATGTTGTTTTTTTTTTTCTTTCATTTGATATGAGTGTGTGTCTTCACTGGCAAAATAACGATAACATATACAGTTTAATCTCCAATTGCATATTGCTGTCTAAGGTGAAAATAAATTAATCTTTATTATTTTTATAACAATATAAATAATATGTATTTATTTTGAATTATCAAAAACAAAAAAACATCCTCAACCAATTAAAATTTGAGGTTTATGATATGACAATAGGGGACAGATTTTATTCAAAACATGCGTTTTTCTTTTTGAACTCAAGCCAAATCACGTTCTTTTAAAATGATTGATCATTTAGCATATGAATATAGCTTTTTAAGGCTATCTGAATACATGAAGTAGTTTTTTTTTTATTTAACAAAATTCGTTGGCACCCCTGAAACATATGTTGTTCCAGATTTGTGGTAGCAAAATCAAGTTGTTGTTGAAGTATTTAAACCCTAGTACTGTGAACCCGGTAGTTGCTCATATGAATGTTATTTCAAAATTCGTGGTGGTTTTCCAAATCTATAATCTCTGTCTTCAATATTCAATAATGTTCAGTTACAATATTTATCGTATTTCATAAAATTTTCGTAAAATCTTTATAATAGTTGTAAGATATCCCCTGTCTCTTATAAATCTCAACTTAATGCTGAACCATTTATTCTAAAACTGTTTTTTTTTTACAGAAAAACTGAAAACGCTTTGAAAGTAATTTTTATTTTTTTTTTATAACGAAACAGTCGCGTAAGAAATTTTACAACATCAAATTTTAAAAATAATATATGTATTTTAAAAATTTCGAAATCAGCACTAAAAAATTAACTCCAAAATGTATGCTTCAAAACCGTAAAAGCGTTAAATTCAAGATTTCTTTAAACTGCATATAGACTCAAATTAAGACTAATGAGAATATCCAGAAACTAAGTAAGATACTTAAATTATGTAAACTGCATATAGAAGCAAAAAAAGATTTATACTTTGCAAAATATCGTATAATTTATTGTTAAGGAATATTAAGTGTTTAAACTTAGCGTTTAAAAAATCATTTTTGGTTGTCTTTAGCAATTTAAAAACCTAATGTGATAGAAACATTTTAAAGCGAGACTCGAATTCCGAACAAATTAATAGTTTTAAAAAGTTTGTTGATCAAAATACTCAATTCAAAATATTGTTTCAATTTACTAATCTTACTGTTTCTTATGACTTCATTCAGTTAATCAATATATCACATATTAAAAAACAAAGTGTTCCTATTTTAAAGCCTTGAACCATTGATATCTGGGCAAGTTCATTCGATTCAGTCGTTTTTTATTCATATTCATTGTTTTTCACCTGTTCGTATCTTATTTGTTCTAGTTTAGTAACCTACTCCTACTTACTTTATCTTTATCATTATTTATTCTAATAATAATAAAACTATGCATACAATAAAGAGCTTATTATACAAACAGTCTTATACATAGTTACACCACATTTAACATTTTCATTTGAATTATTATTTCACCATTCGTGAATTATGTACTTGATTGCGAAGTCTTATCGAAACATATCTATTGTTGAGTAATTTTGATAAGATACAAATTACTAGTAAACAATCACAAGTTTATTAAAAAAAAAACTCAGTATTTGCCCCTCTTTCCCAAATCCATGTCAATCCTAAACACTGTTTATCTCAGTTATACCAAATATTATTGACCTAATAGCTTGAAATATGGGTTTAGATTTATAAAATATGAAGCATTATAGGAAAATATAGATTTTTATTATACATATAACTTTAATTTATTAAAGTCTTGTATACAATAACTTGTATCAACATTTGATTGTTTGATTTCTTCAATCCTAAAGTGCCTTGCACATGAGCAACGAACTGCGAACTGCGAATGGACGAACAAACGTGATTTTACACATTTCAAAAAGTCAATTCCACACAAAAACACATTTAAATTATAAGAAACCAATTGACACTAATATTAGGATAATAAAATTTGCATTTTGTTCTCTAAAACAAGAGAATTTTGTAAAAACAATTTGGTAGTAACGAATCGCAGTGTGGTTGCTGCGAACTGTCAAACTCTATTCGCGTTCCACATACCATCCACACTGTAACGAATAAATTGTTCGCGCTCAACTTAACCTCAAAATTATACCACTCTTGTTTTGTTTTTGTGTGAAAGATGATGGCTGAGGAAAATATGGAGAAAAGGGTTGACAATTCGTCGCTACCTGCGAATAGAAATAAAAGCTCATGTGAAAGAAAAGTCAAAATATGCGAACATCCACAGTTCGCAGTTCGCAGTTCGTTGCTCATGTGCAAGACGCTTAAATCTTAAGTCTGATTTTGCCAAAACTAGGTGTCTTTTCGAGTCTACTTGCATATCAAATAGAATTAAATTTTACAGCTCAAAGAAAATCGTTTTAAGCTAATAAACCAAGATCAAGCCAAATACTTTCCATTTGCCTATCACAATTGTACAAGATTTAACTTATACATATATGCTTTATTTTTATTCTTACAGGCACATTCCAAAAGCAAAAGCAACAGCAATCGCAGATACTCCTGAATTGAAGAGAATAGCAGAAAACACAAAAATCCAATCTAATGTGAAATATCATGCTGATTTTGAGAAGGCAAAAGGAAAATTCACACAAGTACGTATAAAAATATACTCATTTGCTTTTTTCAATTTGAATCTAATTTGTTTATTTTCTTAATTTTGAAAAAAAAAATCCAGGTTGCAGATGATCCTGAAACCCTTAGAATCAAGCAAAATACAAAAATCATATCAAATGTTGCCTACCATGGTGATTTGGAAAAGAAAGCTGCCATGGAGAAACAAAGGGAAACAGCTGAAGTGGGTGATTCTAGAGGTGAGTACAAAGTCAAAAACAAAAATGATACCATTTTATTCACAATTTCATCTAAGCTAAAAATGTGTACTTGTCAAAAAACAAATTTAAAATAAGATGTGATGTTGCCATTGCTATATTTGGGCTTTAATAAAATAAAATACGTTGGTATTTTCAAGGCTAAACAAAATAACTTAACATTTTTATTATAATATTATTAAAATTATAATTTTATTTTTATACAATATAAATGTACTAAGCTAAAAAAAAATAATTATTGTAATATTCCTTCCTGCATCCTTAAAATCCTACAGACCAAGAATCCGAATATTTCTCTGAGACTCTTGCGGCCGAACAATTATCACAATATACCCCAGTTTCACCAATTCCACCACAAACATTGCCACCTCCACCAATACAACACCAACATCAAAATACCGCTTCAATTATTCCAAGCAATCAAGCGGCGCAAATTTCCCCCCAATCGTATAGTAGCCAACCTCTCCCTTCATCATCCTCATCACCGCCGTCTTCTGTAAATCAAAGACAACAACAGCAGCAACTATTACAACAACAAACACAACAACACTATCAGCAACCTATGTCAGCACAAATAATAAAAACTAACGCACAAAACAACACACAAAAGATTTACTCTCACCAACAGCAGCATTATCCACAACAACCTCCCAAGCAACCACCCCAACAACAGTTACAGCAGACTGCTACAAAGCAGACATCACATTTGTACCCGCATCACGCACCACAGCAACCATCACATACAATTGGGAATAGCAGCAGTGCCGTTGGAGGCAGCAACAACGATAACTATCAACAACAACAACAACAGCAGCAACAACTCGTTGCCACCAACAATTACAATCAATTGAGGTCTTCGATCTTGCAAAATTCCCATAATCCAACTGGTGGATATCAACTTGACCCAGCATCAGGATACTACGACCAATACGACAACTATGCTCGCCCTGCACCAACTAAACAACCACAACAGCAGCAACAACAACATCAGCAACATCAACAACAACAACAATCGTACACCAACAACAATATGAGCTCCTATGGCAATCCTAACTCTAACCTGGTACCACCGCAAAAGCATCAGCACAACAACTATGGGTATCAACAACAAGCAACTCAACAATTCATCAACAGTCAGCAAACAGGAGCTTACAATCATTACAACAATTCAACAACGCCAAACAATTCGACTGGTACGACTAATGGGGGCTTGAATATGAATGGTAGTGGAAATCGCATGATGGGGGTTAGTAGTACAGGTGTTGGTAGTGGTGGTAGTGGGGGTGGAAGCATACTAAGTGGGGGTGGTATTGGGGTAATGAATAGCCAACAGACAGGAACGGCACAAACACCCGGTGGTGGTGGCGGTAGTGGTAGTGGTAGTGGTGGTGGTAGCATTGGCAAAATAGCCGACTACGACCCACTTACCGACGGTCCACGAAATATACCGAACACGACACGGCCCAGCACAACACTTATCTATAGTTCTGATCGTGGATCAGGTAAGTTCACCTGCATTCTCTTGCTTTCTTTTTTTTTTTTTCTACTTATATTTCGTGTATATTGTAATATGTGTCCTTTGTTACCTTGCTTTTTAAATAACTGATCCATTTGTCCAAAAAGACAGTATTTGTTTCATTTTTCTGTTTTATTTGAGGGATATCCTCTTTTATGTGTGTGTTGTCTGGCACTTATTAAGAATTGTTTTTTTTATTATCTATACTCATTTTATTTTAAATCATTTATTTTTTTGTTGGACTTAGTGAGCAACGCATATCCTAAACGCGTTGGCTCAATTGCGGACATTGATCCAGCTAATGGAGTATATGGTTCTCTAACAGAATCACAAGCAGCTCAACACCAACAGCAACAATACTATCAACAACAATTGCATTTGCTTCAACAACAACAGCAACATCATCAAAATCAAGTAAGGCAACATCAACAACAACAACAGCATCAGCAACAACAACTTCAGCAGCAGCAACAACAACTTCAGCAGCAGCAGCAGCAACAACAACAACAAGCACACCAACATCAGCATCATCATCAACAACAACAACAACAACAACATCAACTAGCGCAAAACAAGCAAAACATGGTAAGTTTTCATCGAAAATCTATTTAATTCCATAAATTATAAAAGTTGAATTTCCTAATTACAGCGGGTGTATCGCGCTCTATATGATTATGAGGCACAGGACACAGACGAAGTTAGCTTCCGGGAAGGTGATGTTATTTTCGAAGTCGATTCCATTGATTCTGGCTGGATGACAGGCAAAGTGGAACGAACTGGAGAGACTGGTATGCTTCCAGCTAATTACGTAGAACATGCAGTAATTTAATTTAAGATTATACATATACGATTTATGTATGTATCAATATATATATAATTTCTATATAAACACAAATATAAGAAAAAATATATCACAAACTTATTTATAAACAAATTTAAAAAATGAACACCATATAAAACAATAATGTTAACATGTTAAACAATAGAAAAATTAAGAGAATCACAAACAGAAATAAAAACAATTATTACTCATTTTTAATAAACATACAACCAACAATATTAACCTTGAAAAGCATAACAATGAATTTAGTAAAAAATACTTCCTCAAAATACATATCTAACGTTATACATTTGAGATCACTTTATATTTATGAAAAAAAAAAAAAATAAAGCAATGAATAAATGGTTTCTTAAATTAAAAAATGTTAAAACTAAATAATAATTTATATGTACATGAATTTTGTTGAATAATATTCACTAAATATTTATTTTTATTATATTTCTTGTGTATGAATGTTTAAAGTTAAAATCAGATTTTAACTTAAGTGTCGTTAAATTTATATCACCATTATGAAGTTCTTTATTTTGATTTTGAGATAAGACTCTTTTCAAAATGCATAGTGAGTGAGAATACAAAAAAAACGAATTATGGGTTAGATAGAAAAAGTCACGATTCTACGGTCGTTGTCGTTGTAATAGCAAACTTACTTTCTTGAAATAAATAACAAATATTTAAATTGTGAGCCATTAAAATTAAAGATATCTGGAATATTAATACAAACCTACCGATGATGATCCATAAACATTTATAAAATCCTCCCAAATGTATGCATCACAATATTCAAACTATTTGTTTGGTTGTTAAATCCATGATTGAAGCTTTTCAGTTATTTATACCTTTGCTTTATTATTTTCTAGCGTAAATAAAAGTATATTTAATAAAATTAAGTGCCTTCTGTTGCAATAATAAGTAATGCGAACCTAAATCAAAAAAAAAAAAATATTTAATTATAGAATTATCAATGAATTTTTTAAAAATAATTTTATAAAATATAAACCAACACAACCTATAACTATAAACAAAAATAATTTTAGCTTCCATAAAAACAAATAATTAAAATATTAATTTAAAAAAGAGAAATAGAGAAAAAAATGTAATATAGTCATCAAAAAATAATATTTTATTTAACTGCAAAATCCCTTATATAAGATGTTTTTTTTTTTTAGTTATTGTCATCTACTAAACAAAATAAAATTGATAACATTCATATTTTGAAAAATATGTTTGATTATTTTCTTTCACTATCTCATTTTTGTTTATTTCAATTCCAATGACGATTGATTTTTAATTTGATGAATTGTATCTAAAAGAACAGATTTTGACATTTTAATAATATTTTCGAAGGTTTTTGTATCAGTCTGTTTTTCCTCATTTATATAATTGAGTTTGTCTTCGAGGATTGTTATTTTTTCCTTAGAAATTTCCAATCTACAAAAGTATAAATAAATATGTATTGTAATAAAAAACAAAACCTTGGGTTTCTGATATCGTTTATACGTACTTGTTTTTTAATTCTTCAATTTCGTAGATTTTAAGTTGATCTTCGCAACGATTGAATGGAATATCAGTATTTGAAGAGTTTTCAAAAACAATTGATGGCACTATACAGGGATTACCATTAAAACTACCTGTGTATTCAGAAATTCGTTGGGATCGTTTTTTCTTTTCCGTTTGAGAATCCTGCTCCTTTTCAAGATCACCTTGAATAACATTTCGAATAAAAAATAAAATTAACTTCTCATAAACCATACAAAAAATGTCTAAAATCAATCAAGATCACATGGAAGGGTTTGCTTAGAGAAAAGCAATTTAAAAATTTTGTTTAAACACCTCAGCAAACCAAAAATTTAAAAGAAAAACTTGGAAGACTTTGGCATTTAACTTGTTAAAAAAACATTCAATTGGTAGTAAATTTTGTACCAAGATTCATTCAATATGAATAACTCACGTATTTTTCTTTCTAATCTGGATATTTTGACCTTCTGCTTGGAGATTTGATCAATAAGATCAAGAACCCTAGATCTTTCTGCATCCAATCTTTGATTCATTGTTTTATTTAAGTCTAGTAAATTATTTTTCTCGGATTCCAATGCATCAATTAGACCTATAAACTCCTCCTATATGACAAAAGCATAGAAAATTATCGAACTAGATTGTATCAACTGAATTTTCTTTACCTTTTTAAAATCTCTACACTCAAACAAATAGTCTCCACAAATAGATTTTAAATCCCTTTCTAGCTTTTTTATTGTTACTTTAAGGTCACTGATATGTCCCTCTTTTCGGTCTAATTCAGCCTGAAGATTCTCTAATTTAATTTGTATTTCTTCTCGATGAAATTCAAAATCAGAACGCTGCTTTTGCGTATCTGTTATTTGTTTTTGAATTTCAGATATTCTGGTCTCGTAGTGAAACTTTTGTATCTCAAGTTTTTCTTTTAGTGCCGAAATTGCACCATCACTACTTTTCCCTAAAGCTTCCAACTGCATACATTTTTCCTTAAACTTTGTAATATCAGCCATTAAATTAATATTTCGAGCCTTTAAAGCTGCTATTTTTTGATTCTGTTCTTCTATGTTAACTGTTAAGGTTGTGATGTTTTTTTTAAGGTTTTCAACCTCAATTTTATGATAAATCTGATCTCTACGTATTGGTGTTTCATCTGGAAAATCCTCAGGCAAACCATTGTCACTTCTGACATATTCTAAACGAGTTTTAAGTTCACTGATCTTCAGCTGCAATGTGAGTATTTGTTGTGCTCGCCCACGCCAGGTTGTACCGGAAGCCGCCAAAATATTCAAATTCATATGTTCCCCGATTTCTTGTTGGATGCATTTTTGAGCCAGTTTCAGATGATTTTTTAGTTCGATATTTTGATTCAAACTATCAAATAGTTTTTGTTTTGTATGCGAGAGCTTTGATTTTAGAACATCGATTTGTCCATCAACCTTAAAAAAGACATCATCATATAAAGTTAGAGCACAAACATTCAAAAGATTCATACATTTTTAACAGAAAGAAGTTCTTTCTGACTTTCAACGGTTTTCTTGAGTTCTTCTTCTAATCCTTTAACTTTTGTCTTTAAATGTGTATTTTTCTTCTTGAAAGAGTCCAATTCAAAACGTAGCTCTTGATTTTTCTTCATCAAGTCATCAATTTTAGAGCTATTTATGCTTGAATTGAGTTTAAATTCTTCAATGGGGACGGAATGAATGGTCTCATTTAAAGAACAGACGGATTTTTTCAAGCCTTCAATCTCAGAATTTTTAGCTGAAATAATTTCTTCCAATGTATGGTTTTCCTGTTTGATCGCCTATAAAGCAAAAAAGAAGTCTAAATAATACAATTTCTATATAGAAAAGAAAAAGTTGTTTAATAACCGTTAATTTCTTCCGTAGTACTTTTCGAACTTGAGGAGATTTACGTTCGAAGAATATGGAATCCTTAAGAGGAGCAACATCCGTCAAGGTTGATCTATCTACTTTTTCAATTACATCCATTTTCGAATTCAATTAAAGAAAAGTTGACTGTTAAGAAAAATATAAAAATATTAAACATGTAATTCAAATTCAAATTAACGCTCGATTCAAACAAGTAGAATTATAGGTTCACAATAGAAATATGGAACGGAAGTTAAAGTTATTGAAGATTGTCTTTGATGCTGGACTTGAAATTTACTTCTGAAGAATAAAGATGTAGAATTAAGAATTCACATGAAATCAAAATACAGATTAAAGAAGTTCCACAATACCATTATGAAAACTTACAGATTTCATCTACCCGCTCTTTTTCAAAATTTCAAGTATATACAAACAAACAAACAAAAATCCAGGATAAATTACGTACTGATGTTAAAAATTATATTCCGAGAGTCGAGATTTGATCATTCAAAAAATCTCTTGAAATTATCCCCTATTCTATAAAAAAAAAATGAATTTATGAAAACTCAGATTGTCAGAACTATTGGAAAACACGGACGTCAACGATGTGTGGTTTCAATAGGACTGGACGATGCCACTTGCCACGCAGCTAAGGAAAAAATGGCTCTTTTTAAATTCAATAACCGTCAATCTCACGTATTGGCGATGTCGATTGGCCACTAAGATCATGTGATTTGACTTCTTTTTTTGGGGTTATTTGAAAGAAAAGGGGTACGTCGATAAACCAGCAACAATTCAAGAGCCCGCCGAGGTCGTGGGGGCCATTTGGCCGATATTTTTGTTTTCATACATAATTGAACCATACAAATATTATCATAACAAAAAAAAAATTACACTAATTTCCTAAATAATTCCTTTTATTCAAAATCAACATCGGCCCTTTTACAAAAATGTCATAAAACTTCTTTTTTTTATTCGTTTTTATGCGCTGATGACGTTGCAATCTATTTCACATGACATTTGAAGTCTAAATTTTAGTTGCGTTAAAGTTGTTATGTCAATTCTATTAACTTCCATTGATCGATTGAAATCAAATAGTGTGGATTCTGCCTAACTAATAATCTACTACTTTCTTAAACAAAAAAGTCCAAAATAAATTCACTGTGAATGCACCATACAAATTAAATATGTCATCCTCATCAGTTGTCACTTGTTCTTGTTGTCAAAATCACAAACTTACACGTCAACCTCAAACAAAACTCACATAAAAATGGATGGATTCATGCTGGTAAATTAATCTAATTTAAATCATTTTCAACATGAAAACTAAAGAAATATTTACCCAGGAACCTACTCTTAACATTGTCAAAGGAATGTGCATCATGGATAACGATGGAAATCGTATCCTAGCAAAGTATTATGACAAAAACATTCTGCCAACAGTGAAGGAACAGAAGACCTTTGAGAAGAATCTTTTTAATAAAACTCACCGTTCCAACACCGAAATCATCATGTTGGATGGATTAACCTGCGTCTATAAGAGCAATGTAGACTTATTCTTCTATGTCATGGGTAGCACATATGAAAACGAATTGATTCTCCTGTCTGTGCTCAATTGCCTGTATGATTCGATTAGTTTGATTCTAAAAAAGAATGTCGAGAAACGCCTGGTTCTGGACAATTTGGAAATCATTATGCTAGCTTTTGATGAGATCTGTGATGGAGGGTAAAACAAAAATCATTTAATTTTATATCAATAAATCATATTGAAACTTGTTCTTTGTTTATAGAATCATTCTAGATGCAGATCCCTCGTCGGTGGTTAAACGTGTCGACTTGAGAAATGACGACATTCCAATTGGCGAACAAACTGTTGCCCAGGTAAACAAGGTTTTAAATGAGCTGTTTTGGTAGAAATTGGATTTGGGATACAAATATAATTTGAATTCTAGTATTTTTCTTCATGTTATGATATCCTAGATTATTATTTTTGTTTCGTTAAGTTTATTTACTAACCAACCCAATCACTCATCTTCCACATATTGTTCAGTTTATCAGAATTTTAATTTGCAATTTGCAACACTTTATTATTATTTGTCACTGTACATTACACAATTATTTAAGTTATTTTTTTCTTTTTGACGAAATAGAATTCTAAATTTTGTAAAATATCATTGTTTTCGTTTTAACTCACTTGATACTTTTAGGTTCTGCAGTCGGCAAGAGATCAACTCAAGTGGTCGATACTAAAGTGAAAAATAATAAAATCAATCATAACACAAACGAAATCTTGTTTTTGATACAAAATAAAAATGTTTATTATTTTGCTTTCCTGGTAAAGAAGCAAGAACACGATTCGGAGGTAGTACATATTAAATATACAAAAATGCATTTTATTCCAAAATAAAATTTATTAATTTATAAGCTAAAAATGGTTCGTTTGAATGTTTTTTTTTTCTGATGCAATTTCTGGATAAAGCTCAACTCATACAGCGGGCAAAATTGGCGTTACTTTTAAAATTGAACATATTTAACTTATCGAACTTTGGTTGCTTGATGGACTTTCCTTTTTTGCCAATAATTTTCAATGACGTTGTGTACTTTGTCTCTTCCTGATAACAACATTTTTGCTTTTCTTCCGGACACGTAAGTAAACATTTTCGTTTGATATTTCAAAACCCAAAATTCGTAAACATGTACGAATAATAAAAAAAGGCAAGGGAGATACATTTCAACTTCATATTATTATTTATACATCATCACTATTCACCTCATCACATTATCATCTACAAAATATGTTTGGTTATTTTGCATTTCCTGAAAAAAAAAAACACTAATATGCTGCCAGAAACAAAAATTAAATAAGTAGGTGGCGCAACAGTCCGTTGAAAACTAAGGCCTAGTGTCTTAATGGCTAATTTGAGAAAGCACTTTTCATGACATGAATTACTCTTTAATCGCAAGAGTGCAACAAAAAACACATCACCTCTGGTTTGATAGTCCTACGCATTAACCATTACGCCACGGGTACTATGCTGTCAGAAACTAGTTAAAGCAAAAATAGAAAGTTTACGAAACTTGATGAAAATTCACGTTACTGAAATAGATTGTTGCAATTGAGTGAAATGAAATTGAAAATCGAGTGAAATTTTGTTCGAGATTTTATCTTTTAATTAAATTCATAACTTCAAATACTTTTCAAAATCACTCCAAGTGAAAAAAGATCAGCTGCAATATATCACTGAAGTTAAACGTTGTAGGGAAGAAACTTATCGTGCTCAAAAATCGATTTAAATGCTTTGTCCGTTCCCTCAAATATGAAAATAGCAGCTGCAACTATTCACGAATGAAGCCTATTTAAAAAATAGTTGATATTAATTGCCTTCAATTGAAATTACTTCTATTTTAACCGTTTCTTCTTATCGAATTTGAATCACAACAACTAAATCCATTTGAATTGAAATCACTTAAAATTGAAATGTAGATTACAGAAATTTACTTCATTTTAAGTTCGGAAAAATTCATCGATAAAATTCAAATTCAGTACTCCAATTTTTATTTTGAATAGATTTCAGTTTCATTTTGGTTGAGAGTGAAATGTAGAACCAGCTACATATATCAACTAGATTCCCAAAATCAAATAAAATGAAATCGAAATCTAAATTGAAAATCGAGTGAAATTGTTTTCAAGATTTTACCATCCGATCGATTTCATAACCTCGAAAACTTTTCAAAACCACTTCAAGTGAAATTTGAGCAGCTGACATACAGTGTTGGAAAAAATAAAAGAAACAAGCTTCGTGTTCATTCTTTTTAACACATAAAAAGGTATTTGTGAAGAGTAGGAAAATAAAAACTACACAGATAGATTCTTTAAAATGTATTGCTTAAATACAATAATTTTTTAAAAATATAATATTGGGAAATAATAGAAACAAAATTAGAATTGTACTCTTTTTGTAGCGAGAAATTAACTTAACGGTAAAAGTATTTCAAATTCTTTGAGTATTTTGTAGTGTCACTCATATTTATTAATAACTGCCTCCCCTGTTCGCCCCATCGAAGTCACCAATTCGGCACATGTCTCTACGGGTATGGAATACCATTCCCTTTGAATTTTCGACCACAACTCGTCTTTCTTTTTGGTTTAACAATTTCCGATATTTCGCTTTAGGATGCCCAATAAGTGTTCAAATGGGTTTAGGCCGAGGGATTGTGATGGCCATGCCATAACATTGATTTTGTTTTGTTGTAAGTATTTGTTAGCCAATTTTGAGGGGTGCTTCGGGTCATTATCCTGCATGAACTCTCATTTGATTGGCACCTCCTCTTTAGTTAATGTTAGCATAACTGAATTTAAGATGTGGACATAATTCACATCGCACATCTCATCTTTGATCCAAAATATTGGACCTACACCAGATGCTGAAAAGTACCCTCAAATCTTATATTCCCATCACCGTGGATCACTGTCTTTCTTTGTGTATTTCGAGTTAAACTTCTTGTCTTTTTGCCTTCTCACATACATTTTTCCATCGGAAGTAAACAAATTGATCTTCGTTTCATCCGACAACAAAACGTTTTTCCAATAAGAACGGGTGTAAGTGTTTGTTCGCAAAGGGAAATATTTGTATAATGTTTTGCTTGGTTAAAAAATGCCACTTTTCGTGGACTTCTACCAGGAAGACTTGCTTCTATAAGTTGGTTTCTTATTGTTCTAGCTATCACTGATCCGTTTAATTCATTTTTGTCTAAGTTTTTTCATCACTACGCGTTCAAAGGGAGTATAATGTAATCCACGACCTATATTTATTAAAATTATAGATGACTTTTAAAAAATTTGTTTAGTATCGAATATAAAACATCTGACAAACTTAGAAACAAACTCAAAACTTCTATTTGCATACAGAAAAAATGGATCCTTACGTTAGAATAACAGTTAAAGTAGGTTGTTTCTATTATGTTTTCCAGACGAAATCATCATTGGCCTCGAACTTTTAACCTTTAAGTGAAAACAAAAAGTTGTGCCCACAAAACAATTTTGCCATTTGAGAGAACTATTAGGTATAATTAAAATATAGAAAGACTAACGACAAAATATTTGTGTATCGACAATGATGAAGACACTTGTTTCTATTATTTTTTCCAACACTGTACATACATACATACATGTGTATATCACATCTGTCAATAAATAATTAAGTTGATTGTCATAATTTATATAAATTCTTATGTTTTTATTTATTCTGTGCTTTTAAATAAAGTAAATATTTAATATTATAGTTGTTTTTATTTGCATTGTAGTGATGCACATATCATCTAGCTGTAGGTTTACAATTCCTTGCCATAAGAAGTTTCCGATATAATTTGGGAAAAAACTCTGGTATCAAAGTTTAAATTTTGAATGTGTCATGTCAGTTTTTAAAAGAACATTGTTTTATTCGAAATGTTATGGAAAAGAAATTTGGCGTGGTGAAAAATAATTTTAAATGCTTTGTCGTTTGTCCGTTCCCTCAACTACAAAGTAGAATCTGCAACTTCTCACGAATTAAGTGCGTTTCATAAAAAAGTTATGGCTTATTTTCCCTTAAGTAAAAATACTACTGTTTTTAAACAATGGGCAGGTTCAGACGACATAAGGGACTTGAAAGTAAGGCAAGTTTCTAGTATCAGATTGGCCAGCTGCCAAAAAATTTCCTTCCAATTAAGGCAACTTTAATGGAAAGTTGACTGGAAAGTAAGTCAAGAAATATCTCCCTAACTATCAAGTCAAGTCAACTTATGTCAAAATGACAATTGATCATGTTTTTTCATTCAACTGAAAGCTGAACTTTATTACTCTATGATTTATTTATTTTCTGCTCAACTTCATTTAATGCTTTCTGTAAAAAGCTTCCTTGTAAGGAAAAGAAATAAGTAATATTTCTTTACAATACAAAATACAAATCGTGATGGACTTGTAGCTGGCCTGAGGAATGTTCTGTAGAAAATAATGATTTTGGTAATTTTTGTACTATGAACTTGAAGTAGAGGTTTGTGAAGTAAAGTTCTGAATTTGAAATTCATGACACTTGAAAAACTAACTAGTTGCCTTGGTCAAAATTCACGTTCAAGGAATGAAGCCCCTTGTGTTGTTTGAACCTGCCCAATGTCCTCTTGTCGAATTCAAATTACACCAATCACTTGAAAATCGCAAATATCGAAATGTAGAACAAGAAAATTCACTTCATTTTAAAGTCGAATCGAAAATCAAAATCGATAAAAATGAATTTCAGAACCCCAATTTATATTTTGAATCGATTTCAATTTCATTTCGAGTGAAAGTAAAATGTAGAACGCAGCTGTACGTTTAGTGTTCATGTTCTTCACACTTGGTTCTTAGAACCTATTTTTAAAAAGCCAAGTTAATGAAACTTGGTGAAAATTTGAAGCAGCCAAACATACATATATAGAAATCGTATTAAAAGTTCAAACATCTAAGTGGTTGTAGTCTTGTTATCTAAATTTCGATTTCTGGAATTTATTGGCAAAGCATGTTATGTACATAGTTTTATAATTTAGTTGATACTGGTTTTCGTTTAAGTGTAGTCTCTATCAAATGATCCATCAAATACTAAAAAAAAAAAGACTTTCTCATTCATAAAGATACATTAATGAGTCGTAGGAACATGCTTTTATCTCTTCTTTCGTTAAGAATATACGTTTGAATAAAAAACAAATTTGTAAAAGAAAACATAAAATTCAAATATAAGTTGAAACTATAATTAAAAAAAAAACACAAAAAAATAAAGAACCACACAAAATGTTGTAAAAAACGTTAAATTTTTTAATAACATCAATATTTTTCTACGAATCCAAAACTTTTCCTTAAATATTTTATTTTGCCACAAGTAAAGGAAACAATGGAAAAGATAATTAAAATTAACACCTTATTAAGGTTAAAAGATTTTCATTAAGATTTCTAACAAACCGTAGACAATAATGTTTTGATAAAATTAATCATTTTTTTAAAAATACGTGCAGGTAAACAAATTTACCACTGTGTGTGTTGATTTTTATGCAAATGTTAGAAAATTAATCGAAAATGAAGCTTATTAGATTGATGTTTATCTGCACATTGAATGAAAAACATTTTAAATTGATGATGGACTTTCGGACAACCTTGATAGTGAGTTCTTATAACATGCACAAAATTGTTAGGAAGTTCAAATCAATGTAAATTAATCGATCCCGTGACTTGGTTTTATTAGGTAAATAAGGAGTCTTATCCTGACTGCAATCTTCAAACATCGTTCTATCGGTTTTTGTCTTAGAGCAAATGTAATACTGAGGTGATTGAGTACAAAACAAAAACCCCTTTTTATATTGTCAAATTTCCCTCGATAATTTGACAATACTGTTAATGGGTTAGAACATGTGCTTAGCTTTAGGACTTAACTAACATAAAAATATACAAACCTATAAGGTTTACTGAAAGTCAAAAAAAAAATAAATAAAAATAGTATCTGTTTAAGGTTAAATTAATCAATGAATTCATAAAAATAACAAATCACATGACGTAGCGATTTTCTTTTTGATGTATCACCATTTCATATTAAATTTGTATGTTATTATTATTGTTATTATATTGCAAATTTTATTCTGCCTAAATAACAAACTTTTGTTTTGTTTAAAGCTGAAACAAAACAATGGTGACGAATACGTTGAGTAATACTACAATGTTTTACATATTATGTGGTAGGTATGAGTCTAATCTCATTCATGAAATCGATATATGTACTTGGTCTGGGAGCATAAAAAATTTGTGATAAGTTTATTATGAATGAACGATATGATGTAAAGTACAAAATTATAAATAAACTCAATGACATTAATGTTTGGTTGAATTAACATGAATTTTGTTTTATTATTAAGTACTTTTTGCTTTGTCATTGGACCTTTTTTGAAATGATCGTCACGTTACAGTCAGTAACGATCCCTGCAGAGCATATTTCTACATCTTTTCTTTAGTCAATGGAGCATGAAATGATAAACTACAATTTGGTTGTAATAATAATAACTCTCTTCGGTGAACGTGTTATATCGCAAAATGGCAGTATCAAATGCAAACCTTCATAAGAGGTGTGATTTAAGACTTATAGTATAGACGCCAAAACGAAATGAAATACAAAATAAAAATGTTCAATCAAATTATCTATTTTATGTCGTTAAATTAATCTATGTGATTGCTTTTTAAGGGATTTATAAATGTTCACCTCATGTTGAGTCTTTTTTTTAATTTTTTTTTATTAATGTAGCAGACAAATATTTACCTTCGAAGTTTTTTGACCCATATCTAAGTTTATCGTTCTGTCAGTTAAAGCAACAAAACAATCAATCTTTTCTAGAACATTTTGGATGAGTATATTTTGATTTCAGTAACGTTGTTTGACATTTGTGTCCATATACACAATATATTAATAATACAGACATAAAACAATTAGGTATTCAAATAAAAATTAAATATACATATGTATGTACAAAAAATGTATGTACATACATATATGAAGAGAGTTAAATAACTAAGCTCCTTTTAGATAGCACTTTTTTTTGAAGGTGCAAAGGTTTGTCCATTTCAAAATATAATTGATCGAAAAGAAAATATAAAGTACAAACGAGACTTCAATAATTTTTAGTAGTAGTCCGGTCGCGTGAAAGACCTTTTGGAAACATTTCGAAGCGGTTTTAAGCGATTGTTTTGTCAAGATGACAATCTGACAAAAAGCCGGATGTTTAAAACATATTCAGAGGACAACCCTACGGCCTACATAAGAGTTAAATTGTGAACATGTAAGTCCCCATCAAGGCCATTATTATTGTTCTTTTAATGTTAATATAGAGATAAATCATAAAATTGACCGGATTTACTAAGGAAAAACGTATTTTATACTGTCTCGATGTAAAAAAGTGATGGAACTGCTTCAAATTCATATAGGTACCTATATATTTTTTTTAATGAGTGGTAGTGAGCTAGAATAGTGAAATTTCAAAATAACTCACCTGTCATCTCAAAATATTACAATGTGAATACCGCCTTAACATTGGGCAGGTTCAGGCGACATTAGGGACTTGAAAGTAAGGCCGTGTGTGAATTGCGTTAAAATGTGTGTTAAAATTTAACCAGCGTTAAAATTTGACACTAATGAGGTGAATAAAATGGGTTAAAATTTATTGAGCTGTGGAGCAGGTTAAAGTGTGTTAAAATTTGACGTTTCTATTGATATAGAAATTTGCTCTTGCTTTTGCATTCAATTTGTCAGTGTTACCACACCGAATAAATCAATTAATCAAAATGGGAATTTTGTTTGAATATTTTTGACTGTTGTTTTAAAATATGACATTAGAATCGAGAACAATAAATAAAAAAGATTTTTTTTTAGTTTTAGAGACTTTTTATTAACCCTGTTTTCTTAAAAATATGTTTTGTAAGAGAAATTATTTTTCCGCGAAAAAGAAAACCAATTTTTGTTCAGGGAAATTTCTTAAATTATCGAGGGAAATTTTTTTAACCTGCGCAGAAATCTTGGTTAAAATAATTGTTTTAACGCAATTCACACAGCAAATGGCTAAAGTTGATCCCACCTCAAAGAAGACGTCAAATTTTAATCGTGGTAGAAGTTTTAACGCAAATTTTAACGCAATTCACACACGGCCTAAAGCATTATTCACATGAGCACGAACAACGACCAACGAATGAACGAATATTCGTCGATTTTGACATTTCTTTCACATGAGAGTTTTTAATTCGTCGCGAATGAAGTTTGACATTCCCTCCGAAACCAAAACAAGATTGATTTTTTTAGGTTAAGTACGCGCGATTATTTTATTCGTAGCGGGTGTGGATGATGTGGAACGCGAATAAAGTTTGACAGTTCGTATCAACTAAAATTTTGTTCGCGACGAATAAATTTGTTTTCTTAAATTTATTAATATATATGATATTGAAAAGTAAAAGTATTCATCATAAATCAAATAGAAACTATTTTGCTATCGTTTTGTTAAGATTTTGTGTGGAAATATGTCTTTAAACGTATATAAACTCACATTTTGTAATTCATTCGTCGTTCGTTGGTCGCGCTCATGTGAATGCTGCTTAAGGCAAGTTTCTAGTATCTGATTGGCCAGCTGCCAAAAAATTACCTTCCAATTAAGGCAACTTTAATGGAAAGTTGACTGGAAAGTTAGTCAAGAAAAACCTCCCTTACTATCAAGTCAAGTCTACTTCTGTCAAAGTTACACTTGATCATGTTTTTTCATTCAACTGAAAGCTGAACTTTATTACTCTATAATTTATTTATTTTCTGCACAACTCCATTTAATATTTTTTGTGAAACTGTTCGTTGCCAATTTGCCAAAGAAATAGGTAATATTTCTTTACAATACAAAATTCAAATCGTGTTGAACTTGTTGCTTGCCTGAGGAGTGTTTTGTAGACAATAATATTTTTGGTAGTTTTTGTACTATGAACTTAAAGAAGAGATCTGTGAAGTAAAGTTCTGAATTTTAAATTTATGACACTTGAAAAACTAACTAGTTGCCTTGGTCAAAATATACGTTCATAGAATGAAGTTGACTGCAAATGAAGTCCCTTATGTTGCCTGAACCTGCCCATTCTTGAAACTAAAATAAAAATTGATTCTTGTGATTGGGCAGGTTCAGACAGCATAAGGGACTTCATTTGCAGTCAATTGCATTATTTAAACATAGATTTTAACCAAGGCAGCTAGTTAGTTTTTCAAGTGTCATAAATTTCAAACACAGAGCTTTACTTCACCCAAGCTTCAGTTGATCGTGCCAAAAACTACTGTTTTGTACAAAACACTTCTAAGGCAAGCTACAAGTTCATCACAACCTGTACGATGTATTGTAAAGAAATATTACTTATTCCTTTTCAAATTTGACAAGGAAATCCCTTTACACAAAACATTACAGCGTAATAAAGTTTAGTTTTCAGTCAAATGAAAAAAAAAACATGATCAGTTGTCATTTTGACATAAGTAGACTTCACTTGATAGTTAAGGTTTTCCCTTACTTTCTTTCCAGTCAACTTTAAAATAAATTTGTTAAATGGCTGCGTTCAATCTCGTGTTGGATAGGCTATCCTGGATTTTGAGATATCTTATTGAACTAGTATGGATACCTAAATTGAGATAGCTGGCAAAAAATAAAAACAACTTTCAGCTGTTCACAAAAAGTAGACAAACATTTAGATTTTGAGGTCCCAAACTATTATAAAACTTAATTTTTAATGCATAATTTTAAAAACTTACCGAATTTTCACCAAAAAAGATACAAATTTGAAATCAATTTTCTGGTTCCTTCAAATTAAATCCGTACGTTGAATCAGCTGTTGTGTCAGATACCCATATACTATACATTCTTGGATTCCCTGCTATTTTGGATCAGCTCTTCTTTTACACGTAAAACACTAACAAAAATGTATCCGGATACCATATCGGTCTGAGATATTGAACGCAGCCAATTATAAGGTCATTTTTTGACAGTTGGCCAATCAGATAATAGAAACTTGCCTTACCTTCAAGTCCATTAAGGCGTCTAAATCTGCCCATTATTTTCTTAAATCTAGTATTTTTAAACGTTTCAAAAAGTTGATTATCTGGAAGCACTGTAGATTATAATACAGATTGCATATATACATTTTTATTTCATCAATACCCAATTTATTCATTGATCCATTTAGCAATAAGGTTATGCCGCTATTTCTACCTAAGGTATTTATTGCCTCCGATAACCCAATATTGTTCAAATACCTGTAATCATATGAGACTGAGGCTAAATTATGGAAAATCTTATATTGCGGTCATTTAACTGAATGTTATTATTATTAAGAATGGCAAGGTCAAATTTTGTGTGTTTTTAAGACAGTTCAAATTACTTTGCACTGACTCAGTGATAGATCAACATCAGACTAAATACCTCCAGTCGAATGCTATAATCAGATAAAGAGATAAGTCGCTGGACATCGCAGTCTAGATAGATAGGCTAGTCTTGTCTTGTCGCTAGGGGAATTTTAATTCCTTTTAATGTAAAATAATTCAGGGCAGCAACCTTCTTCTTGTCTTAAATAAATACGAGCAATCATGCAATACCTCTGCCGTATAGTGAGATCACATTTTCTCTTATCTGCCAATGAAACTAACATAAAATTGGAACGTAGTAGTCTCGTTGCAATGGAATACCTACTATACGTGCTAAGTTCTTATGGTTTTGATTTAGAAAGAAAATTTTTTGATTTTTTTTCTTAATTCTTGGTAAAATAAAAATGTTTACTACGTTTGCGTTGAATAATATCAACAAGAAATCCTAATAATTAGGTGATAAATGAATGTGTCATTGTTTTCTCTATCAACACTCATTAGTCTTGACAGTTTTAATGTACCAGACTTTTTATAACACACTGATGATATCAGGTGAGTTTTATTTACACCGAAAATTTGCTAAAGATATTGTTGAAGGATTTGGGGTGAATTTTATTAGTTCTTAATGTTTGTTGTTATGTTTTCTAATAAAAAACATTGTTGACGTACATATGAAAACAATTTTCAAGAATTGGAATACCTCCTACGCAGTTTATGTACATAAGGTTTCTGGGAAAAATGACTAATTTGATATTTTAAGAATTTTCGAATGTTTGTTCATTCAAAACATACGTGATTATGTACCTAGACTTTGCTTATAACGGTTTATTTAATATAACACAAGACAAACTGCATGATTTGAAATATCAATAGTATTAACAGCCTAGAATAGACCAAATTAATACATTTTAAGGACTAATAGTCATATTTATAAATGTTGCTTAGATTCTGCAAAAAGTTGTAATGTTAAGAGGTTACGACAAATATGTAAAGGGGTTTTAACATAAAATATTTCATTGTAAAGAATTAACCATTAACAATGGCAAACAATATCAACCAAATGTCCACCAAGCTTTTGGTTCCAGCTCTATATACTACAGGGTTATCTATCTTGCAGTTTCAAAAGTAAACGTAAATAAAACACATATTTAATATTTTTTTTTTTATGATATTTGTTTTTATTATAACTTTTTGAACGTTGACATTATGTGTGAAACACTACATTATTTAAATGATCGTCACGCGAATTATTGCAAACATCGATTCTTTTGAGGCAATTTTCGACCACTTTTTCACACATATTGGGCGGTATTTCAGCCACAACTTGACGAATTTTGGTTTTAAGTGCTCAAGACTCAAAGGTTTATCTGCATAAGCACTGTCTTTTGCGTAGTCCAGCTGTGTCAAATCGCATGATCTTGGTTACTAGTTGATATCGCCACGACGACGAGAAATTACGTGGCCAGGAAATATCTCTTACATTTTCACTCGAGTTGTGTGGCATGTGACACCGTCTTGTTGAAAACACATATACTTCAAGTCGTTTTTTTAATAGCAGGCAAAAAAAGTCGGTTATCATATAACCATAACGCTCCGAATTGACGGTGACAGTCATTTCATCGTCGTTTTCGAAGAATTAAGGTCCAATCACACCTCCGGAAAAAAGAGCACACCACAAAGTGACTTTTTTGTGGATGTAATGGCCTCTCTTCAATTACTTGAGGATTCTCAGAACAACAAATACAACAATTTTGTTTAATAACATACCCACCGAGTGAGAAATGTGCTTCGTTGCTGAAGAAAATTGTGTTCGAAAAATCGCTGTCTACCGCCTGTTGTTCAATCACTCATTTGACGTATTTACGACGTTGTGAACTGTCATCTGGCTTCAGTTGTTATGTGAGCTGTACTTTATATGAATGAAGGTGTAGATCCAAAATACGACAGTAATAATTCCTGATGAGAACGACGAGGAATCGACACATTCGGGTCTTCGGTAACATTTTCACTTACAGCATCGATATTTTCAGTGGTACGAGCAAAACGATGATGCACAGGCCTTACAATATTTGTAACCAATCCAGTCTCTTCAAATTTCTTCAAAATTTTGCTAATTGCGTATTTGGACGATTATGTAAACCTTAATCTCCTCTTAAAGCACGATATGTGGCTGTGGCAGAATTAACATTTTTGTAGTAGGTTTTAACATTTTTTATGCGTTGTGCGATAGTTAAGCGATCCATTTTCGTAAATGTCGCACTTTCAACTGAAAAAAAAAAAAACAAAATTGGTTTAACAACTTAGTTTGACAGATGTCGAATACCAGCCCTATTCTTTTAAAATCGCAAAATGTGTAACCCGGAAAATCTAAACATCTTAATTCACATGATCACGATGGATAATTGTGATCACACCTTCAAGCAAAAATACACTTTGAAGCGAACTTGGCCAGCTGCCAAAAAATTACCTTCCAATTAAGGCAACTTTATTGGAAAGTTGACTGGAAAGTTAGTCAAGAAAAATCTCTCTAACTATCAAGTCAAGTCAACTTATGTCAAAATGACAATTGATCATGTTTTTTCATTCAACTAAAAGCTGAACTTCCTTGTAAATTTGGAAAAGAAATAAGTAATATTTCTCTACAACACAAAATACAAATCGTGATAGACTTGCAGCTTGCCTCAGGAGTGTTCTGTAGACATATAATGAATTTGGTAGTCTTTGTACTATGAACTTGAAGTAAAGGTTTGTGAACTAAAGTTCTGAATTTGAAATTCATGACACTTAAAAAAGTAACTAGTTGCCATGGTCAAAATTTACGTTCAAAGAATGAAGTTGACTGCAAATGAAGTCCCTTATGTTGTCTGAACCTGCCCATTTTTAATACCTTGCTGAAGCGCATATCGTTCCATTTTTAGTATTAAGGCCCAACTATAATAGACTTAACCGAGCTTAAGCCAGCTTAAGGGAACGAACCAATACGCAGCCTTATATGTCACTAACCATAATAGACGTTCTGCTCAGTTTCGTTAAATTTCGCTAACTTTCGCGCAATTACGCAAGAGCCATTTAAATGGCTCGAACTTAAGCAAATGTCAAATTTGAAACGCATTTGCTTAAGTTACTTGAATCCATTATGGTTACTTTTTGTTTTGACGACAACTTCTGATAACTTTTCGTTCGGTTTTGACATTAGCTTACTTTCGGTTAAGTCTATTATAGTTGGGCCTTTAGTTGTCAAATAACAAAATGACAAAGTTATCTTCTTGGTACTTTATTTGAAGTGAGGACATTATATGCCTATTATAAATGGGAACATATTTTCAAATGCACATGAATACGCAACAACTGTGTAGCTATTCTAGATTTACTTTTCCAGAAAAACTAAGAATAATCTCTTACTTGTGGTTAAGGAACAACCCACCACTTTGTATGTACTTTGGCTTAAATTATCCAACCGTATATACAAATACGCGTGTCTTAAGGTGTTGTGGGTGCATTATAAAGATTATAACGTACTATATTGCTACATTACATCCCACAATCTATAAAATAATTGCCATATAACTTCAATAAAATAAGAACCACAATAATTAGCTTAGCAATATTTTAAACAAAAACTGCTGATATTGAATTAGTAGAGAGGTTTGCTAGGTATTCCGATTCTTATCAATAAATCGAGTATAGTTGAATTGAAATATATTTCAACATCACTTCTAAAAAGTCATCATAAATGTTAAATAACTATGTACCTGTACATTTATTTTGTAGTACACCTTCTAAAAGTTCTTTGTCCTGAAAGTTCACTTAAATATTTTCTATTTCACTAAACATAAAATAAATGTTTATACGTGTAATTAGTATACTTAACTATTATAAAAGTAATAAAGTTTTTGCAATTTGAAAACATCAATAAACCTGTAGCCATAAATTAAGAAGGTGTGCTATTAGCCCTGATGGTATACATGTAGATTCATGAAATCATGATAAACAATCATTTCTATTAGCGCCCCTCAATTTTATATGATCTCTAGGAAAAAATACGTTTTATCAACTCGGACAGATAATATACTGAATTTGTACATACATATATGTACAGTACATATGTAGGCATGTAGTACGCTATATATTATGGACTGTATGTAGAACATTATTGTCTGCTAGATGTACAATGTACATATACATATGGAATAATAATGGATTGATAAGGTTAATTATTATTTTTGTAAATATAATTCACTTAGGGTCGTATGAACGAATGAACGGAGCAGGCCCTAAGAGTATAGGTTCTCATCTTATATGTAAGCCTGTGTTTTGCAGTTGCTATGGGCTTCCTTGTAAATTATTATTTTATTCATACCATAAGTACACCTAACCTACAAGTGGTTCTTCTTTTTATTCATTTGACCTTTTTTAATTAAAAAAAACCTAGGATAGTGATACGTTTTTGTTGAACAAAAATTAAAGCAGTATGGAGATAATCGATAATCTTCCAAGAGCAAAACTAGGATACTACTCGTAAATTCCTTCAATTTTATTCCCAACAATCTTAACATTAGAATCAATTTTAAGCGAAAAATCGAATTGTCTGCCAAAAATTACCGTCCATTTCAATTTATACAGTGATGAATTTGTACTTCTATTCTTTCTTATGTTTGACTCTTTTTTCACAGAACTTTAACTATTGCCCATCACAGAATCTAAATGAGTTGAAAATGGATTTTAAGTGATTGTTTGACACTTTTACAATAGGAGAAATGTCAAAATCAATATTATTTTATTTCCACGCATACTTTACCTTTATTGCAACAAATTGAGATGATCGGTTGATATTTTTAACATTGGGCCGGTTCAGATGGCACAAGAGACTTAAAGTTAAGACAAGTTTCTGGCATCTGATTGGTCATCTGATTGCCTTCCGATTCTGGAAACTTTATTGAGTGCGTTCCATCTGGTGTTGGATAGGGTATCCTGGATAGGTGAATTTTAAGATACCTTATTGAATTTATTGGCAAAAAATAAAACCAGACTGTTCAAAATTATTCTTAAATAAAGTTTTCACTAGACAATTTTAACTATTCACTTATTTTTTACCAAAAAAACTAAAAAATTGGAATCAATTTTCAGGCTTCTTTAAATTCAGCCATATGTTGAAACAGCTGTTCTGTCAGATAGATACTCACATATACAAGATTGTATTCCTTTTTTGACATCCCACTTACACTTTACACCTAAAACTCTAACAAAAAGGATACTCTATCTGTCAAAATGTTAGCTGATCTTGTTTTTTTTTTCATTCAACTGAAAGCCAAACTTCTTAACTCTGTGATTTTTTACTTACATCTCAATTTTATTTAAGGTTGTAAAAGGATTTCTTATCATATTGTAAAAAAAATAAGAACTTTTGCTTTTCAATAGAAAACACGACTTATGATGGACTTTCAACCTGTGTAAGGATTTTTTTTTGTAGATTATAATGTTGTTGGCACTTTTTGAACGATCAACTGAAGGTCAAATGTAGTAAAGTAAAGTTTCACGTTTGCAGTTAATGGCATCTGGTCTAAGTTTAGCTTCAAAGAATGCAGTTCACTGCAAACGAAGTCTATTTTGTTGTCTGAACCTGCTGTTTTTTTTTTTTTTGAAGATGACCAATCCGAAATTTGCCTTTCCTTCAGGTTTCCTATATGTTGATCTTTTCATCTTTTGTCGTATGCATAACTTTTTACATGTGTTGATCTAGAAAGAAAATGGGGGTTCAATTCTAAAAAAACGCCAAACAGACAAATCCAAATCTGAACAAACAAGAGTTTAGTTTGGGGTGACTCCATTACCACATTTCCATCTGTCAATAAACGAAATTGGCGTTTTAATGGGTCGGTTCAACAATTATTCTCCGAAAAAAAGTTTGTTTGATTTGACAAACTAATGTTTCCAAGTAGATTTCAATGAGTTTTATTTGAAATCTTCATTTAAGGAGATTAAAATTTGTATGGTAAATCTTCGAGATTTCAAGGAGATTTGTGACAAATCTAGCTAAATCTCGGTTTAGTGCCCGGTGGAAACGTAGTATAAGAGCTAAGCGAACAAATCAAACATAATAAAATATGTTATGATTTTATTCATTCCAGAAACGTCAGATCAACAATGGTACACAGGGTGTTTATTCACTTTTTATTATTACATTTAAATTTATTAAAAACCCTTCCCACTTTTTTTTGACGTATCGTTATTTGTTCAATCATTACTTACATGGAAACATATAGTGTCAGATCAACGCAACTTCCATTAAGACAGCTAATTCCAAGTAAATGGCAAAATCTAAAACTTAAATCTTAAACAGAACTCAGTTATATACATTGACAAATTGTTATCTGTCAAATTTAAAGTCTTTCCTATTTCCTCCAATCAGAAATCAATTAATTGGTAATTTAATGAGTGGTAAAATGATTATATAGATACTGCTACAATCGCAGCGCCTTAAATTGCGATCAGTTGTTTTAACACCATCGTTAATAAGGGACGATAGATGTGGCTCTGTGTCTGTTTCAATGTGCGCCATAGTAATAATTTCAGAATTAAAATTTTGTAGTTTCTTTCGCAGTTTTTTTTTCTTTGAAATCTAATATGTTTGCATTTTTTTTTGTATGTTCAAAACATTAAATATGTGCTTTACATAAGCCTCCCACCAACCAACATCAGGTGTCATACAAATACACAACCCAAGTTTTACTTTTTTGTTTTCTGTTTGCCTTTTTAAGTTGTTCCCATGCCTAACAGCGTGATATTATTAGTCTTGATAAAACAAGGCACCTTAATCTTATCTCAATATAGATGTCGCTTGTTCCCTCTGATATCAGTGTGATAATGGTTATTTAAGCACACGGTTGACTGGTTAAACTTTTTAGTATTACAAGTCATTGGTTTCAGTTCGCACTGACATTTAGGCATACCGAGTTGATTTTTCTTAAACTAAAAGAAATGGAATAATTTTTTTTCCTTCCGCCATCTTTTTCGGAAATGAACAATTCATAAATAAAAAAAAATAAACGAAAATAACAGTTGATCGTGATCGTGTGTACCAATGACGTTATATTTTAAAAGTCGTCTTTCCTAACATCAAAATAAGGAATTCCTTAAAATTAAAAAAAAAACAAACAAACAAAAAACAATAATTGATGTCCCAAAAGTGACAGTTTAAAAATTCGAATTTTGACAAATATTTAGTGTTAGTAAATAGCCTATAATTTTGGAATAATGAAAATGCGGTAAGAATATATACACATACCATATAAATATTTATGTTTTATTATTTATTTTTAAATTAAAAGATTAAATATTAAACAAGTAGTTTTTTTTTTTAACTTTACAATTGTTGTTTATTTATTTTGTTTGGTTAAATCTTAACTAGATTTAACATAAGTGGCAGTCATATTAAAAGTGTTTAATTACTTCCCAGCAAATATAATATTTTGTGTCAACATTAAACGGATTGAATGTAAACACGAGGTAAAAGACCTTCAACAAGGCTTTTATGGAATTTTATATGCCTACAACCAAGAAACTAATAAAATGTATAAAAAGATTATTTTACTATTGTAAAGTTTTATTATTAATTAATGCCAACATTTAACTATTTGAAAATAAAAAGTTAAGTAAGACTATAGACTTTAACTACATACGTGCAATATTTTACAATAAAAATATGAAATGTATGTGGAGAAAAAAACCCCTTTGTTTATCCAAACTGAAACTTTGGCAATAATGGCATATTGCAGCCAATTGGAAATATTTTATCTTAATAGAGCCCTATAAAATTTACAAAAAAATATGGATAAAGTCATAATAACCTTGATAAAAAAGTATAAATTGAAGCAAAAGTTCCTTAACTCTATACACGACAAAAAAATGTATTTTTTTTTTTTGTTTAAGTTTATTTAACTCTGCTGTTTAATTTTCTTATTTGTAAATCTTAAATAAACAAAACTAAAAAAATAGAAATGCCATCTTTCTCTTTTGTAAGGTGAGACCGGCTGATGCAATAGTGGTTCAACCCAAGTACTAGAAAAATGTTCCATTTTTTTCCATTCAGAAACAATTAAACAGCAAATACAATTTATACTTATTGTAAGATTTATGAAGTTCTGGTAACATTAGGCATGCAATGAAACTGATATGTTTCCTTTCTTACCTCAATAATACTGTAAAAATAAACATTAGCAACTATGATATATCTTTTAGAATAGACAAACAGAAGAAGACTTCAGTATAAATCCTACACCATTATTTAAGCTTACGTTAGTCCGTTTTGACATTTCGTCATTTACATGACTCTTTTGTATTCGTCTGTCACCCTTTTACTAACCATCAAGGAACGAAAACAGTTATAAATTCGAAGCAAGTCGCCAGCTAAGAATTGGCCAGTTTATATTTTAAAGTTTGACAGACCAGAGCAGGATAATGTAGTAAACACAATTCACTAATAATTCTCATCTAGCAATTAAAATAACTTTGCTTTTCCTTTCATCCTTTTTGAACTCTATGATAGCGAGTTCTTGAGAAATGGAAACATACAAATATTGTTCCCACATTTCTAATAACAAAAGTGAAACATTTCTATGAGGAATGTTTTTTATGTTTCTGAGAATACGGAAATATCTTAGATCTTAGAAAGCAAACTCACCAAACATGTTCGTAGAAGTGTTTATGGTAGGTGGAACGCGAATATAGTCTGACATTTTGTTTGACAATTGGTTTACAAATTGCGACCCCGAATTAGTTTTTTCTTTCTTTCTGTCATTATTTAAACATTAATGTAAAATATTATTCTAACATTTTGTTAAAGATTTACAAAGATTTTAAGGTTTATTGGTCTTAAATCACGTTTATACTATCGATCTTCAGTGGTTCTCATGTGATTGGTCCTTAATACATGGTGAACCACAAATGATCATATGCAAATTATTTTATCTTTCTAATAGTGGCCAACAAAACAACGCATTTTTCAATGTGAGGCCAAATTAAAAGAATTTTTTGGATTGTTCGTGGAATGCATTTTGATGTTGAAGATCATAATATTGACATGCTATGAAAATATTGATACAAAAGAGAGGTTCTAATCTTGTGTTAATAGGATTCTGTATTTAATTTTCAAAGATTTAATTTTTTTAGCTTATGAAATCATCCGAGTTGCTTATACATAATAATTATTATTTCTGCCTTTTTTTCGGACGTGCAAGATTTTTTAAAGATCGTATCAATTATGATCGGGATTTTGTTTATGAGTGAGCTCTCCTTGTATAAAGTATAGAATATGAAATCAATATTTCAACTGATATTAAATAAATTGATAATAATTTGTTATTGAAATTAAATTCAGCAACCTCACTTTTATTTCGAATAGCTTTCTCTATCTTGGATTAAAGTTCTATATTTGTTGTTGATTTTCATCAATAATGTGTCCCTATCTTTTTTCTTTAAGCGACAACGATATATTAAATATAATATATAATATTATTTCTTAACTTTTTTAGTATCAAATTTTTTTTTTTTAAATTTACACGCATAGTAATAAGATAAAGTTTACGGTTAAAAACCTCATTTTTCGTTTAATGTTAAAACTTGACAGTTTTTGTACAATCTTCGTTATGGTCTCAAAAATGTTACCTCCTACATAAATGATTTAAGATAAGAAAATAAATACATTTATATGTTGTTAAATAAATATAAATTAAACACGAGGTAATATCAACTATTTCTATAAATATTTTTTCTAGACGAAATGTGAGTCATTTTTAAATGAAACAAAAAAAGAAACGTTTTTTTAAGTGTCTTAACAAATATTTTCTATCTTTAATGAGTATTGATTTCTTTATGTTTATATCGTAAAATTTTCCAGACATTTAGTTACTTCATTACGACATTAAGTTATTCAAAGTTAACACTATTAATGTTGTAAGCATCGATAAGAACAAAAAAATCCTTAAGTATGTCAATCAAGACCAAAAAAACTCAATATTTATTAAACTATGATATGTGATCAGTTTGTTTTTGTTGATAACTTTTGTCAAGAATGTTTTGTTACTTGTTTTTGTAAGTTCTCTATGTCCAGAACTTCCGAACCGACTTAGCTGGAAATTTCTTTGGTTTATCAATAAATACAATTATATATACAACATTATTCAAAGAATTGATCATGTTTTGCAAAATATTGGCATCTATTATTTGTATAAAAATAAAATAACAAAACGGAAATGATAAATCAATAACAAACAATAATAACAAACATTTGCAGTTTTGTCCATAACAAAAATAATATCATGATTGATTAACTTTAATGGTAATCAAATCAGTATTTATTTGGCGCCAATCTTTAAGTGTGGCGAATTTTAAACGACCTTCTCAAAGGGCTATGTATTTTATTGTTTTTATGTGGAACAGATATAGGTTTTATCAATTTCTTTTAAAGTATTTATGTGAAGTTGAATAAAGTTCAGTTGATTGCGTCTATATGATAGATGACTGGGGTAAGAGACCGTACAGATAATGTCAGATATTGTTTATTTAACAAGGTTATTTGTTTTACGAGTTGAACATCACGTTTTAAAATGCAACTTAACGTGACAAGGACCTTAAAGAAGCAATAACTTTTTATCTGAATAAAACCTTGCCATCGTTTTACAAAGAAGTACTTTCGCAGAATGCGGGACATATGTAAGGATTTGTAAAACCAAAAGAAAAGATTGATCTAAGATCAATTTAAAAATCAAAATTTAAAAAGTGTCAGCATTGAACCACTGCTACTAAATTAAACCAATCATTTTAGATGTTTAATCGTGATTTGCTATTTTGATTAAACACAGTGATATCATCTCAATACATCTAAAGCTGCAAAAAAAGTAAATGCACTTATTCAAAATCAAATAAAAACACACTTGATATTCTTTGACGTTTCAAGAGGTTAAATATAAGACCTTTTTAATGCCAACTTGAAAGCCAGATAGCTTAAAAATTAAATATTATATTTCATTTTTTGTTTAAACAAATTGAATTAAAGAGAACTTATCACTTTTAGTCTGTAAATTTTGTATTTCACTAAACAAAGTATAATTTTATTTGTTTTCTTTTTAATATCTACACATGTACTTGAAAGAACTTTCAATCTCTTAAAAGTCACGTTGTCGTCGGCGTCGATTTTGAATTACTTTATTAGAGCAAAACGATACATTAGAAAAACTTGTGGTCATTATAATTAAATGTGTAGATCTATTTAAAATGTACATTTACCTAATTGCTTATGAAATTTTCAAGTAATAAATAAATTAATGTTTCTTTATTCTTTGTTTGTTCAAATTATAAACCAGGAGGTATTATTTTATAGGAACATTTTGACTGCTGGTAATACTACTATGTATATAATTGTAGCCATAAATTATCTATTATACTTGCACTGTGTGGTTACAATTATTTAATCAGAATTATCCAATAAATTCCTGGGGTATATTTAGAATCTGCAGATAACGTAAAAGTGTTTTTAAGTTTTCTTCGTAGTTATTTTTTAATTTATTGATTTTTTTTTGTTTGATTTAAAAAAATACGCTTTTTCTTGACTACGTTTACATATGACTCTTTTGAGAAGATTCATTTTGACGTCTCATCATTTCATCTTCTTGAGACTTAATAGTTAAATAGGGGCAGACATTTTTGATAACAAAAAGAAATACTATAAGCAGGGTATAATACTAAAACGTCAAAATAAACTATAATATTTAGATTTAAAGTACAAAATCATTTTTACAAAACTTATAAAAACATCCTATTTGTTTTCAGAATGATGAAATTTTTCCGTCCCCGCCCTGTGGAGACAATACGCTCCAATCAACTTGACAGGCAAATAACAAAAGATCATAAGCTTTTTGAAAGTGCAGTAAAAATTCTACTCCTTGGAACAGCAGAATCGGGGAAAACCACAATTATCAAACAAATGCGAATATTACATATTAACGGCTACACAGATGAGTAAGTTAAATTTTGCAAACAAAAACAAACGAACAAAAATACACTTATTGAATCGTGTCATTATTTTGATAACGGTGTATTTTAACATCTTCATATTAGTCTCTAATTTATTGATGATAAAACTTTGACAAGACATCAAAATGACAACATCAATTAAAAGTAGAATTGAATTTTTAATTTTCTGATTAAAAAAACCTTACACGAGGGCAATAATAATTACGAGTTAAAATTGTTCTTTCACGTGCCGCCTACAAATAATACTTTCAACGATTAGTAATAAGTGGCTCTTCTTTATAATTTCAAGGACAAAAAATATAAACCTCTTAATGGTTGAAATTCAATTGGATTTTATCGAATTCGTATTATTTCAAGTTGAAAATTTGATTTTCAAAACTTATCACCCTGTTAGCCTCCGGTTTTATTTTTTAATAAACCTCACAACCTCGTGATATTTGTATTCGTATAAAATACAGTCAACTTCATTCACCCCCTTTCCTAGATATTCTCAAATGACGTTTATAAATTTATATAGATAATATGCAGCTAGTATTTCGATTCAACTTTATCATTGCTGACTCTTTATTTTTGAGTACTTGCATATTCTTTATAATCTTCCTATAATAATGTGATTCATTGTTTTTTTCTTTAATTAAAAGACTTTAATTAAAAGAAATTCCTCTATAAAGTCAATTATAAAATAGAGGAGAAAACCCATGACATCAAAATAGACTTCCTTAATTATACCTACTAATTGCACTTTTACTCACTTCATTCATGGTTTATAGTAAGAAAATAATGTTTACAAATTTTGTTTCCATAATTCCACAACTTTTGAATTGACAAATCAGACAATTTCTTCTCAAGCCATAACGACTAACTATTTGACAGTCTACGAAAAATCAAAATCATCCATCTTTCAAATACATATGCAGTTCCTATAAAAAAAATGAACAATAATAATTTTAAATAAATAATTATTATTTTTAGAGAACGCCGAGAAAAGATTCCCGAAATTTATCAAAACATCCATGAATCCATGCACCAATTAGCTAAGCAGATGACAATTTTAGGCTTAGAATTCAGCAGCGCAGTTAGTAAAAAGAGTGCAGAATATATTTTAACAATGGGCGAATTGGCACCGGAAATAATGAATGAGGTCAGTACTAAAATTACATTTTATCGCGAAAACATTTATCTTAGTTTTTTTTATCCGATAAGTAATAATTTAATTATTATGCTAGCCTGATATATTATTATCATGACGCCGTATTTTTGCCCACTTATTTTATTATAAGTGTGTATAATGGCTTACCATAAAGTAATTATAAATCAATTAGCACTTTATTTTTTGAAGAAGTGTCCTTATAGTATACGCTTTTCATTGACTTTTGGACATTGATTTTTGTAAAAGCTTTTGACCTACTCTCTTAGTTATTCTTATTATCCATTTTACGACGTTTTATTAATTAATTGTTTATTTTATTTTAGGACTACCGTGATCATATTATGACACTTTGGAACGATATTGGCATTAGAGCATGCTATAACCGGTCTAATGAATTCCCCCTGCTTGATAGTACAAAATAGTAAGTTTACTTTAAATGAAAACTAAGTAATATTTAATTAAAATTCATTTTTTCTCTTTACTTAACAGCTTCTTAGATAACTTCGATAGAATATCAGACTGTAATTACATTCCATCAACAGATGACATTTTACATAGTCGTAAAGTCACCACTGGCATCCATCAAATTTCGTTTAGAGTAAAGGTGTGTGGTGAATACAAAATATTTATATGTAAATTTCGGGTTTTCAATGGGCCTTTTTGTTTTTGCACACTAGATCCCGAAATCATTGGGTGGTGGCGAGCAAGAATTCCGAATGTTTGACGTTGGTGGTCAGAGGGATCAACGCAACAAATGGATACAGGTGTTTGAGGGCATTCAAGCAGTACTTTTTCTAATCTCATGTGGTGATTTCGACCAGACCCTGAGGGAGGATCCCAAACACAACCGATTGACAGAAGCCTTAAATCTTTTCCGTGGTGTTTGGCAGAATCGGTTTCTTTCTTCGGCTGGCATAATCGTCTTTTTGAATAAAATTGACATAATGGAACGGAAAATCCGGGCAGGCAAGCGTATTGGTGATTATTTTCCCGAATATGAGGATTACCGCAAATCACCAAAAATGGGAAACTATTTCTATGAAGTTGATTGGACAAAGAACTTTATCAAACAAAAATTAGTTGTAAGTAAAAGACATCAAAGTGTATAAAACAATTTTGCTCATACGTTTTATTATTTTTTTTTATAGGATATCACCCAAGAACCAATCAAACGACCATCTAGAATGAGCATAGACAACTTACCACGTGAATGTTACTACCATTTTACAATTGCTACAGACACTAAAAACATCGATCAAGTATTTAAAGACGTTCATAAAATGATTTTGACAGAAAACTTATCAGCTGTTGGGCTGTTATGAGGACTCACCACAACAACTATATGCGCTTCTGTCAGTTATGAACTTTTACATATGATATTTTACCTGCATTTTTAATCTTTTTATTTGTTGTGAAAAGATTGAAATCTCTTTTGACTGTGATTATCCTTGTACGTTATGATTTAAGATACGAAATAAGCTTGTATGAAATAATATTTATAAAACATGAAATTATATATGGATGAAATTCATCTTGAAAATAAATTTAAGATTCTTTATTGATAAAATTGTTTACTTTATTGCGATATGGCTACAAAAAAATTAATTATTATTATTTTAAAAACCTTATCGTTGTCTGAAATTTTGTTAATTTACTCTCTATTTCAATGCAAAGTGAAAATATAAAAAAATTCCATTTAAGTTTATGGAACATGTACATTATATCAATTATTGCTTATCTTAATTGATTGTGATCGTGTGTAATCAAAAGGTGGCGCAACGCCATATTCATAAACATTTAACAAAACTCATCATCATCATATTGATAAAACTTTAAAGGTTTTGATAAATTTCATTTCTTCATTCACTTAATCAGGTTGGTTAGCATTTTAAAGTTAATTAATGAAAAACTAAAATTGTGAATAGAATAGGTAGAGTTTAATTACATACATTTAGTCGATTTAATTGGATTTTATTCATCGTGTGGGCCAAAATGACAAAGCAAAATTGTGATTTTTTAACTAATTTGAAACGCATATTTGGATAACAGCTATCAGTACAGTCACTATTCCACATTTGTAAAACAGCTCAGGAACGCATTTTAAATTGCAATTATCGATTGGTTATCCGGAAATGCAATTTAACATTACATAATGTGCTTTCATCCTAAAATCAAATTTAAAAAATGTATTTTTCAGAATTACAACTGTCATTTGAACAGAAATCTGAAAGTCAAGCAACTGTGTATGACTGGCTCTAACTTAATAATGACTGGATGAACTTAATAATCATGACAAATTTATGTGTGCAGAAACGAGATGTGCAGAGTATTTATTTCACGAAGTTGTTGGGGAAAGTGGAATAAACCTGACAAAATCAGAAATGTTATTTCTGACTTTAATGTGACATTTTGCAACAAAAGTAATATCTAATTAAACATTTCACATCATTTCCTTATACATCAAAAACAAATATAAAAAACTGGACAAAACATAATTACTCTTTCATTTCCGTTCCGCAACTACTTCCAGAGCCCGTGCTTGAAATTCACTAGAGGCTAGAGGTGATTTTCCATTACTGAGTATACTTCTGATTTGTTTTACAGTTAGGTGAGGTAACAGTTAGGTAAGTTGGCCTACTTGTGCACACTTATAGGCATTTCAATACTTAAAGACATAAAAAAACATGTATAGCATCACTAAAAAGAAATATCTGGGGGGAAATGTCAAAATAAACCAAAATTGTGATAATTTTTATATATTAAATACGAAAAAACGCGTTTGAAATTTTGTGCTGCGGTGAATGAAAGTTGAGCTATTTCACTGTCACGCTTTTATTAACAAACCTGAGTTAACCGCATATCATACTAAAACGTGCTGTGGTGTTCAGGTGCAACAACAATTTACTATTTTTAAATATCTACTCGTAGATGCCAAGAGAGTGCGTACCTAGCCTAAGGAGAATCGTTGACTACAAATTAAATTTGGCATTACTGTTTCCAAGTTATACTTGTCATTTTTAGTTCTAGGTGTTGAACACTTTTCTGTAATTTGGCGCTATGTTCGTTTCAAAGACCCCTTTTCGCCAAATAGGCGACGTCGTGAGTTTGTCAATCAAAGTCAACACGTTTATTTTTATTAAAAAAAGCCGTAAAAACGATTTAAATAATAGAAATATACTTAAAAAACAATCATGGCGCAGTTCGATTTAACAACTAAAAATTGCCAATTCTTGGATAGGCATTTAACTTTCCCGCTATTGGAATTTTTATGTGGCAAAGAGGTTAGAACAAGAAAAGAAAATGACTACTGCATCCCCCCAATTGGGATGCGAGTCACCTCATCACCGACACCGAGCACCGACTGATTTTTGCATAAAATCAAGCAAATAACACAAATTTTATTTGTTCCTTTTTAGATTTACAACCAACAAGATTTACTGGAATACATTTTGGTTACAGTAAATAAAACAAACATGATTGATTATACGATGGATACGAGGAAGCGATTAAATTATGACAAAGAAATGCCCGAAGAATTGGTGCAGCGCAAAGCTGAGGTTTTGGCCACGCTCAAACAACTTCAAAATGAAGTTGCTCCAATTATGAAGGCAACCGATATCCTCAAGAATGGCGAAAGCATGAAAGATTCGAAAACATTCGTCAATGCTTTGCAGAAGGATTACAATTTCAAGATTGAACATTTGGAGAGCGCCTACAAATTGGCCAAGTACTTGTACGAGTGCGGAAACTATCAGGAGTCAACATCATATTTGTACTTCTGCTTGATTGTTATGTCTCCAAATGACAAGGTAAGTTTATTTTTTTAATTGATTTGTTAAAAAAGTGGTAGCTCTTAAAAAACAGGGTTTAGTAAGGTGGAGGGGGAGGTTGAACCTGTATACCTTTAACTTGAACTAATCAAAAACCAGCATTTTCTTGAGTTTATAATTAAATTCAAAAAATTACTATATTCTGGACGCATAAGGCGTACCTTAAGATTTTTGTCTGTTATGGTTTTTGAAATAGCTTTTTCCACTTAAAGATTATTTAATTTATTAAATTTTTAAGCCTTAGTTTAAAGGCTTTTGAGTTTGAAAATTGTATATTTAAAAAAATGTTCGTAAAAGTTTTGCAAAAAAATGCATTTATAAGACTCCAAAACTATGTTAAAGCGGCTTACCTAGAAAAAGACAATAGATAATTTTTGATAAAAAAGCTAAATTATGACTAGGTATGTGGGTTTGAAAAAACGGACGGGAAAAAAAGGGGTGCATTCAAAATTCAAAACCCCTTTAACCTTGTTTTTGGGATAACCAGTTAGGTTAAAAATTAACATCTTTTCTCAAAACTTAGGCATCCTTTGATCAAAATTTCTTGCATAATCGTATATAAATTTTAACTGTTTTAACTGACCACCAATAAAATAAATAATACTAAGAATCTATCCATATTTGTATTTATAAACAGAACTACCTCAATGTGTTGTGGGGAAAACTGGCCGCTGAGATTCTCACCCTCAACTGGAACACCGCATTGGAGGACTTAAATCGTCTGCGTGACTACATTGACAACAGCAACTACACCAACATCCAAGCCTTGCAACAACGTACATGGCTTATTCACTGGGGTGTCCTTGTGTTCTTCAATCACCCCAAGGGACGTGATCTCATCATTGAGATGTTCCTCTACAAGCCTTTGTATTTGAATGCCATTCAAACGATGTGCCCACACATCTTGCGTTACCTGGCCACCGCTGTTATCATCAACCGCACTCGCCGTAACGCCCTAAAAGATCTAATCAAAGTCATCCAACAAGAATCCTACACCTATCGTGATCCAATCACTGAATTCTTGGAATGCCTCTACGTTAATTTTGACTTCGAAGGAGCCCGTATGAAATTGCATGAGTGTCAAACTGTCATTCTCAACGACTTCTTCATTGTCGCTTGTTTGGATGAATTCGTTGAAGATGCCCGTTTGATGATCTTCGAAACATTCTGTCGTATTCATCAGTGCATCACGATCAGTATGTTGGCTGATAAGCTCAACATGAAAGCCAGCGAAGCCGAATGCTGGATTGTAAATCTGATTCGTAATGCACGATTGAATGCGAAAATCGATTCGAAATTGGGACATGTTGTTATGGGAACACAACCCCTGAGTCCCTATCAGCAATTGGTTGAGAAAATTGATTCACTTTCAGTGAGATCAGAACATTTGACAGGTTTGGTGGAACGTAAGAATAAACAAAAGAATCAAGAAGACTCGTGGAAGTATTTCTAAGTAAAAAAAACAAGAATTTTTTACCGCTAAACTAAAGAATAATCAAAAACCAAGAGTATTTGAGTTTTTTCTTATTCTATAAGAACAAATAATAATTTTTCAATCAAACAACCAATTACTAAAAGTTCTTTATCTACACATCAAATCTCTCCTTGAGTGTGAATATTTATGGATTTTTGTAATAAATTATTCTGGAATAAAACATCTATTCAAAAGAGTAATATTTTGTTGTTTTTTCTTTTTAATATAGCGGACTTAAATGCTATTTTAATATTAAAAGAAGAAGGCTAGAATATTAATATTAAAAGATGATCTTAATAGTTTGTGTCCTTTTTTTTGCACGAATTTGAATTTAAGCTTTTGATTTCAAATAATAACCGCTTCAATAAAGATATATACGTTCTTAAGCTTCAAGCATATTTTGGTTTTTCTTATTTTTTTAGTTCTTGCAAAAAGTTTTAAAGCCTTAATGTTTTAGAACCAGTTCGGCTTAGGGCAGAGTTATATCACCGCTCTAACGTAGAATCCTAATAGTTTTTGGATTCATTCAAATCTTAATGAAGACTTTGAATAGAAAAAGGTTTCATATGATACAAGAGTATTCCATAAATAGATTTAACAAAACTGAAAATCCTTTGAATTGCGATTTATAAAACACAGACATATAAAATGTACGAGATTGCTTAACATAAGTTAATAGTCGAAAATGGTCCCAAGATTTGTTTAACGTTAATTTTTGAAAACTGAGATGGAAATATAATTGGGAATTGATGTCGGTTAGGTGCCAGTTAAAGCTATCAGGAAAAATTGAGATATGTAAGAAGAACCTGATATATTTTACTGGTATAGCATAACCACGACCTTTGCGCCTCAAATACATTGGGTAGGTTCAGGCAACATAAGGGACTTCATTTGCAGTCAACTTCATTCTTTGAACGTACATTTTGGCAAAAGCAACTAGTTACTTTTTCAAGTGTCATGAATTTTAAATCCAGAACTTTACTTCGCATACCTCTAATTTAAGTTCATAGTACAAAAAGTACCAACAAATTATTGTCTACAAAACACTCCTCAGGCAAGCTACAAGTCCACCACGATTTGTATTGTAAAAAAGCATTAGTTATTTCTTTTCCAAATTGACAAGGAACTCTTTTACAGAAAGCATTAAATGAAGTTGTGCAGAAAATAAATAAATCATAGAGTAAAAAAGTTCAGCTTTCAGTTGAATGAAAAAACATGATCAATTTTCATTTTGACATAAGTTGACTTGACTTGATAGTTAGGGAAAATTTTTCTTGACTAACTTTCCAGTCAACTTTTCAATAAAGTTGCCTTAATTGGAAGGTAATTTTTTGGCAGCTGGCCAATCAGATACTAGAAACTTGCCTAACTATCAAGTCCCTTATGTCGTCTGAACCTGCCCATTTTTGTTGCTGATTTCATCAGAATTTTTTGAATGATCCCATCAGAACAGTAAAAGAATTATTGGAAATCCATCAGAAAAACAAAATTGATTTTTTTGTCATTTGGCAGTCAACTGTTCAGTAAAAGTTTAATCATTAAATTTTTTAAAATGTATGAAGGAAATAAGTTTTATTTGAAATCCATTGTTTAAAAAAAATACTTGACATTAAAAATGTTCTAAATGCATCGATCTTTTGCTGAAAATAAAGCTCTAACATGTAATTGTTAATAATGGATTTTACTGATAGCTATAACCGGCATCTAAAACAATCCTTGTTTTAAAAACACATAAAAAGTTTGAAAATTTAGAATGAAACAACAACAACTTGTGTGTGCTACCACCAAGTTCATAGGCTGGAGTTATAGCTATTTCACGGGGGCCAACCCGATCATCAGACTCCTTTAGTGGTGCTTAATCGCTTTTTTGTTCAATTTAATTATTGAAGAACTTTTGCCCGAGCTGGGCTTGAACAAGCGACCTAGCGTGTGAGGAGCTAGTGCACTACGCACTACGCCACCGCACCCACATGAAAGTTGTAAGCCAATTACAGGTTTTTTCGTTCTATCGAACTATACTGAACCGATTAGCATTTTTCTAAGTACACACAAGTAATTGTTGTTGTTTTATTCAGGTTCTTTCTATTATCTTATTGTTAACGTCAACAGTTTCTTTTATGCTATAATAAAATTTAATATTGGCTCCGTACACCAATATCTCATAAACTAAGTATTTCGTTAACAAAAATCAGACATATGTATTAATGTACCCAAGTGACTATCTTGAGGGAAACTGGAAAAAACATACCCGCAATCAGAGACACAAATATTACTTTGTAATTTTACCTATAAGATAAGGAGCCAGTTATAACTTTCATTGGTTTTCCTTTTCATCATTGAAATCAATTATTGGAATTTTTTTTTGACAGGTTGGTTATAGCTTTCAATGAAAACTTCTGCCATTGGGCACACATTTCTTGATTAGAATCAAGCATTTGAGATTAGGGTTGATTATTGAAAGTAAAACTGACATGTGGAAACACAAAAAAAGTTTCAGTGGAACGATTTTGTTCAGAAATGTGAGATTAACAATCAGCTGTTCATTGAAAACGATTTCATCACTGAAAACCTTAAAATAAACTAAAAAGTATGTAAATGTTTACTAAGCTCTTAATTGGTTTTAAAACTCAAAACCAACATTTTAAATTTAAGGCATAAATATTCAAATTTTTAAATTTAAAAACTGAGTGGGAATGCGATAAACATATAAGACGTCAAATTGAGGTTTATTTTTGTTTAAAGTTCTTAAAATAATTTTGTTATTCTAGTGTAGAGACATGAATTTCGCCCGGTTTTTGAAGCGTTGTATAAAGGAAACAACAAATATTTTTATTATAATTTTTTTTATCATTTGTTTATTGATTTGTTGTTCATACATAAAAAAATTAATAAAAAAAAAAATTTTAATTAACAAAGTTACAAGCAGTCAAAGTGGGGGGTCTAAATATAAGAGGGTGTCCTGGCGTGCATCCTACCAACCCTCCTGGTGATCTGAAAAACAAAAACCAGACGGATTCTTAATTATTATAGATGTCGCTATTGTTTCAGCCTTGGATAAGTTAAAAAAAAAACTTTTTAACAAAATGGCAGCAGTTTGAAAAAAAAAATGTTCTTGTTGCATATTTTTCGACAATTCTGAATTTTTAAAAAAATACTAAATGAGAAGTTATATTTTTGGGCAAGGACCACACGATAAAGAGATGTATAAAGAACAACCTCTCCAAATTTGAAGTAAATCGGTCTATTAGAACTCGATATATCCTTACCGCCAGCTCGAAAAAAGTAGTTTCGAGAAAAACGCGTCCAAGTTTTGAGACAAGTTTTCGTCAATTTTACTTATAGAATAATACAGAATACGTACATATATTTAATCTATATAAAAATCCTTCCTCTACTTCAAAATACTGATTCGATGTTCTCTGATGAAGACGAGCAGCTCTACCCTCCTTTGACGCCTCTGAAGTCCGGAATTCCGAGCGCTCGACCTTCCGAGTTTCTATGACCTTCAAAACCAGTTTCTATGACCTTCAATTAACTTGTGAAATAATAGGAATATTAAAAAATTCTTTTAAACGCATATTCTTGAATGTCTAAACTTTGGAAATATGAAAAAAAAAATTTTGATTTTTTCAAAATTCTACACTAGAATACCCCCTTAAACACAATAGTTGAAATATTTGTATTTTAAGCAATAAATTATCACATTATTGAAAAGAATTGTGATGATAATATTTGCAAGTAAAAACTTTTGAAGTAGAATAATTCTACAGGATTTGGTTAATCATTTTGTGTCTCATGACATTTATAGCATTGCTAATGTCAGACATTGAGTTGGAGAGATCTTCAGTGTAATCGGGGTGTAGCAAAATGCTCTCATTTGTTTTTGTCCTTTTTTCAGGTGATTCTTGAAGGTAAACTGTCAAATTTTTGTCACTTTTGATGTGGCCGCTCTTCTAAAAAGTTGTATATGTATAAAATTGCTGAGTTTTTTGTATTGTCTTCTACAAAATTTTAGTATTTTTGTATGAAATCAAATAATTTTCAATTGTTTTAAAATAAAAAAATTAATCTGAAAACCCCCCGAAGCATTTACTAGTGAGATCACCGCAATTAACTCCCACAAACCAGCTACAAATCAACAAGTTACATACCCGTTCTAAACTTCTGACGTGTCTTTCCTTTCGACCATCGAATCGTGGCTCTCACCGAATCACTTAAACTAGATAACAATCCTAAAATTCATGATTATAAAAGGTGATTTGCAAAAATGAGTTTACGTAGGCGAACGGATGGTGGAGCCTCCGATAAAAAACCCGTAATTCCATCGGAACATGGAGATGTCGAGGGAAAACCAGATTTACGTGGTGACAAAGGTAACATTGCGATCCTTTCCTTCCTCTATATTCTTCAAGGAATCCCCCTTGGACTGATCGCTGCTATTCCCATGCTACTGCAAAATCGTGGTGCGAGTTATAAACAACAGGCGGAGTTCAGCTTTGCCTATTGGCCATTTAGTTTGAAACTGCTATGGGCTCCAATAGTCGATTCGCTGTATGTGTCGCGCTTTGGAAGAAGAAAATCCTGGCTTATACCGACGCAGTACCTAATTGGGCTTTTCATGTTGCTGCTGTCGATGAATGTGGACAGTTGGTTGGGGGGCAATGGTGTTGAACCGAATGTCCCTCTGCTCACTTTCATGTTCTTTAGTTTGAACTTCCTTGCGGCAACGCAGGACATTGCCGTCGATGGCTGGGCCCTGACTATGCTCAAGAGATGCAATGTAGGTTATGCATCCACTTGCAACAGTGTTGGACAGACAGCTGGATATTTCCTGGGCTATGTCGCCTTCATTGCCATGGAGTCAAAAGATTTCTGCAACACTTATCTACGCACCGAACCCAAAGACGAAGGAATGGTCACACTTCCAGATTTTCTGTGGTTCTGGGGATTGTGTTTCCTGGTTGCCACAACTTTGGTGGCTATATTCAAGCGAGAGAATAGCGAAGAATCCGATCAGAGATACACCGATCATCCGGAGCTTGACATCAAGGAAAGCTACAAGATTCTGATTGACATTTTGCGAATGCGGCCTATTCAGATTCTTGCTGCAATCCTGTTGACTGTAAAGGTCACATTTGCGGCCAGCGACGCTGTTACTTCGTTGAAGCTTATCGATGCTGGTGTTCCGAAGGAAAAGCTGGCTCTTCTCATCATCCCAGTCATTCCATTGCAGATTATTCTTCCACTGGTTGTGAGTCGTTACACCAATGGTCCGAAACCCATGGACGTGTATGTGAAAGCGATTCCCTATCGAATGATCTTCTCGGGAACAGCCACTCTAATTGCCTTCTTCTGTCCACTAATGATCAGTGGTGGAGAAGTACCTCTGTACTTCTATGTACTTTTGGTCGTGAATTATGGAATCTATCAGATTTTCTTGTACTGCATGTTTGTTGCTGTAATGGCGTTCTTTGCAAAAATATCCGACCCAGCTGTAGGCGGGACATATATGACTCTGTTGAACACAGTCTGTAATTTGGGAGGTAATTGGCCGAATACTGTGATTCTATGGCTGGTTGATGTTCTGACTTGGAAACAATGCAAAGGAGACGTTGAGGGTGATTCGGAGAATCTATGTCTCAACAAAGAACAAACTGAGGTAAAGTTGTTGATTGTGTGTCGAGGATAATTCAGGTGTTTAAAAACTGTTTTCGTTTTTCTTTTTCATTTACAGAAATGCACATCATCAGGTGGACGTTGTGAAATCATTTTCGACGGTTACTACATTGAAGCTATCGTCTGCATGCTCTACGGTCTTGTGTGGTTGTATTTCGGCCGAAAATATATTAAGTATCTTCAAAATCTTCCCACACGACAATGGTTAGTGGTAAACGAATCGAACTCCGGCAAAAAGTCCAAAAAGAGATAGCAATTAGACGTATAAGAAGAAACTTCACATAACTTCATTTTTGAAGAAATACTTTAGTTTTGTATAATTGGATAGTTTGTTGTATCTGTGTAGCTTTTGTTCTGTTTTTATTTTATATGAAATTATTTATAAATTTATATTTATGAATATAATCCATTGATCAGATAGGGAACCAGTGAAGGGATCAAAAGAAGAAGAAATCCGATTTTTTAGTTTTCTTTTTTTAAAAAACAGCTCCTTTATGGTTAGTTATTATTTGTTTGCATTTTCAACAAAAAAAAAAAGAAAGTAAATAAAGATTCCACGTACAGAATAAATTTAGTACAATTTTTAAGTATTTTATTGTGATTGGACACACCTACTTCGTACATATTAAGATATGTATGTTTGTATATCATTTAGTATACACTTTACAATAATTTTTTGTATGCCACGGTTTTTCAAATAATTTTTAGTTTCTTTTAAATATTTGTATAAATATAATGTAATGAATATAAATGTTTTGTGTTCTCTTTTATTTATTTGGAATTTGAGACATTTTTAATACCGAATCGAACATTCGACCCAAAGCATAATTTTGAAAAATCATAAAGGTGAACTTTGAGATTGAAATAGAGAAAAATTTAACTTTGCCATACGTTTTCCTTTTGAAGTGAACACAAGCAAGGATGTCGCTTTATGAGAATAAAATGCAATGAATAACTCTCGTACAGAAATAACGAAGACGTTAAAATAGTCCTATTCCAATTTTGAGATGTTCTAGAGGGCACTTACTGTTTTCGAAATGGGTATAACCCCGAAAGGCCTTTGTAAAAAGGTAGATAATAAAAGAGCGAGTTCGAATAAGCCAGAGGCTTTAGCTTTACTCTTTAATTCGAATCTAAAGTTAAATCTTTCGAGTTCGGAAAGTGTGCATCTGTCATATGGAAATCGCCAATTGAAATCCACATTTCATTTATCTAGATTCCATTTTTTTTGGAAATTTCGAACTTGAGAATTCTATTAAATATTTTCGTATTTCTGATGTTCGAAAATGTTTAGTAAAAAAATTTAACTTTGACTTAATGAGGTCCAAGCTAAAAAAAAAGTGAATTTATGAAGAAGTAAAGTAAACAAAAAGAGTTTAAAAAATAAAAAACAAATTTTGGATTTTAACTTTTTTACTTTATTGCTAAATGAATTCACGTAGGTACTTTATTTATTACCTACCACGTTAAGTTTTTGCAATAAGTACATTTAGTCCTGGTCGATTGGTCCTGCACTGTTATGGTAAAAAGCAACATGGATTACATTAAATATGTCCTCCCTTTCTTGTAGAGAAAGTTCGAATATATGTAACTCATTAAACAATGAATCAATTGCATTTTCCGGGTCCTAACACCCAAGACTCGAATGGATACCCAGAATCTTCCATGAAATTCAACACTGATATCATTATGCTTACCAATAATCAAATTCGATAAGACTCCTATATGGTAAGGGTAACACAATAACAAATAGTGCAATTACTTTTAATGAAAAATTAAAAAAAAAAAATTAGTTAAATAAATAACATTAGTAAAATACATTATTTAAATAACTGTGTAGTTGACTTTTAGTTGAATTAAGAATGTAATTTTTCACAATTAAAAAATTGCTCATCATCGGAAGCTTTATTTGAAAGTTGGAAACGTTTCATTGCAACATTTCCCTTCGATTCAAAAGTTATGGAGAGTTCCAAATGAAAATAGAATCACTCATTCCCAAGGTCCTTCTTTGTTTTACTTACTTTCTTTAATTTGTAAGCTCCCGGATCCATTGAGGGTCTCAGAATGAGACAAGCTCCCTCAAATCGGCGAGGTCTTGCTTCCGCAACCACCTGGTCTTTGTAGTGGAGATTCAGTTTCCCTCGTCCTCTTGAACCTGGGATTTAAAGATTTTATTTGCTCGAGCGTTCTTGTCAAATTGTTGGATGTGGTCGAGCTAATGTAGTCGGCGTGTTTTGGCTCTTCTGACTACATCCACTATGCATGCAAATCTTAATACAGCTCGTAAAGTTCACGATTGAACCCGCTCACTTCAGAAGTAGGACCAAATCTGCGCCGAAAGATTTTTCTCTCGCAAGTGCCCATTATCAATTTTTCTTACTTATCCTGTAGCACTCGGCACTATAGTGAAGAAGAATTGGTTAAATTATTATGTCTTGTATAACGTGCACTTTGTCTTTCAAGGAAAGAGTTCTGAACCCATTTGTTTGGCTAAACCAAATTAGCAGCGAACCGCTTCGTCGGATTTCCACTAAGTCATCGCTCGTGGAATCGATATTTGTTTCGAGGTAGGTGAACTACTGGAAAGCATATACCTTGTTTTGTAAATGCTTTTAAAACAGCTTGCTTGGAGCTGTTCCAACCAAGTGTTCAATCGGCCATTCTTTTGAGCGCCCCTAACGGTATTTTAAAGCTGAAATCCTGTTGAGTAACCAATACTTTCCTTTCAACAAAGGGCTTTAATCAATCGTTACCGCAGCCCCTCTGAAAATTTCATCTACAACCTTATTATTTTGCAAAAATTTGGTTGTCTTTTGCCAATTTTTGATTAGGATTAATGTTGACAAAGCGGAAGTAACAATCATACGTAGACACTTCTTTACTCTGATGGTACATTTCAAAGCAGTCAAATTCAAAAAGTACATCCCGATTCATTGTACGAACAATGCATTTACATATAGCTTAAAATGCCTTTAATTCAGCTTAACATAACCTTTATAAATAAGTCCTTGGGATTCAGAAGTATTGCAACTTTATGCATCCTCCTTTTCTGGAGCGTTTACAAATTACAAAATAAATAAATACTCCATATGGTGTTTTTCTTCGGAGTATTCGGACTTGCAGACAAAATGCTTTACACAAATCGTTTGAAGTAAATAAACGATAACCTTAAATTGGTAAACTGTTAATGTTAAGTCCAATATTTTTTGTTTTATTTAATATTTTCTTTTTTTACATTTAACAATGTTTTGTTTGTTATTTTAGTACAGGAGTTCTTTAATACTCCACTTAGCATCACTTAACATTTAGATAACATTATGAGGATAACAAACTAAGATGTGTTTTGATAACTACAAACAGTCTTGAATTAAATTCAAAATAAGGAATCAAAGTTAAAGAAATAGCCTTAAAAAGTACTCACAAGTAAAAAAAAAATCAAAGTAAAGTAAAAAAAAAAAAATATTAAAAAGACAAAAGATAAAATAAATCCAAAAAGTAAAAAAAAATCAAACATAAAAGTAAAAGTCAATATTTTAATCAATTTTTATTTATTATTTATTTAAAACATTACAAAATAGTGAAAGTAAAATTGAAACGAAAATTAAAAAAAAGAATTATTTAAATTAAATCGAGTTACATAATATAATATATGAAGGGATGTCATAACAGTCTGGACGAGAGTAAGAACACATCGAAGCAAACTATCTATATATGTACCTTAAAGTAAAATAAAGGCTCTTTCTCTTTACCATTTAAAGAAAGAGCTTTAAATATTATTCAAAAATATTTCTATGTCTAGGTTTTTATTTTTCTGATTTGCGCGAGTTTAATATTATTTTTGTTTGTTATTTTATTTAAACCTTGTATGATACAAAAATACTAGATTCAGCTGTATATTATCTCATAAGCATCGGTTTTTCTTTTCTTGTGTAAAATATAATTAGAAATCCTGTTAAGGATCTTTTTGCCATTTTTTACATTTTTGTTTAATTAAATGGCTGTCCAATAATAGAAAGTTGTCTTTTATTTGTCGGAGGAGGTGTCGTGACAAGACTGGAAAGGCTCTATCCACTTGTGGTGGACCTCTGGTGTGAGATTGATTATCTGGCAATGAACTGCTTGGTGCTTTTCGTATTTCGGTGGAATGGCACATAGACGATACTTAACTTCGTCTCCAGGTTGTGGAACATATTCACCTTCGATGCTACATAAGAACATAAGTAGTGAGAAATTTCACAAAAAAAAAAAAAGTTAATTTATTACTCACTCGGAGATATGAACGAATATGTCTTCTCCTCCGGAATGAGGTGTCAGAAATCCATGACCTTTAGATCGACTGAATGACTTAACAATCCCAGTTTCAACTGGATTTTCTAATGCCCGAGCGGACCTTGACGAACGAAAAAGAACAAATGGAAAATCAATTAACCCAATTTTTGTTTGTTGGAGGAATGCCCATTGGTTGGATTAGCGAGACATTCAAGTGTACTTACGTCGAGGCAGTCCTTGTTCGTTTCGTAATAATTGGACTTGGCAATTGAAGACTTGCACCTGGATGGTTTGGACTGTGGCTCGACGAACGTGGACACAAGGGTGGTCTAGCGGCGAGATTCTTCTCTGGAGTGTTTTGTGAAGACATTTTGGTAGGGGTGGTTGTGGTTAAAGTAGACAGCGGAAATAAAAAATAAAAAAACTACTACGCGTTAAAATTGCACTTTCACTTTTCTTTTTTTTAATTTTTTGACCGATAATTTGTCTTCTTTTTCCTTTTTTCTATAAAAAAGCTCACAAAAAAGACGTATCAGAATTCACAACGGTTTCATTCAATGGACAATGGAGAATGAAGAAGAAATTGGAAATTAACAAAAAAAAAATCAAAATTCCAGTTGTATTTTTGTATGTTTTATCTTTATCTTCTGAACAAGAATTATTCTTAAGTCTGAGGTCTGTAGCGGAAGCCAATTGGGAAAAAATTGAGAGAGCAGAATCTCGTACTTTGCAAAAATTTGGTTTTGTCTTTTGCCAATTTTTTGACACTTTTTTTTTAAGTGCGAATTTGACATTCGCTCCTTCCAAAGGGGAAGACGCCAAAGAAAGGCATTTGTAGGGTTTGGTGACATCAAAAAAGCCGGTTGGGAAATGTATGTGAGATCTTTGTGTATGGTGCGACATCTAGTATCTCAAAGTAAAAAAGGAGACAGCCAAACACTTAGGTAATGAACATTTAAATTTGATAAACACAAAAGGTAATTTCTATCAATTTTTAATTTTAAGTAAGTTAATGTTGTACTGGGATCAACGTCAAAATAGAAAGGATAATTTTTACAAAAGAAGAAGAATTTAATGGACAAAAATTCAAATTTCATCCTACATTTCTATTTTTCTAAATATTATTTTTGCTCTTTCAAGAATTTATTTTTACGCAAGTGTTTTCTAGCACACTTTCAGAGTAATAAGAATTTCTGCAATGGTTAAATAGACAAGCAGTGTATAAGTGTGTGTTAATGCTCACGAAAAACTTAAATTCTTCTCAAAAATTCCTTACTTTATCCTATTTAAAAATAACCCTTGAACTTGTTGAATTCGTTTGTTGAACTGTTCCCTTGACTTTTAGAACTGAGTCACTTATCGTTTTACTGTCATTGTATTTTTCTTGCAAAATTTATTTGTATGTAAGTGAAAACACAAACAGAAACTATAAAAACACTAATAAACTATACTGTATACCATAAAAACAAACATCTCCTAATTGTCGTCATTCTAATTCTTTCATCACTTTCAAACCCACTTTCCCATCTCACACTCTCAAACCTCAAAGGAAAACCAAAAACAATCACTCTAACCTAATCGTCACGCCAAAGACTATTGCACACATCTCCTAACATTTTAGTACTCCCTATTCCAGTTAGCTTTCCAGGAAGACTTTCCAATGATTTGTCGTCATTGTTTCCTTTTTCTTACAGCCATTTGTATTTTTTTATCAATGAGGCCGAACAACAACGACAACGAGGTAAGTAAACAACAAAAAAAAAAACAAAATCACCTAACGGATTAGGTAGTAAGTGTAAAAAAATTCTAATTAATATTCTTTTTGTTTTCTTTTCAGGTAATCCACAAATTGCAGCAACACCAACAACATCATCATCGCCAATCTCAGCTAGGCAACGAGTAAAAAAAATCGTAAGTAAACATATTATGATTTCTTACTTTTTTTCATTTAATTGATTCATTTGATTTATTTTCATTTTAGATCTTTGCCCAGCGCTGAAGACGCCTCCGTTTGCCAACCGCTCCTCCAGCCGCGCCATCGCTGTTCTAGACAGCCATAACAAAACTCCAACGATGCTTGAAGGTTTACGAGAAACAGTGACGGCTGTCACTCAGGACTTTTCGGTGGGGAAGAACCCACGTCTCAGCCTGGCAATGAGTTAAAAAATATCGTAAGTAAACGTATGATTTCTTATTTTTTTTTATTTAATTGATTCATTTGGTTTATTTTCATTTTAGATCTTTGCCCAGCGCTGAAGATGCCTCAGTTTTCCAACCGGTCCTCCAGCCACGCCATCGCCGTTCTAGGCAGCCATAACACAGGAAACTTTTCTTGTAGAAAAATTGTGCATATATGTTTCCATCATTAAAGCGTAATTTTAACAATTTCATTGCGTTGTTGAATAGTGTATCGTTCAATTTGTTATAATGGCGTAGTTTTTATGTGCCAAATAATGTAAAAAGATGATAGCTTATAATGAAACCACTTATTGGAAAACCCTATATGTGCAATGACTTATAGTGTTAAATAAAGTGCTTTTTATGTAGGTTCTAAGCAAAAAATAAGAAGTTAATTTAGTGTACAACACTGGACTCAATTACACTCTTGTGATTGGATTCTGTGAAGTAATTTTAATTTTTGTAAAAACACCCGCGGTAAGAAAATTCTCTGATTTTTTAGATTTAATTGTTTATTTACGGTTAATGCAAACTATTAGCAACAAAGGGCTTGAATCTTGTGTTAAATATATATATATGTATTTGTTTCCAATTCTGTTTTCAGTTTTATATTATGTTTAGGCTTGGTTCCGAAGGCCTACACATTAGTTTTTAATGCACAAAAAACTTAAAATGAGTTTTAGAGATTGTTTATAAGAGGGGAACTACTGATATGGAAGTCAAAGGTGCTATGCACGTTGTTAGCCATGCGTAGCATTCTTGTTTAAAAAGGCCATAATTTGTATAGAAAGCGAAAGCGAGGGAAACCTATCTGACGTTCCTTGGATTGGTATAAACAAGATTTTTTTCCCCAAAGAAATATCAGCGATATCGGAGGGTTTGCAGATTGATAATTTTTAAACGATCTTCATAAGAAAGATCGCAGAGTGCAAAATGAAAGAAATCTGCGTTGTACAGATTCAATTCTTTGACAGTGAGAGTTATGATGGGGAGATCAGACTTGACTTTCGAGAATTCTTTAGACCGTTCGATAAAACCAAGGGATGAGTTGATTTTATTAATAATATAATAAAAATGGGCTCCAAATTGAGTGTCGCAAATAATTCCTATGTCACGAAAATAACAGACAGAATGAATGGTAACATCGTGTAGACTGTAAGTTCGGGAGGAAAGATGTGATTGCTTACTGATGAATGGTAATGAATGAGCCTTTCGGTCACCCCAAACTCATCCTTAACTAGCTCTATTTTTGTCCCTGCTGTGAGTTGAGGCAACTACAAAACTTTCAAAGTGACTCATGTTGCAAGGAATATCTAATTTTACTTTGAAGAAAAAAACAATACTGGTTATTTTTTTTAAATAGAAATTCAATTACATCAAATTAGAAACATGCAAAAATAATGAATTACGTTTAAAATAATTTATTACATGCCAGTTAAAGCTATTATTGGTTTTCCTCATTGAAATCAATCATTAGAATTTTTCGCGACAAGTTCATTGACGAATTTCCTTATTGAAAAAATTTTGAACATTTTTTTTGATAAAAATGTGTTATTAGAATTTTTTAAAAATCACAAGCAAGAAAATACTGTAAAACATCAATTCTAATCTTTGTACGTATTTCAATGATAGCTATAAGTGATTTCAACTCTGCTTTCCCTCTTGTAGGTTCAGCAGAAGCAATTATAATTACTTTTCAAACGCCATCTGTTCCAAGAATCTTTCTTGTCAAGAAACTAATGACATCTATTAATATAAAATTGATAAAATGAACAAAATACAAATATAAAGTTTAAAAGTTTTTTTCATATTTCCGCCGAACCTACAGAAGGGCTAGTAGCGTAAAGAAACAGATGACACTAAAGCGAAGTTGGCTTATAGCAGTTTATATTAAGTAGATCAATGTACATAAGGCCCTAAGATAAGAATTACTCAGGTGATTCTAGTTCAAAATTAAAGATAAATTCGTTATTTTTTTTATATTCTCACCGATAAAAGAATCCAATTAATGTGAATTTTGACATTTCTACTATAATAAAAACGTACAAAATCTATTCCCAAATCATTCAGCGATCGCCATATTCATTTTTGTTGTCTGTTTTTTAAATACTTTACTGTAGTCTTCTTGACATAAGAGAAACTTCAACAGTTTTTCTTTTTTCATTTGGCTTCAGTTTATTTTCCTTTCAATCATAAAACATAAACGCCAAACATAATACAAAACATTTGCGGATGCGGAGCGAAATGTTCTTATCTTAAATAAGAAATTTTAAACTTTGTAAATATTGGTTACTCTTCTATTATAAGATAAAAGTAGTAATTTAATTTTTTGACACAGAAATTCTAGGTCATAGATCCCAACGTCTAAATCATAGCTAATTTTATAAAAAATGCAATAAAACAGCAACATCAAATGCTTTTTGAGGAACTATTTGATTTCACCATAAACTGCTCATAGTTTTGAAGCTAAATCGGAGGTAAGAGATAAGGTAAGATATAAAACAAAATACCCAAAAGAACTCGAATCATAATTCTTAAATGCTTCTATTAGCCAAATGCAGAGTCCCGAGTTATTGAATGAAAACGACAGTGAAGATGATGATAATGAACCACTTATTCATAGAGTTCCTCGCTTAGGCGACCTCAACGATGATGTTGAAATAGTTGATGTAAGTGTAGAAATTGTAGATCAACCACCAGTTGAGCCAGTTGCAATTGTTGAAATTGATCATCATGAAATTGAACCAGTGCCAGCAGATGCACCAATCATACCTCACGCGATTCCTGAGATTGAACCAGTGCCCGCAGTTCCACAAATACTACCTCCTGCTGAACGTAAGTTAACTTAAAGCGAAGTGATATTATCTTTATCGTATTCATCCAAATTTTTAGAACCAAATGCTGTTAACATGCCACCACCTCCTCCAACGGCAAATGAAAGTCCTCCAACTCCATCCCCGGCAAAGAAGAGAAAACGAACTTCACTTGGATCGACGCCAAAGCTGAAGAATCTCGACGACCTCGATGATAACGAAGACGATGGCCTTACCTGTCCCATCTGCCTAGACAGCTGGGAAATGTCAGGCGAGCATAGACTTGTCTCCCTCAAATGTGGCCATCTCTTCGGGGATTCATGCATTCGTCGTTGGCTTCTCGAATCTGGTCGCAATGGCCTGAAATGCTGTCCGCAATGCAAGACGCGTGCTGTTAATAGAGATATAAGATGTTTGTATGCACGCCGGATACGTGCCTTAGACCGCAGCGAAGAGCATCGTTTGCGAGAACAGCTGGATCAGGAAAAAGCCAAAGTTAGTCAATCCCAAACGGAACTGGCCACTCTGAAAATGAGTTACACCATGATTCTGCAGGAAGTCCAGAAGCTTGCAGGAGACAATGAACGTTTGAAGAACAGCCTTCGTCAGGGAGGAGGTGCCGTCAGTTCGAACATATGCTCCCAAGAGACTGCTACATGGTTACGTTCCTACAAATTGTTCATGGAGAAGAACATTGAAATATCTAAAGAACCTGGCTGCCGTGTTATGATTTATTCACAAAATTTCCAAACCATGCTTGTCTCACAGAAATCCTCGCAAAATCTTTTTCCCGGGTATGGCTTGCGCTTTATCGATACCCCACTGTTTCGTCCGACAACCTTTCTCCACACATCAGCAAAGACTGTCCGGGATATTTCCTTCAGCTCCGATCAGAGGTTGCTAGTTGTTGCTTCCATGGAATCTAAGGTGAAAATATTTGACACTACCTCCAGAACGCCAGTGTCAGTTTTCAGTCCCACCGACAAGCCATTATGGGCATGCTCCTTCGACATCGGTCAGCGGGAGAACACTATGTATTTGGGTGCCCAGCATGGAAGTACATATTCCTATGATATAAGATTTCCCGAAACCATTGTGGAGGAATTCAAAACCGAGGGTGACCTGAGTCCAGTCATTAATATAGCTCCTGTCTCAGCCACAAATCACTTCCCGCATGGAGGTTTCTTAGTTTGTAAGCTGCAATCGCTGTGGTTCTATGAATACACAGATGCAGGGCAAGAAGTTCGATCGACCAAGATCGGCGTCGAGGGTCCTTTCATATCGATGTCATATGAACCGAGTAGTGAGAATCTCTTGGTGTTTGCCAGGGCCAGCACTCGGTATCCACAATCGCGATACATCATTGGCAAGCTGGAGAAAATCGATGATCTTGCCGTGTTCAATGTTAAAGTTTCGTTCTTTGGTTCCAAAGCTACACCAGTGATGACTCGCTGCACTCAGATTGCTGTCGAAAATAATACTCTCGTAGCTGGTTACATTCAAGATGCCAAGCTTTTGTCTCTGTTCGATATGAAACGAGAACAGCGACTACAGTCAATGCCTGTTCAAGAGGTTGTTTACGATACTTGTCCTGTACACGTTTCCAATAATACATTCTTAGGAGCATTAACGGAGACAAAGTGCCGTATTTACAAAGTCGTAACCATAGACAATGGGCGATAACATTGTTTATATTTGGAATGTCTACTTACTTTGATTGTTTTCTTTTAAATAAATGTACTGTTAGATTTTGACTTAAGCTCTAGTTTACTATTTGCATTTATATTTTGATAAATAAAATAAAAATGGTTCTTTAATGAAACTATAAAAAAGTACTTTTTTTTTTACTTTTTTTTAAAAGGCGTTTTGAAGCAACAAACCATTATTACTTCAATCGAAGTATCAACCAACAACGTAAGATTTTAATGATTGCCTGGAGCTCTTATAACCTGTCTGGTATGTTTCAAATACAAAACAAAAATCACCCCTCGTAATAAAAAAAAGTGTTTTCATTTCACTTTTTGAACTTCAAAAAAATTGTCATTTAAAAAGAAAAAAAGATTTTTAACAATAAAATGAGCTGGTCAAGGAATAAGACTTTAGGCATGTTAATATTTTTATTATCACTCATTGTTGCCTTTGCAGTTCTTGCAATTGTATTGATTGTTAATAATTTCCGCAAAAAGGAAGAAAAAACCAATCAGTTTTTGAAGTCCTTCACATATCTTGTAGCAACAACATTTGGCACTGGACTGGGTATGTACAAATTTTGCGTGTTTTTGTTTATTTAATAATTTGTATGCTTTATTGCTTTTAAAGGTTGCATTTGGTTTAGACTATGCAGATCTAAGAGTACTTATTTCCATGCCCTGATTCATTCAATATCTTTGCTTTGCATGTTGATTGCATATCGAGAGATAATTCAGCTAGTTGCTGATGGTGAATTTGCTAAATGCTATAACCAGTATCCAATTAGTATGCTTACTATCTGTATTTATATCATTCAGGTAAATTATACCTTTAGTTATTGTAAACATGATATGGATGATTATAATTAAAATATTCGCAGTTTATTTTGTCCTTTCATTTCATAGTTTTTCGTTATGGACAAACCCCTCAAGAAAAAGCTTTTAACGCTGGATTGCATGCGTTTATTGGAGCGATTACATTTTTTATTTGTATAACAGATGGACTTTTGGTGTGCCATAAGATTGCAAAGTATTTTTAATACCTAATTAAATCTTTTTTATTTATTTGAAGAAAAATCTTGTTTTTTGTTTTTTATTTTTTAAATTAGAGATGCAAATTTAGAGAATGAAGCAACTTTTGCCTTAGCTGCTGTTTGCTTGTTTTTGTATGGAATGGCTGTTTGGTACGTTATTTTGAATCCTTACTTTGATTGGAGAAGATTGAGCAACATGGTAAGAATACTTGCTTTACTAACTAACGCTTACGTATTTTTTAATAAGTTGAATTTTTTTAATTTAAATTGTAACATAAAAAAAAAACTACATGACACCATACAAAACAAAAAAGTTAGGTACAAACTGTTTCATGCTCTTTAGTAGAATTATTTTTTTTAAATATATTTTTGTAAATAATCAAATCTTATTTTCATCTTATTTTAGCAAAAAAATCGGACAACAAGGGTAATATAACAAACAATTATACATTTTATCATATTTTTCTGAAATCATAGGTTTTACCCAAAATATGTTAACGAATGGGTATATACGAACTTTCTCCTTCTTAAAAGGGGCTATCTTGAATAAAATTTCCTACGAATCTTTTTCCCCATTTTCAAAGGTTGCTATATTGAATTATGATCAAAATATTGATGGGAATTTATTTATATTTGGCTTTAAGTTTCTAAAGTACTAAGCATCTCAATTTATTGTGTTAAATTTAATCTTATAAAAAAAGTAGAAAATAATAAAATTTTCAAATTTCGTCGATGGTAAAAAATTCCAAAGGAAATTTTATTTACAATATCCTCTAAATAAATAAATAAAATCTTTATATAAGGTTAAATTTATTAATTCATATAATTAAAAGTTATTCTTTGGGAACTATCGTGAATTAAATTTCCCTTGATTTTGTTTTAAATTTTCGAAAATTACGAGAATAAAATCGAATCATTTAACAAAAAATTTTCAAACCAAGTCCGAAATTACAAGAAACAATGAAAAAGTATTAATTTTTTTCCAATTTGTGTCGATAAGAAAAATCCCAAGTGAAATATAATTCTCAATAGCCTTCAATATCTACTTTAATTTTATTTATTTTATTTAATGTTGCTTTTTTTGGTAAAACTTTCAAAATAACATTAATTTAATTTTTAACATAGGTAAACTTCGCTGAGGACTAAAGACAGAACATATAATTAAGATTGCTTTAGAGGTAAATGATTGAGCCGAAGTTTTGTTTTGAGAAGCGAAGCGAAGCGCGACTATCTTAACCTATTTTAACTAAAATAATTTATTTTCATTGAAATTTGTGTTTAACAAAGAAGTACCCACTTCAAATTATGATCTAACGGAAAATTGAACACCTGAATTCGAATCGTCTCCTATTTTTGTATATTGAAAAAATAATAAATAACACGGCTGTTTTTATTTAATTTAACTTTTCTTTTTTTCGAAAATTTAGCCATCTATACTGAAAACTTAATTTTCTAAAAACAACTCATTTCAAACAATCGGCAGCTTATTACGAAAATTTGTGGAAGGCAGACAATTAAGGATTCTATGTTATTTATGGACTCAAAGCAGTAAAATTAGCAAGCTAGCTAGAATTTTAGCTTTATACAATTCAATTTGGGATCATGACATCGAACGAAAGAAATCTTGAAAAAAAGATTTTTAATTTTGAATACAAAAATCTTACAAAAATCTTAATTACGTTCTGAAAGTACTGAATATGCCCAACAATCGCTTACCAAAAAAAGCAGCTTTACAAGCGATGCGAAGCAAAACAGGATGGGTTAAAGAGTGGATTGGGCTAGCAGAAGATACAGGTGTAACTGTAAATCTCAGTGAACAGAGTACATGGAAATCGTCACTGTACCAGGTAATTAGGCGTCTGGATAAAAATTGTAGAAATGCGTTCATAGAACAGGCATCCAGCTCACTTCATCGGATGATCTATAGCAGGCTGAATTATAATCTTAATGAAAGAAACTACTTCCAGGACATAAATACTGTAGAGCAAATCTCCAACATGTTTCGGCTAAGAGGTGAACTGCTAAACATAAATTACGTTCCACATCGCGAAGATCTTCCACTGCTCTGTGATATTTACAATATGGCTGAACGAGAGGATATTTTTCATTTTGTCGGAAGGTGTCCAGTCCTGAGAGAAACTAGAAGAAATGTACTTGGTAGAGACTTTTTATCAGAAAATGAAACTATAGCTCTCTTAAATGAAGTAGATGTGTCTAAAATGCTTATATATTGCAAAACAGCACTTATGTATAGAAGCAGAATTAGAGATGAAAATTTTTAGTTAACTCAACTGCAACTTAATTAATTACAAAACTTTATTACAGTTAAAACTTTGTCAATCAGGCAGACGGCAAAACCATGCTTTAAAGATTGTTAATGAAATTGTACAAATAATTGCAAGTAAATAAAAATCTAATCTAATCTACAAAAATCTTGAACTCACACATTGAGCCGTATGCATAAACGGTAGCAAATGTTTTTACTAGTAAATTTTAATAGTATTTACTACTCTCCATATGCGTAAAAGACATAATAAATGCTGGAAAGGTAGTATTTACTAGAAGAAAAGTATTTACTGGTTTTGGATGAATTTTTATAGTAAATACTTATATTGATATGCATAATAAACTAGTACGAACTTTTCTTTCTAGTATTTACTGCAAATTTTTCAAGTTTCTAAATACCAACTTGAACATTTACTAGTAAAAACTTTTTCATGTTAAATGTCAACAGTCGCAACTTTCCTTTCAAGGCAATGGGCTTGCAGAGCATTTAGTACGAGTATAAATATGGTAGCTTCTTTCTCAATGTTAGATCTGAACAAGTTTATAAAGGAAGGGGAAATGAAAGTGAAGTCCACACTTCAGAAAATAATGCTTCTGTACTACAATTCAGAAGATTTGGATAGATGAGGAGAAATCAGCTTGCAGAAATGGTATACAATACACAATTGAAGAACTACTTTTTAGTTCCTTATTATGGTTATCCTACAAACAAAAAATTTGTAAAAGTAATTTTGAAAACTTAACATACTAGGTGTTCTTAAAATTGATGGGTTTTGGTCGGCATTGATAAGCTGTAAGAAAATATGTCCCCATTCTTTAAGCTGGTTGGTTGGTTTTTTCCCTTTGATTTAAGGTCCGATTTTTTTCCCGTCAGTATATGTAATGTATTTACCCTCTTCCTTAGTTGGTCTAATATACCAGTCTTAGCTTGAAACTCATGAATAAACAATTTTAAGGCCTCCGCCTTTGCTTTTTTTTTATAAGAGGCTGTTGAGATTTGTTAATAAGTACGGCATACTCTTCTAGTGTTTTAGCAAACTCTAAGGTTGTTGAACCTTCTCCTTTTGCCATTTTTTTAACTTCGAACACTCACTTTTATACTCTTAAAAATTGTAACACAAAAAATTGTTTACAAAAGAAGAAATTTATAGAACGGTAATTTACACAACAAAGAGAAGCATAGCATTTATTTAACGCATTTATGTAGGTATCTAGTATAATATTATTTGTATTACTTTCAGATGAACTAATAGTATTTACTGGGATGAATCCAGTATTTACTGCTTGTTCCTACTAGCTAGTAGAACCTTAGGATTATGCATACCGAATGTAGTAAATACTATTAGTTTCAGCTTCTACTAGTAGTACTAGTATTTACTATAATCTTTTACTACTAGTTATTACATTTGTTTTATGCATATGCCTCAATAATTGTCGAACCGACCAAAATATTGCAAAAATAAAAAAAAATATTAATTCGAGATTTTGTTTTTATCTTTTTTAAGAGTTTGTTCTAAGCAAAACGCTACATTATATTTAGGTAGTGAAACAATTTATATTATCCGCTAAAAAAGGGTACATTTTTAATAATTAGAACTTAAGGAAAGTAAGAAAATATGTTATTTTATTTATATTATAAGTACAAAAAGCTCGAGGTATTCAGTAAAATTTATTTTTCTTCTTTTGTATACTCCAACCTGATCCTAGTTTCTTAAATACTCTAATTATTTTTTTTTTTTTTCAAAAAACATCCACTAATTCCTTAGACAGAATTTTAATGAATATGTAAAGACCATCCTACTCAAACGTTCCGTCTTCTGTCTTAGATTAATTTGATGAGCAAAACACCACAACACAGGAAAAACCATGGGCCTGGATTTTATGGAACCAATGTAGTTTCAAATTATTGGCTACCTATGAAAAATTGATTACTCAATGAAGTAATTACTTAATTTGTTGTCTTGACAAAGAGAGTAGCCGTGTAATAACCTTGATTAATTTTAATTTTCGCGACAGCATTTTGGTAATGAGAGTTAAAGATTAATGAACGCAAGCAGGAATGCAAGAACCTTAAATTTAAAAATAAGATCCATTGTCTCAAAATTGAATGTATCTACACATTTAGTCTAGATTTGTGTGTTCGAGATTTGTTTAAAGTTGCGATCAAGGTAATAGTAGTGATTTTTCAAGTATGTATATGGGCATATCCACAGTATTTTTAACTTTCATGTTACCACAGTATATTAAGCCTTAGAAATGAAATTGGCACTTTCTATGTGGATAGATTTTCGTATCATGACTTATTTCAATTATGTAACCTACTTGTGACTTGATTGGATTAAAATTTGGATTTAAAATTAATAAAAAATAGGCTTAAATATTGCAAATTTCAAGCGTACCAGATGCAAATTTATTAAGTTTTATAAACAAAAAACATTTCAACGACCTTTGAAACAACTTAACATCATTAATATATAATTATTTATAATATACACTGATAGAAAAACCTCAAAAGAAAGGTGTGCTACCATTTAAAAAATAGTACAAAGCAATTAAATTAGAGTACCTCCGTTTTTACAAATATTTAAATCTAATCTTTTTCTCTATATAACTTTCTCAACGATCGATTCTGGTAGTATTTTATAGGCTTAAATTATTCTCTATCAATCAATAAATCAATTAAAATGTAATTGGATCATGTGCCTCTATTTAAAAATAAATAATGTCATTTTAAAGTTTAAAATTGAAAACGTGATTGATATAAAATATGTGATTTTTTTAGCGGCACACCTATCGATAAGATCTTACAGCTAAATAAATGATTGTGAATGATAATTTTACGAATAATCAATAGTAAAAAAAAGCTGTTGATCTAAATTTTGAAATTTCAAAGTTTTTACGACAGTACAAAATCAAAATTTATTATGAAATGAGGGTTTTTCATTGAATGCTTTTCATTGATCTAACGTACCGGATATTACGTGACGGATATTAACGATGTTTCAAAATGAATCACGCAAGTATTTTCTTGTTATTTAGATGATAAACAATCAAGAAAATGTTTGTTTATAGATGTGCCTCAAAATAAAAAAAAAAATTTCAATTGTTGAAAATAAAAGATTCTGTGGATATGCCTATATTCAATTTGGAATAAAATGTGTTGTGCTTAAATAAATAAAATTTTAAAGTAAGTTAGTAGTACTTTGTTGTGAATCCTTTTGTGTTATAACGGCAGCATAGCGGCGGCGGTGCAGGAAGTCGTTAGCATCGTTTTAAGGCGTTTCCTTATATGATTTTTCAACAACGACCCATAGCTCATTGATATTTTTGGTTTTGCCTTCCAAACCTTCCCCTTTGATATTTACTCACAGATTCACTATTAGACGCTCCGTAAGGCCATTGTTCTAATCTCGAAATTATAATTTTGGTTTTCTATTTGTGTGTTTTGAGTGGTCTTAGTTGTGTAACGAGAGCTAAGCTCTGTCTGTCTGTCATACTTATTAACGAGAGCCTCTAAATAAAATAAATGTTTATAAAATACACATTTTATTCCATATTGAGTATACTTGAACAATCACTATTTCATTGCTCGCAGCTGTATATTTTAGTATTTTGAGATTTTTCCATTCTTAATTTTTGTTTTATAGATTTTTGGTTTCTAGATTGTGGTTTTCGAGGATTTTGTGGTTAATATTTTCACTTTAATTTATGGTTTGAAAAAAAAAAAACGAGCGAATATAAATAATATCAGTCTTATTTAATAGAATTCGCTAAACAGATGAATAGTTATACAGTGTATAAGGATTTATGTAGGTTCTATGTAACGTTGCGAAAATTCCCATTTATAAAAAATTCTGCTATACATTTTAGTTATACAATGCTTATATAAAAAATACCAAAATGCAGCAATCTGTTCCATTTATCTTTCTATCAAATGAGCTGTTTGTCATAACAAATAAAATATAAAAGTTTGTGTTGTCCGAACGGATAATTCCAATTATTTTTATGATATTCTCTTTCGAAAATCTATATTTTTTTTTCTTAGGCTCATTGGGTTGAACCTTTTTTTATAAACTTTCCGCCTTCTTGGAGTCGGTAAAACTTGATTTAAATTTATAAAATCATTAATAAACGAGCTAAACTGGATAGGCATTATTGTTTTTATTTTAATTTCAAAATGACATTTACGAAATAATAATAACAATAATTTCCTTATGTAGGCTCTATTCAACCTCAAAACGCGTTTAGCTTATTATGGGACTATGCAACCTTGCATACGTTTTATAAATAGCATGTTTGCGTTTAGAGGTATTATAGAGATTACATAACTTTATGTAGGTTTTTAAATAAGACTGTATATGTATGTTTAAAATAAGTGACAATAAAAAATAACTCACAAAAAGTAGGATTATAAGTATCGTGGTGATTTTTGCCGTTGGAAATAAGATTTCTAGCCATTTTCATTATAACATCTAAAAATAAATAAAAAAAAATAATTTCTTTTGTTTAGTATTTTGTATTTATTTAGAATTTATACTTTACTTTGATTTTTTTTATACTTCATTTAAATTTATTTAAAATATTTCGTTTTTGTTTTAATTTTTAAAATTTGCCATTGTTTTATTTATTTTATTTTTTTATTTTGTAGATATAAAAATATAACCGTAACTTTTCGTTTGGTTTGGTAAAGAGTTTTGTTATTATTTTTTTCTTTTAAAAGAGTTACACATAATTAAAAGTTTTATTTATTTGTTTTCCTAATCTTTAACTTGTATTATTTATTTAACAATTTCAAAAATAGCTAATTTTCATAATAGATAATAGAGTGTTTATTTTTTCTATGTATCTCACATTGATTTATATGTATATAATGTATAAGGACACGTATATAGTAACAAAATTTTCCAAGCAGACAAAAATATAGAACTTTGTTGTTTTTTTTTTTTTTATTATAACGAAGCTTAACAGTTTTTTTTTCTTTAAATTTTTAGTTCAATAAAATATTTATTTATATAATATATATGTTTACTTATAGTAAAGAAAAAATAATATTATAAATATGTATTTGAAAAGATAAAATAAAAATAAATAATTAATTTTAGTTGTAGTGAACTAGAGTTTTCTTTCATTAAAACGCACACGTGATTTGATATATATGTTTTTTTGTTGTTTTGTTTATATTAATATATTGTTTGTTTTGTGTAAGAAACCTATATAATAGAAATTTAGTTTTGTTGTTTTTTTTTTATTTAATTTTAAATAAATATATACAAATATTGGGCCTGGATTAAGAGCTTTTATGTTATATATTTTTTAAATACCTTAACAAATAGTTGAATTATTTTATCTAATTTATTATTAATATTTGCAATTGTTTGCTTTTAAAATAAATATAAAAACATATAGAAATGTTTGTATAAAGATGTTTTTTTTTTTGTTTTATTTTAGTACATCACTGAAAATGCGTGGATATTTTCAAAATAACCATAAAAGGATAGGATAGTATCTAGCTAAGGATGCAAATGTCTAATTTTTTTTTAAATTTTCGAAAACACGCTCACAATTTTCAGTGATGTATCTTCTATGTTTTTTTTTAAAGGTTACAGGTTATTTTTTGGAATAGAAAAATACATGTTGTGTTGTATTAAAAATCTTTACACTGGCTAAATAAAAGAGACTAAAAAAATGATCAGTCTCCTTTGCTTTGCTATTGGTAGTCAATGTGGAATGTTTTCTTTTTATTTATAGTGTCAAAAAAGCACTGTTTTTGGGGGAATCAATTACGCAGCTAAAAATCATACATTTTAATTTTGGATTTCCGAAATTTTGTTTTAAAGTATGATAAATTCATAAGAAAAAGTGCTTCTAAGGATAAGTACAATATTTTATCGACTTTTGTAAAAAATAAAAAAATAAAGATAATTTAATCGACTCCAGCGAAACCTTGGCTACCTTCGATTGCCTTAATGAGTTTATCCTTGAGTTGTAAATAACCTTCGTATGGTGGTAAATCCAAACGATTAAAACTGAAAATAATAGAATAAAGTCAGTCATCCAGTTTATCCAAAAACAGTACAATTTTCTAACATACCATGTATGAGCTCTTGGATAGTTATTAGGTGTACCCCATTTTTCAATTGTAAACATTTGTGGTCCATTCGAGCCGTAAAGCTCTTTGAATCCATTCATTGGAACTCTAGAGGTACCAGTTACAAATTGCAGTAAACGGGAACGCATTTCATTGGAAAACGAGAGCACAGCTCTCCAGAACCATTGAATGATAATGTGATTCATATGATAGTCACCCTTGTAGAGAGTGTTGTCGCGCCAGTCTTTAACATCAATATTTTGTATTCCACACATTAGAAGCTCCAGTTCATGTTCGTCGAAGATTTTCAATAAATTAAGTGGTATAATAGAACCAAAGCCATCCAAGAATGCCGTCATCTGTTCTTTGACACGTGATACAAAACGCCATTCGATTACTAATCTGTAAAAATCAAACAAAAATATGAGCTTATTGTTAATATTAAAAAAAAAAAATAAGAAAAACTTACTTAATATATTCATCTTTGTTGTCATTCGTAACATCGATATTGGCACCATTTGTTTTCAATTCTCTTTGACTTGTATGACCAAATGTTTCCTCATCCACACAGAACGTTAGTTCCAATTCGCTTGGATCGTTCTCTTTGATCCAAAGTAATGAATTATAATATTCTGTATCCACCGATTCCATATCCTTTAAATCAATTGGCTTTTGAAGCATCATTTTATAGAAAGGTCGGATGAAAAAGGCTTAAAAAAGAAATCAAAATATATATAAAGAAACAATTATTCTTCTTCTCATATAATATTTAAGAATATTTTACCGTCTAAAAGTTTTCCATGGTAAACTGCCATTCCAGCAATTCTTCCAATGAATCTATAATATTTTCAATTTATAATTTAAATAGTTTAAAATATTTTATTTTATTTTAAATTACTTGAAATAATTTAAATGTTCTTCATTGCATAGGCCACTAAATGGATTAATTTGTAATGTGTAATTATCCATAGCTGAGTACTCAAACAGTCCATAATAAGGATTGAACATTTCTTTGGATAATAAATAAAACCATTCTCTAGCAAGGCCACCATAATCTAAAAATTTAAATGTATTTTTTTAATTATTGTTTAGTCGAAAAAAAATTAGTTAATTTAAAAATAAATTACCTAATCCAGTCTCTCCTTCAAATTCTACCCATAACTTAGTCTTAAGTAAATCGGTTTTATTAACAGAATTAATAATCCGATATGAATCTTCCAATATCGAAGTACGCCTAATGCGAATTTCGAATTTATTTGGTACATTTGTCTGAAAAGAACAAAAAAAGATTAACAAAAACCAAGTGTTATTCTGGGCTTTAAGTCACGTCTCCAACAGTGAAAAAATAAAATAAAATAAACGCCAATTACTTACTGGTTTTCTGATGTGACTTTTAAAGTATTCATATTTTTGTTTATAATCTCTAGAATATGGTACGGCTTGGCCAGCTATATTTGGATTAGACAGTCTTGGATCCTCCCATTGTGTTGTTCGCGTATCTTGAATAGTTTTTAAAAAAAAATCCAATTAAAATAATGTTTTTATAAAGTTTATAGAAATTATTACTATGATCTATGTAAAACACTCTGCCATCGGTATGAACACGTTCTTCCCAGCCTTCTGGCAGCGGTCCCAAATCATCTTCAACACGTCGTGTTTGATTTGGCATTGGACTAGCTCTGCCATTACGAGGATCAATCCATGTGGTTTTACGCGCCACATGATCGATAAAAAACGTTCGTCCATTAGGCGCAACTTGCATTGACCATTGTGGAGGCAGACTTTCTTCATCGTTATTCGTTGTTGTGGTCTAGAAAAAACCGACAAAAGGCAATTAAAATAACGAATGCTATGACATTTTTTTTTAACTTTTTTGTTAGCTTTTTAAAAAAATTTCTAAATTTTTGAATTAGAAAACAAAAACTTGTAAGTAAGAAAATATATGTAAATAAAATTTTTACTTGGTCTCCTACTGCTGTGTTGTCTTCGACAGAATTTCGTCTCGTTGATGAAGCTGAGTTCTCCGATCGATTGCCACTGTCGGGTTGATCTGCATCCTCGGTCTTTATGTGGTTTTTGTGTATGATTTTGGAATTTTTGGTTGGGATAAAAGTTGTTTATTTTTGTAAACATAAGTTAGGAAAAAAATAAAAAAAAAAAAAACGAAAATAATTGAAAATAATATTTTTGTTCGTTCGAATGTTAATTTATTATTAAAGATTATTTTTTTCCTAACTAATAAAACGTTTTACACAAATTGTTAGCAAATAACATAAAATTCCAAGAGACACAACAAAACAAAAACATCAATGGTTCGTTAATGAGATGAACTGGTTTTACACGTACTTACAAGGTATATACAACACGGAGTTAAGCATTTTATAGCAGCTATTGTACATAATGCAGCTTTCTCTAGCTTCGAGAATTGATGCAAAGCATCCAAAATAGTTTGATATACATAAGTAATAATTAAAACTTAACGAAATTTTAAGATATTTTTGTTGGAATAAAACTCAAGTTAATAAGTTCAACATAAAAGCTTAAGTTGTAATTTAAGTTGATAAAGTATTGCATAAGCTATCGCGTTAAACTTCAATATTAATGTTTCGTTCCAACAAAATTAACTTTAACTACCTACCATTAAAGACTTAACAACTGACAAAAGAAAATTGCAAAAGCTTTGAAAACAAATATTTACATATGAATAAATGTGCTGAAGTATTTGGAACAATATAAGGTGCACTATTTTTGTGTAAAAATAAGTGAAAAATGGTTATAATGTATTTCTAATGCTACTATACAAATATAATTGGACGTTTCATGAGAGTATACGCAAAACCTTTTATATTTCTAAGCTCCTTTTTTGTTTGAGTCTATAGAAACCGTAGGAAGCTTTCATCTGCGCTGATTACTTTTCAGAGCTAGATGATTGTTCTGATAAGCCAAGTTCTTACTTTAAATGTTAAATGATTTTTTTTAGTTTTTAAACGTGTTTGGTGTTTTAAACGCTCTGGCGACAACATCGTTCCTTGTTTTTTCGAAATGAGGTAGGAGCTGACTTATATTTACTTTTCCAAAAATGAATCAACAGTCATACCGTTCACAGCTTAATATCCAGTAGCGTTCTTTTTAACTAGCACTCTCGATTACTGTTAATGGGGCTTTGTTAAGTTATTTGCTCATGCCGACAAACCAGCATCTCTTTAAGCATTGGAAGCTAATACCAAACCACAAAACGTAGTCAGAAATTGAACTAATCATTCCGACTATGTAACTCATACATAGCCTCTACGGATATATATACATATATTTAAAAAATAAATGCTATTAAATTATCTACCCCATTATAATTTTAATAATTAGACATTACAATGATATTCCTGCCTTGTATTATCATTTAAAGTTTTCAAGCTCTTAAAAAACACCCGATCATTATTCTTAAGCTGTGTGCGAAAAATAACAACGAATTTCTTAATCTTTAAGAAAATAACTTTTCTCAGGTCTTAAAATCCAAGTTTCATTTACTCCTACTTTCTGCAACTAATTAATTTTTTTAAATTTTCCTTTAAGGAGTATTTAAAGAAAAATAGAAATCAATACTTTGTTTTGGTTGATATTCCATTTGAAAACCAAATAAAAGGTGTACCTTAAACAATTAAGAAAATATTTAACTTTTTAATTCCTTTTATGCTATTAAGTGATTTTATTTTCCGAATTTAGACAAAGTTTATAATTATGTTATTCAAGGAGATTAGTAATGCTAACTAAATACATACAATGGCCGGTTAGAATGGTAAATTTAAGTACATTATTATCTGACTGATTTTAACCCTTTAGTTGAAAGATCTACGAAATTTTGTTTGGGAAACATTTTAGAGACACAAAAAAACAATTCTTAGTTTCTTGATTCAATTAAAAAAAAACTACATAATATTTGCTAATTCCAAGCATGCAAAAAAAGAACGCCAATTTTTATTTTTAACTGTCAGACTAATGCTAATCTAATATGAGTTTGAGGAGAATGACAACGACAAATAAATTATGAGATCGTATAATTAAGAGCAGCACCAAACCAAACAACCAAATTCATTAATAAGAATATGCATTTGAATTTATTAAAGCTCTAACCGGTAGAAAAGGAACATGTCGATTATTATTGCTATAGTTGTGACTGCGTAAAGTTTCTATTACACGTTGTGACATCGGTACAATTGGCCCTTCACGTACTGGTCTTAAGTCTGTCATAATACTAGTATAGGATCTAATCAACAAACACATAAAATAATTATACTTAATTAAAAAAAAAAAAACATCTTGAATAAGAAAAGATAAGCGTTTGAATAATAAACCTTTCAATTGTATCCGTAGAAGATGAAGCAGGGGATAAAGACCGAAATACAAATTCATTGGTAGATGATTCCCTGATATCATCCTAAACAAAAACAAAATTTAAAAATATAAATGTTTTGTATTTATTTAAACGAGGTTTTATGTGAAGCGAATGAATTTATGTATGAGAACACAACAAATTTGAATTGTTTTCTAAAATTGTAACAGAAACAGGTGGTTTAAGTGAAAGTGTAGTATTTTAAAATTTTACGAAATAAGCAAACAAAATGTGTTCAGTTAAATTGTAAAATTTGGAATTCGTGCAAGCAGTGATGAAATATTAAACATTGTTACAATCCAATCTGCCCGTTGCTATGGTATGGTTTTCTTAAACTTTAGTTTGACAGTGCCCTCTTTGAAATAATACCGACACTATATTAAAAAGCTTTCAGCTGAATCTAATAATATTTTTAACGCCCAGTGAAATTTAAAACTAAAACTAATTCTGTTTGACAAACTTAAACTTTGCTTAACTTTATTTTCATCAACACAATAGAAACAGAAACGCCTCTAAACATTTTTTGAAATATTTTCAAAAATAGTGTGGTGGTAAACAATATTATGGACGTAACACAATTGATGAACACAGAAAAGAACGGGTGACAATTATTAAAAGGACAGTTTACAGTTTTAGCTATACTTAATTTAACTCAACGAAAAATAGATGTTAATAAACTTTCTAACCGCTCGATCGATAGAGTCCTGCCTTTGTTCGTTGTCATTGTTATTATTATTAATATTAGAAGATCCCCAATTAGGTACGGTTAGAGAAGCCGTAGCTGATGATGTCTCAGCATTGACGTAGTTACTATTTCGTACATTTTCCATTGCTCGTCTGGACAATGAACTTGGTACACTGGGTGCTTGATGATGTATGACTTGGGGTCTAAGGCTGATAAAATGAATTTGATTTGAAAACAAAATAAAATAATGAATCGAGCAGAAATTGCAAACAATTTATAATTTTGAATCAACCTTCTATTTGTATCCGAATTTAATGAAGTCAACGATAATGACTGTTGTGAGGTGGTGTCATCTAGGCTAACTTGACTGATGGTATCCTAAACAAAATACTCAAAATTAATGATTTTATTCTATTTTTTTTTACGGAATAAATCTAAGCCTAAATCTAAAGATTCTAACTTGCAGAAGACATTTGGCATAATCATAATTTATTATAATTATTTCTATTTTTGTTTTAATTACAAAAGTTTTGGTGATGCGCGGCAATTCAACCAAGCTACTACTATTTTGATCCTCGATATCGTCACTATTGCTTGCATCTTCGGTAGTTGTGCCATTGGCATAATCGTCTTCTTCATTTTCGTTATCATTTTCAACACCGCCTGTAATGGCATTTCTACTTAGAGAGCCTGAGTAGGATGAACAACTGCTTGATGGGCTCGATGATACACTATCATTATTGCATCTAGATGATGCTGCCCCATCAACCAATACAGTTGCATTCTTTTTTATTTTTAATTTATCCACACACAAAATTTGGGTAGGTAATGTTAAAAAAATATATATAATTATGTACATTTAAAAAAAATTTAAACATTCAAATTGATTAATCAAAATCATGCACAAAAAAGTAGATTTTTTTAAAATTAAACCGAATGAACTAAAGCAAAATTAAACTTACCGGATTTCTTTGCGCTTCTGAGTCATCCACACTGATGTGGAACCGTCTTTGAAAATCAGATGCCGCAGCATCAACTGAAATCGAATTTGAAGCTGATCTGAAAAGTAAAAGAAAAGGGTTTAAAATCTAATATACTATGTGTTACATTTATTAGGTCAATGTATCTAATTTTCTTGGCTAGGATTTTCACGTTTCCAAGTGTTCACGTTAAGAACTAATGACTCATGAGATAATTTTGCAGTCTAAAAGAGAGACTGCAAATTTAACTTACAATAGAGGTCTGTTCCATTGTGTTGTTCGAGCCGTATGATTGACATAATACGTTCTTCCGTTTGCATCTTGTCTTTCTTCCCATCCTTGAGGCAGAGGTTCTGATGTTGTGTGTGGAAACGGATTCTTAAAGAAGTTAAAGAAAAAAAAAAACACGATATTAGCTTAAAGCTGAAAAATTGATTAAGTCACATCAAAAAAAAATACCCCTGATTGTGTTCCAGTTATAGAAACATTTTCTACATGATCCCAATCTCCATCGGGTGAGGCATTTACTTCGTCACGAATATAAGCGTGATAAATGTCTAATGTGCCCTTTATTCGGGATTTAGCGCTATAAATAAATTTGAAATTTAAATTAATTTGTTTACATTAAATACAAGATGTCAACATAAAATATTTGTTTTCTTTTCAAATAAGACAAAAATACAACACAAAAGAAAGATTATAATTTTTTAGCCGCCAACAATATCATAATTTTGTTGAAATAAGTTAATCTAGTGCAACTCAACTGAACTGAAATGAAAAGAAAATTGTCAGCAACAACAAAAGTACTTAGATAGTTGATAAAATAAAATTGAACAGTTTCTTTTACAAATAAATGACCACAATTAGCCGAGCTTTTTACAAGAAAATTTAAAATTAATGGAACGGTTTGATGTGAGGTATTGTACTCTAAAAGAGACAATTCTCATGGTCTAGAAGAGCTAGAATTGAACTCCAGAACTTTGTCATGATAAATAAATGATCTAGATAAATCTTAAAAAAACATAATTTACTTTTACGTTTTTTGTTGTTGCTGCTAAAAATCGTATATAATTAAAAGCAAAATACAAATAAAAATTAAATCAAATGCAAATCATAAACATACCCTACTGACCTTCTAGGCCGCAATGAGTAACTTTTTGGATTAATAGTTCGTCCTTCTTGTTCTTTGGGCAAATTCACCAGTGTCAGTTCGACCATACCCAGAAAATCATCTCTGGTTAAACGATTTTCATCAAATACTTGAAATACTAATTTTTGTTCGTTTGGTTTCACCTGCAAAGAAAAAGATAAACAAAAAATAAGATGAACATGAGGAAATTTGTGCAATTGTCTTTGGTAGATAATGTACCCACCCTAAAAATAAATTCCTCATTCCACATTGGATTCAAAGTCTGTCCGTAATTGATTTTGGGTTTGAATGGAAAAGATAGAAAAAAGAGAGGAAATTAATTAATTAAGAGTTATAAAAAAAAACAACAACTCTCTTATGAATGCTGTTGGGATATTCCAATTGTTCTTACCTTCTTTTTAGTCTTAGTTAGGACCGAGTCGATGTTTATATCACCATGTATTGTGTTGAGGTCGATTCTGACATATGGATCACTGAAAAAAAAAATAAAAAAAAAGTTAAGCTCTTGATTGACATGGCACATACTGCAAACACTTACCTAGCTCCAAATATGTCTTTTTTCGCTAGGGATTGTCCTCCAAGTACTTTGATGCGTAGCTGACTTATTTCAGTGTCATTCTGTGAGTGTTAAAAAAAAAATAAAGTACGCATTTAATCACATTATTCAAGTACCTATTATGTATTATTATTATATCTTATATCTAAAAAGAAAGACAAGATAAGAGGCGAACGGATGGAAGATAGAAATTTTCTTTTTAAATAGTCTGACATTTTACTTTAAAGTGGTCATTTATATATGAAAAGGGCGGTTACTTTAGTGTGTTAAATGTGACATCATTGGGGGAGAATAATGAGAGCTCATCGTTAAGGGTGTTTCACATTTAAATGCTAACAAAGTTAAAGTACGAGTATATTCATTTTGATATGTCAGCAGATACTAAAGCGTTGTAATTGTGCAAAAAAAAAAAAAACAAAAAGAAAGAAAACAAAAATACAAGACGAAAAACTAAACTACAAAAGAAACAAAACCAAACTAATCGTTTGGTGAGATATGTTTTTACTTGTGACACTTAATTCAATTTGTTTCGTGTTTTTTTCTTACATGTTGATGTTAAGCTGAAAAGTACATAAGTACGTATCTAATATGAACGTCATGAGGTTGTTGTTTTGTCATGTTCGGTCATAGACATTCTAATGGATTAATTAATTATTTTATTAAATAAAGTTAAAGCTTATAGCTAAATTTAAGTTAAGTGACTTGTGCGTTTGTTGCATCTCAAATATAAGTATTTAAGTACATTTAACATGGTTGACAAATTTTTTCAACTCAGGTCTGTCCAAAGACCGATTTTGAAAAAAATGGTATTCCAATTTATGGACAAAACTCAACAATTCAGTCAACAAAATAAAGCTTGTTGAATGATTCAAAAAACATATTAAACTTTTCCAAACGATTTGGTTCTCCTGAAATAAAATTTGTCTTTATGTTATACGATTTTATTAAGGTAAAGGTAAGAAATGACAAAGTTCTTAATAACAAATTTTGATGATTTTGCCAAGTACAATTTTGTATATTCTTTATAAAGTTTTAATTTCCACCTGGTTTCCGGAAATTCTCATTAGTTATGAGTCTTGGGCGCCAGTTATAGCTATCACTGGTTTTCATCATTGAAAAAAAACATTGGAATTTTTTTGGCAGGTCGTTTATAGCTTTCATTAAAAATTTCTGTCATTGAAAAAAATTTCCTGATTGAAAGCCACCGAAAAATTTTTACGGACAGAAATCTGTTATTGGAATTGTGTGAAATTGGAACACAAATCAGTGGAACGATTCGTTTCACTTTTGAACATAAAAGTATCAGCTGTTCAGGAATATAAATTTCCGTCGGGAAAATATAAAAATACATTTTTAGAGAAAAACAAATGCCTCTGGACCTGAATCCGCACCAAACAGTGACTCGTTTTGGGTGTATCGGCTTTTCAATGTATGCGTGCGGGTTTTCTGTGCAACAAATGCGACAATTTTGCTTGTTAACATACCCGCCAAGATCGAAATGAGCTTCATCTGAAAAGATGATTTTTTTTTGGAAAAATCGGCATCTTATCTAAGCGTTGTTCCCAGCGTTGTTCAAGCGTATACACAACCATATTCGTTCAGCGGAAGGATAAAACTAATTATCTGTCAAATCAGACATGAGCTTATTGTTAGCATTCACGAAATAAGCACTTGTTGAAAAAAACGTTAGATGGCGGACCCTATATAACAACATATTTTTCTTCTTCAAAGCTATTTGACAAAATTCTGAAGCAATGACTTTTCAGTGCTATTCAATCCTCAAGAACGGCTGGGCTGGGATAGCTTTAAGTCTTTAGTTCAAATTTTTCTTTGCAACAACTTAAAAGAAGAATCTTAACACGTTCTACCCGGCGCATTTTTTTAATGTTGATATGCATTGCATGCACGATATGACATGTTGTTCGTATAACGGCACTTTTTACAGTTCAATTGTTTTCGTTATTGTTGGCAGACATCAGAATGTTAGTGGACCACCTGTGGTCCACGCCGCCAGATATACGCAGTGCCCGTGGACCACCTGTGGTCCATGCCGCTTCCGGGTAGAACGTGTTAAAAGAAAAAATCCATCCATTACATTCAATAAACTTATAACTTGATCTTCCGATAAAAAGTCTTTTCTAAATACATTCCTTCTGATTTCTCTGAGAATGGGACATTTTCCCAAAAAGTGGACAGTATCTTCTCTTTCTAATAGGTTGCACATATTACACTCTAGCGGTAAATCAGGCCTTTGTGGAAAGAAATTTAAATCGAGTAGTTCACTATGTAGTCTGACCATAATAGAGATCACATGGACAAAATTCACAATTCTTATTTGAAATTGTTTGACCCCATATAAATTAATTGAATTGCCTTACACAAGTGTAGAGCTAAATGATTATTAAATTTGAGTTAAAAATGCGGTAGTCGTTTATATCGCCTTAGCCGATTCCACCTCAATTAATTTAAAACTGGTAACACATACATACTTGTTGGTATATCAGACTGATTTTCGATTGATTTATAGAGAACCGACCTGTCAAGACAACGATTTTAGCAATGTTGATATCTATTTAAAGACACAAATGTACTACAGTGCCATAAATAAAAGTTTAATCTAAAACTTTTTTTGTACTATTCCGGTGTCGGTTTTTATTGTTTACATTGTCAAAACTGACGTTTTTCAATAATTCAAAGATCTGTAAACAAAATCAAATCTGCATAATTGGTCACAGGGTTCTGTAACTGACGATCAAATTATATCATTCCGAAGATTTTTGGGGACATAAGGGGCCAGTTATAGCTATCTTTAGTTTCCATCATTGAAACCAATCATTCCAACATAAGGGACTTCATTTGCAGTCAACTGCATTCTTTGAACTCAAATTTGACCAACGCAGCTACTTACTTTTTCAAGTGTCATAAATTTCAAACTCAGAACCTTACTTCACTAACTTCTAACTTCATTTCATCGTACAAAAACTAGCAAAAACAATATTTTCTACAAAACACTCCTCAAGCTACAAGTGCATCAACATTTGTATTTTGAATTGTATAGGTATATTACTTGTTTCTTTTTCAATTTGACAGGTAACCGTTTAATCTTTAAGGCTCGATCTGTTTGTCTTTCCCCTAAGATATTAAAATTATTTTATTTCTTAAATTCTTGATGACTTAACATAGCAAAGCCAAAACAGAAAATTATATATAAAATATATGGCTTCAGACGTTCACTTTTTAAATCATGGCTAAAGTACAATGCGTATAGTTTATTATACTCGTACATTCTATACGTAAACTATATAGACTTTTATGAACCATTTATATTATTTTGCTCATCATAACCACCAGACAGATACTTTTTATTTGTATATAAAAGAGTAGACGAAAAAGAAATTATGTCTGTAAGGGCGAAAAAGAAGAAAAACGTCATAGTCGTATGTCATATTTACTACAAGGTGCGCGATTATGATGGATACAGTTTTTGCTTGTATTTATTTTTGTTTTTGAAACCAAATTTAGTTTTATTTTGCACAAATACCTATCTGGCTTTTCATAATTTAATTAGACAGAAAACTACAATGTATGTATGTATGTATATCCCCACATGAAAAATATAATCTTTATAATTGCGAGGGACAGATTTATTATTATATGTAAGTATGCCTTTCTAATATGCTGCTATATACCTACATACATAATATAGCCTTGGCATAAGGATACCAATATTTAAGCTAAGCCATCAAAAGGTATAAAGCTCAACTTCTTTACCTGAAATAAAAATTGCTATGAAAGAAATTATAAATGTAAATAAATAATAAATTTGAAATTTGAAATGTCACCGTGGGAAGTGGTTCCAAACGCTGAACTGAAGTTTAAACGGCAGAATACTTTCGGTTAACTTAGGCCGTGTGTGAATTGCGTTAAAATGTGTGTTAAAATTTAACCAGCGTTAAAATTTGACACTAATGAGGTGAATAAAATGGGTTAAAATTTATTGAGCTGTGGAGCAGGTTAAAGTGTGTTAAAATTTGACGTTTCTATTGATAGAGAAATTTGCTCTTGCTTTTGCATTCAATTTTTCAGTGTTACCACACCGAATAAATCAATTAATCAAAATGGGAATTTTGTTTGAATATTTTTGACTGTTGTTTTAAAATATGACATTTGCATCGAGAACAATAAATAAAAAAGATTTTTTTTTAGTTTCAGAGACTTTTTATTAACCCTGTTTTCTTAAAAATATGTTTTGTAAGAGAAATTATTTTTCCGCGAAAAAGAAAACCAATTTTTGTTCAGGGAAATTTCTTAAATTATCGAGGGAAATTTTTTTAACCTGCGCAGAAATCTTGGTTAAAATAATTTTTTTAACGCGATTCACACAGCAAATGGCTAAATTTGATCCCACCTCAAAGAAGACGTCAAATTTTAATCGTGGTAGAAGTTTTAACGCAAATTTTAACGCAATTCACACACGGCCTTAAACTGCAAATTGAACTGAGTTCAAGGGTTAAACGAAACTGTGAAACCGAATAAATTCTTGAACTGAAGTTTAAACCGAAAGTGGAGTTTAAACTTCCACTGTGCAACTGGGGGTAGCAAATTATGCCCAATTTCACAGTGGAAGTTTAAACTTAAGATCAGGTGAACCTGAACTAGTTTCACAGTGTGCTCTGAACTTCAGTTCAATTGAACGTAGTTTAATTAAATTGTATGAAAAGAGTTTGGTAGCATTGTAAGTCATGTGACGTAATGTAAGCAATTCGTAGCTGTTCATCGTTTTTTCTTTCTCTCTGAAGCGAGGAACACGTGAAACAGCGACAGATATTTTGTGTTTTGTTGACAATCGGGGAAAATGATTTGTTCTGAATTGAATGCGTTTTTCTCTTCTCACATTCGCAACTTAAATGAAGTTTTCCTCATCACTAATATCTTCAATATAACTTTCCGAACTCGACATTTTAAAATAACAATATACTTTGTATTAATATTTATTGAAAATAGGATAAATCACCATCATAAATTAATTCAATATTTATTATGAAAATGACAGCTATTCTGACAACTGTTGTAGTGCCTAAACGTTGAACTGAGGTTAAACGGCAGAATACTGGCGCTTAACTTAAACTACAGAATGAACACAGTTTAAGGTTTAAACGAAAGTGTGAAACCGAATAAATAGTTGAACTGAAGTTTAAACCAAAACCGAAGTTTAAACTTCTACTGTGAAACTGGGGGTTAGCAAAAAATAAATTTATCATTTAAATGAAGTTATGTTACAAAAGATCTATAATGGGTCAAAAGGTCTCAACTAGTTACATAAGTACATGTTTACCAGTAAATCTTTGCCATAATTATTCATGTCATTTTATATATTAGTTGTTTCGTTGGAAATTAACTCAATGAAAAAATTGATTTCAAGAAATTTCAATTGCAAAATTTATTGTGAAACAAATCAAAATATATCCCAAAAGAATTTCAACTTAAACACAAAGTATCTCCTCTTTCAAGGTTTTTATAGCTTTTAATTGCTTGCCTAAGGAGCCCCTGACAGGTTTAATCAACAAGTAAGTATTACTACTTCCAATAATAACAACTATTTAATTTATTAAATATACTATGTGTACATCCATACAATCTACGAGTATAACAACAAAGTAAATAATCACTTTTTGAGAAATGAAAAGAATAGAATATATTTTACCTATAGCAAAAATAATAATAATCAACCCATGTATAGAAAAGACAGAGACAGCTCGGGTAATTTACACAATTATAGCCCATTAGCGAGTGTCATTGATAAGATGTTGTTAAAGTTTACGATAGCACCTCTACCGAGGAGCATAAAAGCCAGGTTAGGTATATGTACGTACAGACATGGACATTTAAACAGACACAGAGACAGTTGCTAAGAGTAAAACCAAATTAAAACAACAACATGCATTAGAAGTAGTTTTAACCGTTATCAAAAAAACGTTAGACTTCCTTATGAAAAAAAACATGGGTTTTATTTTTTTTTTTGCTTGTTGATTGTGTTTTTGGTGGACATTAAAATAGAAACACATTGGAACACAGACCTTAATATTTAACTAGTGTCAAAAATATTAGTTTTTAATATTTTTTTTTTACTTTTATAAAACAAAAAGTTCACTTTAGGAAGTAAATTCAAATTATTTTAATAATATTACAATTAATTCTAAGGAAAAAATGGGTCGCGGACCGCGGTAAGCATTGTTCCCTAGAAGAGAAAGCTGTCATTTTAGTTCTACGAAGTGAGAGAAAATCTTTGAGGGAAATAGCCAGGATAATGATCAGACTTTCAAGTTGATTCCAAAAGCAATTTGACCACTGAGAGTTAAAAAACAGAGGGGAAAACCAAGGAAAACAACCCCAAAAGAAGACTGAAAGATAATTTGCTCCTCAAAAAAAAAAGATCCTTACAAGTCTTCAAGGGAAATAAAAAACAAACTACAGCTTCCAATAATTTCCAGAACTGTTCGTAGAAGACTTGTTGAAGCTAACTTGCTCAGAAGGATCACAAGAATGGTGCCCTTTCTAAAGAAAAAAAAAAATATAACAAAGCGGTTTAAATTCACCCATGATCATTTTGATTGGAGTGGGCCAGAAGGAGGCAAAAAGTAAGTGAATGTTTTGTGGATAGACGAAACAAAGATAAAATTGTTCGAAAGTGATGGCAGACAAACCGTTAGAAGGCTTAATTTGAAAGAACTAAATTCCAAATACATCCAGAAAACAGTCAGGAATGGTTTCGGCAGTATCATACTTTGGGGTTAATTTTCTTGGTATGGCGTTGGACCAATACATATATTTGATTAAAAAAAATGGATCGAAATATGAAGGTGAATATCATGAAGAATACGACTCTGCCTTATGCGGACGAGAACCTGCATCTCCAATGTGTTCTACAGCAGGACAACGACCCTTAGGACACATCCAAATCTGTTCAAAAGTATTTTAAGGACCAAAAAATCAGCGTATTGGAGTGGCCAACCTAATTGCCTGACTTAAATCCCATAGAACATTTTGGGAGAGATTTAAAATGCGCGGTTGGGAAACATTTAACAAAAACTAACCGAACTGTGAAGGATGATTCAACAGGAGTGGGACAATATTTCAATTGACAGATGCCACCGATTATTTGACTCAATAAGTGTGTTCAGTGACGCTGTGCTGGACTGTTCTAGACAGAAAAGTACAGCTTTTTGCTGTTTATTGAGGTTTTTTTTGTGCTGAACTGGGGTGCCAGCACGTAACTTGATACAACCGAGTTTAATCGATACAATCGAGCATTGGCAGCACACATTTTGGTTCAATCGAGTGTCCTCGATTGTTTCGCCAGATTAGGCAGCACACAAACTTCAAATTGACGTTTGAAACAAAATTTTTCACTCGACAGAAATTAGTTATCGTCGGCAGTGATTTTTGTATGAGAAAAATGGAAAAACAAAATAATATGTCAATAAATAAAAAACAGACTGAGATTTTGACCAATTTTATGAGTTCTCACGTTGATTTAGCGAGGGGAATTCTTAATATTTCTTAATATTCTTAATATTTACTCATTTTAACTCAATTCGAATGGGTTGCTATTATCTCTCAAATATCTTCTTTTGATTTTAGCACAGGACACTTCTTCGCCTTCACTTTCTCCAAATCAAAGAAAAACATTTCGAAAAAAACTTAAAATTGAAACTAGAATGAAATAATTTCAAAGAAAACTCATTTGACATTTCATTTTATAGTTCACAGTGACTTTTTTAAGTAAAAGTCACAATGGAACTCGTTTCAAATTACGTGCTGTCAAAAATAATTTGTTTCGAGTTGATCGACGATCGACAATCCTCGATTGTATCAAGTTACGTGCTGGCACCCCTGTTCTACTTTCCTGTTCATAGACAAACCTAGAACAGTTTAGAACAGGATTTTCTGTTCTTGCTTTTGAGTCAGATCAGGTTAAAACAGACTCGTGAGAAATGTCAAAATCGAAGTTGTCATTTTTTTTGTTTACGTTTTGATTTGGCTGTGCTTTGTTTTTTTTGCTCGTGATTTAAAAAAATTAAAATAAAGTTATTTTTCCAATTTGTTTAATTTGTTTAATTAAATAATTATAAAATAAATTGAAAAAAAAATGCATCAAATTGAATTGACATCCGAGGAAGGAAAGACTGTGGTTGTGCAGTGTTCACCATCATCATCTGAAGAGAAATCCGACGAAAAATCACTATCGGTGTCTGAACCACTAACATTTTCATTTAGTATTATCTTAGCAATCACTTGATTTTCCATTTCAATAATTTTTAATAGTATTTTTTACAGTAATAATACAAAAAATGAAAAAAAAATAAGCGAGAAACGAAAAATTCACACAATTTGCAATTTGTTTTGTTTTTTTTTTTTGACAATTGACGTTTAAATGACTGTTCTAACTTGATCTGACGTTTCTCACGAAACTGTGCTGTCCTGTGCTGTTCTGAACTAGAAAAAACCTCGTTGAACACAACTAATGTCCAACAGATGTCACACTGTAATTAAAGCTAAGGGCCAGGCTACTAGATATTAAAATAATTTTTAAATCCAGAATAGCTTTGCATTTAATTTATTATTTTTTAAATCTTTGTATCTATTTTAATGTCCACGAAATTTGTCACTTTTTTTTCATTTATGGATTTAAAATATTTTAAGTTATAATTTTACTATATAAATAATGGATAATTTTTTTTGAAAAAAATAAAAAAATGAAGACCAAACTTGAAAAAAAAATCTTTTTAAGTCAATAAAAAATTGAATTTTTAAAAATCTGTTTGGTGTTTCTATTTTAATGTCCATATCTGTATATGTACGAACTCGTATATAATTTACTTGGTTTCGTATTATCAAAGAAATTTCATATCTTTTATTTTTATATATGTATGTATTGTTTGCATGCTTATTTTTAGGTAAACTAACTCAAATCACGAGGGTTAACTTCATCAGAGTGACTAACTCTGTGCAAATAAAATCTACATATATACATAACATAGGTAGGTATTTTGTGTACATTTTTTAAAAAGAATAAAATGTTTTTAAAAAAATTAATTATTATAAAGTTTAGACACGCATATACTATGTACCTACTTGTTTGAATATTTAAAGTTAAACTTAAGTGTTCTCTAGGACGCGACAACGCCAACGAAGCACGTGAGGAATATTTAAATATGATTTATAAAACCAACTCGAGCAACAAATCGATGCACGGTACGGGACGGTGGTACACGGTGTGCATGAAAGTTATGGTATTTTTGTATGGAATGGGGATGATGGAGCAAGCACCAAGGAACCCATCAAACGAGATAACGAGCTGACATAAGAGCGATGCAAGCGGAAGCGTATTACGAAAATTAGGTCAGGTTGGTTGCGGTATATCCTTGCTTTGCTATTGCTATTGCTACAGCAAAGGCCTCTCTCTACATTAGCTGGAGATGTCGTCTTTTTTAAGCACATGTTTTGCTCAACCTTCAGATCTGGAAAGTGGTGAATTTTTTGTTGTTGTTTTTCTATTTCAAATCTGTTTCTGATTTAAGTGGAAGCATTTATGATGAAATGTTTTATTCATTTAGTAGTTAAAAAAATCCAGCACAGAATACAAAACTTACAATTAATAAATTGTATATTTAGTTAAAAGTTGTTTGAGGCATTTGTACACGTTGATTGTGTTTATATTCAACTATATATGTTTTAGGTCTGGCATATTTTAGCAGTCTTCGAGAAAATCAAATGATATTTATAGAAAAATTGTGACTCGTTCAAAATAAAGATGTAAGTCTGGTTTTCATGATAGTTTTTTTTTTTTTTTTTTTTGGCATTATCAATCACAAAATATAACAAATGGAAACAAAAATAAAGTTAAAAAAAAATTGTAATAAGAATGTGGGTCAAGTCTTCTAGCGTCCTCATTTAAAAATCTGATAAAGTAGACAAATAAGTTTTAGCTGCATGTCACTCTTATTTTCATCGATTTATCTACAAAGTTTTCTTTAAATATAGGTAACAGTTACAGAATAATAAATGCAGATAATGGTAAATAGCAAGTTCAAGGTTTTTATGTATGTATGTATGTATGTAAATGTGTTTTTAGTTTGTTTTGTTGAATTTGTTGAGAACATAGGTTTTAAAGATCATTTCCAAAAATAAACTTTTTTTAGGTAAATATAGGAACAAGAAAAGATATCCGAGAGTAAAAACATACATCATTTTGCAAATTAATAATTTGAATAATTCAATATATGGCTTTGGTAGGAAAAATCTGACAAATCTGTAAGCTGATTTTAAAATTGTTAAATAAATTACATACATATTATGTAGTACATTTTAAAAACATGATACCTATTTTTTTCCATATATTTAGTACTTTCTTATATGTTTTTGTAGTACCCGTGGCATGATAGTTAGTGCGTTGAACTGTAAGACTTACTTACAGGTTACTTATTTTGGTTCAGAACTCGAGATTCTTTTTAGGGAACTTAAACTGAGCTTGGAAGAAAACTATTTCATCTTGGCCAGTGATTTGAACGCAAAACATGAAGATTGGGCAAATCAACATAGTAATCCCAGAGGTAACCATCTTTTTAATTTGATGAATCTTTACAGCGTTGAATATGGCGTCGACCTGCTGGCTTCTAAAAAGCCATCGTATGCAAGAAGCGGCTCCTTTCTGGATATTTTGCTGTACGACACCAGACTGACAGTTACAGACAAAGTGGGTAATCACCCTCGAAACTGCTTACAGACAGTCGAGTACGACAGTGATCACTGCGGACTGGCTGCCGTAATGCAGATTCCGAACGAACACGTGGAGTTGGAGGAATACGTTGCAACGCACTCTTGCAATTACAGTAAGATGCGCTGGCCTCGTTTCAACAACGCCCTAGCGAGAGAACTTCGTTCGAGTGACGTAGCCCCACTAAACAACAGAAACCTGACAAATGGAGAAATTGACCAACATTCACAACAGATGGACGAAGCAATAAAACGAACGATGGAACGGACAATACCAAAGTACAAAGAACGGGACTAAATGGACGCTTACAGAAACGCGACTATTGACGCACTACGTACGCACAAGAGTGGTTTACTGACAAGACTCAAAAACTTGTACAGACGACTTACAGACCCACACGACTTGGAGGTTAGGAAACTGAAGTCGTCAATAAAAAATGTCAATCTGTTGATTAAGGAGAACTATACAGGTTATCAATTAACAAGTACTGGGACCGCAAGATCCGGTCAGTTAATTCCAGTGACCCGAGTATGTTCCTTAAAATCAACAAGATATTCAGGAAAAAGAACGATAATGACCTTCCGTGTCTGAAACTCCAAAGAACTAAAGAGAACAGAGACGTACTCAGGACAGCGCAAATAGATCCAGAAGAAGCCATCTTTGACGATGACTTTTTTATAATTGAAGGTTGAGCTTCAGCTCATCTTCAACTCAATAAAAAACAAAAAGTCAGCAGGTGTCGATGGTATATCCAACGTTGTACTAAGGCATTTACCGATGGAGGCAATTGACATTTACACCACGCTCTTCAATAATGCACTGAATAATGCATATTATCCAGTGCATTGGAAGACCGCTGTGGTTCATCCTCTCCCGAAAAAGGGAAAGGACAACTCCAACCCGTCAAATCTTCGGTCGATAAGTCTTCTTCCGAGCATCAGCAAAGTTTTCGAAAAGATCATCAATAGGGCTCTGACTAAGTGGGCTGCGGACAACAAAATAATTCTGGATAAACAGTTCGGGTTCAAGGAGGGTCATAACACAATTCATGCTGCGTCTAAACTCGTTTCTGATATCCAATGGAATAAATCAAAACAACAATGCACAGGTGCTGTTCTGGTTGATTTGGAAAAGGCCTTTGACACCGTATGGTTAGAGGGTCTTTACCTAAAACTGAGCAGGCTTGGCATAAGCAAGCCATTGTTGTATATACTTTATGATATGCTTAACGGTAGAAAGTTTGTTGTCAAAAGTGGCAATGTAACTTCTACCACAACATTCTTAATTAAAAATGGTCTTTAACAAGGAGCGGTGAATTCGCCGATTCTTTTCAGCATTTACACCAGCGATCTAATAGGTAGTCTTACAAAGGCAATTGCGTACGCCGACGATCTAATTGCGTACAGAACGACCCGAAAGGTTGAGATTATTAGAATTCTCTTGCAGCGTGATTTCGGCAAGATTCAGCGATATTGCGACGACTGGAAACTTAAAATAAGCTTCCAGAAGTCGGAGAAAATTCTATTCAGGACTCCGTTGGCTAGGGCCACGAGGGATACGTGCAAGAATTGGCGCAAGATGGTCATCGTTGATCTTCACGGGCAGCCATTGGCGAGAAGTGTAGTGAAGTAGCTGGGTATCTGGTTAGATCAGTATTTATATTTCGACAGACATATAAATGCTGCTCTGACCAGGGCCAGAGGAGCCTTCGCTCTGACGAAACGGCTGTTTTTTAGCAGTCGGCTTGACCCCAGAGTGAAGGTAATTTGCTACACGTTGCCCCTTCCCAGATGGAGAAGTTTCGGGTGTTCGAGCGGCAGTGTTTACGACGCTGTATTGGCTTATATCGAACAGCCGAATCTTCTACCGTGCATTACTATTCCAACGAGGTCCTATACAACGGGGCTCGGGGCAGTTCCGCTAATCTACCACGTCAGACGACGAACCGTGGATAGGCGACTCCTGTCCAATCGGGACGTCATGGCACAAGGCGGAGCAGAGCTCCTTCGGTTCAGTAGGGCTGTGTCCGAACGGGACCGAACTGATAGGGTGAAGCAGGAGAACCAGTTTTGGTGGCTTCAATCGGCACTTGATAGTTGGTAGTCGGGATGGGGTTTAAAGCCTTGGCCGGCTTACATACTTGTTTTATAGTTTTAGGGTTTAGTTTTAAGTAGAATAGGCATGGTGGCACAAAAAAAACATACAAAAAAAATACAAAAAATACAAAAAAGAAAAATACAAAAAAAACATGAAATAATAAAAAAAAAAAAAAAAAATAAAAAAAAGACAAAATATGAAAAACAAAAAACGTTAGATAGTTAGATTTGCTGCTGTGGTTGTTCTAGTTTTAAGTAGGTTATAGGTAGAATAAGTAGTTTTAGTTAGCTTTAAGTTTTATATTAAGGACCTTATTTTAAGTAGTTTTTAAGTCAAAATGAAAAAAGATATTGAAATTAGTTTTTTTTTAAGTTTTCTAATAAATAAAAAATAAATAAAATTATGTAATTACAGTAAAATAGATCTTAGGGCCGAGAGGCATTAGAATTAAGTATTATTGTTTAACTTAGAGTGTCCGTATGGGACCAGTAAGTTAGTTGTAAGTTATGGTTAATTAGGCTAGTTCTATGAATTTTTGTCTAGCTTTAAGATAGTTTTAAGAAATAATGAATAAAAATGAATTTAAAAAAAAAAGAAAAAAAAAAGTACGTTGGACTGTCATGCCAGAGGTCTTGGGTTCGATCCCTGCCTATGCCATCTAAAGTTTTTTTTCAAATCAAATTCTCGAAGGGTAATTCTTGTCATGAAAAGTGCTTTCTCAAATTAGCCGCTCGGATTCGGCTTAAGACTATAGGTCCTCTCCATTACTGACAACAGTGCTCGCACACAGGAATGGTTGAGAGTTGTAAGTCACTATAGGCCCTAGTTTCTAATGGACTGTTGCGACACCCAATTTATAATTTATCTTATATCAAACAAGTTAATTTTTTGTTCATCTCTAATAAATATCCTATTGAAAGTGAGATTAAAAGATAAAACAAAAAAGTACTAAAAATTTTAAATTCGACTTGAAAACAATAAATCATACTGACTATAAAGTTGTTGCATCCCATAAAAATATTGTTTTTGTAGTTTTTTGGAACATTTAAAGACAGTGCATTTTGGTAAAAATCAAAGTTCTACCGAAAATACCATTATATTGATTAAACTTCTCGAATATATATCAACAGAAAATAGATAAGATTAAAATTTTTGATTGAATATTCTTTTAATTTCATTAAATAAAAAAAAAATGGCTTGGTAAACAAAAACACCATTGGGCAATTTGTATCGGACACCTACAAGTACTCTTCGACCAAACGCTTCTTAATAGTCTGAAAATTCGGCTATATTTGTCACAAAAAAATGTACCTTCAAATGAACTTTGTTTTTGTTTTTTTAAGGTCAGCTTTTGAAAGTAGGAAGAAGGACCTGAGATTAAAATAAATGTTTTGCAGTGAAGAAAACAAATATTTTAAAGAATTATTCCTCAAAAAATATTTGTTGCGTTTTTAATCCAAAAACATTATAAAATAAACTTAAAATAAGTTTTGAAATAATCTTATACAGCTAGGTTCTCCTGAAAAGTCTGCAAAAGAATAAATAAATGTAACTGGACGCTATTGAATTGTCCTCTTGATAATCGATTAATCTACTAATGTACATCTTAACAAAATAATCTTAAAGTAAATTTGGAGTAGGTTTTCATCTCCTACCATTAGCTACATACATACAGTGATGGAAAAAATAATAGAAACAAGCTTCGTGTTCATTCTTTTTAACACAAAAAAAGGTATTTGTGAAGATTAGGAAAATAAAAACTACACAGATAGATTTTTAATAATATATTGCTTAAACGCAACTTTTTTTTTTAATATAACAATGGGAAATAATGATAAAAAGTAGATTTGTGATTATTATGTTTTTTCATCCTGGAAAAAATAATAGAAACAAAATTAGAATGGTATTCTTTTGTATCGAGAAAATAACTTAACGGTAAAAGTATTTCAAACTCTTATTATTAATAACTGCCGCCACTGTTCGCCCCATCGAATTCACCAATTCGGCACATGTCTCTACAGGTATGGAGTACCATTCCCTTTGAATTTTCCACCACAACCCGTATTTCCTTTTGGTTTTACAATCTCCGATCCTTCGCTTTAGGATGCACCATAAGTGTTCAATTGGGTTTAGGCCGGGGGATTGTGATGGTCATTCCATAACATTGGTTTTGTTTTGTTGTAAGTATTGTTTATCCAATTTTGAAGGGTGTTTCGGGTCATTATCCTGCATGAACTCTCATTTGATTGGCATTTAAGATGTGGACATAATCCACATCGCACAACTTATCCTTGATCCAAAATATTGGACCTACACCAGATGCTGAAAAGTACCCTCAAAACATTATATTCCCATCACCGTGCATCACTGTCTTTCTTTATGTATTTTGAGTTAAACTTCTTGTCTTTTGGCCTTCTCACATACATTTTTCCATCGGAAGTACACAAGTTGATCTTCGTTTCGTCCGACCACACAACGTTTTTCCAATAAGAACGGGTGTAAGTGTTTGTTTGCAAAGGGAAGTCTTTGTATAAAGGTTTTCTTGGTTTAAAAATGACACTTTTCGTGGACTTCTACTAGGAAGAATTGCTTCTATAATTTGGTTTCTTATTGTTCTAGCTATCACTGGTCCGTTTTTGAGTTGTCTTAAAGAAAAAATGGTTTCTTCTTACATATTCTTACCGAAAGTGTATCAAAACGCGAGGAAGTTTATCTTTTTTCCCCCCTTGTTTCTTCTTTTGGCGTGAATGTAAAGTTTCAAATACTTTTTTCTTCGAACAGTTTAAGGTTTTTGCAATTTTACCCATCACTTTTCCAGTTTGTCCTAGTTTTTTCATTACTTCGCTTTCAAAATGAGTACAATGTAATTGATGAATTTATTTAATCAGAGTACATTTATTTAAGAAAAATTTATTTAACAAAAAGCGCCTTTTGTAGTTATGATGCAAAAATTCAAATTCAAGTTTCCTGTTCGATAAAATATTTTATAATGAAATAAGAAAAGTTTTCCTATGACTAAAAATATTCAGAAGTAACTAATTTGTTTTGTTTAGAACAAGTATTCAAAATTCAAAGTATAACAAATAAAATGGTAAAATAATTAATATCAACAGTAATTTACGACCCATACTTACTAAAATTATAGACGACTTTTAAAAAATTCAGTTAGTATCGAAAATAAAATATCTGACAAACTAATAAACAAAATCAAAAACCCTATTTGCATAAATTAAAAACGGACCCTTAAGTTAGAATAACAGTTAAAATATCTTGTTTCTATTATTTTTTCCAGGCGAAATCATCATTGGCCTCAAACTTTTACTTTTTAAAATATAGAAAGACTAACGACAAAAGACTTAATTGCTAAAAAAATATTGTGTATCGTAAAGGATGTTTCTATTATTTTTTCCATCACTGTATGTATATAATGGAATTAAATCCTTCATTTAAATTGAAGAAATGTTAAAATTTTTACAAATACTACGCTTCACTTATTACAATAGCCGACCCTAGGTGTCATCTCTAATTATAAACATACAAAATAACATCTTAAGGAATTGAAAGTATGAACATACCTTGTTATTAACGTAAAAACATCGTTACTTCTTTTTATAGAATTGATAAAGGTCATATTTATTAGTAAACTGCTATTTTTGATGATGACTTTGTTAAAACAAGTACTTATGTATGTATGTATGTATGTGTGTATGTAGCTAAATACCTACATTTAATATAAGCTAAATTTTGCATAATATCAATTTTTCCAAGAACGAATGAACTTCCATAAAAGTTCTTATCTCCCAATGGTGGTTTTTGTCTTCATATTAGTGAAAGTTATTGTTCATCCGTTCTAAATATGAATCAGCTTAAATTTAATATTATTTCTTTTATTTATAAAAATATTTATTATTATCAATTATACCTGCCAATTTTAGACTAAGCAAATGTGATAAGATAAAATACGTTAAACAGGGCGTATACGCAATAAAAAAAAAAAACATTATGATAAATGGGAATAGCTTCATGACGACCGGCACATAGGTTAGCTATTCATAGGTATGGACATTTTACTTAGTTCATACATAAATAAATAAACTTTTAATTTTTATTTTTCTAGTTACTAAGTTTATTGGCATAATTGGCACAACTTCCTTCGCAAAAAAAAAAGAACTTATTGAAATTCATTATTATATTTCCTTAGGTAGGTATAAATTAAAAAAACAAAAATTTGCATACTATTTTGAAATAAAAATAATGTACATAGATATCTTTGTACAAAAAAAAAAGTAAACAAAAACGTAAAATTGTCGTAAAAATCTGCTCGACATGTGTATTCCACTCAAATCTCCAAAAATAAAACAAGACAAAAGAGCAACACTATATTACTCCCCAAACCCAAGATGAAAATACAATGCAAATAAACAAATTCCCATCTCTTTTCATTATGAAAGCTATTTTTTTTTTCATTCGCACTCAATTCGTAAATCGTAAACTCTCAAATGAGATGTCAAAATGCATTTAGTCAGAAGTCAGCAAACAGCAACATTATTATGCGTAAAGAAAGACTCTGCACTTCTGCAGTTCTTCATGGTAAAGCTTTTTGGTCATCAAATTCACCACATCACACCATCATCCATAATCGTGAAATTTGTGACTTGGGTTGGGGCTGAGGACTGTCAGAAGCCAGAAGCCAGAGGGCAGAAAAAAACATAAAGAAAAAGCAGGGCAGAGTAAAAATATTTCAAACATCTGAACCAATAAAACTGGGCAAAGAAAGACAACAATAGCCACACAATTAGCGCCCATGATGCAGCACAACACTGGTACTGGACTGACACAAGCAGAGGCACACATCTGACATCGTCGTCGTTCCCCCCAATTTCACCATACTAAACTCTGCTGCTGCTCCACTCCAAGCTCTAACACCTTCACCACCACCACCACCACAACCATTACCATTAACATCACTACCACCGGCATGAAAGAGACAATTAGCCATACAATTACGAAAGCCAGACAAAAACAGAAGTATTCCACAATAAGGCCGATATAAAACGAAATCGATTGAAGAAAAATTCTTATGCAAAGAAATGAGTAATAAATTTTTATATTTGCTCGTGATCATGATTCAAAAAAGAAAAAAAAAGAAAAAGGAACTAAAAACCCGAAGAGTGACCTGACCTGACCATGGAAGGTGTAGGGAATTCCTGGGAGAGGCAACACAAACACATTACTTACATATTCCAAATATCCGTGGATTTGTTCGTCCGTACTTCCCTCGGCCATTTTTTCTCAAGTCTCAACCAACAACAGCAAACAGATTTCTTACTATATTGAATTATATCAAGTGAAAACTGCTTTTCTTCTTTTTTGATTGCTATTCACGCTTCACGCACTTTGCACTAGCACTAGCACTTAAATATTAAAAAGGGAAACAAACTTAATTAAATTCTTTAATATGTAATAATTTGCTTTTGAATTTAATTGCGAAGAAAAAAGCACTTTAAAATTATTTTTTGGTGAACTACTTTATTTTATTTCTTTTTAAAGAATTTCTACTAAAGAATTTGTTGAGTAGACTATTTTTACTTTATTTTTATTTTTATGTTTTTTTTTTTGTTTTTATTTTTATTATTATTTCCACCACGACCGTACCGACCGCAACGTTGCACTTAACTTAAAGACGATGTAAAGCTAAAGCAAAACTATCATGGACTTCGTTTTTTCGTCCCGAGGAGGCCCTTTGGAAAAATGACAGTAGCGCAGCAGAGCAGTTGATTCCCCACCGATTTTGAGTGCGACTGTGAGAAGTAAATTTTCTGTCATCGAAAGGAGAAGCAATAAGCGAGCGACTCGATTATTATTTACTTTTGAGTGGAACTTGGAGCAGAGCTTTTTTCTGTCATTTTCCTAGTGATAAGCTTTGAATTCAGCTGAAATAGCTTTTATGTGGAAATATTTAAGTGAGGAGGCTATGGTGAGTTAAAGTTGAATAGAATGTCACAAGAGATGTGCCGCCCTCGTTATTAAACAAAAATATCGAGATACAAAAATATAACAGTTAACATGTTGAAGTTCTTTAAACTCAACTGTAGCTCAAGGTCATCTGGATTGTAGAAAATCAAGAGAATATTTTTATAATTAGAGAGATTAAATAAAGTTGATAAACAAACCTATAAGAAGGTTTGACTTGTGATAGTGGGTTGCAACTAACAGAAACAGTTTCTAAATAAGTAAATCCAACTGTTCCTTCAGGTACAAGATAAAATCAGTGAAGCTCGATTCAAAATTCAGATTGAACACATTTGAACAAATTGAATGAAGTCATTTTGACTGTCTTTCAATTTCAATAAGAAAAACAATTGTGTAGGTACATATGTACATATATAGGCATTTCCACAGAATCTTTCATTTTCAACAATTGAAATTTTTTTTTTTTTATTTTGAGGCACATCTATAAACAAATATTTTCTTGATTGTTTATCATCTAAATAACAAGAAAAAACTTGCGTGATTCATTTTGAAACATCGTTAATATCCGTCACGTAATATCCGGTACGTTAGATCAATGAAAATCATTCAATGAAAAACCCTCATTTCATAATAAATTTTGATTTTGTACTGCCGTACAAACTTTGAAATTTCAAAATTTAGATCAACAGCTTTTTTGTACTATTGATTATTCGTAAAATTATCATTCACAATCATTTATTTAGCTGTAAGATCTTATCGATAGGTGTGCCCCTAAAAAAATCACATATTTTATACCAATCACGTTTTCAATTTTAAACATTAAAATGGCATTATTTATTTTTAAATAAAGGCACATGATCCAATTAAATTTTAATTGATTTATTGATTAATAGAGAATAATTTAAGCCTATAAAATACTACCACAATCGATCGTTGAAAAAGTTATATAGAGAAAAAGATCAGATTTTAATATTTGTAAAAACGGAGGTACGCTAATTTAATTGCTTTGTACTATTTTTTAAATGGTAGCACACCTTTCTTTCGAGGTTTTTCTATCAGTGTATATTATAAATAATTATAAATTAATGATGTTAAGTTGTTTCAAAGGCCGTTGAAATGTTTTTTGTTTATAAAACTTAATAAATTTGCATCTGGTACGCTTGAAATTTGCAATATTTAAGCCTATTTTTTATTAATTTTAATTAAAAATTTTAATCCAATCAAGTCAAAAGTAGGTTATATAATTGAAATAAGTCATGATACGAAAATCTATCCACTTAGAAAGTGCCAATTTCATTTCTAAGGCTTAATATACTGTGGTAACATGAAAGTTAAAAATACTGTGGAAATGCCCATATACAGACACAACTTTTAGAATTTTGTGACTTTTTATAAAAATCAAGGTAGGCAGAGTGTAAAAAGTGTTCGTTCCAACTGTTCAACTAATTAGAAACAGTTTAATTAGATTTGATTTGGGTGTAATAAAAATAATCTTTTTATAATTGCAATGGGAAAATTAAAGCGTTGTGATCCTCCTACAAGAAAAGCGATTCTTAAGCTTTGAAAGCTTAAAATGTCCTATAAAGCAATTGCATCTCAAATGAACTGTTCTGTAAAGAAAGTTTTCAATGCAATTAAGCATTTTCAAAGCTTCGGGACTGCTGAAAATGTACCTCGTAAAAAACAGGCCCGTAAGACAAGCTGCCAAATGAATCGAGCAATTAGTAGGTTGGCCAAAAAAGACCCAAAAATAAGCTGCACAGAGACACAACGCCAACTCTCGGTTGCATTCGATGTCCCGATATGCCCATGCACAATCAGAAGAAGATTGGTGGAAGTTGGGTTACATGGTCGTGTTTCTCGAAAGAAACCTTTAGTAACCGCAATGCAACGTAGAATAAGAATAGAGTTCGCAAGATCACACGCCAACAGGACAACAAACGAATGGAAGTACATAGTGTGACGAAACTAAAATAAATAGGATGGGCCAAGATGGTGCACGATATGTCCGAAGGCCAAAAGGAACAGCGTTCCACCCTAAATATGTTTTGCCAGTAATTAAGCATGGAGGCGGCTCGCTTAACGTTTGGGGTTGTTCTCGTGGTGTGGAGTTGGCCCAATCCATCGAATCGATGGAACGCTGACAGCCGTTAAATACATTGACATTCTTAAGGAACGATTAGGGGACTGGGCCGATGAAAACATGCCCATGTTATGGAAGTTTCAGCAAGACAACGACCGGAAGCACACTGCTGGAATTACGAAACAGTTCTTTAGGGACCAATCGATAACAGTTCTGGAATGGGCATCATCAAGTGCAGGGGCCCTACTATGTAACTCGATTCTACAATGAAATTGCTCGAATTCGAAAAATTGGTACTATGTATCTATTTGACTTCTTTCGAACAAACGAGAATCGAAAAGTTCTAGTAGTGCCAACTATATTCTTATGAACTTTCGAATAAACGAGGAACTACGTAACTCGAAAGTAGAATTCAAAACAAGGCAAAATCGAAAATAATCGCTCTACATCAAATGTGTTTGCGAACGAAGTTTTTTTTTTCCAAAGTGTAGTTAAAATGTTATAAATTATTAATATGCAATTTGAATCTGCGAGTTTTTTATTCAACTTTTTATGTTTTATTATTTTACCACCCCAATTACACCGGGAATTCGTGATTTTTGCCAAAAATAGCGTTTGGACTTTCGTTTCTCTTCCTCATTCATTTTAAAATTCATCATCAGCGGGCACATGACTCTTCCGTTTGAAGTTAAAACCTCAGCTATAATCTTGGACATGGTCTGTTGAGCAAGTCCCGCACGCTTGTCTCCACCGATTTGATTTTGGTAACCTCCTTGATCATATTGGGAACAGAAGTTTGCCTTTGGTGCGTTGAAATTTGGTTCAATAAAAACATGAATGCATCTTTTGAAAGGCGGTAATTTTTAACAAAGCTGAAATAATGTAGATTGGATTAAAAATGCGTTCAAATAGATGCTCAATATGGTTAAACCTTTTCTCGCTAAGCTCCATTATGTTGGAATTGTCTCTGATTCGCCTTCTTTCTATGTATTTGTTCAATTCGTTCCGGATTTTCTTCAGGATCTAACCAAATTGCGACACTGTCCATTTGTATTTGTTTTTATTATTGTTTTGATTGATTTTTTTCACGAAGATTAATTGACTTTTATTCACAGATGTCTAATGTCACACATAACGAGACTCGTTCGAAAATCGGAAATTTTGTGGGAAATACTTGGTAATCCCGGCATCCGATTCTATTTTCATAGATAGTACCACTCGAAAGTAGAATCGGAAATGAGTTTCGAATAGAATCAAAAGTAGAATCGAGTTACATAGTAGGGCCCCAGACCTAAATCTGATAGAGCATCTTTGGGCCGATGTTAAAAAAGCTGTTGCTCTCAAAAATAACACCAACAATGATGTTCTTTTTACGAATATCGAAGCTGCTTGGAAGGCTATACCCATAGAGCGGTGCAGGCGGCTTATTTCATTAATGGAACGAAGATGCCGGGAAGTTTTGAAGCAAAAAGACTTCGCAACAAGGTATTAAAGGTAAATGTAGAGTAAATGATATTAGAAAGTTATAAATTTTATAATAAGATATGATTTTTCTCTTTGTTACTAATTAGTTGTCCACCAATAAAAGCTGTGTTTTTCGCAGAAACTGCCATATGAAATAATTGTTATGTTTGGGAAACATTGTTTTAAGTTTAAAAAAAAACAAAACAAAGTTTTCGTCTTTTTAGAGTTCTAAGCGAATAAGAACTTAAATTTATCTTCTAAGTTTTGTAGATCGAAACATATCAATTTGAATTAAATTGGCGTAAACTTTATACCTACATTTTATGGAAGGATCATCAAATGCTTTACAAAAATTATAGCACGATATCGATTTATATGACATGTTCAAGTGTTGTAACAAGTAATGATCAAGATCAGTAGGCGTCTCCAACCTATTGTCACACTAACCCTTCCACTTATTCTTATCACGATAATATCCTGGGGATCAAAATGTGTCCACAAAGATATGAGTGAGAGGCTTTTTAGCCAATGTTGATGCATCAACCCTTAAAATTTTAATTAACAGATGGAGTTTTCCATTGGCAAAATTCATCAATTATTATTATTTCGAGTAATTTGTGCCAAATAAAAAGATTTATGTTTAATTTATATTCAACTTGTAGATTTTAAGTTCTGGAGAGGTACATACATATACCCATACATATGTGCAAAACTATTTTTTTACCATTCTATACTTTTGCTAAAATAAGGGACATACGGATTTTCAGAGTGATAATAACTTGGATAAAATTGTATTTAGTAGACCGTCTGTAGTACGTTAGCTTAAAAAAATCTATTTCTTAAGTTGTTAATGTGCTGTCTGTAGATCATTAAGGCAGCCATAGAGGACCACTGTTTTTTTTTAGTTTTGAATAATGACAGGGCAAAGACGTTCTTTATTCAAAACTTCTCATCTTTGCAGATGACTAAGCTTTTCTGTAGCTTCTCAAATTCAAGTGGATATCTGTTTTTGAATTAAAAAATTGTAAGTAGTAGCCGTGGCATGATGGTTAGTTAGTTAGGGTTCAATCCCTGCCTGTGCCATCTAAAGTTTTTTCATGGGTACTGGTTCTTGCGAGGAATTGACAAATCCTCCAAGAGTAAAAAGATGACACACACTAGGACTAAGACATTGATTGTCTTTTCGTATTTTATTGATGAATGCTTACTTGATCTAATTAAGAGTGTTATCAATGTTTTTTCTTGTCCGTCCTATCCTGAAGTATTACAGCTGTGTATGATTTTTCAATTATTAAAATTGAAAGTGTTTGAAAAAAATTGTTTTTCTGCCTTCGCCATCTTTAATGGGATCAAATGAAATTCGACTGAATTTAATAAGCATATCGGCGCTGGAGAAAAACAGGGAGTTGTATTTTCTTAATTTGTATGCATAGTTTTTAGCTTATAGGTACCTATTACATATTTTTTTTTTGAATTGTTTATTGTTTTTTTTGTTATAATACTTTATTACTACTTAATTGTATTCACCTAAGATTTAAGTTTCCAATGGGTAAAAAATAAATACATACAATGGAAAATCATAATATTTCAACCGCATCTATCAACGTTAAAAACAGTCAATAGACAAAAATGTCCTACTTTTTGAAACTCTAGCCTTCCATAAGAAAGCCACGTCTTTGAAAAACCAAACTCCAACAGCTAGGTACTTGATATAACTTACTTTCAAATTAATACAACACTTACTTTAAATTTCAAGTATATTGGCTACATTTATAATATTCAAATTTAGCTTTCTATAAATAGATGTTTAATACACGATTTTATGAAAAAAAAATCCCATATCTCGAGAAAATAGAAGCACTTTCGTTTTTATTAAACATTTGGATCTCATTTGCATTTGATTTATTATCTGTTTGTTTATTTATTTTAAATTCTACGTAATCATTGCAATTTACAGCCAAAATGCAAGTGGATCTCTTCAATGAATCATTAAATCAATTTCCATTCAATGAACTCAAGTGCATGTATTATAAATTATATACATACATGTTGATCGTATTATCAGTTGTAAAAGATAAGTAGGCAATGCCAATGTTTAAAGAGATGAAAGCGATTTTTAATGTAAAATTAAAAAAAAAAAATCAATGGCGCCTTATAGATTATCGAGTCTCAAAGAAATGTACATATTTTGAACCATAACCAAAATATCTTTCTTTTTGATTTTGGCCTATTTATAACAAATTTAAGAGCTCCTGCCCTGAATTGATGACAAATTTAATAAGAGATTATCATGATAAAGAAAGTCAAATTGAGAGCACATACTGACTTCTTTTTAAATTACATATGTATATGTATTTATACACATACATATGTATGTACAAAGGTATTAACTGAAAACCAGTAAAACAAAGCTATAAAAATGTAATCTTACAAAAGACGAAAATAATTGAAGAATTTTTTGTTTGCTTTTTAAACGATAAGATAAGACACGTAGACAGCACCCCTAGGCGGTTTTTTTTTTTTATTAGCAAATTTAACCTGGTTCAAAGCTATAGTAATACAAACATCGCATGTCAAAAATTTTATCAAATGTTTTAATTAACACATTTATTAAGCTGTGACGATTAAGGAACCATTGACATGAGTAATCTCTTTCAAGATATCGTGAATCTATTTTTATTCGTTTTTTTGATTTCATTGACTACAGAAAGTGTACGATTGTTTCTAACAATTTCCTTGTCTGTTAGATAAATAAATATTCCAAATGAAATGATAATAATTGTAATTGTTATTTGAATAGAAAGGTGTTTTTTATATGGTATGCTAGTGGGTATTTTTTAAAATTGTGGAACAAATCAGAAGTTTTCATTGATTCAATAATTGTTTTTTTGTATTAAAAAATAACACCCCAAAAATGCAATTGAGAAAAAACTGTTTCGAAATCAACTTTATAGTCGAAATGAGATGCATTCACTCTTATCGTTTTGTTGTTTCTGGTAAATTGTGTTCAAAATTGAAATGTTTATACTTTACCGATGTGTTAAAGATGGAGTGCGGAGTTGGGTCTGAGGTTCAGTCTGTAATTATTAACAAGTCTTTTCGGCTAATTAACTCTGCCGGTGTATGTCAAATGATTAAAATGAACTCAAACCAAAACATAAACGCGGCTATTTTCACAGACAGTGAGGCAGGTATCAAGGCCCTTAAGTTGATTACATCATCTTCTGTACTTGTCCAAAAATGTTGACATAAGTTATCGAGTCTACACATTAACCTCTAGTTCACTCTTATTTTGGTTCTAAGTCATAAGGGCATTGAGAGAAATGAACGCACTAACGAATTTGCTCAAAAAAATTGAACATTCCCCCCCTCCCTAGGCAAAATGTTTTTCTTAAAGAACCGACTGTATTTAATCTAGAAAGATATTGCCTACCTACAACAAATCACGCTTTAACGTTCTTTTATGCAGATTAAGGAAATTTATAGGCAGGATCTCCGTATGGACTGGTCACTGACGTATTGGTGAACATGCATCAAAGTTGGGCATTCCAAGCCGCCACACTAGTACGGACCAACAGGAAAAGGAGACGGGTATTTACTTCCTCACCAAATGCCTTGCCTTGGCGAGTTTTGGGATCGAATTTTTCGAAAAGGCGTTCTTAAACGATAATAATGAGCAAACCGCATTCATGACCTAATTTCCTTTCTGGACGTGACGAAGTGACTCTAGGGAGGATCCACTTAAAGATCTCTCTACGAATATTTTATATTTTTCTGCTCAATAATAGGTCAAAAGAGCTACGGTATCGGAACGACGCACTTAATGGCTAATTAGCACACTTATCAAAGGTTCCTTGTGAACGTTATTTTTACATAAATATCTGCTTTGGTTTTCATACAAAAACGGTAATGTAACAACGAGAAATCCAACTGATAACCTACAAAAAAATAATTTTCAACATTGTGCCAGGCCTACAAAAGGCTCTGATAACAAAGACTCCAGTGCTGGAATTAAGCTTCCTATAGAATGTAAGAGAGCTATCAAAACAAACCAAGCTGATCTTATCACTTTTATATAACTAAGATGCTGTGTATCAATAAGTTTGCAAATTCTAAATTGTTAAAAATTTATAAAATTTTAGAGCTCTCAACTTCAATTAATGTATGCGCCTAGTTATAAATTTTTGTTTGTGGTGTTTAACATTTTGTATCTATTGGTTAATTACACAGTTGGTTGTTACTTTAGCTGCTCTCCTGTTTACAAATTCCGATTCCTACCTACCTATATCTATTCGATTGTCTACTTTTATTTTAAAATAGGTACAATTCTTGTTATGTACGTTTATTTAGCCGCATTTATCTATGATGTCATTTACACATACCCGTATTCATTAAAACAAATAAATGCATACCTACACTATATCTATTAAAATCAGATGGCACACTGAAGTATTAAAAACATCAGTACAAAACCTCACACTAATCATCTAACTGATAACTAGGCATTTCTAATCATGTTTTGTTTGTGTTTTATTTTTGATACTGTTGATGTTGTTCTGGGCGTGTTGTCATTGCTGATGCTGCATTAATTCAAATAAATTTTACTATGAAATCTCTACGTGATTATTCTTGCTGTTAATCAAGCATTTTAACTTGACTCAAGTAGGTATGTATGTACGAAAATCAAGAAGAATTCTTTTGTTAAATTATTTAATAACATACACAAAATATGTACGAGTATTATGTCTCTGATGGTTTGGTTATGTCAATTTAACTTCGAGTCATATCGAGCCGTCACTTATCATTGTAGTCTTCGTAGAAGCTTATATTCATTTATAAATTTTCTACTATGCAGTGCTTCGATTATAATAGGGAATTGAATTAAATGAAATTAAATGGTCAGATAAGCCCGCAGCCATTATATGGATTGGAAAAGTCACGATGACAAAAAGAGATAAAGCAAAATAAAATAAAACATCATTGAAGAAAAACACTTGTTCTTTATATCTTTCCTATCTTACGATTATGAGTCATCTTAGGGTTGAGTTTTCCTGTCTGAGTGTAAGGAGCGAAAAAAGGTTAAACTTTTAAAATTGTGATAAAAGATATATGAGAATAACGAAATCGTTTGTCATATTACACTATTTAATGGAAAAAAAGCTTACGATTCTAGTGAAACAAACAAATCCATTCATTAAAACAAAAAACAACAAGAAATAACTTTGCTTACCGCAATTGCCAATGACCTTCGGGGTGTATGTCCATTCCCATATTCGCCAGAAGGACGTCTCGAATTGTGTTGGGATACAGATGCAGCTCGGCGACGCGGCGGTGGCCTTGGTGCGGTCCCAACCAGACCCGGTGCATTATTGGATGTTGTCGATGAAGGGCCACCACTGTTTCTACTGCTGCTGCTGCTGCTGCTACTGGCATTGTTACCATTGGCTGCCACCGCCGCCACCACCGTAGGTGAGGCTGAAATGCTTGAGCTACTCATTGTTCTGTGTGTCTGTGGGATTATTTTATTCTGCGCAGCCAAGTGGAACTTGTTTTTAATTTTATTTTCTTTATCTTACGGATAGATGTTATTGAAATATTTATTATATTATCCAACGCACTGGCTAGACAAAGCTTACTATTTTCTTTTTTATTTCTTCTTTTTTTTTTGTTTGAAAACTTACACCGGAAAAAGGAAAAATGAGAAGAGACTTTTGTTAATTTGTATGGGCACACCTTTTACACTATCCGGGCAAAGATTTTTGATTTTATATTAAAACAAGAAAGAAAAAAGAAGTTATGAAGGTAATACAATTTTAAGAGAAGTTGCAGCACGAGATAACAAAAAAGCGAGGGCAATGAGGTATCAAGGGCTAAATGAAGTAGCTGTTTTAGTGTATTTCATATGTGTATCAAGAATTTAAATTTTTGATACGTGGGATTTACTGTAATTGCAGATTACATCTTTTTGATTAAATTATTTCCCTAATAGATAGGCCATGTTTCACAAACTACTCCTACTCCGATAAGATTACAACACATTTGGCTGGATTTAGTAAGATACAATATGGATATAATTTTTATTTAATTAAATATCAAAATTCTGTAGAATTTCTATGAGCCACGACAGAAAAAGCAAATTTATTCTAATCGAAACGAGTCGAGTTGAGTACGAGAAACGAGAGATGCAGCAGCGTTGCCGCCAAAAAAAAAAATTTCGTGCCATATTTTTTGAAAAAACGTGCCATTTATGAAATTTTCGTGCCATATGAAAATAAACTCAAGTTGTTCTTTAAAAATAAATTTTAATTCAATACTATTACTATTACAAAAAAAAACACTTCGTGTAGGCATTGTCCAGAAACAGGAGTTTTTGGCAAGTTCATAACTACCTATTTCACATCACATTTTGAGTAGGTATTATTATTAAAAATATATATAAATATATACAATTATAAAGACGTAATAAAGGTTTGTTTTAGTAAGTTAAATAAATAAATTAGCTGGAGGTTTGAAATTTTGACAATTATTAGGCTTAATAATTTCATTATATGACATTATAGCCAAAAACACTCTATATGAAGATATAAATCTTTCGTACGTATCACCCTTCAAAACCCATTTGTTTACATTGTTGTATTTGTAATGTGGACAAATTCAACGAGAAAAATTGACGTGTTTTCACGCATACATAGACACAATTCCTGAGTTTTTTGGGGAAATTTCATGAATTAGAGGAGAAATTACACGCACACTAAGAAATACTTTATGAGGCCAGTTTCCGGTTTAGCTTGTAGGCAAACTAAGGAGAATCAACATAAATTTGGAAATATTAATGAACATTCCTTCATCATTCATATTTTTTAATTTATACAACTTAAGTCAAAACGTTTTTGAATCTTCAAGAAAAACGCTTTCGGCTAACCCAATCTCAAAAATTTTTCTTATTGCACCAAAAAGAACATCTTTCTCGCACCCTAATAGATGAGAAAATTCTGATACCAAAATATTGAAGTGTGGCAAAATACTTTGTATGTTTGGATTATTTTTATAAAGGTTGGATCAATTATCTTAAACGCATCTAGAACATTATCCTTCAAATTAAGTTTTCTTTCAAATTCTTGTGTAAGTTTTTTATAGAATATTTGACCATCTTTTAAAACATTCAATTTTTCGTCAGTCTCTAAATTTTGAAGCTCTTCTTTGCAGTTTTCGATTTCATAGCAAATATCATCTTTGTTTTTTAAAGAATTTACATAATCCTCTTTTAAAAATTTTTTAAGGATAATAATGAAATGAGTGTGTTCATACTATGAGTAAGAATGGATGCATCCAGTTCTGTTGAGGTGATAAAGTAGATACGTCCAGTTCTTTTGATGAATATTGACACTGCGTTTACACTATGAGTTTAAATTTATGTAAAAAAATTAAAATAAAAAAAACGTGCCATATTTAAACTTTTCGTGCCACCGTGCCACGAGAAAATTTCCGTGTCAAAATGGCACGATCGTGCCACATCGGCAACGCTGAGATGCAGCAGATGACTGGAACGAAAAGCTTTTTAGTTCACTTCAAAAATCAAATCTGGTCAACTGACAGTGACAGATGGAGGATGGTATGTTGATTAAGTGTTGCCGATTGGGTGATAATTACAGTACTTTTTTGAAAAGCTGATTTGTGGTGAAATTTTTGTCAACATGGTGAATATTTTGTTATTTAAAATTAATTTTATTTTTAAAGTAGCTAGTTATTAAATTTTAATTGCATTTTTGAGAATATTATATTTTTATAAATAAATATTTATATTGGATGCAGTATAGTTCTTTTTTTTTTAATGAGTAAAATATCAGAGTGTTTTCATTCCAATTTTTAACGGAAAATCATGTTGTATAAACTATAAAGTGCGATTTGCGAATGTGAAAATTGTCATAAACGGTTTAATTTCTGTCACTTCATATTATTCACAAAATAAAAAGTTGACATGAGTGAGAAATAATTTGCAAGTTTATATTTCTAAGATCTCAGAGATATCAGTGTTCTCGGGAAAATAAACAAACTTTCTCATAAAATTTTTTTATATTTTGCTGTCAGAAATCGAAGAATAGAATTTTTATATTTCGATTTTACGAGAATTCTCTATCGAAAAATTCAAAAAAGAAGAAAAGAAATGGAAAGTTAATTTGATTGCTAGGTGAGAAAGAATAGTGAATTGTGTTTAAATTTCATTCTCTTCCTTTGTCAATTTATTTGAGAATATTCTCAGAAATCTTAGAAATATAAACTGGCCAACAATTAATGTTAATGCACAATCATTCCACTTAAATCAATAAATTTTGTATTTAAATGTGCCAGATCCCCAATTTTTGACTCCGGGTTCCATTGGACAAAATAAACTGTTTTTTTTTTTCAACCAAATTTTCATATCTTAATTTTTTGAGAGATGCACCCGACCCTGACGAGGTTTCTATTCCGAACGGAAGATTGTCCGCAACGCATACTTCGTGGTAGGTTCATTTTTCATTGGAAGTACCTATCAACGGAAAGAATAAATACCCCCGATGCGGAAACCTTTCGAACATTTTTTTATTCTGGCATTCTTTGCTCAAGTTTGACGTTTTCAATGTAAATTATAAATTGTTTCTCCAATTTGTGTATCAAAACGTTTTAGATGATACAAAATTCGTAATAATGTATTGCAATTTATAAGTGTTCTATTTAAGTTTACTTAATGATTAAGGGTATTCATGTAACGATATAATTTTCTACTTTGTAGAAAAATATAAATTTCCGCAAAGGGTTTACATGAACACCCCATTAGAAATAATTGCGGAAACGTTAGAAACAAACACAAAATTTATCTGTTTGTTTTTTTTTCTACGATTTCTGCTTCAAATTTGAGAGATAAAATTCTATATTTTGCAGAATATTTTTCCCATACAAATTTTGACAGTTGATTTCTACCGATAGAAAATTCTACAGTTTTTAAGGTTTCTATGGGTTTTCTGTGTTTGCATGAATACCCTTATTATTTATGGAGTTTTCCATTAGTAAAACAAATCAATTGATTTTTTATTTACACCTGTCAAAACACCGATTTTAGCTTTGAGGTTCAATTGGGCTAGTTAAATTGATCTTTTTTTATTTTGAGTTTATTTTTCGAAAGATTTACACTTTTTTGCGCAACGTCAATAAAATGTTTACCTATGTATCTGTAAAGTTGACAAAAATGGTTCGTGATTGTAAAAACTGCGTTGAACAGTTTTCAAAAATAATCACTTTTATAACGACAATTGTCTCTTTCAATCGATGCACTTTTAAGGCGTTTAAGAACCATACGAAAACACAAGTCGTTTTTATCAAAACGCCTTCCAGAGAAACAGCTAATATTGACATATTGATTTTTGCAAAAAAATTGACGCTTTTATTTTAAATTCAATCTTCTGATTTAGAGTTATTCAGCCCTATCATGAATTCCATCGTAATCGGAAATTTTTACGAATCCCGAAAAACTGTATCATGAAATCCGTTCGTAATACAAAATTGTATGAGTTTTTTGAGATTCCGTTCGTAGTGGAAAATCTCATACAATTTTGCATTACAAAGGGATTTCATGATACAGTTTTTCGGGATTCGTAAAAATTTCCGATTACGATGGAATTCATGATAGGGCTGATTAAGAAATGAGAGTTAGGGGCCGGTTATAGCTATCAGTAAAATTTGAAACAGGAGGAATCTGAAATGTTTTACTGATGAGCGTTTATAGCAATCAGTAAATTTGCGTCATTAAATTAAATGTCACTTTGAGGCTTCGCGACTCAGACAATTTTTTTACTGTTGCTTTCATCAGTAAAATTTTTAATGATGTGATTGGAACAGTAAAAAAGTGGAACACCAACAGTATAACGAAATGGAATTTTTTTGGCTTTTGGCAGTCAGCTGTTCAGTAAAATGAAATTTCATCATTAAAAAAATTAAAATGGATTTATAAATTAAATAAAACTATAAATGCATTGTTTCTTTTTGAAAAAAATACTTGAATATAGGATTCTTCTTATTGCATCAATCTTTTGCTAGAAATAAATCTGTAACATGTTTAAAAACTAAAAACAAAAATTTTACTGATAGCTATAACCGGCCCCTTATTAAGAAATGAAATAATTGATATCGAAATGAGCCACCACAGAAGGGATGAGATCAACAAAATTAATTTAATGCGGGAAAGACACTTCATTAGATTCAAATCCCATCCATTCGATTTACCATTTACAAAGTAACTAAGAATATTTGACAACTACATCGACACTGATTCGATTGACAGAGCCCGTAATAAGAATTACGATAATAGTCAAAAATCCTTCGTTTTCGTTATTTTACTATTATGTTTTACGATACTCGTATTTATAGTTACCACTGTTTTTGGCGTGAGTCTGCTTTCACGTCTGCTATTTGACAAAAAATTAAAACATAATCATGTAAAATGCATTGATCCATTCTAGTAATTCATACAGTGAATCAAAAAAGGAATCGAACATAAGCATTCTTTTTCAATAAGCCATCAAAAAGGACCAACGAATGTTTTGAAAACATGAATTCGTATAGTTTAAAATTATATTTATTATTAACTCTTCATATATAACCAAAATTAAATGATTCATTTTAAATTTTCTCATGAATTATTTTTTTAAAGAAAATAATAATAATTTTATAGTCGAAAAAGAAATCGGACAATAAATGTTGGACAAAATAAAAACAACTGGAATATTATTAAAAGCAAAAAAATGGGAAGCTAGTACTTGGTTGGTAATCCTTTACTCTCTTTTGCCGCATCCATTTTTGTTGGCATTGATTGAACTAGTTTTTCACAGAAAGAAGTAGAAATTTTCTTCCATTCGATTCTTAATGCATTTTCCAAGTCTTTCTTTTTTGGTACAATTGTAGTTTTGAAGCTGATTGTCTAAGTAGCTCCATAAATGTTCAATAACATTCAGGTCTGGTGATTGTGGGGGAGGTTCAATCAAATGTTTGCAGTTATACAAGAGCCATAACCGAGTATTTAAAGCCTTGTGTTTTGGGTCGTTGTCTTGGTAGAAGTAATATTCTTCGCTGAGTCCTTATTTTCGTGCGCCTTGTTGTAAATTTTCCTTCAAAATTTGAATATATTTGTATTGATCCATGATTCCATCCATAATAACATACATATATCCCCATACCATAAGGGAGCCACCACCATGTTTTACAGTAGGTCTCAAGTTTTTTTCCTTGAACTCTTTATTCGGCTTTCTCTACACATATGTTTGTCCATCTGATCGAAATAAATTAAATTTACTCTCGCCAGAGAACAAAACACGATTCCAAAATGACAAATCCTTCTTTTCATAGCGCCTTACAAACTTTTTTTCTCTTGATTCGGTTTTTCTTGTTGATGAATGGTTTTTCCCTTGCCACTCTTCCATGAAAATTACTTTTTTGAAGCACTATTCTCACGGTTTCAGGGTTAACATCTTTTCGCAAGTATTTTTTTACCTCCGCGCGCCGTCAGCTTTGGTGCACTCATTTGGGGATTTTTTGAACTTGTTTTACTATCCAACGTTTATCGCCTGCAGTAAACTTTCTAGGTCTTCCAGATTTTTGTAGCTTTTCAAGGAATTTTGTTGTTTTAAACTTTTTTATGATATCTCCTACCGTAGACTTACTTCTTTTAACAATTTCTGCAATAGCACGAAAAGATTTCCCTTCTTTAAAATGTTTTATTACTCATTTTCGCAATTCTATCGTTGTATAACCACGTTGTGTTTCCATTTTGACCGTTCTTATAATAACGCATACAATAAATCGAATAATCATTTGACATACATTTGTTTGTTTCTTGGGCTTTGATGATCAATCAGTTGGATGCGATTAATAATAAAATAAAACTAATCCATCTTGGTTTTACCCTACGTTTCGCCAGTTGTTTTCCAGCTTCTTCAGGGGATTTATTTAGTATTTTATATTAAAAAACCATGATTAAAAGTTGCACAAAAGGTGCGAAAATGGACAACACTAGTATCACAGTATTTAACAACTAGTTTATGGCAACACTATACAAAGCACTAATTTGACATATGTAACGGCATTTTATTAACCTAAAAGTGATATCTTTGTTCCGTTAAAAACAAAAAAAGATAAGTATACGACAGGGTGTCCGATTTCTTTTTTGATATTTTATTTGCGATCGTTTCTTTCTAAATTGAATTTCGACGGCCAATTATTAACAAAAATGTAATTTTTGCTAAATATTCAGAGTAAATAATAAAAAATGTGGTTTGATGCCCAAATACGCCATTTTCAAACCTTCATCAAATTTATTTCGTGATTTATAAAGCAAAAAGATGTGTCCGGATTCTTTTTTGATCAACTGAAATCGTTCTTTAAGCCATGGCAGTGGTCCCTGAAGACAAACAAAAATGTTTGTGGTGAAATATTTCCCGGATAAAACTCATAACGAGCCTGAATAATTGAATGATTGATGTATCTGCTGAAGAAAGAAAATTTCAATAAATTTAAACAATTTTTCTTTTCGTTTCCAATATGAGAAGGTCTTGTTTTTATTTTTTTTTTTATTAAATTTGATTGGTTTTGTTTGATTTTGTTTTGTTGTTTGCTTTTAAGTATTTTGTTTTGTTTATAAACCTTCTCACATACATTCATTAACAATCTTTTTTCATCTGTCTTTTCTTCAAAATATTATTTAGTACAAAAATGTATACGTTATTATTAATAACAAATTTTTTCTCTTAATTTTGGTTTGTTTTTGTTTTGTTCAACAGGAAATGCTTACATTATGAGTGTTTTGTTGTTTTTAATTTTTTTTTGTCAGAAAGGCATGAGTATAAAAAGAAAAACAGAACAAACACAAAAAAGATTTCCAGGAAATAAACTTAAAGGAGGTAAAATAAAGAAAACATACAAAATTAATAAAAGAAAATAATGTTGGAAAAAAAAATCAAATATCTCTCTTTAGCTTAAATAATTTAACAATATTATACAATTCTATAAAATGCATTTTGGCCAAGAAGAAAAATTATATAAAATAAAAAGGATTAAAGGATATATTATTAGTCAAACAATAGATTTACAACAGAGAAAGAGAGAGAGAGATAGAGATAAATACAAAATTACAACAAAATGTTGCTTGTTTTTTAAATTATTAATTTATGAAAAATGAAGAAAAATTCAAATTTAAACTTAAAGAAAGTACTCAAAACAATTATCTCTTTTTTCTTTTGATAAAAATAAATTGGACTATAGATTTTGTTTTAAATTTGTATGCAGTGATTGTTAATTTTTTGTTTAAGGGATGAGAGCGTGTGTGCTTTTATTATTTTGTTTTTGTTTTTGTTTTGCTTGTGGAAAATATTTCTAATTTTGTTTCTTTTTCTTTTCGTTAACATATTTTAATTTTTTGTCAAAACTATTTCAGTCCTTCATGTGAATGGGTATCACAAATTTGTGTCCAAATGGACTTTTGTACTTGATGCCAGCGTCGCGATAGAATTTATCTGGAATTCCTAGATTGCAAAGGTATAATTTGCCACAGTTCGTTGATATGCCATTGAGCGGTAGTGTTGGGAGTATTGAGTACTTAATTGGTACGTCACGAATGCCATTCCGTGGTGGATCGATAGCGAGAATCGAAGCTCTAAAAATAAAAACATTATTTATATTTTTGCCTTTTAGTTGTCATGTCACATTATATTTCTTACCGGTTTTCCTTCAACCATTTTGTAACACTTGCCGACAAATTTTCACAACAAGTCGACAATATCACAAGATCAGGAGTTGGTAAAGCTTTAATGAAGAATGAAATTTTTATTAAAAACAATATTGATAGTTTCATGTGATTTTTTATAACCTACCATCAACTGAGTAAACAATTGTGTTTCCAGTTGCCTTAAAAAGTAAAACTTCAGTACTATTTCTTTCAATGCTTGGATCTTCTTGCAAATAAAGAAGAACCTTGAGGCCATGCGATGCCAATTGACGTCCTGTCGCAGCACCAATTTCGCTAACTCTATAAAATGCACATTAAATAGATACATCAAATATTTGACTATAGTAAATTATCATAATTAATAATTTACCTAAAATTTTTTGACTTGTCACAAATAATTGCAATCGTTGGCCATTGATGGCAATTGTTTGGCGTTAGCCTTCTTGCCCCGCCCAGCAAGAGAATGGCCAAATCAGTTGTGCCTCTTGCCAAAATATCATTTTGGCGTTGAATAGACAAACCACATGCTTCAGCAGTCTGTTCGATCTTCAAGCGTACAAAGCTTGGTATAGTTGGAACAATAAGACCTTCATCTTTAAAAAAAAAAAAAACAAATATGTAGTTAAAGACATTTTCAAAACTAAAGAACACTCTTTTCATACCTGTAACAAAATCTGTAGAATTATCAAACATAGTTTCAATCTGACGCAGCTGTAAAGGTGCTCCTTCTAAAATATTCTCATCGTGGCGATATTTCTTGTCCTGCACTGAAACCGCCTGCCGAACCAAGTCTGGCTTCTGTTCGGCCTCAAGTACATCCCACAAAGCCTGCTTATCAAACAAAGCTAGATTTCCCTCGAAATCGAAGTCTTCATTCATAATGGGATCATCGACGGACGTTCCGAAGGTCTGATTCTGTTTCAGACTACCCTCGCGACGGCATTTCTTTCGTTGTTTATTCAAATTAACACGATTAAGTTTTCCCCCATTTGCATTTCCACCAACAGGAGCAGTAGCAGCTCCAATACCATTTCCATTCCCATTGGCATTTCCATTGAGAGAACAACTTGGATTATTATTTACCGATGCTGATCGATTGGCATTTACTATGTCTATAGGTTTACTCATGCTGCCGAAACTTTCTGGGGTGGTTGTTGCAGCAAATGAGGTTCCCATGCGTACTTCTACTTTCGGTGGTATTAAATTGCCAAAAAATTGCGCTACACTGTTAGTTGTTGGCGGCGTTCTGGTATTGGTAGTGCCATTGGTTACTGTTGACGACGATGTGGAAGCGGTGGCAGCGCCTATTAAGGATGTGATGCCATTCATATTGCTTGAACTGACGGTGGGAGCTTTTGGAAACCTCTCTGACGTTGGCGTTCTATACAACAATAGGTTGAATAAAATTTAATTTAAATTTAACGAATAAGATTATGGGACAACATAGATTTTAGCAACGTATCATAACATAAGAAACGAGTATAGGAAAAGCTACTTTATGTAAGGCTGGATGGAATTATGGAAATATTCTTTGGAAAGATTGATTGATATCGATTTATGGGCAAATATTGATACAAGCTTCCTGTCTACAACTCAATAAACCTACTTTAGGAGTAAATTGGTGAAAATGGCGAATTTTCCCTCAATCAAAAAGAGAACACTATGGTTGCCTTTCTTGTTATCGAAGGTTTTTTTTTAACAACGTGGACACATCTGAACTTTAATTTCTGTATATAAAGAGCAGACTTGGTAAGTTGATTCATAAAATGATGACTAGTTGAATTGTTAACTCAAAATTTGGTGGATCTTTTGGTAGAAGATCGGTCACTACTCTCTGAAACTTGGTTGTTAATGAAATTCTAACTGGGCTGGATGTGGAAGGTTTCAGAGTGAATTCCTATGTGGATGAAGTAGCTATAACTGTTTTTGTGGGAACCGTTTTTACACCATAAAATAACTTTTAAAAAACAGACAGATGTTTTTAGATACACACGGTTTTTCATTAAAGGCGCTTCATATATTTTTTAAATAAAACAAAAAAAAAAATCCAAAACAAAATAATAAAGTGTTCAAGTATATAAACGGGAACGTTTGCATAAATTGGCCGAACTTCCAGCCATTTCACTGTCTATTGTTGTCGGCTTGTTGGTATTAACCAACGACATAACGTAGCCCTAAAGAAAAGTCTAAAAGCGTTAAATAACATGAACGTCGCGGCCATGCGAACGGGTCCATTTTTTAATTTTTTTGGGATAAAACGGTCCAAATGGTTCTTTTGTCAACTTGATCTTTTTGAAAAATTCTCGACAATGACGTCACAGATATACCTACCCCGAAAGGCGATATTTTATTTACTGCGCGCCTTTCTTTGTCTCACTGGCATTGTGTTACATTATGTAGCAAAAATATGGATCCAAATTTTTCCACTCGACGTTGAATTATTGATGTGGCAGGCAATTGATGCCGAAAAAATGTCGTCAATTTTCTTAAAGTTGCAGTGAATTTTGGTAATGAATTTGAATAACTTACAAACGTTGTTCAAGAGTTTACTGCTCTATGATGATTTGCCAACTTACTTTGAATATAAAATGATGACTAGTTGAATTGTTAACTCAAAATTTGGTGGATCTTTTGGTAGAAGATCGGTCACTACTCTCTGGAATTTGGTTGTTAATGAAATTCTAACTGGTCTGGATGTGGAAGGTTTTAGAGTGAATTAAAATTTTAAAAAATTAAAACTTTAAAAAATTTGGGGTCGTTTACAGTTCTTAACGAAAGAAAGTTTGAGCGCCCCATCAACAACATCCGATATCCAGATTTTTTTTAAATAGACAGAAATCTCTGTACTTTGTTACTAGAAGCTCTCAAACAGTCCATAATTGTCGATCATCTTTAATGCAGATGGAACAGCAGTTAAGCATTCACCTTTGCTGAGTGCCAGGACACACAGATGAAGTTGCCAAAAATGGACAACATTACACATTCTACCACGCGTCACTTATTTAGGCTGGCATACCAATCGCTACATGTAAGCTTTCGCTAAAACAAGATGCTATACAAAAAATCAATATCAATTGGAATAACATAACCACCTATTAGACAACGAAACAGATTTGGCCTATCCTCGATATCTCTAAATATAGTAGCTCGTTAAATTGGTGTCATAATTGGACACTGTATAATAGGAAAGCACTCCACGGTCCACCCGCCTTGGCCTATTTTTAAATGATTTTTTGTTCTTTTTATCTGCCCTGATTTAGTTTAGAAACTTAAGGTCCCTCTAGCTTAATTCAATTATAATTATTCCGTATGGAACGAGAATTGAATTGGAATTGAATAGGTATTTCTCGATCCGATCCCAGTAGATGAGCTGAATCGAATCGATAATATGTTCGTATACCAGAATCCATGAATTGAGGAATCGACTTTACAGCTGAGCCAGATTTTCATTTCGATTCCATTCCATTTAAATTCGATCTTTCGATTCAGTGCCGCCATATACCCCTGGATTCAAATCTCAATTAGGATTCAATTCCTTAATCTACTCTTGTAAATGGGATAAATGATCTAAATGATCTCAAACACACTTACATCACTGGTCTATTACTTTTCTTAAGAAACTCTGATTAGATTCATTGAGCTTAGAATATATCCATTCATGTAGTATCAAGATCGGCTACCTAACCTAACCTAACGCTGGATGCTTTGAAATTCAATATTTTTGTAATCCTATCAGACATGCCACTTTCTCATGGCCTATTAGACTGATCAATGGGACACTACGGCTAATCAGATTTAATTATAAACATTAGAAAGTCTAATTTTTGTTTGTCTTCTGATTTTTGACAAAATTTTTCCTTTCAGTTACAATTTATTGATAACCCTTTCCAAGGTGAAACTTACTTTCTATGTCCATTGGCAATCTTCATATTCGAGATTTTATTGGTCAGAGCCGAATGGCTCTCTCTTAAACTACCAACACCATTCACAGGGCCATTGTTGCCTTCGAAGGCTGCTGATGTGGGGGCGCTGGCGAAATTAGGCTGCTTCACTGGCGTTGGCTTATTGATCACAGTTGGCGTTACAGTACTTTGGCCGTTGAATGACGGTATCAACTTGATATCAAGGATATCTTGTGCCCTGTGTATCGACAAAAAAAAAACAACAGTTTATTCATTTATAAAATTTTCTTCAAATTTAGTTTGGGGGAATTATTAAAAATTCACATGAAAAATTATACCTTAGAGTAATTTCGGCATCTTGCTTTCGCAACGGGACTCCATTGCGGAAAGCACGTATGATGGTTATGTGCTCGACACAGATGTCTTTGATCATGCCTTGGAAGACGCCCAGCTTGTCGTCGCATTTTATTGAAACAGCACGTCCAATCCAATCCTCATCCATAATACACAATAATTCTCAAGGAATTTGGAACTTTTTGTTTTGCAGTTAATAATATGTTTAAGAAACTCCACAAATTATTGGAGTCACAAGCAGAGCCAAGAGCCACAACAAGAACAAGGATGGATCAGACAGAGATGAATTATTATTTCTTCTTTTTTTTTTAATAAAATTTTTGCTCTAAAACGCAATAAGAGAGGGGAAAAGCGACTACGACGACAGTAGTACCAAGATTTTTTGATTTTCACCACACCACGCACAAATCACACTTTGGTTAGGAGAAGATGGATAAGGTTCTTTTTTCTTGTTAACAATTTTCTTGAAGAAAACCTGAATAAAGCTACTTTTGGATGGTGGAAGAGTAATTGTTTGTTAGATATTTGCAAAGGCTTTCGGTGTGAATGTTTTTTGATGCCTTTTTAAGGGCTAAATGCAATTTATTTGCACAAAATACTTTGGTTAAATAATTTTACACTTTCTCATCCGAACACAACACTTTTTGACACAGTTCCAATCTTTTTTTAGATAGAGATGTGCAGGTTGAAAGGTAGTGTAATAAAGGTACTGTATGACAAAAAGTACTTTTTTGTATGGAGTTGTGAAGTCTATTACTATTTAGGGTGAACACATACTTGTCGGTGACAATTCGACTATGGAAATTTACGAAATGAGCTTTTTATTATAAAAAACTTTTTACATTTCATAACGTCAGGAGCGTTATCACAACTTGGTTTAATTTATTCTATAAAAGTTAATACAATTTGTAGAAAATATTCAAAAAGTAACAGAATCCAAAAAGTAGGCTGCGGAAGGAATTATATGTCAATTTTGACATTGCTGTTATCGTAAAAAATGTCAAAAAATCACACTAAATCCAGTTTGTTACATATTTATGGAATAAACCACATAGGCATAACGATTTGAAATAGCATATTATCCCTTTGACTGATAAAGACTATAAAGTCTTGGGTTAGTTTTTGGAATTGAAAGTTTTGGAAAAACTGACACTTGATACCCGATAGTCAATGATAAAAAAGAATGTTCACTTTAAAAAAATTATTATGGCTCAACTTTCCTTTAATGAAGAACTAAACGAAGAAACATTTTTTTTAAATTAGTTTTCAAAGTCTCACCGGTTTGGTTTATTTTGACATTTTTCTGTCTTTTGTTTCAGTGATGTCATACCTGATATTTTGGGAATCTTATGTACATTTTTTAAATTGTTTTGATAATTTTTCCATACATTATATGGAAATTTCAGAAATTTTCCTTTAAGAGTGTTGGAATAAAAGGAACTTTTTCTTAGGAAAGTTGTTGATTATAGACACATTTCTAGCAACGATACATATTCTTAGTTCAAAAATAGTTTCGTAAGTGGTGAAGGATGTAAAAAATGGAGTTTAAATCCTCAATCCTCGCGAAGGTAGGTGCTTTTTAAGCGAAATACAAGAAAATAATCAAAAAAATATTTGTCCTTGTCTTTAAATGCAAAAAAACTAACACTAAACCTTGTACTAACCTTGCACCAACTCCCCAAACGGTAATTATGAAAAAAACACAAGTTCAAGAAAATAATTGTCTAAAGGGGTATGCTCATTTTCGGCCCGGAGTGTACACCAATGAATTTGGTATCAAATTAAAGGTTGTTCTAAGCCAGATATATCTGCAAAAATATTTTGTCGATAACTCATGGGAGATCCGAGATATTTGAGATTGAAGGTCGAAATGTCCAACCATTAAAAATCAGCACTTTTTCAACATAAATGCTAATATCTTTGGATACAGAAAAGCTAGGAAAATCAAAAAGGTATTAAAATAAAGGTGTCAAAAATATCTTTCAAATGAAACAAAAATTACATTTCCATGATTTATATATTTTGAGTTATTTTCAATCAAACCTTTGAATAACAGCATTTTTTAGGCAAACTTTTGTACAATAATATCTTTTAAAATTCAATGATGACATTTATTTTTTTTGGCACCAATAAGTAGCTTAGTTTACAACCTTTATTTTCATATATAATTTATTGGGTTTTCTTTAAAAAAAATAATTATAAGAAAGAATTCTTTCAAATTATGCCTCAAACGAAAACATTATGAAATTTCTTGTTAGTTATTCTTATATAATATTCAATTATCTAAACATTCATTTTTGTAAAAAGTACTTAAAAGTTGTAATGTATACTCCGGGCCGAAAATGAGCATATCCCTTTGAATTTTTGTTTTATTGGGAATTTTTTTTTCAGCTTTTATTTCAGGTATAAGGTTGTTTGGGTCTAAAAGAAATTGTGACTTAAAGTCAAAGGTGGTAGAATTAAGAAGTTGAAACACTTAGGCCAGTTTATTGGTCATTTGTTATACCACATGAATCTCGAAGCTTTCTTCTGAGCTCAGTGAAACCGGTTTGATTCTTTTACGAAAAGTGAAAGACTGATTATGTTGATATGATTCAGATTGTTTAGATACATATGTCGTTATACAAGAATTCTCATAGGTAAGTCTTGCCATTTCGAGCTAGAGCAGGGCATGTACACAAGAGGTTAAGAACTGTTTCCTCCTCTTCCTCATCCAAACAGCTTCTGCAAAAGTCATTTTAGAATGCGACTAGCCGCGTGGTGTGCTATCCTATTAGAAAGTTCCCGGTTATGACAGCGATTATCGAGATTATAATATGCGATCTGCTTAGAGATAGGAAGCACCTTGAGCACTTTAAATCTAGTGCATGCCAGATGTTTTTCGTGACCTGACACGTGGTGATGTTATTCCACCTGATGTTTTATCTTCTTCATAGCGTCTTGCATTAGCAATAGTGTACGACCCTTATAACGAGAAGCGTTAAGTCGAGAACGTACTTAAAGCTAACGTTTGAGAAATCCAATATAGAGCAAAATTAAGATAGGTGAATTTCGACGTTCCAAAAAAGTTGGCTTTCGAAGTGAATATTGAAGTGGTATTTACGACATAAGTGATTTCTTTCAGTGAAACGTTCGATTCGCTTCTCGTAATAAGGGCTATGATGTAGCGATTGGTATGCCAGCATTAGCCAAACGTGGTAAAATAGGTTCATCTGCCTCACAATTTCCTAGAATTGTGCCATCTCTATTAGAGATAATCGGCAGCTACGTAATGTTTTAAAGTTTGAAAGGAGTCAATGAATAAAGAGAAAGTCTGCAATTTGCCTACGTTTTTCCATAGAGTTGAAGTTAAAAAGTTTCAGGCAGTAAACATAAGAGGAATGTTATTAACAGTAGGTTTGGGTTGATTGTGCAAAAGAAAGAGACGGAGAAGATTTTTTAAGCGTATACTGATTGATTAGCAATTGGCAATATAAAGTTATAAGAAAATTTTTAAGATACTTACCAAGCCGAAAAACATCTTTTTTTTTATTCTAATATTTCAACACTTTAATAAGAATTATTTATTTTTTGTTTTAATTTTTCCACTATTACTATAAGAATTATTTTTATTTTAGTGTTAGGTATAAGATTTTTTTTGTATTTTGGGAGCATATTTTTGAATTATTATTGTCAAAATGAATAAATTGTTGAAGAAAACCCAATAAATTATATATGAAAATAAAGGTTGTAAACTAAGCTACTTATTGGTGCCAAAAAAAATAAATGTCATCATTGAATTTTAAAAGATATTATTGTACAAAAGTTTGCCTAAAAAATGCTGTTATTCAAAGGTTTGATTGAAAATAACTCAAAATATATAAATCATAGAAATGTAATTTTTGTTTCATTTGAAAGATATTTTTGACACCTTTATTTTAATACCTTTTTGATTTTCCTAGCTTTTCTGTATCCAAAGATATTAGCATTTATGTTGAAAAAGTGCTGATTTTTAATGGTTGGACATTTCGACCTTCAATCTCAAATATCTCGGATCTCCCATGAGTTATCGACAAAATATTTTTGCAGATATATCTGGCTTAGAACAACCTTTAATTTGATACCAAATTCTTTGGTGTACACTCCGGGCCGGATGTCCCTTATAAAATGAGCAATCCCCTTTAGAAAGTTCAATTTTAAAAATGTCATACTCTAAATTTCCGCACACAAGGTTTTTACTTATATTACATGAGTACTAGGTCTTAAGAAGTAAGTTTGGTATCACTTTCATTCTATTACATTTAAAAAAAAAGAATCTCTTCAAAACTGACATAGCTGTCAAAAAAATTAATGTTCCTTTTGACATATTTTTGGAAAAAAAAAGTAAACTGAACGTTTTGGAATCGTCAATCGTATCTTTGGTTTGGATTTTTGACTAAAAAATTACAAATTTTTTGTTTCTAAATTCATCAAAAAACTATTTTTAATTTATTCAAAAACACACAATGTCTGACGATGAAGATATTTCATACGTTAAACGCACAAAAACCATACATTATGGATCACTAGAAGAAACCGAACGTAACCGGCAAGCTGCTCTAGAAGACATCGAATCCGATGAGGATGCCTACGAATCGACAAATACTGCTGTTATTGCTCCTATCGAACAAAAGAAACCCCAACCTCCAGCTGCACCGCCTTCAGCTAAAATAGACGATGACTACTATGATATAGAAGCAGAAGTTTCCAAAGATAAATTGGCGCTATTAGAAGAATTTGAACGGAAGCGTCGAGCGCGCCAAATTAATGTAAGTACTGATGACGCCGAGATTAAGAAGAATTTGAGGCAGTTAAATGAGCCTATTTGTTATTTCGGCGAAGGACCTGCGGAGCGCCGACGTCGATTGAAGGAGTTGCTTGCCAGTTTGGGGGAGAATGCCATCAAGCAGAAGCAAACCGAAGAAGAGGAACGTAAGCAACTGCAAAAAGAACAAGAAACAACGTGGTACCATGAGGGACCCGAGTCTCTGAGGATATCCCGATTTTGGATCGCAGATTACTCCCTACCGCGTGCCAAAGAGCGTCTGGAGAAGGCCAGGAGTATACTTGAGCTGCCGAGTGCAACGAGGGCTGGTCGAATGGTAGAACTGCAAAAGCGACTGCAGTCTCTGGCACCGCTTTGCAGTCAAGTTGGCGACACTCGTCCAGTGAGTGACTGTGCCTTCAGTGACGATTCGACCATGATGTTGACTTCCAGTTGGTCTGGTTTGTGCAAGGTCTGGAATGTCCCAGACTGTGATCTGAGGCAGACCCTTCGTGGACATGCCAGTTATGTGGGAGGAGTTGCTTTCCGACCAAAAGTCAGTGTGGACGATACAAATGTGGTTTCTATGGCTTCGTGTGGTCATGATGGTGCTGTCAAGCTCTGGTGCTTTGGTAGCGAGGAGTCCATCGCCGACATCACTGGTCACATGCCTCACAGAGTCTCAAAATTGTCATTCCACCCTTCGGGAAGGTTCCTCGCAACAGCATGCTACGACTCCTCGTGGCGGCTGTGGGACTTAGAACAGAGAACTGAAGTTCTTCATCAGGAAGGACACGCTAAAGCTGTGCACTGCCTGGCATTTCAAACTGATGGCAGTGTTATTGTGACCGGCGGCCTGGATGCCTTCGGTCGTGTTTGGGATTTGCGAACTGGTCGCTGCATCATGTTCCTCGAAGGCCATCTGGGATCGATATTTGGTGTGGATTTCTCATCGAATGGCTATCATATTGCCACCGGAAGCCAAGACAACTCATGCAAAATCTGGGATCTGCGAAGAAGACAGCCTGTATATACGATTCCCGCTCATACCAACCTTATATCGGATGTAAAATACGAACCAGATGGCGGGAACTTCTTGGTCACAAGCAGCTATGATTGTACTACAAAGATTTGGTCAAATAAAACATGGCAACCATTAAAGACTCTTCTAGGACACGACGGGAAGGTAGTGAGTGTGGATATTGCAAACAACTCTCAATACATTGCAACCACATCGTTCGATAGGACTTTTAAGCTGTGGACCCCAGAAGGCTGACAGTGGAAGATGTTTTTTAATTTTTTGTACTACAATTTGTATTTGTTAAAAAAGGAATCATTGTTTTCAATTTAAAGAATAAAATACTGTTAAACGTTGAACGCTATGCCAATTAAAGACCTCTAATTAGACAAAATAAAGATATGAAATGTACCTTTTCAAGAGATTTGTATTTTTATGTGTTGTTGTAGGCGTACTATATATTGTTTTTCAGGTAATCTGGGGAGACTCTTTGTCCTACTAGGAAAAACTCACAGACTTTGATGGTGTGAAGTATTAAAAAGGAACGAAGCGAGACAAAAAGTATGATTACATATTTTTGGATATTATCATGGGGGTTTCGGGAAAAAATAACAGGCAGTACAACTACTGTATGTTTGCATTTTGGGTTATGGATCGTAATTGTATCGGTATCGAAGATCAGTAGTATAAATTTTGCGCTATTGTTTTTTGAAAGAAAAAGGTTCCTTGTTAAACGGATAAAACTTCATCGCAAATCTGCTGTCTAAATGGCCAATTTGGACTACAGATTAAGCAATTTATATTGTTCCAAAAGAAATGCATCTGGGGTACAAAATGTTAGTCCAATGAAGATGTAAACATGATGGAAACATACATATACCTTGGTTAGCAAATATTGAGCTACAATGGAATACTACAATAAAAATAAACCGTTTACTCTCATTGTTTTAATTTTCAATGAATTATTGACCCACTTTTGTATACCCAATCGTTTATGAGACAATTCCAGATCTGCGGATCTGTCTGTAATAATAACCAAGTGCATTATATTCAAATCGTGTACACATTTTTGTATAACCAATTTCTTTGAAAATAATCACTTTTATTTCGAAGATCATCTATCAGCCGATTAACTGTTGATAGAATTTATCAATTGAAAAGATTGTATTGCGATTGTATTGCCCCATAGATATTTGTTTTATTTATAAAATAAAAAATAAAATCAGTTCAAATTAACAACTTTTTGACAAATATGAGAAGTTGAATGATCCTGTTTTTGTGGAAATGGCTAGATCACTTAAATGATTAAGCCTTTTGGGGCTACCAACACATGATGTTATTCCTATTTTATCTTTTGTTTTCTTCTTTTCAATTTTGCATTTCAAATATTCTCTGAATCTTTTTTGAAGTTCGTTCTAGAGGAACTAAGTTATAGGTTAGGTTAGGTTAAAGTGGCTGTCCAAGATGGAAACAGACACACTTAGGCCAGTTTAATGGCCCATTGTGATACCACATGAATCTTGAGGCTTCCTCCTAAGCTCAATGGAACCAGTTTGAGTCCCTTACGAAACGTGAGAGGCTGATTATGCTGATATGATTTAGATCGTTAAAGAAGAATTTTCCTAGGTAATTCTTGCGTTTTCGAGCTAGAGCAGGGCATGTACAGAGAAGATGAAGAATTGTTTCGTCCATACAGCTTCTGCAAAAGTCATTTGAGAATACGCCTAGTCGCGTGGCGTGCTTTCCTATTAGACAGTGTCCGGTTATGACACCTATTATCGAGCTTATATGCGATCTGCTTAGAGATAGCAAGCACCTTGAACGTTTTAAATGCAGTATGGCCCGGTACCCAGCAAAGGTGAATATTAAACTGTTGTGCCATCTCCATTAGAGATGATCGACAGTTATGGACTGTTATAGAGTTTGTAGAAACAGAGTCCAGGGATTTGATAGCAGCCTGACTAATTGAGAAAATACGGATATCAGATGTTGATATCACGTTTTCTTTAAGCCAGGACAAGACTTCTTTTATCGCCAAAAGTTCCGCCTGGAACACGCTATAATGATTGGGAAGGCGGAATGAGAGACTTAATTTCAGTCGTTCAGAGTACACACCTCCACCAACCCCTTCTTTTGTTTTTGAACCATCTGTATAAAAATGGATTGACCCATCTTTCAGGAATGTCCTATCCTCCCAGAAAGATCTGGGAGGTATAGAAATCTGGAAATTTCTGTCGAATTGCAGTTGGGGGATGGTGTAGTCTGTGAGCTTTGGAATTGATTCTAAATACCTAAATACGGAGTGGCCAATGTTGTTGTTAGTCCACTGCCACGAAGCTTTGAGGCGAATAGCAGAGCTTGTAGCTATTTGATTGCTAAATATGTCAAGAGGTGTTAGGTAGAGTAAGGTGTCCAGTGCTGCAGATGGGGTCGTGCGAAGCGATCCGCTTATACATAGGCAAGCTGAACGTTGGACTTTATTTAATTTAACTCGGTTATAGTTATAGCTTCACAACAATATTTTCCCACTTTATATAAGCTCAAGATTTGGAACGACATCCCTTGGCGGGTTTAACTTTCTCTTCTATTAACTAGAAGGACAACACAACTGTTTTTTGTTATTAAAACTTTGGGCAGGTTCAGGCGACATAAGGGACTTGAAAGTAAGGCAAGTTTCTAGTATCTGATTGGCCAGCTGCCAAAAATTTGCCCTCCAATTAAGGCAACTTCATTGGAAAGCTGACTGGAAAGTTAGTCAAGAAAAATCTCCCTTACTATCAAGTCAAGTCTACTTCTGTCAAAATTACACTTGATCATGTTTTTTTCATTCAACTGAAAGCTGAACTTTATTACTCCATGATTTATTTATCTTCTGCACAACTTTATTTAGTGCTCTTTGTAAAAAAATTCCTTGTAAATTTGGAAAAGAAATAAGTAATATTTCTTTACAATACAAAATACAAATCTTGATGGACTTGTAGCTTGCCTGAGGAGTGTTTTATAGAAAATAATGATTTTGGTAGTTTTTGTACTATGTAGAGGTTTGTGAAGTAAAGTTCTGAATTTGAAATTCATGACACTTGAAAAACTAACTAGTTGCCTTGGTCAAAATGTACGTTTAAAGAATGAAGTGGACTGCAAATGAAGTCCCTTATGTTGTCTGAACCTGCCCTTTGTCTTTCCTTTGGAAACAAAATAACTAAAAATTTTATCTTAATTAATTCAAAACTCACATTTTTTAAATTATTTCTAAGCTGTTACCAATTTATCGTTAATCAATTTATGATTTAAAGAAAAATTGAAGCACAATACCGATTCGATTTTTTTCCTTCATAATTTTTCATTTTTTCACAATAGGTGAACAATATTGTTAATTTAATCACAGTTTTTAATGAAATTGATTGGGAAATAATCAATTATTATTAATTGATGGTTGATGATTGCAATAACGTAGAATGACAATAACCGAGAATCAATTTGTATCACATTTGTCATTAAAATGCCAGAACAGAAAAGTGAAATACGTGTTTGTAATGAGAACATATATTGCATCATTCCACTTTAGATCTTCAATTTTATTACAATTGATTGATATATTCCTTATGGCATTGATTTGTTACAAGATTCCCACAGTCGTTGACTAGGAGCATTTTGTTTGTTCATTCGTTAAAGTTTGAAAGAAGTATATCAATTCATTAAAATCTTATTCTTGTGTTAAATCAAATTGATTTTATTAGTATATTTAGTTTTCTATTTTTTTGTTTTATTTTTTTTTTTTAACATTAACATTAAGATTTAGTGTGAGGAGATTTGTTTGTACAGCTCTCTTAAATGCAAATACATTTTTACCTTCATATATTTTAAACACTATTCTGTCTCTTCTATCCATTTTTAGTTTAAACAAATCATAAAATCTGATATAACATAATATCTCATATTTTGTTCTGTTGGTGTTTAAATTTTAAAAAGAAATTTAAAAAAAAAAACAGTTTTGTTATAATTTTTATCAAATTTAATATTTTTGTCAGCTTAAGACTTATCCATTAGGTACGTTCACATTTTATATTAGTTAACCTTACGCTTACATTATTACATAGATATACAAAATTTGATTAAACATAGGTACAAATTATGTACATAATATTTAGTTAATATAATTTTGTTTTTTGTCTATTTGATTTTCTTTCACAAATGGAAAGTTATACAAATCTATATATGGAAACAAATTTATTAAGGAAAACTGCTATTTTGTTTTATATGAAACAACAAAAACAAAAAAAAAATAAAGTAAAACTAAATAATGTTATAGTAAACTATAAACAAAAAAAAAATCTATAATATTTAACTAAAAATTAACTACCACAGACAGGTTGCAATATTCTCTAAAAAAAAGAAAGAAAACAAATCTACAAAAGTTTTTCACACACTAAAATGTATGGATAAATGTGACTTTATATAAACAACTATTTTTTCTTTCTTTCATATATGTATTAGTTTATATATGTTAATGTGATTTGTTTCTTATTGAATTTGTTATAATTGTTTTGAGATTATTTGTATGTTTTTTTTTACATTTAACAAATATAATATATGTATATTATTTTTTTTTATAATATTTTATATATATATAAACTATATACTTAATACATAATAATTAAAAAATAAACAATTTGGGCAATGTTGTTTAGTTTAGTTTTTTTTTTTTTTTTAAAGTTGTTCTTTTCTCTCTTTTGATTTAAAGTTTTCTTTTTGTTTGTTTTTTGTATGGTTTAATATTTTTTAACAATGGCTTGAGGTCATTTGCTGGTTTTTCGTATATAAATTAAATGTAGTTTCTTTTTTTTTTTAAAGAAAAATGCTTGTTTTATTTTGTATTAAATGCCATTTTAGACGGTTGTGTCTGGAGCTGTTATTGGCTTGATAGATTCAGGATCAGTTTTATCTTCTTCACCTTCTTCGGGAGTGATGTCAATACGATGTGCTTTGGACCAAACTATAAGATCCATGAGGAATGCTAGAAACATTATGCCAGCAGTAATACCTGAAAACGTTGAATAAAGTTATAAGTTAAATAATCTCTTTTTAAATGTTACTAAATCTTTATATGATAAATAAATCAATTAATTTTTTTCTTAGTTATTGCTCCTAAAAATTGACCTAAATATAAAAGAACTGATCTTACTAAAGTTATAAGAGGTGAGTTCTCTTGATCATGTTCTTGTGTATTCGAAATTCTTTGAAAGTTAATATTTGGTAATGAAGTTCTCTATGCTCTGAGTCATGAATATACAGCTATGGATGAGAAGAAATAGCTCAGATCAAGCGTTTAAAACTTCCGCCATGATCATATAATTTTCTTTATTTTGGTATGTTGGCTGCTAGATTAACTATTGGATACAATTATTAAGACACAAATATTTCATACATTTTTCCATCGTAAGTTTTTAATTCGTGCTAGAAAATTGTGAAAGAAAGTGCGTTTTATTATTTATTTAACAAATGTTTTATTGCACTTCGGAAAAAAGGAGAATTATTTTCGATCTTCATAATAAAAACAAAATAAATTAGGTGGCACAATAGAAGGAAATACATAATTCCTCCCAAATTGCCAAGACATTGAACTGTTCCCCATTAGTGAATTTCCATGGGTAAATTAATTCAATTTATTCTTTATCCAGATCTGTCAGAATACAATTGATTTTTTTTGATTTAAGATCAAGTCTGCGGATCTGGACTTTTCGGCAGATTTTTAAAAAATATCATGCTTGGAATTTGAAAACTGTACCGTACTCGTTACCACGTACACTAATACAATGACAAAAAATAAAACACTTACAATAGCGTTCCATGCGCCACGAAAAAAAATCATTTTTTGAAGGAATCTGAATCGCTGTCGGTACGATTGGATAAAGCGATCGAAAAGAAAATGAAAGTGTGCCCTTTATTCATACATACGTCATCGCGGAATTCTGTTTGAACAAGACAAGGAGGTTTAATAATGAAGGTCCATGTAGATGGGTATTGGGGAAAAAAACTGATGCTGTCAAGAAAAACATGAGAGATCGCATAGCGTTTGGCAAGGAGCATCTGACCAAAAACATGCAGTCTTTGAAAAGAGTACTCCAAAGCGATAAAAGAAAAAAAAGTTGTTCTTTGATCTAAGTGCGAAGTATACAACCTTAAGTTTACTATAATTAAGACAGTGAAACATGAAGGAGAAAGTTTTATGATCTGGGGTGCGTTTTCCTGGCATGGATTTTGTTCAATGGTGACGACTATAGGCAGCATGAATAAATTCATTTGAATTCGTGCCCGTTTATTGTACATTCATGCAAGACAATGGGCAGGTTCAGACAACATAAGGGACTTCATTTGCAGTCAACTTCATTCTTTGAAGGTAAATTTTGACCAAAGCAACTAGTTAATTTTTCAAGTGTCATGAATTTCAAATTCAGAACTTTACTTCACAAACCCCTACTTTAAGTTCATAGTACAAAAACTACCAAAATCATTATATTCTACAAAACACTCCTCATGCAAGCTACAAGTCCATCACGATTTGTATTTTGTATTGTAAAGAAATATTACTTATTTCTTTTCCAAATTTACAAGGAACCTTTTTACAGGAAGCATTAAATGAAGATGTGCAGAAAATAAATAAATCATTGAGTAATAAAGTTCAGCTTTTAGTTGAATGAAAAAGCATGATCAATTGTCATTTTGACATAAGTTGACTTGACTTGATAGTTAGGGAGATTTTTCTTGACTAACTTTCCAGTCAACTTTCCAATAAAGTTGCCTTAATTGGAAGGCAAGTTTTTGGCAGCTGGCCATCGGATACTAGAAACTTGCTTTACTTTCAAGTACCTTATGTTGTCTGAACCTGACCAATGATCTTTAACATGCATCAAATATCTAAAAAGATATGTCATGATCTTAGGATCGTAGAAATGCTATAAAATTTATAATTGGACACAAAGAGATTAGTGCTCTATTATACAAAGTGACGATTAGTTAAAAATTTATCAAGGAGGTTTCAATTAACTTAAACAAAATATTGGTCAACTAAATAATAAAAAGGTGGTACTAAAATTTGCAAAAAATGAGAATTCTTCGCTTAGAATTTGTTTTGTACGATTTAAGTTTTGTCCAAAAAATGTTTAATTTAAAATTAATAATTTAATTAATCCTTAGAAGTCAATTTATGCCCTAAAATAACAAATAAATTGTTTAAGTTCACAAGTTAAAAATAAATTTAGTTTTCTCAGAAAACTTATAAGTGTGGTATTTCTTTATCCATAGCTGTATAACTTTTATCTCCTTTATTATTTATTGATTTTTAAACTTTCCATAGGAAGTTATTTGGATATTTCTCGACGTTTTAAGGCCCTTAGAATCTAAATCTATGGTTTTTAGGACGTTCGTACGTCCATTCGGAATGAAGCCGAACCTACACCCTAATTTACTTAACGTCCATAACATTTTTTTACCAGTATCAACTCAATCAATTTTGAATGCATACATAATGTACTTTTTGAACTTCTTTAAAAAACGATTTGGGTTTAATAAAAAATAGCATTGGCATAAGGGCATCAATGGAAAATTATCAATGTGAGTCATTTCCAATTTTATATAAAATAAAATTGTATTTTTAACTAATTAGCACAACGAAATATAGCAATTCAATGTACACCATATTACTTCCCCACTAAAAAAGGAGGAGCAAAATTTTTCAAAACATTACTCACCCAAAAAGTTATGCCTAAATGCTTCAACATTGTATAACGAGCAAGCTCCATGCTTGCCACAAACAGTTTTCCACACCAGACATGCTGAATCAACAACTGCACCATATATAATTGGACACGGAACATTTCCAAAAAGTCCAATAGCTGATTGTATCACACCCATTGCCATAGCTTTGTCTAGAGAACAAAAAAAAAAAACAAAAAAAACAACTAAATTCATTTAAATTCCAGACTAAAATTTAATTCAAATTACCCTTCGGATGCGTGCACCTCATAATTAACAACATACTGCCAACTTCTGACGTCGAATGCATAAACACACAACCGGCGAATATTAAAATGAATGCAATGAAATTCTTGCAACTGCTATCACAATATCCACTAGTCGCTTCGTAGGCCCGTTCCTCGATAGGCACATCAGGTATGCACTCGCAATTCGAATAGACCGTCCTATTGTCTCGCATCTCAAAGGACGTGCAACCAGCATGGCAAGACGAGAAATACGTCTTTCCATCGCTTCCACAAATCGGTGCAAATTTCTCCATATCACATGTACAGTTAAGATTACATGTTGGCTCAAAAATTGCCGAACTTCGTTCATCCAATAAAATGCAGATGGAAGAAAAGAAGAAATGATCTTCGATAAATTTTCTCTATTAAAATTTGTATTCAAATGAAAACCTCACGTTTGACTTGAGTCCTTTTTAAGCCCAGCAAAATCATTCATATTACATCCGACGAACATCAAGACAACCATTCCACAGGCATATACGAATGCTGTGAAGGCAATCCATGCTGCCACTGATCTGGCAGTCGGTTTCAATTTGAGGATCACAATTCCAGAAATGAAAATTCCGATTCCCATCACAAGGATGCCACCAAAGGCGGCTATAAGATTCGCATCGGCTGCTGGCAAACGGAATTGTGTTTCGAGGTACTTTGGTAGGAACGTAGTGAGGCCAGCAATTGGCAGTAAGTGAAAGACGCTGGACGCTGTGCGGAACATCAAAATGTCGTTGCTCAGTTGTCTGCGTACTGTTTTTGGAAAATCTATAAGAAAACAAAAAAGATAATGTTGTTGAAAAGCTCAGACTTGTATTTCCAATGAGATGAGACAAAATTTACCTCTTAACCTTGGTTTTTCTTCTGGTTCAGCAAGTGCTGATTTTTCTGAAGCTTTATCTGGCACGCGGCGCCCATGCAATTGTTTGGGGAAACTAAACATCGCAATGGATGCCAACATCATAAGACTTCCGATTATGACTGGACCTGGAAAGAAAACGATATTAATGGTTAATGTGTCTTATTAATGTTGGTTCTTCTTTTAAAGGGTGTTTTTTTTTTTTAAAGAGGACTTGGTTTTGAAATTTAGTAATACTGTTTTAAGACCCAGGAAATGAAATATTTTTCCTGACCACGACTTATTGGAGCCAATTTATCGATTAAAATAAAAGCCGAAAGCCTTTCTCAAAAAACACCCTTAAGTTAAATTACTCAATACACAAAATAACGGTACTTACCCAGCCACCAAGCACCAATCCACCTTGGGTCTGTAGCATCAAAACCTGGCACTGTGAAATTTACATACCAACGCGTGCAAAACGATCCAACTATGAATCCAGCTGTTGGTCCAAGAATCCTTACTCCAATCGTAATTGCTGTTGAATAAACACACACAAAGAAAAAAACACCCTTTTAATTCAGGAATTCAGCAACAAACAACCATATCCTCACCCATGTAAATCGGCGACTGTCGACTGGCAACATTATCGTCAATATAAGGAATTCCCAAAGTCGCTACTGCTGTCTGTCCAATTCCAGAACTCAATAAACTCACAAAGAAAATACAAAGCACAATAACTGTGATTTTTGAGTGTGATGCTTGTTCCAGCTTCATATCTTCTTCGCAATCCGAGTTCGAGTTGTGCGTCCCATTCGCCGATATCAGGCACAAATTCAAACTGTTATCCGAGCTCACAGAGCTCAAAGTATATTCCAGTCCACTGGAATTCAGCAAATGTTGCTGATGATGATGTGCATGGAACGACGACGATGGCCCTACATTTCCTCCATTCATAAAAGCTGTTGAATGCATAAGCTGTTTGCCGAATATGAAATGTGGCAATGCACAAGAGAACGAGGCTATCGCGAAGACCACCATTCCACAGGCAATCCATCGGGGGCGATGGCCACGCCCAGCGAAGTAAGTCAGCAACATCGCCGTACTGATTTGACCCATTTCACTTGCACTCAACAACAGACCTGTCGTCCTCGACTTTATTTGAAACAACTTCTCAATTGTCGTTATCACACTGACGAAGTACGTCATGTACATCCCCTGCAGCACCCACGCCAGCAGGAAAATCACCATGAAGACGTGAGTCGAGGCGAAATTTCGAGCCCATCGTGGTCGAAAGCCAAACAATCCACAGCCAGACTCCACCTCGGGAAGTCCGGCTCCTTCGTCATCACTAAGTTCATCGGAACGCGTCGGAATTATTTGCGGCCTATAGAGGCCACCTGTCAGTGGATCCTGTTCGTCATATTTGTCCGAGAGTCCCAGACCGTTCTTGCCATTCATCATGGAGCCGTTATTATTGCCCTTTGTTATGTGTAGGCCATTTTTAAGATTGTTTATCTCCTCCGAGTCCTTCCACTCGTTGTTGTTGCTCGGGCTGTACAGCTCCGTAGTCGGATCTGGTGGTGTGGATTCTGTTTGCAGCAGTGGTGTCCACACGTGCCCTGAATCTCGACGAGCATTACCATTACTATTACCATTCACAATGTTGTTTGTTCCGTTTGTGGTGCCATTGCCATTACTATTGTAGCCATTTGTGCTGCTGCCATTCTTTGTTCCATTTTGTTCATTCTGATGAGGATGGCTCTTGCCATTGCGTTGATTGTGATGCTGATCGGTGACTTCATTTTTCTGACCCGAATTGGGATGCATGTTAAGCCACTTTTTCTTTTTGGTGTTTTTTAAATCGATTTCTAAAATTGACGGTGTATTTGGTCCCTCATTATTACCAGGGCTCATAGCAAGATGGCTTTTGTTATTTTTGTTTAATGTCTCTAGAGGTTGTTATATAATATTTACGTCGTTCTTGTCCTGAGTTTGTGCTATTATGGCAGTGTAGATATTTATCTAAAATTAAATGGAACAATAATAATAAAATTATTCAGAAGGAATTTTATATGGAATTTGTTAAAATATATGTATATGGACTACAAGTATAAAAAGCTTAACACACTTTAAGAACAACTGTTCTGGATTGCAGCAACACTTTCACTATAATATTCTTTATCGTTTCCATTTAAAAAGTGAAATGAGCTTTTGCACGACAAAGACTGCGACGACAACGATGATGATGCAGAGTCACCTCTTGGTCTTATCGTACTTTTAGCTCAAGGTCCTTTTAAATGCAAAAAAAAAAAATAATAAATAAAAGTAGAATAGTATAACATGCATATACAAAACACAACAATTCGAAGTGGTAAGTAAAAAGTCTGGGTGTTCGTTATCAGTTAGTATGGCCAAAATAAAGTGAATTACTGCGAAATTGAGAATAATAAAAAGACAAGCATAATCTTAAAATTCTTCAAGGCATAGTTGCAGCCAATTTCTCGAAAGTAAAACATCACCCTATAAAGAACTAACTTTGAAGACCTAGTTCCATGAACTCGAACACTTATGATCTACCACCAGAAGGCTGTGAGGAAGCTGAGTTTTAAAAATTATAAAATTTTCACTGTGGCGTATACGTATTTTTTTAACTTCGCATAGGAAGTTATTGTAATCGGTCTGATTTGTCGAATTGAAAATTTTGACATTTCTCGACGTTTCAAGGTCCCTAGAGTTGAAATAAAAGATTTTTAGAGAGATGTCGGTTCGTGCGTGTGTACGTACATTCGTACGCCCGTGCGTCGGTTCGTTCGCGACGTTTTTTTCGTCGTCCATAGTTCATGAATCAGTAGAAATATCGACTTCAAATAGATTTTGTTATACAGATAATAATACAGAAAGATGCAAAAAGGGCTCTCAAGAAAATTGAGTGGTCGGTTTTTTTACCATAGCAATTTGAAAAAAAGGTGAACATTTCGGTTAACCCTAAATTTCTCACGAACCAATAACGATAGAGACTTGAATTAAATTTAATATTATATATAGTAACGTGATACCAAACTCGTATACTTTTGGAAAAAATTCCAATTAACGTTTTTTTATAAATCAGAAAAACGGAAAACAAAAATTTGTCAACTCGAAAATTTTACGACTAAAATATAATTTCACCTCCAAAACAATTTTGTGCAACGCTAAATAACATTTTCAACATCTGGTAAAATTTTGAGAAAAATCTAATTGACAGTTTTTTTTTTATAAAAAAAAACTAAAAAAAACATTACTCAAAGTTGGTAAAAATTGAATTTCGACTCAAATATCTTTTCAAAAATTTGAGATTATGGCTTCCAATTAATTTTAACTTAAATAAGAAATATCGTTTTCAACATTCGAAAAAATTTTGAGAAAAATCGTATTGACAGTTTTTTACAAAAATTAAAAACCTAAAAAAAAGTTAGCAAAAGTTGGTAAAAATTGATTTTCGACTCAAATATCCTTTCATAAATTTGAGATATTGGCTTCCAACTAATTTTAAATTATAAGAAATATCGTTTTCAACATTCGAAAAATTTTGAGAAAAATCGAATTGACAGTTTTTTTTACAAAAAATAAAAACTTAAAAAAAAAAACAATACCAAAACTTGGTAAAAATTTACTTTCGTCGCAAATATCTTTTCAAAAATTAAAAATATTGGCTTCAAACTAATTTTATCTTATAAAAAATATTGTTTTCAACATTCGATAAAATTTTGAGAAAAATCGAATTGACAGTTTTTTTTTTACAAAAAATAAAAACTTAAAAAAAAAAAACAATACTAAAACTTGGTCAAAATTTGCTTTCGACTCAAATATCTTTTCAAAAATTAAAAATATTGGATTCAAACTTATTTTATCTTTTAAAAAACATTGTTGTCAACATTCAGTAAAATTTTGAGAAAAATCGACAGTTTTTTTTACAAAAAATAAAAATCTAAAAAAATTAATAAAAGTTGGTAAAAATTGATTTTCGACTCAAATATCTTTTTAAACATTTGAGAAATTGGCTTCCAACTAATTTTTACTTATAAGAAATATTGTTTTCAACATTCGAGAAAATTTTGAGCAAAATCAAATTGACAGTTTTTTTTTACAAAAAATAAAAACCTAAAAAAAAAACAATACTAAAACTTGGTAAAAATTTATTTTCGACTCAAATATCTTTTCAAAAACTAAAAATATTGGCTTCGACATTTAGTAATTATTTTATAAGAATCCAACAGTCCGTTTTTTATACAAAAATAAAATCTACAAAAAATAGTACGCAAAATTTGGTAAAAATTGATACTCGGTTCTCGATATTTCAAGAACAATAGAAGGTATTGACTTCAAATTCATTTCATTCATCTTATTTGTATTTGTTTATATAAGAAATAAAAACTTTTAAGAAATGCTGCTAAAATTGGTAAAAATTGGGTTTTCGACTAAAAATCTCGTTAACTAAAATAGATTTTGAAATCAAACAATTTCATCAAATGCAAAATATCGTTGGTAATTCAATTTTTTTGTTAAATAATTTAACTGACAACTTTTTTTAACAAAACACGTAAACCTACAAACTTTTGAGCAAGACAAATCAACAGGATGGGAAGTTATCAGTGTGGGTCGCATCCCAGCCTCTTTTTTATTAGATTGCAAAATAAATTTTGTATTCAAATAATGTTAAAGAATACAAATTTGTATTAAGGGTATTCATGTAACGATATAATTTTATACTTTGTAGAAAAATATAAATTTCCGCAAAGGGTTTACATGAACACCCCATTAGAAATATTTGCGGAAACGTTAGGAACAAACACAAAATTTATCTGTTTTTTTTTTCTACGATTTCTGCTTCAAATTTGAGAGATAAAAGTTTATATTTTGCAGAATATTTTTCCCATACAAATTTTGACAGTTGATTTCTACCGATAGAAAATTCTACAGTTTTTAAGGTTTCTATGGGTTTTCTGTGTTTGCATGAATACCCTTATTCTTTAATTTGAGTCTAAAGGAGAAAAATTGTAAATTATCTAAGGAAATGATTCAAGTTAAAATTCTTTTGATAAAAAAGAGGTATTTTCAAAAAAAATTAGAGTACAGTTCCTACATTAGAGGATTCTAAGAAAAAAGAATTTTATAAATTTAGCATTCTACACTGAGATGTTTTGTTATTAAGGAAGTTTTTGTAAAACTATTGTTCACAAGTAGGAAATCTAACCATACCTATTCACAGGTTCAACCCTGTTTCGGAATAAATTGTTTATTTAAAAATTAATTTTTGCTCAGGACTTTATGCAATTTTGATGTGCCTCTTTTTTGGCCTGTAATGAAAATTATTTCACTTTATCTTTAATAGATTATTTCTTAAGTTCTTTTAAAAGAGTGCAATCTTTTGTGAATGTGAACTTTTACATATGACTTCAAGTTAGAGTTTGCGTTCCTTGAATTCATCTACAGACTGGGACTTCAAATTTTCAGATCTCCAATTAATTAACTTAAAAAAAATTGTAATCAATTATTTTCAATATTCAATAATTCGGTTGCAGTACTGGAATTTTTTTTTTGCAGTTTTTGCATTCCTTTGAAGTGTTTGCAGGGATTGTAAATGATTGCAATGACTTTAAGTGAATGCAAAGACTTAAAAAGAAAATGGAAATACTAAAATTGAATGTATAGGTCTTAAATGATTGCATTCAATTGATTACAGTAAAATGATTGCAATCTTTTTAAAGTCAAACGATTATTGATTGCATTTTGAGCGTCAATATTAATGAATGCAATCTTTAAATTGAATTCAAATGATGATGACTGAAGGGGGTATTCTAGTGTAGAGACATGAATTCCGCCCGGTTTTTGAAGCGTTGTATAAAGGAAACAAAAAATATTTTGAATTGTTCATACATACAAAATTAATAAAAAAAATAATTAAAATTAACAAAGTTACAAGCAGTCAAAGTGGGGGGTCTAAATAAAAGAGGGTGTCCTGGCGTGCATCCTACCAACCCTCCTGGTGATCTAAAAAACAAAACCCAGACGGATTCTTAATTATTATAGATGTCGCTATTGTTTCACCCTTGGATAAGTTAAAAAAAAACTTTTTAACAAAATGGCAGCAGTTTGAAAAAAAAAATGTTCTTGTTGAATATTTTTCAACAATTCCAAATTTTTTAAAAATACTAAATGAGAAGTTATATTTTTGGGCAAAACCACACGATAAAGAGATGTATAAAGAACATCCTCTCCAAATTTGAAATAAATCGGTCTATTAGAACTCAATATATCCTTACCGCCAGCTCGAAAAAAGTAGTTTCGAGAAAAACGCGTTCAGAGTTTTGAGACAAGTTTTCGACAATTTTACTTATAGAATGATACAGAATACGTATGTGCATATTTTTAATCAGCGATTCCTGCTGACACGTTGTCAGAGCTAGCACTTCCACTCAGTATAAAGGTTGCCACAAAAGTAACTTAAAATGAAACTAAAAGGACAAAACAGTTTCTATGACCTTCAAAACCAGTTTCTATGACCTTCAATTAACTTGTGAAATAATATAGAAATATTAAAAAATCCTTTTAAACTCATATTCTTGAATGTCTAAACTTTGGAAATATGAAAACATTTTTTTTTGAT